>CAJGYO010000001.1:89446913-90144323 GCA_904845875.1 Miscanthus lutarioriparius | reverse complement strand
AAATCTATAACAAAAATAAACTTAAATGTTGAATTAGAGAGCCTCATTTTAGTTCATTAACTGATCCATGTGTTGGCAAGTGTGGAAGACAATGCGTACAAAAAGGAATTGCATTAAATGATACTAGTGAACTCTCACCTAAGATCATAAAAGCTACTACCCCACTAGAAGGGCCCTTGTTTTGGTTCCGCTGTGGGCCACCAAAATGTTATAGGATTATTTCTGATTAGCCTACAAATGTATTTTTTTGTTTCAATTTTTAAGCATGTTGCTAACTGACCCCAAAATAATCACTCAACATACTGGGCTCTCCAATGGCACACTCCTCCTTGAAGGTTCAGTACACTGCATTTCCTTATATTGGGTGTGCAATCAGGTATAGTTTGCCAAGGACAAGGCAAGTAATACTGTAATTAGTGGTTGACCACTAGGACCCACATGGTGTAATTCTGTTAAATGTCTCTCAGAAAGGAAAAGGTTTTCCTAATCCTTTAACTTTGCTTCAGTCAGAATTCTCTCCCCAACCAAAACTATGTTTGCTAAAAGATGCACAAGCAATGCTTAACAAAAGACATGTATCACTATCTTATCTTTCTTTCTTGGAGGATATCTTTAGATTTGGTTATTGTTTTGTTGGGTAACTTATGATTATCTTCCGTAAAGTTACAAGGCACCATCAAATTTTTGTATAATGTTATTTTTCGAAATCAGAATGGGCTCGTTAATTATATCTGTTGCTTCTATGAAGTCCAATCACTATATGTACTGATATTAGCCTCCTTAGGCCCAGATTACGTCATGATCATTTGTGCTCAGCACCTGGGTGCAGTCGATAAGACTACCATCTCAGCAGCAACTACCAACGACCGCCACGTGAAGGATCCCTGCAAAGTGACAATTAAACCTCATCTGCGTATAAATATTCACCCACACCCTTTGATTCCGAGATATTTCGTCTAAATTTTTCTGTTCACACAGTCCAGCGCCACCGGCTTCTCCTGTTCTTCCCACGACAAAGGAGGGTATGAAAGTTTCCTCGCCGGAGATGCTGCTGTCGGCGACTGGTACACTGCTGGCGACGTCCACTGGCACGAGATGTTCCATCCCCTTCTACCTCTGACTTCTTACGCCGCGGCCTGCAGAGAGTAGTTCAGCAGTTGGATACTTCCATACTTGGATTGATCGAGCCCTTGAAGTTGAAGGTGAGCTGGCGGAGGGGAAATTCGGAAAGCGATGAGCTTTGAAGCGCCGCAAGAGTTGCGGGAGCATGTTTGCTGAGGTCGAGGACGGGCAGATGCCGGCAGAGGTGAGCTGGGAGACGCTTTGACATGTCGCGCGGTTTTGTACTCGGCGCCGCGCTCTTCTCTGGCGTCTCCTGGCGCGGCGCTGTACCCGGCCGTCGTCCTCAAGACGCACCTCCAGGTTGCTGCCCTGACCAGGCCGCCGCACGGCCTCGGCGGCAGCGGCGGCGATTCTCCGGCGCGACGGTCCCCGAGGGTTCTACCGTGGATCTGGCGGTGTCCTCGCGGGCACGGTGCTGCGCGCGCGTCTACATGGCGGCGCTCGAGGCCACCAAGAGCGCCGTGGGGTTTCCGCCGCGCTACGCCTCGGCGTCGCGGGAACTGGCCGCCTCCGCTGCTGCCGCCTCGGCCGCGGGCGGCGTCTCTGCTGCCGTAGCGCGGCGCAGGTCGTTTGGGACTCCTGGTCGACGTCGTCAGCCAGCGCTCATGGTCCAGACGGCGCTCGTCGCTGCCGCGCCGTCTGCTACTGCGGCGGAGCCGACGCCTTCCTGAAGATCCTACTGCGGACGGCGTGCGCGGCCTGTACCCGCGGCTTCGGTGTCTCGGTGTTGACCACGCAACCTCCAGTGCCGCGTGGTGGGGCCTCCTACGGGCGATGCAGGCGCAGCGGCTCCTCTTGGCGTTGTCGTTCCTGCGCACCACGACAGCCGTGGCGCCGCGATGGGCGCAGGTGTGAGCCGCTGCGCAGGGCAAGCGCGGCCGCGCTGGAGACGATGCCGCTGGACACCGTGAGGACGCGCGGCTGCAGGTTATGGACGCTGAGGCGCAGGCACTGACGCTCCGCGGCTGCGGCGCGCCTGCTGGTTCGGGAGGGGAGGCTGGCTGCTTGTTACAGCGGGCTCGGGCTGAGGTGGGCGTCCATGTCGCTGTCTTCGGCCACCATGGTCACCGCACCATACGAGTTCTTGAAACGGCTCTCGGCCAAGGAAGGCTCCTCTTGAGCTTGGATTGAAAGTGTATCCATGGAAGTGAATGGGTGATCCTTGTACATGCGTCCAAGTCCAAATGCGTACATCTGCTCTGATCTCTTTGCTGGGATCTTTCTGCTGGGTTTGTCTGTCGATGGTGATGAAGACGAAACTTTCGTAAAATAAAGATTGTTTTGTTTATACTACTTGGAAAATTGTGGTGGGTCTGCGTTCCTCAATTGTGCGAATGTGGCCACTCAAGCTGCTGGTGCACATTTTATAATTTTACTGGTAATAATTTTTTGCAGGAAAGGCAAGTCCAGGAAATGTTCTGTTTGGGTGCAAGAACTCAATGATGCAGCGTTATTCGAAATCATTCGGTGCCTGTGTCAGATCAGCATTTTTTTTATAAACTTTTAAAAGTTACTAAAAGTTCTTATTGAATACTCCCCTTCCGTGCACTTGCATTTTATTTTAAAATTCAAACTTTATTTTGTCATTAACTAACAATTAGTTTAGTGATATAAAAATGTTTTATTGTGACATTTACATTTCTTCTGTTTAGAAATACTTCTAATGATTAAACTTTTGTATATTTTTATTGGTGAGCAATGAGAGAAAATTATTAGTTGTAGGCGTATACCAATTCACAATCGACATCCTCAGGAAGCGACCTGGCACATGTAGGAGCTTGGTCCAAACCAGGACGGAGGAGAGTGTTTACTATGTTCAGCTAACATCGCTAAAGGCATTTATCATCTCTCTTTACTTGGGAACACTTCCATTCATAACTTTTTCTCATTATAAATTATATATTATAAGAGAAATTAAGTGGTTAAAATTTAATTTTAAAACTATACCAAATAAAATTGTGTTTCATATGTTGTAGATCGAATTCTTGTAGTTGATCTGGGAGTTTAGCAATCTGTGCAGTGTCTATCCACTCGGCCTTCCATCGCTGAACTTAGCGAGTCGCCTTTATCACCTGTAATTCATGATTTTCTCTTACAAAACAAATCAACCAAGATCGACTTTATCAAATTTGGCTTTTAATAATACCAGCCAAATAAGCTCAAGATCTTTGTATAAACTACCCACGGTTGCGTGCTAAACTGAAACAAGTAAGCCACCATTATCGAGGAAACACGTTGGTAAGTCACGTACCAGATCAGGATTAGTACTACTAATACTACTACTACCACCAGATAAAATATCTGAAAACAAAGCTGGTGCTGCTCTAACAAGCAAGGACCCTTTTTCTTTACCTTGTGGGCCCATGCTGAGGTGAGTATAATCAGTTGAAATATCTTGCCATTATTTCATCCAATCTTATCAATTTGTTGGTTTCTAATTAAATTCACCACCAACAGTTGTTTTCATCAAAACCAAGACCTGTATCAAATTTTCTAAACATACATCAAAGACTAATCAAATTTAACAGATCTATTCTACTAGACAGATTCTCCTGGGTTGTTAGACCAGCAATGAAGGATTCAATGGGTTATAAATTTCTGCAACCCAACCAGAGTGACACAATGGCATTTTTCGCTTTGTCTTACGAGCCGCACATTTTCAATGAATCCAATGTTGTTTTACTCTCACAACAAATTACCAATAAGTATTTTTTGTACTTCGGGAATTTATCACCCAAGTTAAATGTCTCGCCTTTGTGCAAACATCGTGATCGCTACCATTGCTTTCTGTTCGTGGAGTTTTCATCGATATAAACAGCTCCAAATGGCTATCTTGCTTTGAGCTGGATGTTGCTCCATTCACGTCTCCCACTGAGGAGACTTCTGGCATGCCCTCTACTATTTCAAATATTCAATGTTCCCCCTCACCGGTATCAAAGCCAAGTTTTAAGTCTACCAGCTTATTTTATTGTGAAGAGAAAAACACCGTAGATTCTAACGATAAATGCACCGATAAGTTCAAACGAAGCTGCCAGCTTCGATTAGAATAGGATGTCCTTGAAACATCACTTCTATCCCATGAGGGTGAAATTTTGTCCTGTTCCGCTTTCGAAAACTTTGACGTTTCATAGACTTCAAAACGTTAAAAAATCACAGCCACTTGTCACGGATAAATATAAACCCAGCTGAAAATGGATGATGTGGTTTATAGTAGCTTAAAGACTTTGAGAATCCAATGACTGTAACTAGGTGCTCTCGTTGGTTCCAGACTAAGCCGCCGGCCAAGAACACTCAAAAAGTCTACAACAGCCGGCGTTTATACGTTTTGTAGTTGCATTGTGTGTAACACTCCAGAACTGGTCGAAGCATATTCTCCTTGACATGGGATCCGCTTACCGTAAATGTGTGGCTTTTTGACATTCTATTATGTCATAATATATGGAATTTACGTCACAATTTAAGATTTGTGGACATCTAGTTGGATGCAAAATCCAAATCGTCAAAAAGCCACCGTCACAAAATTATACACAGTGAATGTGTGTATTTAATGTCACAAAGTATATGGCATTGGTGGCAGGACAAAAAATGTCATCATAATTGAAATATGGCCTGTCAAGGCCCATGTACTTGTAGATTTATATCAGGCCAAAAAAAGTCACAGCCACTTGTTCTGCATTTTTCAGCCCATTTAGTATCTTCTACCATTTTTATTTTCAGCCTATTTTTCATCACAATTCGTCAGCATCATTTTGGCCCATTTTTTCTATCAGCCCAAAATCTTTTTCGGCCCATCAGCATAACAGGCAATGCATTTTTTTTGCCACAACCCGAGCAAATTTTGCTGGGCTAGCCAATAATTTTTTTTTGTCTGGGCTGGCCCATACCAAATTTCCAGTCTCGGCCAACCCAAAAACAACTCACACATTGATTTTAACAGATAATCAAATTTAAATCAACATATCACCATATCCACCAATTGCCAGGTCTTACATCATGATCATTACGTCCGGCCATTCATTGCCAAATTCACATCAACAGAAGTGAGTCATAAATTTCATATATTAAATTCAGATCAAAGTCTTAAGCTCGGCCTCCTAATCAGCTCCAACTCTTGAGCTTAGTCCTCAGAAATGCCTCATAGTACATCATCCTTAGCCTCTTAAAAAACAGAACCAATAAGCGTTATATAAAGAGTTAAATGCACCAGTATCCATTAACTTGTGTAGAAGGCTTTGGTTAGGGTCCATCAACTTCTAAAGCGGCCTTTTGATCCATAAACTTGTATGTCAGATCACTTAAGTCCATATCTCGCCACGCTGGCTTCACATGCCGACGTGGGTCATTCGGCCGTTATGTCCTTCCTCAAGTAAGCTATTGGCAATGCATTTTTCTAAATATGTTTGTGGGCAACGGCGACATAACCGACCACATAAAGGACGAGCAGTGCACCGCTATATCATGGGCGCTACTGGCGAAGCCGCTGCGTCGGCGCGGGCCCAACCGCCGCCTTTACCAGCGCCCCAGTCGCCGCTTCTCCTCCGCTCGTGACGACGCTAGTGCGCTTACCGCGGTGCTCGCTGGGTCCGGTCGCCGCGCTGCATCTCGCGCGACCCCGCCGACGCCACCACCTAGAGCCCCCTCGTCCCCGTCTGCCAGGCCGCCAAGCACTGTCGGCTTCACTCGCAAGTCCTGCGGCGGCCTCGCTCACCAATCCGTGCCGACAGGAGCCTGCGAGTCGTGATCTCGTCTCGGCTTTGTAAACGCCGAAGACTGCGACGACGCAGCCAGTCCTTCCTCCAGCCGCTTTTCCTCCTCGCCATGACTCACGGGCAGGTCCGCCGGAGCAAGAAGCGGTCAGTTCAGCGTCGGTCCGCGCGGGGAACAGCCGGTCCTCGAAGGACGGCAGTGGCCGAGTTTCGATGGTGTGGCCGCCGACAGCGCCACCAGGTCGAGCCGCGTCCAGTTGATCTTGGACAGCACGGGCCAGCAGCGCGGCACCGCGGCCACCGGCGACGGCAGCCCGCTCAGACGTTTTGCTGCGTCGCGAAGCCTGTGCATTGTCGCGACGACCCAGGGGCACCTTGTAGGTGGGCTCGCCGAATTGGGCATGGATACATGCAGCATGTGTGGGTGGTTAACAAAGAAATTTTTGTGCATGTATGCACGCGTATGTAGTTGACTTGGCATACTTACTGACTACCCCTGACGGGATGGCGCCACTGCAGGTTGTCCTCGCGCCACTGCAGCCGCCATAGGTTCAGCATAGTTAGAATTAGAGTTATATTCCATAGTGTCGTTATCTGCGATTGGAGATATTCTAGGACATGCGCTTCCATGTTTAGAGTTACTCTTAATTGTTGTACCCAAGTAGATCTCTAATCTTGGATTATAGCGCAAGGCAACTCCCTGCGCCCTGTACTTTTATATATACATAACATGTAACCGTGGTGAGTCAAGATAGCAGCCACGCTTTCTTCCAACTTTACATGGTAATCGTAGCCTCTTCCAATAGTACATCCAAAGTCGCCATTTGAAGATCGTTGACTCAAGATCGCCACGAGCCTCAGACGATCATGTGGACGGCAAGATCCGAGCCCTGCTTCGATCAGTGGACCGACGCCGACGACCATGGCCTCCTCAAGCACGACGCCATCGCCTTCTAAGAAAAGTCTCCGTAGAAGCTCAAGCGAGACAACTATCTCCTCCGAGGGCTAGCCTTCCCACTGTTAGAGGAGCAGAGCTTATGGGGTTCCTTAGATGGAACCACCCCAAAACCACCCAAGAATCGAAGTCGATCAAGACGATGGTAAGAAGGTGATGATCCATAATCCGAGTATAGCTCGGATGAAGAAATCCATCTGCCAGGTTCGAGCTATTCGGTCAATTCTCTCCTCTCAAGCATCTTGGCGCCGGTGGCTTCAAAGAATCACTTGCCTGGCAGAAGCGTGGGGAGTTCGGGAGAAGATGTTTGTTTACAATCAAAGGTATGGGCTGCAATTCTCGTGTCCTCCCCGCTTACTACAAAGAAGGGTAACATGTCATCCTACCGCTTATTTTACCAAGATGTGTTCATACAAAGATGAACTTGCCACTGTTGGGAAAGTTGTGGATGATGATGAGATGATTCACTTTGTCCTTAATGGACTTGATTTTGACTATAAACCCTTTGTCACTTCCATGCTTGGTCGTGACCTTTCCTTGAGTGAGTTATATTCACGTACCACTCATCTTTGATCAGGCCGATGGAGATGTTCCAAGAGAACTGGCAGCCCAACCTTCGCCAACATGGTAGGACGTGGGTTTCCAGGTTCTAGAAGAAATTTCGAGGACGGGCCAAGATAACAACCGTGGGTCGGGCGCCAACCAGCGCCGTGGAGGCGGTCGTGGAAGCCCAAATTCAGAAGAGGCAATGCACCTAAACAAGGTCAAAGTAATGATGATCCAATCTGCCGATATGCAAAGAAAGGGGTCACTTGCTAACTGCCGGTTGGTATCGACATGAAGAAGATAGCAACTATCAAGAAGACAGTTGGTGCAGGCAAATACTGTGATAACGGCTATGACACAACCGGTATGTGGATAGTGGAGCCTCGAATATGTGTTACCGGGCGCTTTGAAAAGATGACAATGCATGATCAAGATTAAGGCCAAGATAAGATCCACACCGCCACAACAAGCGCAGGATGAAAATTAGTAACATTGGCCATGCAATTTTACATACCGATAAAGATCTCCACTTAAATAAAGTGCTTCATGTTCCTTCCGATGAGGACATCACCTTTGATGTACCACTTGATCCTCCAACTGGTTGCGTAAGGTCCAATGACCTGGCTCGAACAAGGCCAACTCAATTTATGTGTGAGCTCGTTTTAAGCGATCCTTTTCATACTTTTTTGAGAATAGACTACTACCTAATGATGTTATCTTGCTTAGGAACATTGAGAGGGTCAAGATGGACTAAGAGGACGTGGAGGAGGTGATGATGACCAGCAAGGACGTCCATCACGAAGTCGGAGAGGCCCAGCCCAACACGAATTCGAGTCTCCTATTTCGGCCTCCCAGGACCAGTCTGTTTTAAACTGGTCGCCCAGGGACGCATCCGACTCCGTTTTCAAGCGATCCACATATGGATGGAAAGCTAATTTGATAAGGAAGTCAATCCAAGTGGTTTCACGTCAAAATCTGTTCGGAATCAACGGGAATCGTCGAAACAAGTCAGCGTCCAGAATCTGCCGTGGTGTCGCGACATCAGTTTTTGGTCCGCTGGACCATGTATCGAAGTTTGGGGCCCATTAGGGCGCGCCCAGGGTCTTGCACGCACCCTAGAGTCTTCATAAACAGCCGCCGCCCCTCCATTAGGGTTTGGTTTTGCTTAGATTATTCACAAGAAACAAGCCATTGCGTTTTCAAGTTTGTGAGACCCCAACTCGTGAGATTAATCATACATTTGCAATTTGTTATGATCTTTCTTGTTCTTGCTTGTGTTCTTCGTTGCGCAGCAGTGGATTAGCCTTTCTTGGCGTAGGTCAACCTGTCCGTGACTCCAAGTTGATAACCAGAGGAGCAGGGTGGTGCAGATTGCGTGTTCGACATCTTTTGATTCAAGTCGGATCGTGTGTCATTCTCCGCCACAACGAGAAGTTACTATCACCCCACGGAAGATCGGGATCCCTGCCTCCATTACCTTCCATAAAGAAAGATCTCCTTCTATCCATAAGCTCACCGAGATAATGATATCTTTTGTTGAATTTCATCCTAACTTCTTTCTTATCAAGGATCGGAAACGAAGAGAATCCTGCAGGCAGAAGGTAGATCCTATATGCCTTTATCCTATCTCTCGGTAGAAGCACCCATTAACAAGCTTTTGAGCCGGGTAGACCATCTACAAATAAATGGCATAATCGGGTCATTCTCATGTGTTTTATAGTTGAGAAGGTCATTAGTTCAAATAATTCCTTGTAAGTTAGTACTCTAAACATCTTGAGTCAGTAGTAACTGTGTCGATGGCTAAAAGTCATCAATTACCCTACTCGTGATTCACTAGTGTTTCTACCCATCCTTTGAGCAATTGCATCAGATGTTTGGGGTTCTGCTTCCTATATCCATGGGGTCAATATATATATTATGTGAGCTTCATCGACGATTTTAGTAAATTTATATGGATCTACCTTATCAAGAAAAAAATCATGTGTTGCAAGTTTTCCAAGAATTTCAACAAATGGTTGAGGAAATTTGAGATAAAGATTAAAACCGCTCAATCAGATTGGGGAGGTGAATATGAGAAGCTTCATCTTTTCTCGCCAGATTGGTATTATCCACCATGTTTTGTCCTCATGCCCATCAATGTAATGGAATAGCAGAAAGAAAACACCGCCATATTGTGGAGGTCGGTCTAGTTTTTAGTTAATGCCTACAGATGCCCCTAAAATATTAAATATGCGCCTTCTTAACCGGCAAGATTTCATCTTATTAATATGCTTCCAAGTAAAATTTCAATTTTGATACACCACATGAGCCGCCTATCACCCATGAGAAACCGGGATTATTCCTTCCTCCGTGTTTTTGGTCATGCTGGTTGGCCTCAATCCTAAGACCATACAATGCTCATAAGTTAGCATTTTGCCCATCCAAAGGTGTTTTTTTGGCTATAGCACACCGCATAAGGGTTACAAATGTTTGGATCTTGATTCAGCCGTATCTATATCTCTCGTGATGTCATTTTTGACGAAGATGTTTTTCCTTTTCCAAGCTTCACCCAAATGTTGACCCTCGCCTTCGCTAAGAAATAAATCTCCCGCCTAGTCACCTTTTTAAATCTGGGGGGTGTAGATTGTATTGCTAATGATACTAATATATCTTCTGAAGACTCAAATTGCTCAGGTGATCTGTGGATGGAAAATTATCCGTAAGACGTCAGCCTCGATGTTTTTCAAATGCAAAAGACACGGATCCGCTGGTGCCAATGATCCGAGCTTCGATCCCAGAAAGGTATTCTCCCGCTTCGCAGGTACCGGGTTCCCATCAGTGTTAGTGGCGCCCATCGAGGCGATTCGCCAGACCGATGGCCCTTCACGATGGGGCTCCTCTGGCTCGCATCAGCACTCGCGGCTGCAAATCGCGACGGCGGCACTCCCTTTAACGAGCGATTTTCAACGCACAAGGATCTGTGTATCTTCACAATCCTTCCAGTTGAAACAACTGGCACCTCCCTTCATCATCAGACACGCCAACATCCCATTGTAAAACCTAAGATTTTCACTTCTGATGGTACGTGTTCGATGGCTGAACTATTGTGCAACGGAGAACTTACTCGCTTTCATGAGGCTTTAAATGATCCTAAGTGGAAACAAGCCATGACCAAAGAATACTCAAATTTTGATAAAAATAAGACATGGCATCTCGTTGAAGCAGTAGAAGGGCGTAATCTTATTGATCGCAAAATGAGTTTATAAAATCAAAAAGGAAAGTCGATGGTTCGATTGATAGATACAAAGCTCGCTTGTGGCAAAATGATTCAAACAACGTATATGGAATTGATTATGAGGATATCGCTAGTCCCGTGGGGTCAAGATTGCTATGGTTGGTTCTCACACCGTCAGATCCGTAAATTGGTGTTTAAAACAATTGGATGTACAGAACGCGTTGCATGGTGTTCGAAGAGGAAGTATATATGCGGCACAAACCGCCTGGTTTTGAAGACCCAAGTAAACCTCAAACCGGTATGTCGAACTTGACAAGGCAATATATGGCCTAAAAAACAAGCTCCAAGAGCATGGTATAAGACTTAGCTCCAAACTTGTGAAGCTTGGATTCAAGGCTTCCAAACCGACGATATACATCTCTATTTATATATAATAAATCTAGAATTACAATTTACATGCTTATTTATGTTGATGATATCATTGTGACAAGCTCATCAAGTGATGTCTGTAAGGCTCCGCTTAGTGATTTGAGAGAAGACTTTGCCTTTGAAAGATCTTGGTGATTTGCACTATTTTCTCGGAATTGAAGTGGCTAGAGATAACCGTGGACCACAATTGTCACAGGAGAAGTATGCTAATGAGATCCTAACACGGTAGGCATGAAGAAGTGTAAAGGCGTGCCTTTACCTCTTGGTCGTGGATCGGGAACGCTTATCAAGTCGTGATGGGACGCCTCAAAGGCAGTAAGACAATACAAGATACAGTGAGCATTGTTGAAAGGCCCAATATCTTACTATTACACCACCAGATTTGGCTTTTCAAGAAATAAGGTGTAAAAGCCTTTACATAGTCCAACAAGTACTCATTTTACAAATTGTTTAATATTTCAGATGTTCAATACACCTCATTTAATGCTTGTTTATTGCACGGTCAAGTTCTTTACGCTTGAGTGCTTTTTCCGATGTGGATTGGGCCGGTAGTGTTGATGATAGGAGGTCAACTGGAGGATTTGCTATATTCATAGGACCAAATCTTATATCTTGGAGTGCAAGGAAACAAGCTACCGCCTCAAGGTCCAAAGACAGAGGCAAGAGTATAAATCATTGGTTAATGCAACCTACCGAATTGATCTCGGCTCGAGTCACTTTTGGGAGAACTTGTGTGCAAGTTATCTCAAAGTGCCTAATTCTATGGTGTGATAACTTAGGTGCAATATATTTATCCGCCAATCTGGTGTTCCATGCAAGGACAAAACATATTGAGATAGATTTTCATTTTGTCCGAGAAAGAGGTTAAGAAACAAATACAGTTCTCGGTTTATATCTACCAAAGATCGCTAGCCGGGATGGCTATTTCACCAAGGCACCTCTCTGCTGGCAAGTATGAGTTGTTTAAGAGCAATCTCAATCTTCGCCGCAAGAGAAGCTTGGATTGAGGGAGGATGTTAGAATTAGAGTTATATTCCATAGTGTCAAGTATCTATGATTGGAGATATTCTAGACATGCGCCCATGTTTAGAGTTACCTTAATTGTTGTACTCCTGCTAGATCTCCAATCCTGGATTATAGCGCAAGGCAATCTCCCGCGCCTCCTGTACTTTTATATATACATAACATGTAACCGTGGTGAGTCAAGATAGGCAGCCACGCTTTTCCAACTTTTACACAAAGATCGTGAGGTTGGCTGGGGATCTCGAGCCCCGACGGGATGGCGCCGGGCGAAAGCAGGTTGTCCGGATGTGTCGAGAGCTCCCAGAGCGTAGAGGCGGGACCACCGCTGGCGGTATGGCACCGGCAGTGAAGCCAGGCCATGAAGCTCGCTGCGAGCCCGGGCGTGCTGGCCGACAAGTTAGCGAAGGCCACGGAGCGGTATGCGCGGTGGTGAGTCCGAAGCTCAAGGAGCCGGGCGGCCGAAAGCTCAAGCGAGCCGGGCGGCGAAGTCCGCGATGCATGCGCTAGGTAAACAGCGGTTGCGCGATCGCGGGCGCACATGGTGCTAGGCGGGCGCGTGGACCGACGCGAGCACCTAAGAGCAGCCGTGGTCGATGACCGGATAGGCAACGCGACAAAAGGTGGGGCTTTGAGGTTAGGGTGTCACCCGCGGTTAGCGGTGGACGACCACGCGGCGTGCAGTGGTCGAGGGCTGTAGGGTCGCCACCGCGTCGTCAGGAACGGGCCATGGTCACAAAGCGTATCGGGCGAAGCGATTTCGACGGGTCGGCGAACGCGGGGCCGCTTGCGAGGCTAGGGTGCATCGCACCAAGACCGCTGTGTATGTAAGGCGTTGTTCGTGGGACAAGACCGCTTTTGATGGAGAACGCCACTGTGGGGTTCGGGTCAGGACGCTGGACCGCGGGTCGCGCTGCCGCTGTCTTCGGGCGCTTTGGTAAAGTAGTAGACAGATCACGACTCGCTGGCTCCTATCGCACGGATTGGTGACGAGGCCGCCGTGAGCTTATGGGTGAAGCCGACGTGCGCGGGGCCTCGACGGGGACGAGGGGGCTCTAGGTGGTGGCGCCGACGGGTCGTGGGAGGCGGGCGCGGGCGCTTTGGCCAACAGCACCGCTGTCACAGACCGGCGCTGGGCCATGGCGAGGAGGAAGAGCGGCGGTTGAGGAGAGCGCCGGTAAGCGAAGGGCTTGGGCCATTCAGATGGGCACGGTAGTGGCTCACCAAAGGCGCCAGAAAGCAGCGGCGGGCGGTTCGCCGGCGCATACCAGAAGTCACATGTTGCCGCCTACCTGTGCTGTTTGACAAAATGTATTGCCAAGAGCCGCTTCGTATGACATGTCAAGAGCCACGCCAAGATAAAAAACCCGGTGACGGATATGGACCTAAGTGATACGGCATACAAAGTTTATGGACTTAAAAAGCCACTTTGAAAGTTGATGGACCTAATCAATCCTTCTCGCAGTTAATGGAGCTACGATGCATTTAACTCTTATATAAAATACCTGCAATCTGCAACAGATGAACAGAATGTTGCAAGAAAAGAACACACGTGGGCAGTGCAAGTACAGCTATCAGTTGCTACTCAGCAATCTGGGCTGCTGAGATCGAAGGGGTTACTGGAATCCGGCAATCCCGTGGGCGACGTGCAATCGATGAACTCCTTGGTGCTATAGTGTGTGCGCTCTCCTCAGTTTACCTTCTAAAGCTTAGCCTGCAGCGGGCCTGTTCCTCTGTGTACAAATGGAGGTGCCGTAGCAACTGACCAAGTTTAGATATTATTATATTTATTCTATAGCAATTCAACGGATAATTGAAATAATAACCAAATTCGGGTCAGATAATTCCGCAAACTGACACTACAATATATTTTGTGTCTATAAGCATTATGTTAAAATTTCACGTAATTTCAATAAAGTGAGACTATACATCCTCACTAACGGAAGCATCTCCCACTTAGTCATATAACTATGTGTGAGATATATCTATTCGTGAACAAGGTGTACTACCGCTTTATTAAAATCATTTGAATTTTTTTGGGATGATTATAAACCAAAATAATGTTATCATGTAAGTTTGTAGATTTTTCTCACCAAATTTAGATATTATTACAATTGAATTTCAAAATATGAAAACATCGTATATAATTTTAAGACCATAAATGAATTCAAATGAAAAAAAGTCAACAAAGGAAAAGTTTTAGGACTCATCAAGATCTATAACTTTGCTTTTAAGTCATTTTCCCATGAAGTTCGTTTGAACAATTTTAAAATTTAAAATTCAAATAATGAGAAGTTAAAACAAATTTTGGATTAGTAAAATGATTTTAAATGGAATATACGTCAACTAAGAAATTTTAGAACTCATCAAGATATTAAATTTTTGTTTTGATCATTTCTTCATTAGAGTTTGATTGAACGGCTATTCCATAGTTGACCGGCGGTGTTGACTTGGGTCGATAATTGATATGGGCCTTTGATCGAAGCTTGGGCGGCTTATCCAAACATATAATGGACTTGCCTGATCTTGGACAACAGGAATAGGATTCCTAGACATATACGTAACTCTGTTTCACGCATTGTTTGTTCTGGTAACAACAAACTTAAATATAATATTCCAGTACCTCTTTCCTTGACCGGCCAAATAATTAATCTCCTTTCCTATCTTAAATATTCACATCGCATCCATCCATGACTAAAAAACATTTCGTGGCCATGCTCATATGCGTTACGGACCTTCGCAAATTAATTTGGTTATTATCCATGATCGACATTGTTAAGATCCTATAACGATCGTACTGTACAGTGTTGACTGAATAGACTCCTGACAAACTATAAATATCTGAAAAATAGTGCAACAATGTTACTAACATATGAGTAGTTCAGTGGTTATGATATATGTCTGGATTCCTTTGGTTGCTAGTTCCCAACCTGTTTTTTTGTTTTTGTAGTATTTCTGTGAAACGTAGAAGGGGAGTATTTCTGTGAAACGTCCGTTGGCCTGAGCACGGGGAAAAGGTTTCGATGGGCTGACGCCGTTGGGCCTTGTGGACGGAAAATGGCCAGCCTGGCATAGGAAGGGAGCACGGCTGCCTGGAAGGCCACATGCCACGTGCATTTTTTACTTCCCTTTTCTTTTCTTTTCTTTCTTTTTTTCTTTTTGACTAGAATGCACTGCAAGGCGCTACACGGATAACTAACAATTTATACTAAAACACACGATTGTAACGATAAGATAACACATCGTTAAATTAAATATCAACGTTAAAGTGACATTTAATACAAAAAGCAAATTTTATGAATTTAACATACCACGAGTGCGCGCATGTCACAGACTCACAAACTCTAGAGCTTCCAGAGATTGGGTCGAATCCAACCTAGAGCCTCGAACCCTCAGAGATCTTTTCCTAGACGGGCTTCACTTCAGATGCGCGCCAGAGTAATATCAACGATCTCCAAATGATGGACCAAGTCGATGGATCCCCATGCAATGGCTCAAACATATAGATTTTGTTCTCCTTGTACTTGTATACACTTGTTCCATCAAGCTTTCATTGAAATGTTTAGACACGTAACAATGTCTAATCACCGATGTCCTCACCCCGACCACTCGCGACGGCCGTGGAGGTTGCATTTGTAGATCGCGTCAGAGGTGAAGCTCAGTGTCTCGTGGAACGTGGCTCACCATGGCACCCACAATGTGCAGCTTCACCGCTTTTATTCTAGGTAGCTACGGTGGCAGAGCCCGTAGGTGGCGGTAAAGTGATGGCAACAAATACGCATGTTGGAGAAGCGCTACAAGCGTTGTTGCCGCAGACGGAGATTTCTCCAAAGGCAACGATCACAAGAACTTGTCTTGGCAAAGGGATGATGAACCCCACGGAGAACTCCAGCTTTGTCGTCGAGCAGTGGGCCCATGAGTCGCCGACTCCAACCCGGCAGAACGCGATTCGTGGAGCACCCAAGCATGGCCATGGCTACACGCATGCTACCGGTCAAGCGGCAAGAAGGGCGGGCGCTGAGAGCATGATCTCATGGAAGAACACGCCTCATGTCTTCTAGCTTGATGGCTCGCACACGGCATCCGCGGCCCCCGTAGTCAGCAGGGATGGAGGACCCACCGGCCGTGGACCCTAGACACGTGTTCGGATGAGGACGCCGCCACGACGTGTTCGTCCGCCGGGCGGAAGTTCAACGCGAGGGGCACGGCACCAAAGAAATGGATTCAGCAGAAGTCACGGACGCCGCCGCCCATGAGCACCAGCCACCCACACGAGGAGTCAGACGCCACCTTGCCGCTGCAAGACATCGGGCAGCGCTTTGGACAAGACCTTCTCCGGACGCGCAGTAGGCCGACGCGTCCGAAGTCGGGTTTAACGGGAGCAGCAGGAGCGCCCAAGGTCGCGAACGGAACGGGGCGCACGCCATGCGGGAAGCAAGCGGATCGGAAGGACGCCGTTGTCGCGGCCTCGATGCGTAGACGCCGCTCGATGGACTCGAGGAGATCCTCTAGCGCACCGGATCTCCGGGCCGAGAGAGGTAGGGACCTTTCTGGGATTGGGAGGTCGAGCCATGAAAGATGATGACATCAACTATGGTTCACGTAAGAAATGTAAAGCGAGGGCGATGAAACACGGAGCGAAACCAAATGAAAGGAGAAAAGTCGCCTTTTGCAAATGCAAAGAGTGAAAGTAATTAAATGTAGACAGATTTAGCAAGGTTATCGTAAATGCAAAGATGTTCCTTTGTCTTAATTTCTTCCTTCTATGTTAATTCTCTTCCTTTGCTCACAGTATGTATGTCGGTGCATGCAAACATGCAATGTGTATATGGATAGCACAATAATGTTCTACTTTCTATTTTGCCATGATTCCTCTATCACATGACAAACAATATTCAATCAAGGAGAATGTCACGATCAATCAAGAATTAAGATATCGGGATCGCAGGCTTGGGCGCATTTGATGAACCAAAATAAATGTCGCACTCAAAAATATCCATACTTTTATTTTTTAGTTATGGGAGAAATTCTTCTCGCTTCTGTTTCTCTAAGAAAAAATTCAAAAACAAAAAATACAAAATACGCAGGCCCACACATATATATATACATATATACAACTAGATTGTCAAGATGAAGTTCGCGTCCATTTAAACCAGGACACATCGTAAACTAGACCCCACACACACATATATATACATGTTATGAAATTTTTCACATGCATATAGTTTAATTATATTTTTTCAAAGAAGCTTTAGTGAACCCGGTTAAACTCCGATCTTTAGAATAAAAACATTTAAACTAGGCTTATGAATGTTTATAATTTTTGCCGTAGTGATTAGGCGTATATAAAATAAAGTGCCACATTTAATAACGTGTATGTTGGGAAAAACAGTGAAAACAAAAAAGTATATGGACCCACCTGACAAGTAGCTGTGAACATGCCAACCTGGACAATAATGTTTAAAAGATCAATAAATTATTTTGTGACACAAAGTCTGTCATACATTGATGGTATTCATAAATTAGATTTTGTGACATAGAAAATGCCTCTAACTTAGCAAATATCGCTATTGATGAAATCGACTAGCCGTATGACGCTTTTTTTTGTAACATACAACTTTTTATTGTCATTGTTGAAGTGTCTAAAACATAATATCATAAACCGGATGATATAGTGACATTATGACCTGTTGTCATACTAAATACGCCAAAAAGCTACACATTTCTTTGTAGTGATCAGAACAAGATTCTACGTGATGTTGGCCTTAATCTTCCCCACTGGTGAGCAGCTAGCTCACTGGCACCCACACAACACCTTTGACTTGAGGTAGAAAAGAGTGAGAACAGAGCACACAGCACATGCACAAGTCTGCTGGAAGTGCATACTTAACTATGCAGCTGTTAGGCTGCTGCAGCACTACATGTCTACAGAGATAGAGGAGACTGTTTGTGGCTGCTGTAAGCTACAGCTTGCAGGTGCCTTTGCATCTTATTTAAAGCTATAAAGAGAGTAAAAACAGTCCTAGTGGCTTCCCTAGAAATTACTCTAAAGAGAAGACCTTGACTTGCAGTCAAGTCCTCTGCCGAAACGGTTCTAGTAGAGAGAATACCTGACTAGCAGTCAAGTCTTCTACTGATATTCAGCCTAAATGTTACTTATGCACTTACAAGGAAATTACACTGCAGTTGCTTGCAGGCTTTGTGCATATTAGCAGTGGACAAACAAGGATTGACCTATTGTCAACCTTCTGTCCCAGCAAAACGAATGGAGTAGTGTTATGGCAAGTAGAGCCGGAGTCGCTCAGGGCCCACGCGGCATCAGTAGCTGTGATTAGATTAGATTAGATTGTTTGGTTTGTTAGAAAGAGATATGTGGTTTGGTTTGTTAGGAAAGATATATGTTAGATTGATTCGGTTAGGATATTTTCTTAGGGTCAAGTCACCATCTTTATAAAAGAAACCACGATCGCTTATAGTCAAGCAAGAAGCAACAATTGTTGTTGGCTTCCTGGGAGCCAGCCTGCTCTCGCCTCTATCTCCTCGCGTGAACAGTACCCGCGGGTACTGTAGTTCCGTCGCCGCCTTTTCCCTCTCAATCCTAGCAGCCACGTAATAATATGGTATCGAGATCTCTCGTTCAATCATGTGGTTCGACCATGTCCACCACCGCCACCAATGGCCAGTTTTCGCCGGCGTTGTCGCTTACATATCATCGCGCCGCAGATTGGGCGCACAAGGCCCTCGGGGGCGATCGCTTCTTTTGCCCCGGGCGGGCTGCTTTCCTCGCCGCCACTCGCCCTCACTCTCGGAGCAGATGACGGCCGTAATCCTCGAATTACGGCAGCCGTGGCGGGCATCGTGGCCTTCCTCGTCATGATTACGGCGCCGGCCATCTCATACCAAGATGGGATGCCCTACGACGGACCGCGACGACCTCGCTCCCACCGCCAGGCAAGCACCGCCGGCCCTGTATGCTCCCATCCAAGCAGATCAAGTTTCGCCATCGCCGTCACCGCTCCGCTTTGATCGCCGGTTCGTCGAATCCATCTACACGGGCGCCCAAGACTCCACCGCAGACTCACCGCCGCTTCCGCCATCGGGTTGTTTTGAAAGTTCGCGGCACTCGCTCCAAGCGCCTTTCACGGCGGGTCAGACGCTTTCGATGGACAAGACGGCGCAAGGTGCCTCGTCCGCCAGACAACAGCCCTGCTGGAGTTCGCCACATCACCAATGAAGGCCCCCCGCCGCCATAACTCCGGTATTTTCTCACCACCTTCGCTAACAACCCCGCCAAAGACTAGTGTCACCAATGTAGGCGTATCATCCATGCAACCGACATTGGCGGACATGGTGCTTTTGTCGCCGTTTCTACAAGCCATGTACCGTGGCTGTTTGCATGCGCTTATTCTCCGCCGGGCTCAAGAAGCAGCCTTCAAAGCTCCATCGGTCACTTGAGTACGCCTCAAAGACAACCCCGCCGGGCCGCACCCATAGCGGGGTGGCTGCTCGTGGAGGGCACCATCGACCACGCGCAAAGGCCCATGGATTCGATCCGGCGGATTCGATTCCACGCAGATCGATGGAGCAGCCAAGTTTGGCACCTCGAGGAGGAAACAGTCTGTTATGACGATCTTCTCTCGACCGCAAGGTCTTCCGCTTCCAAAGATCGCGCATACCGAGGACAAGTCGTTTTCGAGGGGTGGAGTAGTGTTATGGCAAGTAGAGCTCGAGCCGGCTCAGGGCCCACGCTGCATCAGAAGCTGTGATTAGATTAGATTAGATTGTTTGGTTTGTTAGAAAGAGATATGTGGTTTGGTTTGTTAGGAAAGATATATGTTAGATTGATTCAAGTTAGGATATTTCCTTAGGGGTCAAGTCAGTCATCTTTATAAAAGAAAACCATGTATCAGCTTATAGTCAAGCAAGAAGCAACAATTGTTGTTGGCTTCCGGGAGCCGGCTGCTCTGCCTCTCTCCTCGCATGAACAGTACCTGCGGTACTGTAGCTCCATCGCCGCTTCTCCCTCTCCATCCTAGCAGCCACGTAACATCTACAATGACAATTTGAAAGTTCTCGGCATATAATATATGACATGTGGTTATAAGCATTTAAGATAAGACAGGGCAAAAGGGCTGAAAAGTTGAATGTATAGTTTTTGTTTAGGGTTTCGTAGTATGATAGGTAGCATCAAATTCAGTTATGATTTACTTTGCTCAGTACGATAGAAGCAAATCTTAGGAAAACAATACAATTATAATCCTAAGGAACTCAGGATAAAGACTGATAGGTACATCCGGAGTGGTAGACATATTCAGTTGAACAATACAATTATTAATTTATGCTGTAGTTTTGATAGAATTAAAATTAAGCAAGAGCATTCAAATTCCACATCTCTATATAAATTCCAAAGCCTATGCAAAACTCCAAAAAATATACTTAATAAACTATTGATTTAACCACATTGAAGTCCAGTTTTCAGCCTTTGTTTACTGTGCACATCATGCATCGGCAGTAGTGGCAAGCCCATGAACCTTCTGGAACCTGAAATCAGACAGCAGCATTAGCAAGCATTGATTTATTCAGACAAACAGACAGACCACATCATCGATTCAGATTTCAGAAACTTTGGTGTTGCATACATACCTTCAGAGCAGCTCCCTTTGATGAGGAACTCCACATTCCTCCATCTGAACTTACTAGCATAGTCTAATCTCTCCATGTAGCTTATGTCAAATGCCTTTTTCAGATCAGCAATCAGCAACATGTCTTTCTTCTCAACCAAATCTTTTCCAGGCTTACTACATTAACTTTATGCAGTAGCATAAACTCTGTTTTTTTGGTCCTTTAATTTTGTTCGTTTGCCTTCTTCGCTGTTCTATATATATGCAATAGGTCTTCCCATCGGGCTCATCTTAGTGGACAGTAGGAGGAGGAGCACAGCAGCTGCATCTGACCAAACAGTTTAGCAGCAAGCTGCTAAGGTTCAGTCTTCATGTCGTGAACTGTCACTTTCTTGCTTCTCTAACCAATCAAGTAATCAAGACCTGTTTATCCATAGAACAACTTATTCCTATTAGTGCTTGGTTCATGCATCGGTTACACTCTCACGTGACTTACTGTCATTAATTTACTGGTTTTGAACGTTGTTTATCTGAATGAAATAGAACCATCTTGTGCTGAGTCTTATGATTACTCTGGCTATATAGACATGTCCAAACCTTTGGTACCTTAACATTTGGGCATGGGTACTTATTTTTTTTGCTCACTGAGCATTATTTGGGCATCAGTACTGATTTCTTTTTTCACTAGAGTAGCAGCTCATTCTGCATCAGTACTGATATTTTAGCTGCGGCTAGGTAACTAGAGTTTTGCTTTACTAGAGGTGAGCAAACAAACCTCACACATCAACTGATACCACTGAAGTGAAGCTTGACAATACATTCTGCTTAGCTTTTGCCATAGCCATCAACAAGGTGCTGGAGCAGACTATCCCTATTGTCAGTGTATTTGCTGGAACCAATGTTTTCACATTGTCAATTATATATAGAACTATCTGGAGCCACAGCTAGATTAAACATTAAGAGCAACTCCACCTGAACAAGAAAAGAGATCCCATTTTTCTATATTCTGCATAAAGACGGTTGAAGTGCAAAACATAACTCCATCGGATTTCCTTTCCAACCTCCTTTTCCTTTTTTTTTTTCCTCAATTAAGAAAATCCCTCCCTAAATCCCTGAAAGAAAGGGGACAGCAACTTAATCCCCTTTCCCTTGACCTCTCAAGTTAGGCCACCACACACGCACAGGAGATGGCCACGGTTGCGCCAAACCATTATTCCCGGACCAAGAGAACGTGGGCCGCCACTCCGTTGTGTTGTGCGAACGAGAACAGTTGTAGTGCCTTGCAGGCGGGTAGGCAAGTTAAGCTCCCACTACTGTGGTGTGCGGGCGAGCTGCCACCACCTGAGAGATTAGGAGAAAACAAGAGGAGCAAAGATAGATCTCAATAGGGATTAAATTGGTCATCTATTGTTCTCTGGGGCTTATGGAGTCTTAGAAACAGGAAGAAGATAGAAAAGGTGTTCTCAAAATCATCTAATGAAGTTTTTCATAAAATCTTTCGCTTTGTTCAGAAATGGCACATTCTTATGAAGGTACAAGATGCAAAGTACTTGGACGACAAGATCCACAAGCTGAAAAATGGTTGACGGTCTTCTAGAAGGAACTGAGAATCTTCAAGTGTTATCTCCGTCAAATTAAAGAAAACAAAGATTAAATTGGTTGGTGATTAAAATGTTTCTGGCTTAAAACTTTGTCTCTTGTTAAGAATAGGTGGTGACACCATCAACGCAAAATAAATGCTGAATCTGCACTGGAAGCAACGCCCGCGATCCAATCATCCAACAGCGAGATGACGCCGAAACGCAGGCAGATGCTCATTGAAACATGCGTGAGACGAGACCCTTTGGCCTTGGATCACGAGACCCTTGGGCCTTGGATCACACACACAGCACAGGGTGGAGCGAGCAAGGAGACAAGGAGCTAGAGACGCGTGAACTCCCAGGTAGGATAGGAGTACTACTGTATTCTTGTCCGCCGGCAGCAGCAGTAGCAGTAGAAGGGCGATCCACATACGTAGAACACGAGCACACAGGCCCATGGCTGGGGATCGGGGCGCCGTCGGCCTCCGCGCCGTGATCTCCCGATGGGTGACCGATCGAAGGCGAGTTGAGCAAGCAGCCTCGGTGTGAGGGAAAGAAGGAAACGTCAGGGCCTTTCGATCGATCGATACCTCGATCCCTTTGCTTTCTCGGTTGTCTGTCTTCTCGAGATCCATGCCAAACCGTAGTACTCCTACTTCGTCGACACAAAAAATAAAAAAATGAGGAGGCTGCGTCGGTACTCCGTACTACTCGGTGCGTTCTGCGCGGGTGGTGTGTCCAATTTTTTCACGAGAAAGCTGCGCGCATGCTCAGTTCAACGTCACTGTTCACGTCGCCAGTTTTGTTTCTCCTGTTTCAGTAGCCCGAGAGCCTTGTGGCTTCTTCTTTGCTTTTGGCATCATTTTTATTTTAAGCAGTTAACGCGCCCTGTTCAGTACCCGGCCCGCTGAACACTGACCATCCATATATCCATCGGTACGCCTGCTCTGGTCTAATGGGCGGGCGGCAGAGGCAGAGCACCACCGCTTCGCTCTGCTCTGCTCAACAGCTCAACTCACCAGCCTACTCGTCGTAGGAGAAGTGCCAAAAGGGTTCATGATGATGGTATTGGCTGGCATGATTTCCCTTGGCTCGCAAGTCGTCGGCTGTCACGGCAGAGCAAGGCAAGCTCCCATGGTGATCCCTGTGATGATGCGTGCGCTTCCTCGTGCCAGGGGCACAAGACACGCCGTGCTCAGGCCCCCCCCCGCCCTTAATACTGTACTACTTTACAAGGAACTATTACGACGACGACAGTGCTTAGCTTTTTTGCTTCCCTTCTTTTCGCTTTGGTAGTACGGTGATACTCTACTTGCTGCCGAGCTTAGCGGTGATCATGTAGCGCAGTAGCAGCATTGGGCAATCAAACTTTGCATATAAACTTTGCGTAGTAGAATAGAATATGCGTACTGCTCCATCCCATAAAATGACATTAAAGAATTTGTAGCACAAATTAAGGACTTGAATACCTCTTCAAAATACTAGTGAACAATGATAAATAGTGTCAAACGGTGTCCGATAGTACTTTTCTTATCTCCGGACAAAATTTAAATGCTACAAGATCTTATTTTTATGGGACGGAAGGAGTTCTTCATAATTGATCCAATGCGGCAAATTGGTATCCCCTTCCTAAAAGCCGCCTTCAAAAGATTAGCCAAATCGCTTTTCTAAATGTAAATTTGGTTATTATTGAAAGAAAACGCTCCAACAGACATCAGAATGACTCTCCAAATTTAGTAGCTCTTCATCTCACCTAATTCGCTTCTACCTTGCTAGCCATCCAGCCTTGTGTTTGCAGAGTCTGCTGAGTACTCTAGATTTTTTGGCAAATCTATTTTATAGAGTAGCTAAATCAGAATTTGGCTAGTCTTTTGGCTAATCTCTTGAGATGCTCTAACCCTGAAACAGTTTCACTTAAGAATTTAAAATTCCCATCTAATCACAATGACCATATCAGAAAGACACCTTTGCTGTGTTTGCATGCTGCTGAGGCAATTAAAATGGTCGTTTCAGGCCACTTGGACATCTATTTGAATTTGAGTACCACAATTTCGTGACACTTTTCTAAATTTTTCATTTCCTCGAATGTTATCGCCACCTTCTGGCGACATATTCGTTGAGGTGATTTTTGTGGCATTTCTTTACAGTGGAAGCTATATGGTGGGTTCAAAATTTCACAAAAGTTAGTAACTCCTCTTTTTGTAAATGTAGCCAATACAAGAAAGAAAACCATTTAAGTGATACATTTATCATCACCAGAGTATTTTATAGCAGCAAATACACAGCTTCCAAAGTCCTGAAAAGGAGAACAAAATGCCACCAAAAACAAAAAAAAGAAAAAGAAAAGAAAAGAGACAACTTTACAGTCACCCCTCTAGCTATTTTAAATCAAACAAGCCTCTGCAACCTGACCATGGCTGACGTACCCAAACGGGCGGCGACGGACAAGTCCAATGTCGTGCGCAAGCCCAGCTCCAGTCGTCCTGTACACCGGAAGCTCGTCCTCGCACGTTCTACGGTAACCGGAGCCGCTGTTCGCCGGAGCGAGCGCCGCGAAGTTCTCCAGCTCGAACAAGTCGGAGCTCGCGTCGCTGCTCTCCTCGCCGCCGTCGCTGCCCTCCACTTCGACCACCGGGAATCGCCTGCAGCCAGCGCTGCCGCGGCCACAGCCACCTCGCCTTCGATGTCCAAGAACCGAACGGTCCTGCTCCGGCGGTTGTGGACCGCCTGCGCCCGCGCCGCCCTCGACGACGGTGGTGTCTTGGCGAGGCAGGGGCGCGCGCTGGATGGCGCCTGTCGAGCACGCCGGCTCGTCGTCCGCCCGAGCTGGGTGTTGCCGCGCGGAATGCCGCTTGCCGAAGAAGATGGCGTTGAGCAGGCTGGCGAGCCGCGCGCCGGAGAGGCCGGCCTGTGGTTGCGGCAGCCGCCGCTGGCGGGGCGGCGGACGGCTTCGCGCCCTCCTCGCCGCCGTACAGGCGGGGGCCGGCTGCTGCCGCCCGCGGGAGCCACCGAGGCCGGCCTGACAACGCCGCCAGAGGTGCGGATGGGGCGGAGGCGGCGGAGGGAGTACTCGACCTCGGACGACGAGAAGTAGCCACGGCCAGAGGAGCAGTCGTCCGCGGGCGCCGGCGCCGCGCTCGCCACCCGGTGGCTGGCGGCCAAGGAGGGCTTGTAGTAGTAGTAATGCTGGGCCGCCTGCTGCTGCTTCTGGCGCTGCCAGGCGTTGGTGCTGCGGCACGGTCCGCCGCTGCTGCATGTGCCTGACCGCCGGCTTGCTCGTCCAAGGAGTCGCAGATGGCGTCCAGCAGCGTCGACGAGAAGGACGGCTGGCCAGGCCGCCGCCTCGGCCTCTCCCGCGCCGGCGCCCACCTCTCCATTGTTGGCGCGTAGTCGAGAAGAGCAAAGCAGAGCAGAGCAGAGCAGCGTGCGGCGCAGGGCAATGATGATATAGGCGGGCTAGCTAGCGATGGAGGGACAAGGAGCTAGCTAGAAAGCGAAGGGGCCGGGGCAGCAATGGCGGGCGCGCGTGAGTCGGGGAGTGAGGAGAGTGGAGGCGGGCGTGCGGGGTGAGGGGATCTTGTTGTCTGGGTGTCCCTCTCTGCTCTGGTCCCTGCCCTGCTCTGTCCTTGATGCTTCGATTCCTTCCGGCTGCCGCCTCTCTTCCCTTTAGCTTTGTCGGCGCCAGCACCAGGAACGTGCCACTTGCCTATATCACTGCTGCCCTGCTGCCCAGCGGTTTACCGTTTTACCTAAATATATACTCCTTTTTTTTCTTTTGGCACTACTCGTCGTTTTTTATATAACTGAGAGGCCAAAGCCCCTACAGGAGATTTATTAAAAGACAGAAGCACAAAGATTAAAATAAAACAGCACAGCAAGATGACAGCACAGCAATAAACAAAAAAAGAGAGAAAGAAAATGAAGAAACTATATAGAAGTCTGGTTAAGGCCAACGATTATGTCGCCGTGAGATGCTTTCCTTTGCTCTTAAAGCAGTCAAGGCCAATTCTCTGTTGAAGATAACTTGCTACTTTGTAAGTTTGGTCCAATTCCTCTGAAAATTAATGACATCATTCCTAGCCCCCCAAATAGTACAGCACAGCAAGATGACAGCAAGGAAGAATTCTAAATTTAGTTGATCTTTGATGTAAAGGATTACTTCTGGGAAGCTTAATTGTGGCTGAATACCTAAGTTTAAAAATTCCCCAGCAGGACCTAGCAAAGGGGCATTCCAGGAAGAGGTGTTGGAGTGTTTCCTCTGTTGCTAGTTGACAAAGTTCGCAGTTA
Organism: Miscanthus lutarioriparius; assembly: GCA_904845875.1. Taxonomy (NCBI): domain Eukaryota; kingdom Viridiplantae; phylum Streptophyta; class Magnoliopsida; order Poales; family Poaceae; genus Miscanthus; species Miscanthus lutarioriparius. The sequence goes on along the minus strand of CAJGYO010000001.1, from coordinate 90,117,843 downwards.
TATGTCTCCAAGTGTATGTTTTTCCTCCTAAGAGGCTGTTTGGAGGCTATTTGTGTACAGTGCACAAGATATTAGAATCGGAAGATAAATACAGGTGAATAAAACTACGGTGCTCCCAATCAGGGCCTAATGATATTCCTCCTAAGCAACCAAAAGAAGATCTTGTGTTTTAGTTGGCAAATTGTTTTTCCACGTCCATCTAAAAGAAGGGTGGATTTGGTGCTGTCCAATCAACCTCTTATAAATCTTTTTTTTCAGGTAAAAGATTTTGTTTACACCAGAATTTGGAAGAAGAGTTGCAGGGATTTGGAAGCTCCCGAAAATCATATCATCAAGGAATCAGCTGCATGGAGATCGGAGCTAGTTGATTCGAACGCAGCACTAGAATCGGCTTTCTTCAGATAGCACCAGCAGATAACGACAGAGGCTACGATCGGCGCTGGGACAAGACATGCTGGACTCTACAAAAAGGGAAAGATTAGAGTCCAAGTTATCTTAAATTAGGAATGTTTCACAGCCAAAGATTGTATTGAGTTGTACTGAGTAAGGTTCGCTTTTAGGCCCCGGTATAAATACAAAACCCCGCTATTGTAAAGACAACAATCAATCAAATATAAGTCAATTACATTTTTTCCTCCGCCACCTCTTAGGAGTAGGAGTACATGTGGCGTAATCCTCCTAAATTATAGAGCCCACATGTACCTGCCATCGCCCAACCACCTTTTGACATCTATGCATATGTTGCCCAGAATTTCAGTAAGACCTGTCGGGTGTCATCGGAGAACCCCGAATCATCCATTTATTTCCGAAAGCAGGATCACATTACGTAGTCATTGCAAGATACAACATTTATTCAAATATTTACACCAGAGTAAATCAATGGAAGTCTTACAATAACTTAGTTTACAAAATAGTAGTTTCAAACCTTACAACTAAGTTCGATAATTATTATAAACGTAGTAGTGGAGTGGTATTATAACATAATACAAACACACAAATAGATTGCCCCGCCCAAGGGCCACGATTTACTTATCGCCATTGATCGAACAACCGTTATGCAAAGACGGCCCAAAACAGACTCGCCATGAGGCTCACTCGCAACAAGGGTCAATCTAATCCTCGAGTACAAAAGTACTCAACAAGACTTAACCAAAATAGAAACCGATAGAACTCGTGAATGCGTGCTCTGTGGATTCGAGGTATGGCTTTTAGCAATAATCAAAGTTCTTTTATGTAAAAGCTCTTTAACAAAATTATTTACTTCAACATATAAAACTTTATAAGAACACATATGAATCACATGATCCGTAATGAGATCATGAACTTCATATCAAACTCTTTCTCAAACCTTACTCGAAAGTTCCAAAGCTTATTAACTACGATGATGAACAAAGGAGTTGAGTCTCCATAACCGAGGAGCAACGATGATTCGAACCGATTAAACCCACCGAGGATTCTAGACCACACGACATATGTAGGTCCCCACCTACATATACCAACCTACCCTCGATCCTCTAAAACAAGAACGGTCCGCGCCACCCGAGAATACAAGACTCCACCAATCCAAAGCCCATTGCCACATGGGTACACGCTTATTTCGCCATCTCTCCACTCCCAAAGGCGCGAGTAGCCATTCTCGTAATAGAATAGCCATGTTAAGGCTTACCGGAGTATGTGGTTAGTACTACAAAGTCTCACCTCATGCAGCTTCAACAACGGACGGTTTCTTAATCGACATCAATGAAAGAACCCGATCGCAAGACCTCCATGTCTTGTGGCTCCCTATACACCGAAGTCCACCTGGGCCTATATTTATTACTCCACATGATCATATCTCATGATCATATAAGTAACTGCTGCAACTAAAGATCCATTTAAAATTTGCAGTGATGTAATCACCCGACTTTTTATCTGCTCTAAGCATAGCTACATAACTAGGTAATTACTTAATTAAAACTCGTAACAAAGTAGATAGAGAAAACAAGGTTGGTAATACACCAATTAGGTTTTCACTTAACTCCTAATCACTTAATGCAAGACTTGAAAGCAAAGGCGTAGATAAATTTGTAAAACACAAGGTAGGTTTAAATGCATTCGGGCTTGCCTTGGTTGACGGAAAAGTCCGGTTCCGGAGTCGTTCCACCGATCTCAAATCCAACCTCCACAGATGGATTAACTTCCTCCACAACTTGATTAGCTACCACGTGTTTCACCAACTAATGACCCAAGGTCATCACTCAATCCAAAATTCAAACAAAAACCTAAGTCATTAAAGGTTACTATTTGCTTTTATGAATTAATTATTTAATTAAAAATTATGAAATAAATCAACTTGTTCCAATTGAGCTCAAATTTTTTGTAAAGGTTCATCACATGATAACTAAGTGGCAAAACAATTTTCATAATTTTTGGATAATTAATTGCCTAGAAAATCATGGAAACCCATTTATTAATTAATTGAGCAATTTTTATCACATTCAAAAAGTACTCAAAAAACAACATTTCATATTTTTATAAATAATATACATCGCAGAGTGGTCACAATAAAAAATTTTCATAATTTTTGGAGCTCTAATTAATTCTACACAAAATAACAAAAGCATACACTATTCATTCATTTCAAAAAGAAAAATTCCATTTTCAAATCAAACCGCCATCGACACCTTTGACCCCACTCGTCATCCCCGACTTCCAAGACCGACCACGGCAACCACGCGGCGCTGATCGGCGATTTTTCGCCACGGTGAGACCAACGGCGATGGGCGAGAGCACCACCACGCTCCCTACACCCCTATGCGCCGATTGGTGGCACAAACGAGACCAAACACGGCGAAGATCGAGCATGACACCGCCATGGCGGCTACAACGGCGCTGGCCGCAAGACGCCGTGATAGGAGACCGTAGCTATTAAACTAAGCACATGAAAAGGATCAAGCTCACCCCAAACACGCTCGAAAGGTGAAACAAGGCCGAGAAGCAACGGTGAAGCGGTTCGACGTTTCACAAAGAACCACTTGCGAGCAAGCAACGACGACGGCGATGTTCTCGTGGCTATGGTGGACAAAATGATCAAGCAACAAGGTATTAAGCACCACAAAGATCAAGGCGAAACTGGAACAACACCGAAAGCAAGGATAGCTACGCACCGTGGAGCACCGCCACGCGGACGCTGCTGGCCGACGGAGATTCTGGCCGGCCGCGAGGAAGAAAGGCGATTAGCGTGTTTCTCGTGAAATCAAGCTCGCAATGGTTGGTTGGTTGGTGCGAAGGAGCAAACAAAGCTCGATTGGCTTTGCCAAGGCTGGTTTGGCGCTTAAGGAGGCGGCGCGAGCTCGACCGAGCTATGGCGGCGACGCTGGGAAAACAGAGGAGGAGAAAAAGAGATTAACGGCGACGCCAAGCTATAAAGGACGGCCAAGAAGCAAGAGGAAGCCACGCATGGCCTTCTCCACACCAAAGGCGACGCCAAAGACGGCCACTTAACGCGACTAGAAGCCGAGGAAGATCGCCAAGGTGACAAATGCCTCGATGGTAACTGTTCCCACTAATTACAAAATTGCCACTGATTTAAAACCCAAATTACTCCCAAATTTATGTAACAACTCAAAATCTCCAAAATAAAAGTTGTTCAAAATTCAAAGTTCTACAACTTTTCTTTTATAACCACCCCTAATTCGGTCTACATTTTGAAATGCAAATTTGAATTAAAAAAGGGGACATTTAAAGAATTACGCCTTTTCAAATAACTTCAAAGTTTATAAAACAACTTTGAAAACTCCAAAAACCAACTTTGTACAACTTGACAAGCTCTACACTTTTGCTTTTAGGCTCAACCCCAATATGTGCTTAGATTTTGAAATGGGTTTTCCAGGGCAAACTTAAATGCTGAAATTAGGGTGTTTGAAAATTCAAATCCAAACAAAACTTTGAACTTGATTCAAACAATACAATTCAACACATACAACATAAAGGTAAACTTGTTTTAGTGAATGCACATCAAAATTTTCACTAATACGAAATGATGTACAATGCATATGATGATATGGTGTTTTAGTATTTAAAACACCCGAGGTGTTACAATCCTTCCCCCTAAAAAGAAATCTCGTCCCGAGATTCAAAGTCATAGGGTAAGTAATGGAAAAGGAAATGTGTCAAACAACATTCCAAAACTAACCATAAAACAGCTAAGGTCCCTTTACAAACATGGTTCGCAACAACAGAGCAAAACTAATATTATTCTATATCAATGCAAGAAACTCTGGAAATTTTTCTAACAAGTAATCTTCGGATTCCCAAGTTGCTTCTTCTTCGGAATGTTGATTCCATTGTATCTTGTAGAACTTGATTGTCCTCCTTCGAGTGACATGATCTTTCCGATCCGTAACTCGGATAGGATATTCGAATAGGTCGATCAGTTCAAGTTCCACCCTTCAACCTCAACATTCGCGCTGTGCACTCTGAGACACTTCTTTAATTGGGAAACATGGAACACATCATATACAATCGAGAGATGTTCGCAATTTCAAGCGATATGCCACCTTTCCATACCTCTCTAAAATTTGAAATGGTCCAATATATCGAGGTGCCAACTTGCCTTTTAACACCAAAACAGTAACTCCCTTCATTGGTGATACCTTCAGATATACAAAATCTCCCTTGTTAAACACCAATGGTCTACGCTGCTTATCCGTGCATAACTCTTTGTTTCGGACTGAGCTATCTTCAAATTACTTTGTATTTGCTCTAACCTTGTCTTCTATTTCTTTCACAAGGTCAACTCCAAAGAACCTTCTTTCTCCCGGTTTAGACCAACTCGCCGATGTTCTACATTTACGACCATAGAGTGCTTCAAATGGAGCCATCCTAATACGCCTCTTGATAACTATTATTGTATGAGAATTTAGCCAAAGGCAAACATTCGTCCCACTTATTGGAATAGTTAAGGACACAACACCTTAACATATCTTCAAGTACTTGATTTACCCTTTCGCCTAACCATCACCTTGTGGATGATAAGTCAGACTATACAAAGAGTTTGGTACCCAATGAAGAATGCAATTGTTTCCAAAAGCTAGAGACAAACTATACCCTCTATCAAACACAATGGTCTTTGGTACTCTATGGAGGCTCATGATTCTTACTAAATATATTTTGGCATATTGATAGTGGGATATGTACTGTGATCTGGAAGAAAATATGTCGACTTAGTTAGTCGATCTACAATAACCCATATTGAGTCAAAGCCTTTTGATGTCTTGGGTAGACCAACGATAAAGTCCATACTAATATCCTCCTACTTCCAAGCTGGAATAGGCAATGGCTATAACTCTCCAGCGGACCTTAAATGTATAGCTTTCACCTTTTGACAAGTATCACACTTTGCTATATATCGAGCAATCTCTATCTTTATTTTGGTCCACCAAAATCTTTGTTTTAAGTCATGGTACATCTTGTTACTTCCCGGATGGATATATAACCTAGTAGCATGTGCCTCTTCAAGAATTGACTGTCGCAACTCAGAAACTTTTGGTACCACAAGGCGATTCTTGAACCATAGCACACCTTCATCATCTATGCTGAAGCATTCCGCCTTTCCATTCCTGATTCTTTCTTTGATATGGGCTATACCCTTGTTTTCTTTTCCGAAATATAATAACTGGTCTCGAATAGTGGCTTCAACAATTATGTTGGTCAAACTACCTTGTTAAATTACCTCTACATTCAACTTCTCCATCTCTTGACATAAAGTCGTGCCCATTGTTTTTACCGTGTGCAATTGCAATAACTTTTACGATCGAAAGTGCATCGCAACCACATTTGCCTTTACCCTAAGATAATGCACCTCCAAGTCATAATCTTGAATCAATTCCAACCATCTTCTTTGTCACATGTTCAATTTCGATTGAGTAAAGATATACTTTAAACTCTTGTGATCTCAGATAAATATGACACGACACAAGGTGTAATGCCGCCAAATCTTCGTGAGCATAGACAAGTGCCGTTAACTCCAGCATCATGAGTCGATAGTGTTCTTCATGTTGCTTGTTGTCTAGAAGCATAGGCAATGACTCGGCCTTCTTGCATCAATACACATCCAATACCACACCAAGCATCACAATAAACATCAAATGACTTCTCGATATTAGGTTGGCCTAATATTGGTGTAGTGGTTAACAGCCTCTTCAAAGTCTAAAAAGCTTCTTCACAATCAGATGTCTAGACAAACTTGGCTTGGTTCTTCAACAACCTAGTGATGGACTTGGATACTCTAGAGAAATCTAGAATAAAATAACGGTAATACTCGCCATTCCCGTAAAAACTCCAAACCCGATGAACAAAGTGGTTGGCGATTTCCAATCAAGCACATCCTTAACTTTGCTTGAATCAATCGCAACTCCTTCAAACCGACAAGACATGTCCAAGAAACTATACTTCCTTAAGCCGTAAGTCACAAGCCATCGAACTTGGCATATAGTTGATGTTCTCTCAAGGTGCCAGACAATTTCGAGATGTTCCGCATGTTCCTTCTTGTTCTTGGAATATACTAGAATGTCATCAATAAACACCACTACAAACTTGTCTAGCTCTGTGCATGAATATTGAATTCATCGATACATGAAATGAGTCGGAGCATTTGTCAAATCAAAAGACATTACCAAGTATTCATATAATCCATATCTTGTGGTAAATGCGGTTTTGGGAATATCTTCAGCTTAAATCTTGATTTGGTGATAGCCTAACCTCAAATCAATCTTGGAGAAAACTTTGGCTTCGCCGCCATTGATCAAAAAGCAACTCTATCCGAGGTAAGGGATACTTATTCTTAATAGTCACTTCACTCAACTGGATTTATAGTCAACACATAACCTCGTGGTCTCATCTTTCTTTTTCACAAAATTGTAGGACATCCCCAAGGTGATGAACTAGGTTGATAAACCCTTATCAATCAATTCTTGCAAATCGAAGTCTTCAACTTGGCTAATTCCTTGGTGGCATCCTATAAGCTCTCTCGAGAGATCGGAGCTATTCTAGGTTTTAACTCTATGTTAAACCGAATATCCCTATTAGGTGGTAGACCGGTAATCTTCGTGAAACACATCAGAAATTCACACACCACCGGATATTCCATCCTCTTTGATGGCAGCTTGCACAAACTTTTTCCATCGATCTTCTTAAGGTTGGAAGTTGATAAGAAGTTGAGAATTACTATCCGCAAACTCACCCTTATTGTTCTATTCAAAGCATCTATAACAACCTTATGCTGATACATCCAATTCATTCCCAAGATTACATCTATATCCCGATCCTTTAGGATAATCATGGTAGTGGGAAAATATGCCCACCTAGGTTTATGGGTACCGGTATACCATTTCCTTAGTACATGATGTCCCCCCATGATCAGATAAAGAAATTTTCCTTTGTTGCCCCAATTGGAATTTCATGCTTCACGACAAAGGTTCTATTGATGAATGAATGAGATGCACATAATCAAAAAGCATAACAGTAGGATGATCGGCAACAGGAAACATACCCATCATCACTGGCTCACCTTCCGGAATTTCCCCAGCTTGAATATAGAAAACCCATCCTGTCTTCCTTTCATCTTTGCCCTTCTGAGCATTCTGATCGTTGTTCTTGTTCTGTGCTTGACCCTGTTGTTGATTGGCAGGGGCCTTTTGATAATTTGATGAGATCGCTTTGGATATGGACATTCCCTCGAGAAATGACTAGACTTGCCACAATTGAAACATGGATACTTGTGACCCTAGGGTGTTGGAGCAGGGACCCCAGAAGCATTTGTCTGTTGTGGATTCTGATAAGTTGTAGAAGGACGAACATTTGATTGTTGCCCGGCTTGGAACTACTAATGATTTATAAGGATGACGATAATGGTTTACTAGATGATAAATCACCCTCCGCTTCTTTTGATTTCCACAAAAAGATCCGCATTTACCCACTTTTTTCTTCTTGATCTCCTTATGTCGCCGATACTTTTCCTCTCAAGCAATTGCAATATTTATCGCCTCATGATAAGTAACATTGGTACAGAGATAGTCATCATTGTCTATAGTTTGGTATTCGACTGTGATGAACCATTTCTTTTTCTTGGCATCTCAGATGACATGTTCATATGCATACCGTGAAAGATGATTAAACTTTCCCACATACCGTGATAACTGCTTGATCCCTTGCTTCATGCTTCAAAGCAAGGAACTCATCCACTTCATGGCCATCACTCCTTCCCGAATATAATGGGCTTGGAAGGTAGTATGGAACTCAGCCCAAGTTATTGAATGCCACCTGGTTGCATAGCTACTAGGTTTGCCCACCAAGCACCTCGGCCGCACTCTAAGTTGTCGGGTGGCAAACATAGGTTTCTCAATCTCCGCATGGAATAAGATCAAATTTCGCCCATGGTCCCGGTTAATCATCGCCTCCAAAGGGTTCATCGGCCTTGGTGAACACCGTGGTCTTGTATCTCAGAAATCAACATACGTAGCCTCCTCGCCTATTATGATTATGCACCACGGCTTCCTTGCATCATATTCGATTACTCGAGCTATCTCTCAAGCAACCGAGCATTGTCAATAAATACATTGACTAGCGCCGCAATAGCGCCACCAAATTGGGTGGAACTGTATGATCAGAATACCGCCCTCAACTTGTGAAGTACTGTGAATATGCGAACCTCAAGCAGACGACGATCTGCTCATAATAATCCAAACTTTACTCACAAGTCTTTATTGAATTGCAACAAGAGCTTACTCCAAACACATTACATAGGGTTTACTAATTTATACACAAGACCACATCTAAACAAGGCTACTTAACTTTAACTAGAACTCACTATTTTACAACTCTATTTTCTCCTCGATCACATCAAACCTCGTGGATCGGTATCCATTCTCGAAATATTTCCGCCTTTCATTATCACTTTCATTGATCATTACTAATTCTTCCTGACCTTCTTCTTCTTCCTCATTCAATTCACTATCATCAAGAAGGATGACACCGGGTCCATTGCATCGCCTTGAGGTTCGTGATTTGGATCCGTGAGATTGTTCATTTATGTACTTTCTTCATGTAGATAGGTAGAATGTTCTTCTAAATCTTCTACATAAAATTCTAGCTCATGAGTTCTAGCTCTAGCTACATCTTCCCTATGCCAAGCCTCATTTCTCCCTTCCACCATAATTAACTAACATACGCTCATAGTTCCTATGAGCGGTGGTGAGACATCTTAATTGCTCCTGTAATTTGCCCACCTGGATGGCATCCACGGCCCTATCTCTAGTAGCTTGTGCTAACTCTACAGAAAGCCTCTATATCTCTACCTAGGGATCGTGCCTAGAGCTACTTCTCGCTAGCACCATCGCCTCCTAGGGGCAAGTCGGTGACAAGGAACTCCTTTGGGTCCAATGGACTTACGTATGCTATCTTGGTACGAGCCACATCAGAGGAAGCAAGATTAATCCAAGTAAGACAACTGATCAGAGTCTAAAGAGCAGCCAGTGATAGATTGTATTACTCAAACCGCACTCACTACTCAACCTGCACTATGAGGGAAAGCAAGTAACAAGTGGATTAATCATGATGCATGAATCGCTCTCACTTAACAAAAAACATCAAAACTTATAAGGCACACAAACAACAGCTTGTTTTTATATAGGGCATAATAAGATTACTACTCCACCACACAAAGCCTTTTAATCAAATAAGGAATGGTGAGAATGAAATAAGATAAGTCGGAAGCAATTTGGACCAAATTAATAAGTTAAATAGATTTGTCCCAAATCATTTTGAAGTTTTTGTAAACAATACAACAAAGACTTTGTAACGATCGCCTCCGATACCATTCTGCGGGCGTAACCTCCTAAATTATAGGCCCACATGCACCTGCCATCGTCCAACGACCTTTGACATCTATGCATATGTTCCCAGAATTTAAGAAGACTGTCGGGTGTCCTCGGAGAACCCCTAACCATCCACCATTTTCGAAAGCAGGATCACATTACGTAGTCATTGCAAAGATACAACATTTATTCAAATATCTACACCAAAGGTAAATTAGCGGAAGTCTTACAATAACTTAGTTTACAAAACAAAGAGTTTCAAACCTTACAACTAAGTTCGATAATTATTACAAAATGTAGTAGTGGAGTGGTATTATAACATAATACAAACACACAAATAGATTGCCCTGCCCAAGGGCCACGCATTTACTTATCGCCATCAGATCGAACAACCATCATGCAGCATGGTCCAAAATAGACCTGCTCATGAGGCTCACCTGCAACAAGGGTTAATAAACCCTAAGTACAAAAGTACTCAACAAGACTTAACCAAAATAGAAACTGATAGAACTCAGGAATGCAGGCTCAGGGATTCAAGGTATGGCTTTAGCAATAATCAAAGTTCTTTTGCGTAAAAGCTCTTTAACAAAATTCTTTACTTCAACATATAAAACTTTATAAGAACCACATATGAATCTGCCATGATCCGTACTAAGATCATGAACTTCATATCAAACTCTTTCTCAAACCTTACTCGAGTCTCCATAACCGAGGAGCAACGACGATTCAAACCGATTAAACCCAGCTGGGGATTCCAGACCACACGACATATGCAGGTCTCCGACCTACATATACCAACCTACCCTCAGATCCTCTAAAACAAGAATGGGTCCGCGCCACCCGAGAATACAATACTCCACCAATCCAGCAAATTGCCACATGGGTACACGCTATTCCCGCCATCTCTCCACTCCCAGTGCGCGAGTAGCCATTCTCGTAATAGAATAGCCAAGTTAAGGCTTACCAGAGTATGTGGTTAGTACTACAAAGTCTCACCTCATGTAGTTCAACAACGGATGGTTTCTTAATCGACACAGGCGGAAAGAACCCGCTCACAAGACCTCCATGTCTTGTGGCTCCCATACACCGAGTCCGCCCGATCTAGATTTATTACTCCACATGATCATATCTCATGATCACATAAGTAACAAGCTGCAACTAAAGATCCATTTAAAATTCACAGTGACAAGTAATCACCCGACTTTTATCTGCTCTAAGCATAGCTAAGCATAACTAGGCAATTACTTAATTAAAACCGGTAACAAGGTAGGTGGAGAAAACAAGGTTGGTAATGCACCAATTAGGTTTTCACTCAACTCCTAATCACTTAATGCAGACTTGAAAGCAAAAGCGAGATAAATTTGTAAAACACAAGGTAGGTTTAAATGCATCCGGGGCTTGCCTTGGTTGACGGAAAAGTCTGGTTCCGGAGTCGTTCCACCGATCTCAAATCCAACCTCCACGGATGGATTAACTTCCTCCACAACTTGATTAGCTACCACGTGCTCACCAACTAATGACCCAAGGTCATCACTCAATCCAAAATTCAAACAAAAACCTAAGTCATTAAAGGTTACTATTTGCTTTTATGAATTAATTATTTAATTAAAAATTATGAAATAAATCAACTTGTTCCAATTGAGCTCAAAATTTTGTAAAGGTTCATCACATGATAACTAAGTGGCAAAACAATTTTCATAATTTTTGGATAATTAATTGCTTAGAAAAATCATGGAAACCCATTTATTAATTAATTGAGACTTTTTATCACATTCAGAAGTTACTGAAAAACAATTTTTCATATTTTCCTAAATAACATACATCACAGAGAGGTCACACAAAAAATTTTCATAATTTTGGAGCTCTAATTAATTCTGCACAAAAATAACAAAAGCATACACTATTCATTCATTTCTAAAAAAGAAAATTCCATTTTCAACACCGACGGCGATGTTCCGTGGTCGTGGTGGATAAAATGATCAAGCAACAAGGTATTAAGCACCAGGGCATCAAGGCTTAACTGAACAACACCGAGCAAGGACAGCTTACGATCGTGGAGCACCGCTGTGGTGACGCAAGGCCGATGGAGAGATTCCGCTACCGCGAGGAAGAAAGGCGATTAGCGGTGTTTCCCTACGAAATCAAGCTGCAATGATTGGTTGGTCAAGCGTAAGGAGCAAAGGATGCTCGATTGGCTTTGCCGAGGCTGGTTTGCGCTTAAGGAGGCGATGCGAGCTCGACCGAGCTATGTCGGCAAGCGCTGGGAAAACAGAGGAGGAGAAAACGAGACTAACGGCGCATTTACCAAGCTATAAAGGACGGCCAAGAAGTTAAGAGGAAGCCACGCCACGGCCTTCTCCATGCCAATGGATGCCAAAGAAGGCCATGAACGCTACCGAAGCCGATGAAGATCGTCAACGGTGACAAATACCCGATGGTACTGCTCCCACTAATTACAAAATTGCCACTGATTTAAAACCCAAATTACTCCAAAATTTATGTAACAACTAAAAAATCTCCAAAAATAAAAGTTGTTCAAAATTCAAAGTTCTACAACTTTACTTTTATAACCACCCCCTAATTCGTTCTACATTTTAAAATGCAAATTTGAATTCAAAATGGGGACATTTAAAGAATTACACCTTTTCAAATTGCTTCAAAGTTTATAAAACAACTTTAAAAACTCTAAAACCAACTTTGTACAACCTCGACAAGCTATACACTTTTTGCTTTTAGGCTCAACCCCAAAATGTGCTTAGATTTTGAAATGGGTTTTCCAGGCAAACTTAAATGTCAAATTAGGTTTTTGAAAATTCAAACCAAACAAAACTTTGAACTTGATTTAAACAATACAATTCAACACATACAACGAAAGGTAAACTTGTTTTAGTGAATGCACATCAAAATTTTCACTAATAATGTAAATGATGTACAATGCATATGATGACATGGTGTTTTAGTAATTAAAACACCCGAGGTGTTACAAAGAGAGTAGATCTCATGAAGTTCTTCAAATGAAAGTACGGCCAAGATCGATCCCGGCCGACCTCCACCGCTTGTCTATAAGTACCGCCTTGGTTTATATCTCCGTCAGATGGCTACATCAATCCAATAACCTCATCGCGACTGGTATAGGTTAGTTATCGACTCTTGTCTAATTCAAGTATGACCGTGTGATTCTCGCCACACCCCACCGCTTGAATTAGATCAAGATCAAGTTATCGGCTCTACCTTAGTATGACAAATTTTTGGTATATTCATTAAATTACCGATATTGTTTATTGTTTCATTGCTTATCTAATTACAAAGAATATTACTCGCCTCGATTGAGATTGATCTCGATCGGCCTTATATCTTGTTTAACTCATCGCTTGCTAATCTAAAATTGATCTAATCTACATCTTAAGCGATGAGTTATGTTTTTTATCACTGTTTTAAGGCCAATCTTAATCGTGGCATAGCGGTGGTTAAGACAAGTTCGATCTTGAGTAGATCTATTAGTTAATGAAAACTGCTCCATGGCCCGCCATCACTACCGTGGATTTCGGGCCTCACCCCACTATTGGCACCGTGGAGTGGGGATCGTTAGTTGGTAGACCTGCTCTCGAGAAGGCATGACCTTAACTATGCGCTTATGCTTGAATCCATTGCTTAGCCGATATCGTAATGCTTTCATGAATAGTTCACATTACGAGATCATTGAAGTAGAGATGAGTTGAAAGATATGTTAGCCCCATGGTCTTATTATTGTATTATGGCTACATGATTCTCGCCTCATGCCCCAATCGATATTAGTAATGAGTTAGGGTCATCGAGTCTATTGTTGTTTCTACTACCGCATGATTCTCGGCTTTTATGCCCCACTAGTCATGGCGATAGATGAGATCTAACATGTTCATTAGATTTATCTTTATTAAATGGTCAAGTGGTGTTGAATTGTTTTATATAAAAGGAGTTCGTTACTTGTAATCATTGGCTCAAGATAAACCGATCATCATTGATATCTTATTGCCATTGATTAATATTTGCTTAAATAATATTTATCCCTAATGATAACCGATTCTTCTTATACAACACCATGAGCTTTAATCAATTTATTCTTATGAATATGTCGAATCGACTATTTAGTCGATCTCCTCTTATATCGACTCGTGAGCCGCACATTCTGGACCTGTCGACAACACACCGGCTACGCTCGCCTCTTAATTATCGATGAGCTTTCTCCTTATCAATTGTAGGGTCAAATTGACTAGCACATCTTGGGAGGATTGCGCAGCATCGACCACCCTTGCGCTGAAGCTATGTGGATCTACTTCATCGAGCGGACCCTTCTGGCTTGCTGCGTGTGTCCTCGGCACGGAGATGAAAATTTCGTGTCGACATTACATATTTCGCACGTCCGGTGGGACACCACAATCGCCATGGCGACTCACAACAACGACAACATCCTTATGGTACATTATGAAGACCCACCGATGAAGATAAGGATACCATCAAGAAAGCTACGTAAGAATTTTAGAAGAAGTGTTTGTTGTCCTACACTAAAACACGTGATGTTAAAATTATTCGTAAATTTCCACTACCAAGAGTTCTACTACACGGACAGATGACACAATGATGTCAAGACATGCGCTTTTACGGAAGCCATAGACAAACTGCTCGTGATGCCATATCAAGCTGCAATGAAGCTTTTGTTGACGATTTCACAACGCCATGAAAGAGGTGATTCATGGAATTCCAGCTTGGTCGTTGGATCGACTTGTTACAACATTCCGATTCACGACTCAAGGGACTAATCAAGTCGGTACCAGCCATAAAGAAGCAACACCACCGGTAATGGTGACGCCCAGACACTTCAAAGTTCATCCGAACAAACCTGTGTAATACTACAAATCGACACAAGACAATCCTAGACCGTCAATACAACATGTGCAATAGTCAATGGGCAAGGTCGTAATCAGTGATCAATTTTGGCACATCAGGCCACATACCGTCAGTCGGCTCAAAAAATAGCACCATCAATTCAAAGGATCCATAGAGATGTAGATCCTTATGTCTACAATCGTAAACTTCAAGCAAAGAAGCCGCCAGAGGACCTAGTGATTGAGATTCCACAAGGGTATCACTATGGCATAGATTATAACACTCTCCACATGATGCCAAATCTAGGATATCAAGGCACACGGATTTCAATCCACGATGGGTCGCTAAGTACCGAGAAATCCAAATCCACAAGTCGACGAGTTGTTGCTCAAGGTGACCGAGATGATGAAGAATCGCTTTGGTCTAAAGCTAAAAGGGTCGACATTTTCAGACAAACGCCCATATCTAGAATGGTATGATTTGGTCACTCTTCCCATAAATTACAAGTGCTCCCGTGAGTTCGCCAAGTTCACTAGTCAAGACTACAAGCACAATAGAACATGTCACTTGCAGACTTTTGCACAATTGGGCAAAGCATCGCTTGAGGATGCCCATCGAGTTCGCTTTTTCTCCTTATCCTCGCTGTGGCCAGCCTTCACTTGGTTTTCATCACTACTACCAACTCCATTGCTAATTGGGCTGACCTAAAGAAGTTTCATACATATTTTTACACTGGGACTGGAGAAAAGAAGATAACCGATTTAACAACCATGAGACAGGGGACTAATGAGTCGGGCACTGAGTTTCTTCAGAGATTCTGAGAGACTAGGAATTTGTGCTTCTCATTGAACTTGGCCAATGATCAACTAGCTGCTTTAGCTGTCTAAGGAATATTGTCAATATGGAAAGAAAAGCTACTAGGATAAGAATTTGACAACTTAGGTCAATTGGTTCAACGAGTAGCAGCGCTCAATAGCCAATTCCAGAGTATGCGCAGAGATACCCGATTCCAGAAGAGTACCACCATAGCCGAAGCTGACGATCCATACTCAGCAGATGATGGCTATGAAGATGAAGAAGAGGAGGTTGCTGTAGCTGAATGGAATTAGGGCAAGAAGACAGTAATGGTGCCAAATCCTTGGGAAAGAGGAGTCGAGGAGAGCTATGACTTTGATGTCGCAAAATCGGACAAGCTCTTTGACTTCTTACTTGAGAAGGGCCAGATCAAATTGCCGGACAATCATGTTATGTTGCCCCCTAAACAGTTGAAGAATAAGAAGTTCTGCAAGTTCCATAATGCTACTTCTCATTCCACTAATGAGTGCAGAATTTTCCGGTAGCATATACAGAGGGCTATTCAGCAAGGGAGGCTCAAGTTTGATACACCTCGGAAGGTGAAGGTGGATGATAATCCTTTCCCAGGAGATTAAAATATGGTTGATGTTGGGCTATTCAAAGGAAAAACTAAGGTCCTAACATCGGCCAAATCAAGAAAAGATGGAACATTGATCCCAAGATGTAAATATCGGCTGATGAATATAGAGATTAGAAAACGCCGTGATCAAAGCAGAGGAGCCGATATGAACAGGGGAAACGCTAAAGGATGGAGCGACAAAGCCATGAGTCACATCTCGATCCTCGTTGAATAAGTATGTGGCGTAAGAAAAAGATTATCAGCGATGGTTAGAGGATAAAAATACCAAACACAATCGAAGAAGAAAGGTATGAAAGGAAGTGTTTAATTGCACCGAATTGTCCTTTCTTCGACATCATTGAACGAAGGTTTGAAATTGCCTATCGATATAACTCGCCTAGAATGCAAGAATCAATATTGGGAGTTTAGGCAATCTCAATCAATCACGGGTTCATCCATGCCCAAGATGCATATCATCATAATAACATGGATCGACACTTAAAAAATAAAAGTATTCATGATCGGCTAGGAAACAGAAGTTGTTGACCAAGATCTGGGCTGATCATGAAGAAGGAAGCAACTAGAGGGAACATGTTTGGTGGAGGCCAATGGTGCCCCTTGAGGTTTAACAAGAAGCCGTAAGAGAAGGGTGCAATGCCTAAGGAATAAGGAGATGGAACAGCTCGTGCATCCAAAGGAAACTCAAGTATGGCGTACAAGCAAATACCAAGAGAAAGCAACCATCGGCTAATATTCAAATGGTGTTTCGCTGCCATTAGAATTCGTGAGTCAATGGTGAAAGCCCACACCGATCCAAGCAATGGGCTTTGAAATTTTGTTTTAATGGATAATCCAATAGATGGCACAGATGGTAACTAGGACACGACTTCACGCCGGGTCGATGAATTGAAGAAGTGGATATTGGTTTCGGAGATGCATCTAGGCCGACGACGTAAGGGCTAAATTAGATCCAGAGTATAAGCGGAATTAATTAATTTATTGAAAGAATTTAAAGACCGCTTTGCTTGAGAATACTATGAGATGGCTGGTTTAGACCAACCAATTGTTGAGCACGGCTGCCAATCAAACTCGGATATCGCCATTCAAGCAAGCTCCAAGGAGATTCAATCCAACATGCTTAATGATATTAAAAAGAGACTAAAAGGCTACTGGAGGCGAAGTTCATCCGACCATGCCGATATGCGAGTGGATATCGAATGTTGTCCCCAGATACAAGAAGAATGGAAAATTAAGGGTTTGCATTGATTTCAGGGATCTGAACAAAGCCACACCCATGGATGGTTCTCCAATGCCGATAGCCGATATGTTAGTAGATGCAGCAGCCGGGCAGAAGGTTATTAGCTTCATGGACGGCAATGCAGGGTATAACAAAAATTTCATGGTTGAAGAGGACATAGCGAAGACCGCTTTTAGGTGCCCGACGCAATCGGCTTGTTCGAGTGGGTTGTGATGACCTTCGGTCTGAAGAATGCTGGTGCCACTTATCAAAGAGCAATGAATTATATTTTTCATAAGTTGATCGGCAGGATTGTTGAAATCTACATTGATTATGTGATGATAAAATCAAAAGGATACAAAGAGCATCTAGCTGATTTGCAGGAGACTCTGGAGTGCACGAGAAAACATGGTCTGAAGATGAATCCTAATAAGTGTGCCTTTGGGGTATTAGCTGGGCAATTCTTGTGTTTTATGGTCCATGAGAGAGGGATTGAGGTCGGTCAGTAGAGCATGAAAGCAATTGACGATGCGGTGCCCCTGACTACTAAGACAGAGTTGCAATCTTTGCTTGGCAAGGTTAATTTCATCAAAAGGTTTATTTCAAATTTGTCGGAAAAGGTTCTTCCATTTTCTCCCTTGTTGAAATTAAAGAACGATCAAGAATTCAGATGGGGTGACATACAATGTATATGCTTGAAGAGATAAAAGAGTATATGAAGCATCCACCGCATAGTTCCTCCTCAAAGCAGGTAAGCCTTACAAGTTAGTACATATCGCCGATGACAAAACAATTGGATCGGCCCGATACAAGAGTTTGAAGGAAAGGAGCGAGTGGTTTTCATCTAAGTAGGAGACTTCTAGATCCGTAAACAAGATATTCTCCCACCGAAAAATTATGCTTGTGCTTATATTTCTCTTGCACCAAGTTGAGGCATTACTTATTTTCAAATTAATGTACGGTTGTTTCCAAGGTCGACGTAATCAAGCACACATGTTATCGATGCCAATACTAAATGGGAGAGTGGGAAAATGGATTCTCGTGTTATCGTAGTTTGACTTGAGGTACTTAATCGCTAAAGCAAATAAAGGGTAAGGTGTAATAGCCGATTTTGTCACCCAACATCGTAAACCAAGCATGAATTATGTAGAGCCGATACCTTGGACGTTATTCTTCGATGGATCATCTTGCAAGCAAGGTGGTGGCATTGGTATTGTTATTATTTCGCTTTGGGGGCAAATTTTGAGTTTGCTTTTCCAACCGAGCCAATGGTTACCAACAATCAAGGTAATATGAGGTCGTTTCGAGAGGGATTCAACTTCTTCATGAGGTAAAGGTCAAGCAATTGAAATATTTGGAGACTCACCGTTAATTATTAACTGCTGATCGGCCTATATGAGTGCAAAGAAGACACTTTGAGGAGATATTATGACGAGTGTCGAGGTTGCTCAAAGAGTTTCCTCATGTCTCATTTCAAAGACATTCCGAGGGCACAAAATCAAGAAGCTAACCGCTTGGCTCAAAGTGCATCAAAGTTATCGAGTAATTCAAGAAATCTTGAGCAATGAAACCTTGGATAATGATCGAGAGTTGAGATAGTCGACTACCTTAGAAATCCATCATGAAAAGTTACCAAAAGCTAAGGTATAAATCGACTAAATACGCTTTTGCTAGATGATCACCAGACATAAAATGATCGATGGGGCCTTACTCAAATGCCTGAATCAAGAAGAGGCCAAGGTGTTGATGGGCGAAGTGCATGATGGGATATGTGGAGCTCATTAATCGGCTTATAAAATGAAATGGATTATCCGCAGAACTAGATATTTTTGGCCAACAATATTAGAAGATTGTTTTGAATATTACAAGGGATGCCAAGACTGTCAATGTTTTGGTAATATCTAGAAGTCACCTGCATCGGCCATGAACACAATAATCAAGCCATGGCCGTTTTGGGGTCGGGGAATTGATTTAATTCACGATCTTTCCACCCTCGAGCAAAGGACATAAGTTTATATTGGTAGCAACAGATTATTTCACCAAGTGGGTTGAAGAAAGCCCCTTGAAAAAACAAAGAATTTCAAAAAACATGGTTGATTTTGTCAAGGAGCATATTGTGTATCATTTTGGGATTCCTCAAACCATCACTACCGATCAAGGGACCATGTTCACATCAGAGGAATTCGTAGATTTTGTCGCCAAGATGGGGATCAAGTCGCTAAATTCGCCTTCTTATTATGCTCAAAGCTAATGGTCGAAGAGGCGCCTAATCGATTATGATTAAACTGATCAAGAAGAAAATTAAGGAACAACCTAGGAAGTGTCATTCGACGCTTAATGAGGCACTATGGGCATACAGGATGGCCTATCATGGATCAATTAAAACATCACCTTATGAGCTTGTGTATGGCCATAACGCAGTCCTTCCTTGGGAAGTTCAAACCGGATCGAGGTGTGTTATGTTACAGAATGATTTGATAGTCAAGTCTACAAAAATCTTATGATGGACGACTTAGAAGACTTTGTTGCCTTCGTCACAAGGCCTTCGGAAATATTGAAGCCAATAAACCGAGGGTCACAAAATATTATAATAAAATGGTCAAGAATAAGCAATTTTTGAAGGAGATTTGGTGTGGAAAGTGAAATTGCCGATCGTGTCAAAGGACAAGAAGTTCGCAAATGGTCACCTAATTAGGAAGGGCCTTATCGGATCAAACGCCAGCGCCTTGTAATGCTTATATTTTGGAGACACTAGGAGGAGAAGAAGAGTTCGACCGAGCAATCAATGGGAAATATCTAAAGAAATATTATCCCAAAGATTTGGATTAACACTTAAGTAGCTAATTTGGTCGGTCAACAATTCTAATAGATTTATATCGTAAAGGTATCGCCTAGTACAAAAAATGAACCCAAAGGAATGGTTTATATGATGCGACGCCTATAGGGGAAAGCAAACATGGATGAAGTGATACGTATAATATGAAATAAGAGACAAAGGAAAATCATTCAAGATGAGGGAATTGTTTGCTAAAAATCACCTATTACAAGCTACGGGACGGAAAACAATTTGCTCACTACATCATCTGCCAAAGTATTGAAAGCTATAGAGTTGGTGGCACTAAAGAATTCCTCAATCAAATGCTCATGATCCTCGAGAGGCACTGCATCCGGGAAACCATGAGGAAGAAGCCAAAGATTGTGACCAGAGTGGGCATGTGCAGTAGCCAACGCTGTGGCAGCACCATGATGAACGCCATGGAGAGCAACCTCCCTGATGCGGTTTGGAATGTCATGCAAACGGACTATCGGAATGGCGCTTCGGCATTAACAAATCCCATCGTGGTGATCTCGGGTTGATCAAGGCTTTCCAACCGAGTAGTTAGATCTAAAAAAATCAAAGAAAGGATTGATCAAGAGCTCAAGGCATTGTTAAGAAAAAGCAAAGGAGATTGTGTTAGCTGCCTTACCTATGATTTTGGCTTCAGCCCCGCCAATCTGTTTCCTCAGATCGGCCTTTGAGGACGCATCGATTTGAATCATGGCTGCAGAGTTTAACTCGCGGAGGGAAAGACAGCTTGGTTAAACTTTGATCGGCTCGATCAATGGAAGCGATTAGATCGTCATTATCGATCCGCTTCCTCGCATAACCGGGAAGCTAGCGATTTAATCGCTGTTGAAGACGATCTCGAAGATTGAACCAAGTCGACCCTGTGCTCCGGGGCGGTGGAGACATCCTGAGTAGCACCTTCCCGGCGATGACGACGCTGGCGTGATGATGCGGACCTGTTAAGAACTTCCTCAGCAGGCCTCTTGCTATTCTCCATGATCTCAAACCTATAGAAAAGCAGGGACTATGCTAAAGACGCAGAAGGTTTGAGACGAGACGAGTAGTTTTCCGAGCCCCAGCCGTGGCCCGCATATATAGCCCGGGGAGGCGAGGAGATGGATTTTGCCAAGGGTATGAAAACTGAAAACAGATACGAAAATGGATCGGCACTTTGGAATTTCAGGGGAGAGATAACGAAGAGATAACAGATTCAGACTTATTGCTTCCCCAGATTACGAAATGTCGTGGGATGGATACGAAGAATTTACATTAACCAGAAATCAACCCACTAAGACTTCTTTGGATTGAAGGGAGTCCGGGCCCCCACAAGGCCAAAGGTTATCATGAACTAGGTCACATCGGCCGAATAATGGAATTATACCAGAAGGGGAAAGGCCGCCCGCTTGGCAGACACCTAACTAGTTCTCGGTGATCGGGAACTACGGGAAAGAAGCCTGTGGCTCTCCCAGTGGGCGTTTGATGAAGCAAACAAGGGGAAGGTGTCCACACATTTTAGCCCTTACAAATACTAGAATAGCTTTGCGAGCATGGAGAGAAGACTCAGGTGGTATCACAAGACTTCTTCTAGCTGTAATAGCTGATCCTCTTGCTCAACAAGGCGCTAGAATGAGCGACACAATCACCCTATACACAAGAATTCTTCTAGCCACTCAAGATCTTCATAGCAAAAAGATGGACCATGGAGGGTCCGGTGAAGTCAGAGTTCGAGAGGGCAGGTAGAAGAGAAACATAGCTGAATCGTTAAGCTGCTCTCACTAGGGGCGGATAGGCATTTTATAGCCAGTCTGGAAGGATGAATCCAAGTGCCCGTGAAGCAATGATGCTCTCGTAAAAGTTGTGAGGCATGGGCTCATGAGCTGACATAGGCGGCAACAAATAGTAGACCCTAGATCAAGATTCTCTGCCCGTGACTACAGACCCATCGAAGATGAAGACATGATAATTTTGGAATAAAATTACTTTTATTCCAAAATTGGGTGGCATGTGTTTACACTAGAATTTGGAAGAAGAGTTGCAGGGATTTGGAAGCTCCTAAAAATCATGTCATCAAGGAATCAGCTGTGTGGAGATCAGAGCTAGTTGATTCGGACGCAGCACTAGAATCAGCTTTCTTTAGATAGCGCCAATAGATAACGACAGAGGCTACGATCGGCGCTGGGACGAGACATGCCGACTCTACAAAAAGGGAAAGATTAGAGTCCAAGTTATCTTAAATTAGGAATGTTTTCGTTATGCCAAAGATTGTATTGAGTCGTACTCGAGTAAGGTTTGTTTTTAGGCCCCGGTATAAATACTAAAACCCGCTATTGTAAAGACAACAATCAATCAAATACAAGTCAATTACTTTTTTTGGCTCACCACCCTTAGAGTAGGAGTAGAGTAGATCTCGACGAGTTCTTCAAATGTAGTACTACCGATCAATCCGGGTCGATCTCCACCGCTTGTCTATAAGTATTGTCATGGTTTATACATCCGCTCAGTATGGTCGTGATCGATCCTGGGTCGAATTTCACCGTGACTCGGGTATAGGCTAGTTATCGACTCTTGTTTAATTCAAGTATGGCCTATGTGATTCTCGCCTCACACCCCATCGCTTGAATTAGATCAAGGTCAAGTTATTGGCTCTACCTTAGTATGACAGTCTTTTGGTAGATTCATTGTTACCGATATTGTTTATTGCTTTTATTGTTTATCTAATTACAAAGAATATCACTCGCTTCGATTGAGATTGATCTCGGATCGGCCTTATATCTTGTTTAACTCATTGTTTGCTAATCTAAAATTGATCTAATCTATATCTTAAGGGATGAGTTATGTTTTTTATCTACTGTTTAAGCGCCAATCTTAATTGTACATAGCGTGTGGTTAAGGCATGTTCGATCTTGAGTAGATCTATTAGTTAATGAAAACTGCTCCATGGCCCGTTATCACGGCCTCGTGGGGTTTCGCTTCTCACCCCACCGCTGGCACCGTGGAGTGGGGATCGTTAGTTGGTAGATCTGCTTCTCGAGAAGGCATGACCTTAATCAAGGCGCTTATGCCCCTAATCCATTGTTTAGCCGATATCGAATGCTTTCACTTAACAGCTCACATTACGAGACCATTGAAGTAGAGATGAGTTGAAAGATATGTTAGCCCCATGATCTTATTATTGTATTACGGCTCGCATGATTCTCGCATCATGCCCCCACCGATATTAGTAATGAGTTAGGGTCATCGAGTCTATTGTTGTTTCTACTACCAGATGATTCTCGGCCATGCCCCATCGGGTCATGGCGATAGATGAGATCTAACATGTTCATTAGATTTATCTTTATTAAATGGTCAAGTGGTGTTGAATTGTTTCTTTATATAAAAATAAGTTTGGTTACTTGTAATCATTGGCTCAGTATAAACCGATCATCATTGATATCTTATTGCCATTGATTAATATTTGCTTAAATAATATTTATTCTGAATGATAACTGATTCTTCTTATACAACCCCATGAGCTTTAATCGATTTATTCTTATGAATATGCTGGAATCGACTATTTAGTCGATCTCCTCTCATATCGGCTCTCAGCGCCGCACATTCGGGACTGTCTGGCAACACCGGCACTCGGGAGGATTGCGCAGGATCGACCACCCTTGCGCTGAAGCTAGGCAGATCTGCTTCATCGAGCGGACCCTTTCGGCTTGCTTCCTGTGTCCTCGGCACGGAGACGAAAATTCTGTGTCGACAGATTTGATCCCATGTATATCTCCACAAGTCATTCTCCTCATTTACATTTAGATCTTCCAGGTTTCTTCTCAGAGCCCGTAATTGTAAAAAGGCTAGAGCTGACAGAGGCAAATGAAACAAGTGATTGGGCAGATTGTCGACCAGAGCATTGCTGATAGAAATGTTATTCTTTTTTGCAAAAGAAAATAGTTCTAGGTACTTTAGCTTTGGTGTTCTAACAGATCCATCCAACCAATTTTATTCTCAAAGTAAACAGGACTATCCATTTTGAACCTACACCAGAGTCAACTCTCTATATTTTGTTGGTACCTTCAGATCGTTGGCAGTCTGAGTGAGTGTTTGACAGTTGGTAATCCTAAGGAGATTATCTATCTCAATGCAAGTATATAACACATATCCATCTAATGAACACCATGCTGTAAATTCATTTTTTTTGTACACAAACCCAATCAACCACAGATCAATGATTCACTTCCACGGTGCAATCATCACCAACGACTAATTTTGGAAAATAAATTGACACCTAAGTGAGGGGATTCGAGGGAGGCTTAGTAGAGCATCTCCACTAGTCTCCTAATAATTTGTCTCCAGTGTATAGGTACTAGAGTAGTCTAATATTATTTTTGCTAATATTAGAAGAGTTGCTATAGTAGTTCTCCAATATATCTGCTCTGGTACCCATATGATGGGGCCTATAGGTGTATAGGAAAAAGATGACTGAAAAGTGGTGGGTTGGATGAGCCACATGGCATTATGGATTTATGCAACTCTCCTTTTATTTGAAAGGGAGATGAGAAACATAATAGTGGCCAAAAAAAAGGAGTGAGAAAAATATTGAAGTACAAGAGACTATTGGAGCAAGTAAAAAGCACTGTAACTCCCAATATGACAGTTTTATAGGATACGGTAGGTATTGGGAGACCACTAAAGATGCTCATGAAGAACAAATAGCTTCAAACTCAAAAGAGATGGGATAGTGAAGCATCACAAGCTGGTCGAAGCTGTTGAAGGATTGCTCGGATCGTCGTATCTTGAGGTGCACGAGCTGATTGAAGTCATTGAGGAAGCATACTCCAGCATGGACGGATGCAAGGGGAAACCAGTCCAACCTTCAAGGATGACATACGTGAGCCGACGGGGATGGCGTGGCCGAATCCGACGAGAATGACTAGGCTCACCACCGGCAACACCATCCCTAAAGTCATTAGGCAAAGGCTACACCTGAGCGAGTAGACGAGAGTGAGCACTCACATTTTGGCTGAAACTGGCTGAAAACACTGTTTCGACTGAATTGTTGTGAGAGAAAAATACTGTTTCGGCTGAAAAAAGAAGCCAAACAAGCCGAATATGGGGTAAGCCGAATATGGCCTAAATGATAAGGGGTGCATGGGCGGGGCCGTGGGAGCGAGGGCCTCCACATTGAAATGATAAGGGATAATCACGAGGGAAGAAGTCACTTGCGAATTGTGACATTTTTCACGATCAGAGATTTTTCCACCATAAGCGGCTAAGAAACTGCCTGAAACATGACCTTAGGCGCTGATGGACAAATTTCACGGTATAGAATCTTACCAACCAATAATTGAGACAAACGCTATATGTGGTAGTTTTCCTGTTGCACGCTCACTGTTTTATATGCAAACACAAATCGAACAAACCTTGAAAAATCTATACCTAATACTAAAGAGCCAAAATTTCTTCCTATTTTTTTGTATGGCCTGTCCAAACTAACTTCGTGAATGTAAAAATGACATCTATTTGTGTTTGTCTACAGCCATCTATATATATATACACAAACACGGCAGTGCTATTCTACACTCTACACCACAAGCTAAAACTGACCAGAAAAAAATACTGAGTACTATTGAACCGCGTTCAGTATCACTCAATACTACACACATGTAACACCCTCGGTGTTACGCCCTAAACAAATTACCAAACCATATCATGAGCATCATGTTTATGAGATAATGCATGTGATAGAAGGTGTAGATAATATTTTTGTAACTTCAGATGATCAATAAAAATGTTAAATGATAAGCTATTCCATAACTCATATGTATCAAGTAGGGTTTAAACTAATTTTTATTAAACAAAAAATACTATAGAACATATATGTGACACTTAAATAAAGTTTAGAATGTGAACTTTGTAGATGACAATGAAATACTTGTGTAGAAAATAATATTGCTAGCCAACATTTCTAATAACCTAGAAATGTGACTTGGAATCAAATTCGCTCATATAGACTTAGAAGATTTTTAAGTATATAGACAACTAGACAATGCCATGTTTGGCAATTTATTTTATGTAAATCGGGTTAAGAATATGTGTTACGCTTTTAGCTCGGTTTGGTAGCCCTCATATGCCATCTTGAGCATGATGAAGATGGTTTAGGTCTACAAGCAACCATTTAGTTGTTATAGGTGCCTTAAAATACGTGCACGACACGTTCTTCGGTTGGTTGGCTGGGTGGACGCGGTCACCACACTCAGGCGCACGCCGTCGCCATGTGGTCGCCGCAAGCATGCGCGCTTCTCGCAGGCGTGGATGGTCGTGGTCGCCTCCGCCCGGTCGCCATCGCCTTCTTCCGCGGGGGAGCCGCCGCTATTTGCGCGGCTGTGGTGGTGCCGCTGATCGTCTCCGCCGCGCTTAGCGCTCGCCGCCCGCCCCACGCCGCAATGCGCCGCCGCCAGCCATCGCCACCGCCACATCCACGCTTTCTCGCACCTCTCGCTGCCCTCGCTTCGAGGCCGCCATCGCCACACGCGCACGGGTCTGTGTTTCGCCATCGCCTTGCCATTTATGGCGCCGCGCCGCGCGGGCCATGGCAGATCGGGGACGCGTGCGCTTGTCCTTTGCATCTACGCGCATGCCTCCCCAATCACACTGAGCACGTCCTGCTAAGGCGATGCCGTGCTGTGCCACCTACCGGCCCGTCTCTCTCTCTCTACTGCCATCATCGGAGTCGCGCCCCATGCAATTGACTAGCGAGTGGTCATCTCTTTTCAATTCCATGCACCTATGTCTCCTCCATCAAGTCCTATTGCTGCCCGACCCCACCCCGCCTTGTATGGCGCCTGGTCGAGCTCTAATTTGGCGTTTTTCCCGCCGCCGTGTCGATAAGGCCGCGTCCGGCCATGGACGAGGGCTGCCCTCCTATCGTCCCTCCTGAGCCAATTCACCTGCACCACTAGTTTCACCTTGCCTCCCTCTCCACCTTGCGCACGCCAGTGGAACCGCAACCACCTCCCTCGTCGCCACGCCGACGCGATCAAGGCCACCACGGCAGACGCCTAAGCATGGCTCGGCCCACACGGGCCACACCTCCTCCTCCATCCTCCACCCCAACCGTCACCTCGCCTAGGTCCATGGTAGTGTACCGATGCTCCCTCGCTAGCCAATTAGGTTCTTAGGTGCTTTGGTCGCCGGGCAGCCACGCCACCGCCTGTGGATGCCCACGCCATCAGTAGCTCACTCCAACAAGGCCCCTGCCTGCCCTGCATTGCTGCTTGGTGTAGGCGGTTGGACCGTAGTTGAAGGTCGAATCGACCCACGGGCTAGCACAACTTATGATGGCCAAGATGGTCACGCCATGTTGTTGCTCACCGCACCATTGCTGCACCGAGTCAAAAAAAAAGGGTGAATTAGGGCAAAGTCGGGGTTAAGGAGAAGGTGTGAGAGAGGAGAAAATAGTTGTTGGGAACCAATACTAGGGTACCCGAAGAAGAGGAGCTAATGGTCATCAATATTGATTCACTCGAGCAGTCAAGAGCGCGACTACAGCTCCAACTGACTCCTAGGTGCATAGGCTTCGCCTCACCTGACCCTTGGCGGTGGGCTCCGTCTCACCCGACCCCGAGGCCACGGGCTCCGCCTTGCCCGACCCCAAGGCCACTAGCTTCGGGCCACCGACCCTTTGGGGGTAGGCTCTGCCTTGTTTCGACCTCGAGGCCATAGGCTCCGCCTTGCCCGGCCTCTAGGTCGTGGGCTCCGCCTCGCCCAACCCTCGTGTGTGGCTCCTAACGGAAGCCCATACCCCACCAACCACTCATCGGCTAGAAAGTACAATCCAAGGTCAAACTTCCGCATCGTAGGAGCGGACATCTCAACATGACCCGTGCTTCACGACATGTCACTCTAGGAACTCACATCATCAATAAAGTGATGGACGGAGGTCACTATACCGCTTACTCCCTATATGGCCACCGACCAAAGATGTCGGGTTCGCCTGCTGTCGCTTTGGGGTATCGGGACGCCATGACCACCGACAATGCTGTGGTGTGGTATCAAAGGAACAAAGCGCCCGATGTGGAGCCATCCCTATCACCATCTCAGTAGTGTCGGTGGGACCCACACAAAGGAAAAGAAAGGCATGGCGGTCCTAGAAGCCTTCCTCTCCTTGCCTCTTCTCCTCTCTTTCTCTCTCAGGTAACCCGCTTCTTCCCTTCATCTATAAAAGGGGAACCAGGATGTCCCAATAAGGGGGTGGTTCACCACTCTACATGGTTGTAGACATCAAAACACATGCCCTAACACGCCTTAGGAGCACACACACATCAGAGACTTGGGATCCTTTCCTCTCTCACCCGCTTATAACCCCCTACTACAACCTTTCAAAGGCTAGTAACACAAGCAGCAAGGATGAACTAGACATAGGGACTTCCTGTCTGAACCAGTATAAACCTCATGTCCTCTAAGCACACCATCTGAGCCAGACGTGCAATACTAGAAATTTACTCGTCGGTGGTAACTCAAAACACCAATAGTTGGCATGCCTGGAAGGGGCCTTTATGCTGCCCTCGACATCCCACACCGGCCTCGGATGGCTAGTCACCAGATTAGCCGGGTCCTGTGCACGCACGCGGCGCTTTGGGAACCTAGACTTCATCATCACAATGGAGGGACAGTTGGCGCAGGCTCCCACCGCCGTCCAACCTCTCCACTCCACTGGCCTCGATGTGATCGCCAAGGCGCTTGAGGAGCTACAGCTACACTCACCAAAGGCCCATGCCACTGGGGGCACTAGTCTGCTTGGCTTTGATTATGGGAGGTTAGAGCATCACCGACACCTTCCTAGGACCCCGACCGCCCTAGGAGGACCCACGCCACCTTACCTTCTCATTCACCAATGTCATGACATAGCTTGCTAGGGGAGAGCCGCCTCCCCTGTAATACCTCATCCCGAGCGCCTTGGCGACACTCCCTGCTCGGGTCTATGCAACGCCAGAGAGACCATTGGCCACCTTATGGCGTTAACGCACTCCTCCATCCCCTATGAATGATGAGTTCGTGGGGATGATCAAATATGTTGGGGAATCTTTCTATGACCCCTCGCAGGAGAATCGGAGTCGCCCTCTAGCTCTGACTCCAGTAGGGGGAGCCATCACCCCTCTCGTGAATGTTTCATGGCAGGTACCCCTGAGGGACACGATGTAAGCATCCATGAGGGAGAGGCTACCCCAACAAATGACTTCAACAATGAGGTCGAGAGGGATGCAAGGGCCGACTCACCAAGGGTAGAGCAACCAAGGCCCAAAAAGGCTAGTAGATTGAGGAACACGACTCCAAATGAAAGCAGAACGTGAGGAGCTCGAGCACCATGGAGACAAAGGCATGCTCATGCCGTGGCCCATGACATGAATTAGAGGATCATCGAAGATGATGAAGCCCTCCCACACTTCACCCAAAGCGAGCCATAACATTGTCGCCACGGCGGCCTTTGTTCGAGGCTTCAGTTCGCGACGCCCGAGGATCATCGGGCCCATCGTGAGATTCACACGCTACTCGAGCATGTGGCGATGCAAAGCAGGTCGAGAGCTCGCTGTCCGGACGATGCAAGCTCGACGCCACCAAAGACACGCCTTAGAGTGACCCAACATGGACGATTCACCACCAAGCATGGCAAGGCAAAGAAAGTTACGCGTCGTGGTCCCGGTGCATGAGTGTCTTGGCCTTCACCGCGATACATGCGCGATACCCTCAATGCCCGTGAGATGTACCCATTGCGATGCGGGAAGGGGCAAGCCATGGCTACCTCCCTCGTCGTGGCGGAACCTAGACTTGTTGGGACCTCGTGCCTTTGGCCGACACATCCTCAACGCCGCCTTCCCACCGTGGGTACCCACCACCCACCAACCTCCCAAAATACTCTAGGAAAACGAACCTTGACTATGGCTCGAGGATTACCGGCTTGTTTTGTTGTTAGTGGAGTGGATAATGATGATTTCATTATCCACAACCTTCCATTGTTCCTGGCCGATTCGACACAAACATGGTTGGAACACCTTCCTTCCAACAGAATCCAAAGTTGGGTGGACCTGAAAGAGATCTTCATGGAAAACTTCCAGGGCACATACGCATATCTTGGGAACCCATGGGATCTAAAAAACTACTAATAGAATACCAGGGGAACCCTTTGTGGGTACATTTGGCGCTTCTCCCGGTAGTGTAATGAGCTGCCCAATGTCGCCGACGCCAATGTCATAGGAGCTTTCCTGTCTGGGACCACCTTTGAGTCCCTGGTCCATAAGCTAGGACGTAAGGGCCCGTGAACCACAAAGGAGCTCTTTGACATCACGAGAAGCTATGCCTCGGACGAGGAGGTAGTCGGAGCGATCTTCGACAACCTCAACGGCAAGGCAAAACAGGACAAGGACATCGATGAAGGAGCCTCCAATCATCCCAACAAGAAGAAGAACAAGCAGTAGCATGAGGGCTCGCTCGTGGCCACCGCCGACAGTAAGGGGGGTCGGAAGCCCACCGAGGGTACCCCGGACCACTTCGAGAAGCTATTCGAAGGGCCATGCCTAAACCATGCCTTTCTCATCAAGCATCTATACAAGGACTATGGCCTCATGAAGCAGTTCTTGTCTAGAAGCTCCAACAAGGGGGAGCATAGAAAGGACCCCAAGTCAGCCATAGACAGCGCCGAGGGGAAGGATGGCAGATTTCTAGCACCACTAGTTTCACCTTGCCTCCCTCTCCACCTTGCGCACGCCAGTGGAACCGCAACCACCTCCCCGTCGCCGCTGACGCGACCGCGCCACCATGGTACGCCGGTACATGGCTCGGCCACACGTGGCCACACCTCCTCCTCCATCCTCCACCCCAACTGTCACCTCAGCTAGGTCCATGGTAGTGTACTGATGCTCCCTCGCTAGCCAATTAGGTTCTTAGGTGCTCTCGGTCGCCGGGGCAGCCACGCCACCGCCGTGGATGCCACACGTCACTGTAGCTCACTCCAGCGCATCCCGCTACCCCGCATTGCTGCTTGGTGTAGGCGGTTGGACCGTAGTTGAAGGTCGAACTGACCCACGGGCCAGCACAATCCTATGATGGCCAGCATGGTCACGCCATGTTGTTGCTCACCGCACCGCCGTGCACTGAGTCGCTGGGGGTGCGCGCGGGTGAATTAGGGCAAAGTCAGGGGGTTAAGTGAGAAGGTGTGAGAGAGGAGAAAATAGTTGTTGGGAACCAATACTAGGGTACCCGAAGAAGAGGAGCTAATGGTCATCAATATTGATTCACTCGAGCAGTCAAGAGCGCGACTACAGCTCCAACTGACTCCTAGGTGCATAGGCTTCGCCTCACCTGACCCTTGGCGGTGGGCTCCGTCTCACCCGACCCCGAGGCCACGGGCTCCGCCTTGCCCGACCCCAAGGCCACTAGCTTCGCCTCGCCTGACCCTTGGGGGTAGGCTCTGTCTTGCCTCGACCTCGAGGCCACTGTGCCTCCGCTTGCCCGGCCTCTAGGTCGTGGGCTCCGCCTCGCCCAACCTCGTGTGGCTCCTCAACGGAAGCCCATACCCCCACCAACCACCACGGCTAGAAAGTACAATCCAAGGTCAAACTTCCGCATCGTAGGAGCGGGACATCTCAACATGACCTGCGGCTTCACGACATGTCACTCTAGGGAACTCACATCATCAACAAAGTGATGGACGGAGGTCACTATACCGCTTACTCCCCTATATGGCCACCGACCAAAGATGTCGGTTCGCCCGCGCCGCCCGCTTAAGGCGAATCGGGACGCCATGACCACACGACAATGCCAGGTGTGGTATCAAGAAGTGAACAAAGCCTACCGATGTGGAGCCATCCCTATCACCATCTCAGAGTGTCGGTGGGACCCACACAAAGGAAAAGAAAGGCATGGCGGTCCTAGAAGCCTTCCTCTCCTTGCCTCTTCTCCCTCTTTCTCTCTGTGTAACCTGCTCTTCCCCTTCATCTATAAAAGGGGAACCAGGACGTCCCAAGAAGGGGGTGGTTCACCACTCTACATGGTTGTAGACATCAAAACACATGCCCTAACACGCCTTAGGAGCACACACACATCAGAGACTTGGGATCCTTTCCTCTCTCACCCGCTTATAACCCCTACTACAACCTTTCAAAGGCTAGTAACACAAGCAAAGAAGGATGAACTAGACATAGGGACTTTCTCGTCTCAACCAAGATAAACCTCATGTCCTCTAAGCACACCATCCGAGCCAGAGACGCAATACTAGAAATTTACTCGCCGGTGGTAACTCAAAACACCAATAGTTGGCATGCCTGGAAGGGGCCTTTTGCGCGTCTCGACATCCACACCTGGCCTCGGATGGCTAGTCATGGCATTAGCTGGGTCCCAGGCACGCACGTGCGCTTTGGGAACCTAGACTTCATCATCACAATGGAGGGACAGTTGGCGCAGGCTCCCACCGCCGTCCAACCTCTCCACTCCACTGGCCTCGATGTGATCGCCAAGGCGCTTGAGGAGCTACAGCTACACTCACCAAAGGCCCATGCCACCAGGGGCGACTAGCTGCTTGGCTTTGATTATGGGAGGCTAGAGCATCGGCTCGATACCTTCCTAGGACCCCGACCGTCCTAGGAGGACCTACGCCACCTTACCTTCTCATTCACCAATGTCATGACATAGCTTGCTAGGGGAGAGCCGCTCTCCCCGTAATACCTCATCCGGAGCGCCCCGGCGACACTCCCGTTCGGTCTATGCAACGCCGTAGAGACCATTGGCCACCTTATGGCGCAACGCACTCCTCCATCCCCTATGAATGATGAGTTCGTGGGGATGATCAAATATGTTGGGGAATCTTTCTATGACCCCCTCGCAGGAGAATCGGAGTCGCCCTCTAGCTCTGACTCCAGTAGGGGGAGCCATCACCCCTCTCGTGAATGTTTCATGGCAGGTACCCCTGAGGGACACGATGTAAGCATCCATGAGGGAGAGGCTACCCCAACAAATGACTTCAACAATGAGGTCGAGAGGGATGCAAGGGCCGCACCTCACCTGCGGGTAGAGCAGCTGAAGGCCCAGCGCTAGTAGATTGAGGAAACACGACTCCAGCTCGAGCAGGAACGTGAGGAGCTCGAGCACCATGGAGACAGTGGGCATGCTCATGCCGTGGCCCATGACATGAATTAGAGGATCATCGAAGATGATGAAGCCCTCCCACACTTCACCCAGGCGAGCCATAACATTGCTGCCACGGCGGTCTTGCTCCGGGGGCTTCCAGGGCCTGCGACGCCCGAGGATCATCGGGCCCATCGTGAGATTCACACGTTACTCGAGCATGTGGCGATGCAGCAGGTCGAGAGCTCGCTGTCCGGACGATGCAAGCTCGATGCCAGCCAGCACACGCCCTTAGAGTGACCCAACATGGACGTATCAGTCCACCAAGCATGGCAAGGCAACAGGCTACGCGTCGTGGTCCCGGTGCATGAGTGTCTCGGCCTTCACCGCGACATGCGCGATACCCTCAATGCCCGTAGATGTACCCATTGCGATGCGGGGAAGGGGGCAAGCCATGGCTACCTCCCTCGTCGTGGCGGAACCTAGACTTGTTGGGACCTCAGGCCTTTGGCCGACACATCCTCAACGTCATCTTCCCACCGTGGTACCGACCACCGACCAACCTCCCAAAATACTCTAGGAAAACGAACCTTGGACTATGGCTCGAGGATTACCGGCTTGCTTGCCAAGCTAGTGGAGTGGATAATGATGATTTCATTATCCACAACCTTCCATTGTTCCTGGCCGATTCGACACAAACATGGTTGGAACACCTTCCTTCCAACAGAATCCAAAGTTGGGTGGACCTGAAAGAGATCTTCGTGGAAAACTTCCAGGGCACATACGCATATCTTGGGAACCCATGGGATCTAAAAAACTACTGATAGAATACCAGGGGAACCCTTTGTGGGTACATTTGGCGCTTCTCCCGGTAGTGTAATGAGCTGCCCAATGTCGCCGACGCCAATGTCATAGGAGCTTTCCTGTCTGGGACCACCTTTGAGTCCCTGGTCCATAAGCTAGGACGTAAGGGCCCGTGAACCACAAAGGAGCTCTTTGACATCACGAGCAGCTATGCCTCGGACGAGGAGGTAGTCGGAGCGATCTTCGACAACCTCAACGGCAAGGCAAAACAGGACAAGGACATCGATGAAGGTGCCTCCAATCATCCCAACAAGAAGAAGAACAAGCAGTAGCATGAGGGCTCGCTCGTGGCCACCGCCGACAGTAAGGGGGGTCGGAAGCCCACCGAGGGTACCCCGGACCACTTCGAGAAGCTATTCGAAGGGCCATGCCTAAACCATGCCTTTCTCATCAAGCATCTATACAAGGACTATGGCCTCATGAAGCAGTTCTTGTCTAGAAGCTCCAACAAGGGGGAGCATAGAAAGGACCCCAAGTCAGCCATAGACAACAGCCGAGGGAAGGATGGCAGATTTCTAGCACCACTAGTTTCACCTTGCCTCCTCTCCACCTTGCGACGCGCCGCTGGAACTGCAACCACCTCCCCTGTCAGCCACGACGAGCGATCACGCCACCATGGTACTGGTACATGGCTCGCCACACGTGGCCACACCTCCTCCTCCATCCTCCACCCCAACCTGCCACCTCGGCTAGGTCCATGGTAGTGTACTGATGCTCCCTCGCTAGCCAATTAGGTTCTTAGGTGCTCTCGGTCGCCGGGGCAGCCACGCCACCGCCGTGGATGCCACGCGTCACTGTAGCTCACTGCAGCGCGTCCCGCTACCCCGCATTGCTGCTTGGTGTAGGCGGTTGGACCGTAGTTGAAGGTCGAATCGACCCATGTGCCAAGACAATCCTATGATGGCCAGCATGGTCATGCCATGTCGTTGCTCACCGCACCGCCATGCACTGAGTCGCTGGGGGTGCGCGCGGGTGAATTAGGGCAAAGTCAGGGGGTTAAGCGAGAAGGTGTGAGAGAGGAGAAAATAGTTGTTGGGAACCAATACTAGGGTACCCGAAGAAGAGGAGCTAATGGTCATCAATATTGATTCACTCGAGCAGTCAAGAGCGCGACTACAGCTCTAACTGACTCCTAGGTGCATAGGCTTCACCCTCACCGACTTTGGCGGTGGGCTCTGCCTCACCCGACCCCGAGGCCACGGGCTCCGCCTTGCCCGACCCCAAGGCCACTAGCTTCGCCTCGCCTGACCCTTGGGGGTAGGCTCTGTCTTGCTCGACCCTGAGGCCACGGGCTCCGCCTTGCCCGACCTCTAGGTCGGGCTTGTCTGCCTCGCCTAACCCTCGTGTGTGGCTCCTAACGGAAGCCCATACCCCCACCAACCACTCATGGCTAGAAAGTACAATCCAAGGTCAAACTTCCGCATCGTAGGAGCGGGACATCTCAACATGACCCGCTTCACGACATGTCACTCTAGGAACTCACATCATCATCAAGTGATGGACGGAGGTCACTACACCGCTTACTCCCTATATGGCCACCGACCAAAGATGTTGGTTCGCGCACGCCCGCTTTGGCAGTATCGGGACGTCATGACCACCGACAACGCTGTGGTGTGGTATCGAGAGTGAACAAAGCCCCGATGTGGAGCCATCCCTATCACCATCTCAGAGTGTCGGTGGGACCCACACAAAGGAAAAGAAAGGCATGGCGGTCCTAGAAGCCTTCCTCTCCTTGCCTCTTCTCCCTCTTCTCTCTCTGTAACCTACTCTTGCCCTTCATCTATAAAAAAGGGGAACCAGGACGTCCCAAGAAGGGGGTGGTTCACCACTCTACATGGTTGTAGACATCAAAACACATGCCCTAACACGCCTTAGGAGCACACACACATCAGAGACTTGGGATCCTTTCCCTCTCTCACCCGCTTATAACCCCTACTACAACCTTTCAAAGGCTAGTAACACAAGCAAAGAAGGATGAACTAGACATAGGGACTTTTCTGTCCAACCAAAGATAAACCTCATGTCCTCTAAGCACACCATCTGAGCCAGACGTGCAATACTAGAAATTTACTCGTCGGTGGTAACTCAAAACACCAATAGTTGGCATGCCTGGAAGGGGCCTTTTGCGCGTCTCGACATCCACACCTGGCCTCGGATGGCTAGTCACGGCATTAGCTGGGTCCTAGGCACGCACGTGCGCTTTGGGAACCTAGACTTCATCATCACAATGGAGGGACAGTTGGCGCAGGCTCCCACCGCCGTCCAACCTCTCCACTCCACTGGCCTCGATGTGATCGCCAAGGCGCTTGAGGAGCTACAGCTACACTCACCAAAGGCCCATGCCACCGGGGGTGACTAGCTGCTTGGCTTTGATTACGGGAGGCTAGAGCATCAGCTCGATACCTTCCTAGGACCCCGACCGTCCTAGGAGGACCTACGCCACCTTACCTTCTCATTCACCAATGTCATGACATAGCTTGCTAGGGGAGAGCCACTCCCAGAGCGCCCCGGCGACACTCCCGTCCGGTCTATGCAACGCCGTAGAGACCATTGGCCACCTTATGGCGCAACGCACTCCTCCATCCCCTATGAATGATGAGTTCGTGGGGATGATCAAATATGTTGGGGAATCTTTCTATGACCTCCTCGCAGGAGAATCGGAGTCGCCCTCTAGCTCTGACTCCAGTAGGGGGAGCCATCACCCCTCTCGTGAATGTTTCATGGCAGGTACCCCTAAGGGACACGATGAAAGCATCCATGAGGGAGAGGCTACCCCAACAAATGACTTCAACAATGAGGTCGAGAGGGATGCAAGGGCCGCACCTCACCTGCGGGTAGAGCAGCTGAAGGCCCAACGCTAGTAGATTGAGGAAACACGACTCCAGCTCGAGCAGGAATGTGAGGAGCTCGAGCACCATGGAGACAGTGGGCATGCTCATGCCGTGGCCCATGACATGAATTAGAGGATCATCGAAGATGATGAAGCCCTCCCACACTTCACCCAGGTGAGCCATAACATTGCTGCCACGGCGGCCTTGCTCCGGGGGCTTCTAGGGCCCGCGATGCCCGAGGATCATCGGGCCCATCGTGAGATTCACACGTTACTCGAGCATGTGGTGATGCAGCAGGCCGAGAGCTCGCTGTCCGGACGATGCAAGCTCGACGCCAGCCAGCACACGCCCTTAGAGTGACCCAACATGGACGTATCAGTGCACCAAGCATGGCAAGGCAGCAGGCTACGCGTCGTGGTCCCGGTGCATGAGTGTCTCGGCCTTCACCGTGACACGCGTGATACCCTCAATGCCCGTAGATGTACCCATTGCGATGCGGGGAAGGGGGCAAGCCATGGCTACCTCCCTCGTCGTGGCGGAACCTAGACTTGTTGGGACCTTAGGCCTTTGGCCGACACATCCTCAACGTCGTCTTCCCACCGTGGTACCGACCACCGACCAACCTCCCAAAATACTCTAGGAAAACAAACCTTGGACTATGGCTCGAGGATTATCGGCTTGCTTGCCAAGCTAGTGGAGTGGATAATTATGATTTCATTATCCACAACCTTCCATTGTTCCTGGCCGATTCGACACAAACATGGTTGGAACACCTTCCGCCCAACAGAATCCAAAGTTGGGTGGACCTGAAAGAGATCTTCGTGGAAAACTTCCAGGGCACATACGCATATCTTGGGAACCCATGGGATCTAAAAAACTACTGATAGAATACCAGGGGAACCCTTTGTGGGTACATTTGGCGCTTCTCCCGGTAGTGTAATGAGCTGCCCAACGTCGCCGATGCTAATGTCATAGGAGCTTTCCTGTCTGGGACCACCTTTGAGTCCCTGGTCCATAAGCTAGGACGTAAGGGCCCATGAACCACAAAGGAGCTCTTTGACATCACGAGCAGCTATGCCTCGGATGAGGAGGTAGTCGGAGCGATCTTCGACAACCTCAAGGGCAAGGCAAAATAGGACAAGGACATCGATGAAGGTGCCTCCAATCATCCCAACAAGAAGAAGAACAAGCAGTAGCATGAGGGCTCGCTCGTGGCCACCGCCGACAGTAAGGGGGGTCGGAAGCCCACCGAGGGTACCCCGGACCACTTCGAGAAGCTATTCGAAGGGCCATGCCTGAACCATGCCTTTCTCATCAAGCATCTATACAAGGACTATGGCCTCATGAAGCAGTTCTTGTCTAGAAGCTCCAACAAGTGGGAGCATAGAAAGGACCCCAAGTCAGCCATAGACAGCGCCGAGGGGAAGGATGGCAGATTTCTAGCACTGGATGGCTACCTCATGATCTTCGGAGGGTCAGTGACCTACAACACCAAGCGCCACCAAAAGCATGCAGACTGCGAGGTCAATATGGTTGAGCCAACCGCGCCTTCCCTCTTCTGATGGTCAGAGTCCGCCATAACCTTTGATCGGACCGACCACCCGGAAAGCATCCCGCAGCCAGGACAATATCTGCTCATGGTCGACCCGATCATCGGCACAAAGCAGCTCACCAAGGTACTGATGGATGGAGGCAGTGGCCTCAACATCATGTATGCTAAAAAATGCGACATCTTTCATCACCCCATTCAGATCATTCTGCTACGTCACAATGCCGTTCGATCTAAAAAATGCGGGGGCAATGTACTAGCATTGTATGCTCAAGTGTTTCGGGGACCTCATTGGGTGAACCATTGAGGTCTATGTGGATGACATCATGGTCAAATCCAAATGGGTTGACCAGGTCGTAGCCAACCTAGAGCAGACCTTTGTGAAACTCCGAGCAAACGACATCAAGCTCAACCCTGAGAAGTGTGTTTTCGGGGTCCCAAGGGGTATGCTGCTGGGTTTTATCGTTTTCGAGCATGGCATCAAAGATAACCCAGAGAAGATCTTAGCCATCACGAGGATGGGCCTGATTCAGAACATAAAGGGGGTACAACGAGTTACAGGGTGCCTCGCCGCGCTTAGCTGCTTTATTGCGCACCTTAGCGAACAAGGTCTCCCCCTCTATCGGCTCCTGAAGAAGGCCGACCATTTTGAATGGACACCCGAGGCCTAGGAGGCACTTGACACAGCCAAGCAGCTTTTGACAAAGGCCTCAATCTTGGTCCCCCTGACCGATGGGGAACCGCTTCTGCTCTACATCACGACCACCACACAAGAGGTCAGCGTAGCCCTGGTGGTAGAGCAAGAAGAAGAGGGACATGCTCTCAAAGTGCAACATCCCGTGTACTTCATTAGCGAGGTCTTGTCTGATTCCCAGACTCGCTACCCCCAAATCCAGAAGCTCCTGTACGCCATCCTCATCACTAATAGGAAGTTGCATCACTACTTCGAGTCGCATCCAGTGACGGGCGTGACGTCCTTCCCTCTCAGTGAGGTCATCCAAAACAGGGATGCCAAGGGAAGAATCGCTAAGTGGGCACTCGAGCTAATGGGTCAGGGCATTTCATATGCCCCTCGAACGGCCATCAAGTCCTAAGTGCTGGCTGATTTCGTTGTAGAGTGGACCAAGTGTACTGAATGATGTACTTTGACAGATCGCTGGTGAAGAGAGGCGTCGACGTAGGACTGGTCTTCGTTTCGCCCCTTAGGGTACGCATGAGGTACATGGTTCGCATCCATTTCCCCTCTTCCAACAATGTGGCTAAGTATGAGGCACTCATTAACAACCTATGCATCGCCATAGAGTTGGGTATCCGATAGCTTGACATCTAGGGTGACTCCCAGCTGGTCATCGACCAAGTCATGAAGGAATCAAGCTGCCATAATGACAAGATGGCTGCGTATTGCCGATAAGTCCGCCAGTTGGAGGACAAGTTCAATGGTCTTGAGCTCAATCACATCATAAGGCATCTCAACGAGGCGGTCGATGCGCTAGCAAAAATGGTGTCCGGTTGAGAGCTGGTGCCAATAGGCGTCTTCACCAGCGATCAGTACAAGCCCTCGGTCCGCTACGAGGAGCCGGAACAAGCTTGTGATGGGCTGCCTACCCTAGGCTTAGGGGCTAACCAACCATTGGCTCCATCCAACCCCGAAGTCATGGAGCTTGATGAGGATCCAGCAATAGAGCCTGACCCTCTGGCCAATCGGAGAATGCCTTACCTCGACTATCTCCTCCGTGAGGTGCTACCGATGGACAAAATGGAGGCTTGGCGGCTCGTGTGCCACACCAAGTCCTTTATCCTTATTGAGGGTGAGCTCTACAGGCGAAGCCACAACGGGATCCTACAGCATTGCATCCCCATCGAACAAGGGAAGCGATTGCTAAGCGATATCCACGGTGGGGTCTACGGTCTCCATGCCACGCCTAGAACCCTGGTCGGAAACATGTTCCGACAAGGCTTCTACTGGCCGACCGTAGTAGCCAATTCTGAACAGATTGTGTGCACCTATGAAGGGTGTCAATACTACGCTTGGCAGACCCACCTACTGGCCCAAGCACTCCAAATGATCCCCATCACGTGGCCATTCACGGTCTTGGGGCTCAATATGGTTTGATCTCTCAAGAGGGCGCCTGGGGGCTATATGCACTTGCTTGTTGCCATAGACAAGTTTGCAAAGTGGATAGAGGCTCAACCGATCTCCGCAATCAAGTCCGAACAAGCCGTGCTGTTCTTCCTTAACATCGTCCATCGCTTTGGAGTCCCAAACTCCATTATCATGGACAACGACACGTAGTTCACCAGAAAGAAGTTCCTCCTATTCTATGATGAGTACCACATTCACGTCGATTGGGCCACCGTGGCGCACCCCCACATGAACGGGCAGGTTGAGCGCGCGAACAACACGGTCCTACAAGGTCTCAAACCTGGATCTTCATCCGATTGAACAAGTTTGGCGGACGATGGGTCGCGGAGCTTCCTGTGGTGCTCTAGAGCCTGAGGACGATCCCTAGCCGGGCCATCGACTACACACCATTCTTCATGGTCTATGGTTCTTAGGCTATCCTCCTGACCGACCTCGATTATGGAGCATCGAGGGTCAAGGCATACGATGAACAGGGAGCCGAGGCGTCCCTTGAGGATGCCATGGACCAGCTAGATGAAGCGCACAACGTCGCCCTCCTCTGCTCGGCCAAGTACCTACAAGCGTTGCGCCGGTACCATAGACATCGAGTGTGGGGTCGGGCCTTCAACGCCGGGGACCTGGTGCTCCGCCTTGTCCAGAGCAACAAGAACAGCCACAAGCTCTCCCTGCCGTGGGAGGGACCGTACGTCATCGTGGAGGTGCTCTGACCAGGCACCTACAAGCTCAAAACCATCGAGGACAAAGTCTTCGTCAACACCTGGAACATCGAACAACTACATCATTTTTACCCTTAATATACGCACACTTTCTGTTATCAGTTTCACAACCAACTCCCCAATCTTTAGTAACACCCGACCTCAGCAACGGCAGGGGGTCGGGCCTCACTCGGGGGCTGATAAGAGCATATCTATCCGGTAGACATTCTCTTTGACCGACCCTTTCTCATGTTAAGACCCAAAAGCGAGGATTGCAGAAATAGATGCTGAGTAAAACTGGTCGGACTGCAAGAAACCTACGCCCCAGCGGCTACGGCGTTTTTTGCTCACCAGCGTGATCAGAGTTTTTTCTGCACCCCAAGCTTTTTAGCCTTAACTACGAAAAGAGTCGGTATGCGTCTAAGAGTATATCCACCTAGAAAACATTCTCTATGCCTGACCCTCTCTCATGTTAGGATCTAGAAGCAAGGGTTGCGGAAATGAATGCTGAGTAAAACTGGTCGGACTGCAAGAAACATACACCCTAGCGGCTACGACATTTTTGCTCACCAGCGTAATTAGAGTTTGTTCACCCGTACCCCGAGCTTTACAGCCTTAACAAAGGAAAGGGTCAGAACGCATTAACCTTTTTATACAAAAAGGGGAGAAGGGCTAAAAATATGTTTGGCCATAATGAAATTTAAGAGCTTGTTCACTTGTTACGGGTTCACCACCTGGCTTATTTGCCTAACTAAAATTCTTGGGGAGGATGATCTCATCCTCTATCTCTGTAGGAAAGTCTTGTGCCAGCGGGTCACCCAAGTCGGTTGGATGGCTCAGGCCACTGCTGAGAGATGGGTAAGGAGCAGTAGGATGCCCCATGTGGGTTATGTTGACTCTGTCACGAACGACGGACCCAAATTCCACTCAGACATATCCGGTAAGGGCTCTCCGAACCCGTTACTCGAGCCATCAAGGTAAGTCCTATGCTAGCGGGTCACCCAAGTCGATCGGACGGCTCGGGCCACTGCCGAGAGATGGGTCATCTTTAAGTGACACCCGACCCTAGCAACAGCAAGGGGTCAGGCCTCACTCAGGGGCTGGCAAGAGTGTCTATTCGGTAGACATTCTTTATGCCCGACCCTTTCTCACGCTAAAACCTAGAGGCAAGGTGTGCGGAAACAAATGCTGAGTAAAACTGGTCGGACCACAAGAAACCTACGCCCCAGTGGCTACAGCATTTTTGCTCACCAGCATGATTAGAGTTTTGTCCCCACCTCGAGCTTTAGCCTTCACCTTCCTAGGAAGGGTTTGGAGGGGCCCACTAGCAGAATCTCCATCGAGGAGAGGCCAGCAGGCCACCCAAGTCGATCAGACAGCTGAAGCCGCTACCGAGAGATGGGTCATCTTTAAGTGACACTCGACCCTAGCAATGGCAAGTGGTCGGGCCTCACTCGGGGGCTAGCAAGAGTGTCTATTCGGTAGACATTCTCTATGCCCGACCCTTTCTCACGCTAAAACCTAGAGGCAAGGTGTGTGGAAAAAACACTGAGTAAAACTGGTCGGACCACAAGAAACCTATGCCCAGTGGCTACGACATTTTTGCTCACCAGCGTGATCAGACTTTGTTGCCTACAC
The DNA here is from genome assembly GCA_904845875.1 of Miscanthus lutarioriparius. NCBI lineage: Eukaryota > Viridiplantae > Streptophyta > Magnoliopsida > Poales > Poaceae > Miscanthus > Miscanthus lutarioriparius. The sequence continues at coordinate 90,074,830 of CAJGYO010000001.1, read as the reverse complement.
CCTGAGTTTTAGCCTCCGCCTTCCCAGGAAGGGTTTGGAGGGGCCCATCGACAAAATCTCCATCGAAGGGAGGCCAGCGGGCCACCTGAGTTGGTCTCTAGAATGACCCGGGCATCTGCCGAGAGGTGGGTTAAGGGGCAGTGGAATGCCACATGAGGGCTATGCCGACCCCATCACGAATGACAGACCTAGATTCCACTCGGACATGCCCATTAGCGAGTTCACCGAGTGCGTCACTCAAGTCATTGAGGCAAGTGATGTTAGCTCAACCCCTCCGGTTGTGGAAACCGCGGACGGGGTGATGATCACAAAGACGAGCCAGCCCTTGACCGGACCCCTGCTATGCACGGGGGCTCAAGGAAAGTTGGACTCGCAAGGAGACCGAATGCGCGGTCATAGAGCGAAGGCTCAGATCCTAGGGAGGGGGTACATGCGAAAACTAAGAATAATGTTTCTAAAACAAGAGATGCTTTCTCCTACTAGTTTCGCTATCCTCTCCTCGATGTTTAGTGACACCCAACCCTAGCATGGTAGGGGGTCGGGCCTCACTCGGGGGCTGATAAGGGTATATATATACCCTTTCTAAAACAGTCTCCATGCCCAACCCTTTCTCATAATTAAAACCTTGAGTTTGCGGAAACGAACGCTGAGCAAAACTGGTCGGACCGCAAGAAACCTACGGCCCAGCGGCTATGGTGTTTTTGCTCACTAGCATGATCAGAGTTTGTCGCCCATACCTCAAACTCTACTGTCTGAACAATACAAAGGGTCGGAATGCATTAAACCCTTTTTACACATAAAAAGGGAGAAAGAACAGATTGATTCAAACAAAACAAAATAACAAGGTTGTTTGAACAAGACAGAAGGGTCGGAACTTGTCTGCTTATTACAAGAACGATCGCCCGACCTATCTAACTAACTAGCCCCTTCGATGGAGAACTATGCCTTCTATCCTATCCACCAGGTCCTATGAAAGGGGAGCCACCATCGTTTCCATCTCCTCCAGCTCATGGACTTCATAACCAGGCGCATAGCCATGGCTCATCGCCTCCAGATTGACGCTGTCCCCATAATGAGAATGAGCAATCATGAAGGACTAATGGACCCCAGTGCGAAGGGCATTCCTCTTGAGATGGCACACCCGAGCCATGATCTTGACAGCATGAGCCGTGAGCGAGCTGGTCCCCTCTGACCGCACCACCTCAAGGTCATCGTAGACCACTCCAAGGGCAGTGCTCAGGAAACCAAGCTCATCACTCTCTGCCTAAAGATTTCTCCTTTCCTCAGTGACATCCATAGCCAGCCCGGCAGCAACGCTCTCAGCCTCTAGCTTCTAGGTCATCTCCCTTTTGAGCTCGGTTTGGAGGGAGCTAACCTTCAGCAGCGCATCATCGCGCTCTTGGTAGGCCCGGTCACGCTCTCAAAAAGCCTAGTCGTGCTCCTCATGAGCAGCGCCATGTTCTGAGCAGAGCCTCTCTGTGGTTTGGATTAGCTCATCCCGCTCCTTACACAGCCAAGCGACCACCATGGCATCCAGGCTCGCCTTTTTCTCTGGGCCCACAAGCTTCTCCTCGGCTCCTAGCTTCAGATCCCTTTCTTTCTCAACCTCACCCAGAAGGTTAAATATCCACTGGCGGGTTTCAGCGTCCTTCTAGAGCAACTCATCCCGCTCCTTCCTGACCCTGGCAGCTTCTTCGTCATCCTTCTATGACCTCACTGATGTGGCCTCGAACACCTTCTCGGCCTCAAGAAGCGCCCCGACGGGCCTCATCCACCCATGATCAAGATTGGCCTCCTCCTCCTGAGGGAGTCACCACCACCACCCCGGCTGGGTGGCATCAAGTCGAGCTATCACATCCCCATGTAGCCATGCCTCCTCGATGAGGTGGTCCCGGGCTTTCTTTTGTTGATGAAGGAACCGAGATTTCCCCTGGCTGTGAGCTATAAGGGACAGCAGAAAGACGATGGTCAGGATATAAAAAGTATATAGAGGAAGAAAAGGGCAAGAAGCAGGATCAAGCAATACCCAGCCTGAGGGAATGAGAACGCCGCGTAATGCGCCCATGGCATGGTCTAGGGCCTTGAGCAAGGACGTGATCCCTACATCGAGGCTCTCCCACTCCATGCTCTCTATGGCGTCGTCAAGGGTAAGAGCGCCGACGCCGGATCTCGTGGATCCGTCCACTCAGAGCAGGGCTGGCCCGCATGGCAGGCGCAGCCACTACCCATGGATGTTAGGGTTAGGGATGACTCTTCGCCGCCTCAAGCACCGCCGACCTCTCATCATGACATCCCTACCGGGATGCCCCTTTGACGATGGAAGGGGTTAGCGGTGTGCGGACGCAAACCTCTCTCCTAGCACCACGCCAGGCGCCGTCGCTTGGGCCACCGATGGCACGGGTCACGCCGATGCCTTAGGCAACACTGTGGTTGAGCTCGGCTTTGTCCCATCTCGTCACGGCCATCGCCACCTCCACTGCGTCGGTGGGGTCACGACCCGCTACGCCACACCCACCACGGTCGGTGCCACGAGCGCGGTCAGCAGCCCCATCCGTCTCACCATCGGCAGCGGTATCGCGGCCGTCACTGGCTGCTCCATGACCTCTGAAGGCGCCTTGAACGCCGGGTTCGCTTGTCCCACCGAGGGCACACAGCGCCACCGCGGGTGTGCCTAATCGGGGGTGGCGACAAGGTCACATCTGGCGCCACTCCCACCCAAATAGGCGCGACACTAGCCCACGGTTTTGCTGCCTTGATTGGAGGGCGATGCTATTCTTTGGCGCTAGCGCTAAAGGATTCCGCTGCCTATCGATGCTACAAGGGAAGAAAAACGTAGGTCATGATGAAATCCAACTAAAACAGGAAAAACAGAGGAATTGATAACTCACCTCATCGCCATCGGGCGGTAGATGCGTTTGGGGGATGAACCCCCCGACCTTTGCTCTGCCTCATTGGAACGAGGCCGTTTCAAGCTTGCATCCTGCTCCGAGCGGAGGGGCTCACCCCGGTAGCTCCCTCGGGGCACATTGGTGGAACACCGCCCCTTGGCTCTTGAAGCATGATGGCGTAACCGCCTCGCCTCCGCTGGCACCTCGGGCGCGATGGCGGCGAGCCGCCCACCTCTGGTTGCTTGGGGGCGGTGACGGTACACCCGCCTCTATCGGTTCCTAGGGTGCATCGTCGAGAATGGACCGCCTTCGCTTGCTCCCTAGACATGCCCTCCCTCCTTGGAACAGAAGGGTCCCGATGCCTACAAGGATGAATCGACACCTATCAAGACATCCTCGTTCTCCAAGTTGTCCCACTCGATATCATCGGCTACCGCTTTCTTCTTCCTCCATCACCTCATCATCGCCACCATCATCATCATCATCATCATCATCATCATCATCGTTAGTGTCCTCCCTCATTCCTACGCCCATAGCTTCGGCCGCTTCTTCCTCTTGTTGTCTTCCTTTGCCTTCCTTAGCCGCCGCCTCAACATGATTTGCCACCCTCATGGCTAAATCCTCAAAGAATGGCGCTGGGTGATCCATGAGGATGAGATCCCTACCTGGTCCCGCCCTCTCAAATTTAGTCTCATGGGGTTAGGAAATCAGTTGAAGAGGAGGCAAGAGAAAGGGAAACTTATGAGGACAACCTAGCCTGGCTCTGGCCGCATTGGAGGATGCCCCAACACCGGGTAGACGAAGTTGAGGGTGGCAACCACATTGTCCTGCAAAGGCTCCATCGCCTCCTTGATGTGTTGTGTGATCTCAGAGTTGGGGAGCATTCCATCGGTGAGCACCGTTTCGTCGAACATTGCCTTGGGCGCCATCGCATATAGTGGGAGCACGCGCGTCATCAATGGCACTACCCTCCTCGCATGGTAAGCCCTGATGATGCCCGACCCTTTTAGGCCATTCTCCTTCAGGATGTGGATGGTGGCGATGTGGTCTCGGATCTTCTTCTTATCCTTCTCCAGAACACCCCACTTCCTCCACTGCTCTAGGGCCTCTTTGATCAGGTGCCCAGTAAACTCCGGTAGAGGGGCAGCGGCGTCATTCTTGAGGTAGAACCACTGCGAGTGCCAGCCCTTGTTAGACGTCGAGAGCCACATGGATGGATACTCTTTGACCCGATTGTTCCGAAGTTGGATGCCAACGCACCCCATCGGCATGTGTAGCTCCTGCCTAACACCCTTCTCCCTCTTCTTCTAGATGTTGATTGCAAAGAAATACCTCCATAAGTCGAAGTGGGGGCTAATCCCCCAGAATCCTTCGCACTGCGTGATGAACGCTGTCATGTGCTGGATCTCGTTGGGATTGAGATGCTACAGCTCAATCTTGTAGAAGTGCAGTAGCCCCCGGAGGAATCTGTGGGCGGGGGTCGCAAACCCACGCTCGTGGAAGTGGGCGAACAACACCACATAGCCGTCTGGAGGCGATGGCAAATCCTTGTCGCCGGGCAGCAACCACTTCTCAGCCGAGGTCCGCACGTGGAGAAGACCATGATGGATGAGGCCCTCCATGCGCTGGAAGGTGATGTCGGAATGGCACCACAGATCCATTGGAGGTGGGGGTGGATGGATGCGAGCTCAACGACGACAGAGATGCGGAGGCAGAAAACCTAAGCGTTGGCGGTGGCTGTAACACCCTGGGTGTTAAGCATGCATCTAACCTTGATATTGCATGATCACAATCATCATTGAGCATCCATGAGCATAAGCATATCATGTGTTCTATCTTTCGTTGGCTTATATTGCATGTGTACCACTTAATTTCCTTACTTATGCTAGGGTTTACATGTCACCAATGTATGAAATGTGTGTGGAACCTTGGGAATGCTTTAAACATGTTTAGAATAGCATAAGGAACAACTTTGGTATTCATGACTAAGTCTAGTTTGGTCTCTAAGTCATTGATATGGTGTATGTCATCATTTTAAAGTACTATGTTTGACCTAGTTTGAATTATGCCATAGATTCTTTGCATGGCAAAGAACCCTTAAGCAAAGTTGTAGTACTTGAGTAGAGCAACAACTTTTATTTTGGGGTCATGAGCTAATTCAGTGCATAGATTAGTCATTTTGAGCTCACAAAAATCAATATGTAACTGTTTTCTAGCACTTAGAATTTTCTGTCTTTTTCTGATTTCCAGTTTCATCGGCTCAACTTTGGGACGATTTTACTCAATATTGGTTGAGAATTAGAACTCGATCCTGTAATAGAAATTGTAGACTGTATGAAGGGCAACAACTTTGATTTATATTGTTTGCGCTATTGCTTCACGGTTTAGGAGATCGAGCATCACCAACTTGCGCTGTCAGGCTCGGGCGTCGTTCTGATGGCTTAACTGAATCGCACTACAGTATGGGTTATTGTAGATCGACTAACCAAGTTAGCATATTTTCTTCCAGCCTAGAATACATATCCCACTATACGGTATGCCAAGATGTCTTTAGAGCGAATTGTGAGTCTCCATGGAGTACCAAAGACCATTGTGTCCGATAGGGGTACACAGTTTGTCTCCAGCTTTTGGAAACAATTGCATTCTTCATTGGGTACCAAACTACTGTATATAATAAGAACAACAATCAGAATGCTCAGAAGGGCAAAGATGAAAGGAAGACAGGAAGGGTTTTCTATATTCAAGCCGGCGAGATTCCTGAAGGGGAGCCAGTGATGATGGGTATGTTTCCTATCGCCAATCATCCTGTAGTTATGCTTTTTGATTCAGGTGCATCTCATTCATTCATCAATAGAACATTTGTCGTGAAGCATGAAATTCCTAATGGGGCAACAGAGGAAAATTTCTTTATACAATCGTCCGAGGGACGTCTGTGTACTAAGGAAATGGCATACCAGGTACCCATAAACCTAGGTGGGAATATTTTTCCCACTACCATGATTATCCTAAAGGATCAGGATATAGATGTAATCTTGGGGATGAATTGGATGTACTAGCATAAGGCTGTTTTAGATGTTTTGAATAGAACTATAAGGGTGAGTTTGCCAGATAGTAATTCTCAACTTCTCATCCAACTTCCAACCTTAAGAAGATCATTGGGCAAAGTTTGTGCAACTACCGTAAAAGAGATTAGAGATATCCCGGTAGTGTGTGAATTTCTTGATGTGTTTCCTGAAGATTTACCTGGTCTACCACCTGATAGGGATGTCCAGTTTAACATAGAGTTGAAACCTGGGACAGCTCCGATTTCTCGGAGAGCTTATAGGATGCCACCCAAGGAATTAGCCGAGTTGAAGACTCAGTTGCAAGAATTGATTGATAAGGGGTATATCCAACCTAGTTCATCACCTTGGGGATGTCCGGCAATTTTTGTGAAAAAGAAAGATGAGACCCTGAGGTTATGTGTTGACTATCGTCCATTGAATGAAGTGACCATCAAGAATAAGTATCCCTTACCTCGGATAGATTTGCTTTTTGATCAATTGGCCAGAGCCAAAGCTTTCTCCAAGATAGATTTGAGGTCAGGCTATCACCAAATCAAGATAAAGCCTGAAGATATTCCCAAAACGACATTTACCACAAGATATGGATTATATGAATACTTGGTAATGCCTTTTGGTTTGACAAATGCTACAGCTCATTTCATGTATCTGATGAATTCAGTATTCATGCCTGAGCTAGACAAGTTTGTAGTGGTGTTTATAGATGACATTCTAGTATATTCCAATAATAAGGAAGAACATGCGGAACATCTTAGAATTGTTCTGACCCGCTTGAGAGAACATCAACTATATGCCAAGTTCAGCAAGTGTGATTTTTGGCTTAAGGAAGTACAGTTTCTTGGACATGTCTTGTCAGCTGAAGGAGTTGCAGTTGGTCCAAGCAAAGTTAAGGATGTGCTTGATTAGAAACCGCCAACCATAGTTCATCAGGTTCGGAGTTTTCTGGGATTGGCGGGTATTACCGTCGTTTTATTCTAGATTTCTAGAGTATCAAAGTCCATCACTGAGTTATTGAAGAACCAAGTCAAGTTTGTCTGGTCATATGATTATGAAGAGGCTTTCTAGACTTTGAAGAGACTATTGACCACTACACCAATATTAGCCCAACCTGATATCGAGAAGTTGTTTGATATTTATTGTGATGCTTCGGGTATTGGTATTGGATGTGTATTGATGCAAGAAGGTTGAGTCATTGCCTTTGCTTCTAGACAACTAAAGCAACATGAAGAACACTATCTCGACCCATGATCCGGAGTTAGCAAATTTGTGGTCCATGCTCTGAAGATTTGGCGGCATTATCTACTTGGTAATCTGTGCCATATTTATACAGACCACAAGAGTTTAAAGTATATCTTTACTCAGTCAGAATTGAATATGCGACAAAGAAGATGGTTAGAATTGATTAAAGATTATGACTTGGAAGTACATTATCGCCCTAGTAAAGCAAATGTGGTTGCAGATGCCCTCAGTCGCAAAAGTTATTGCAATTGCCTGACAGTAAGAACAATGGATCTGACCTTATGTCAAGAGATGGAGAGGTTGAATGTAGAGGTAATTCAACAAGGTAGCTTGACCAACATAATTGTTGAAGCCAATATTCGAGGCCGATTATTATTGCTCGCCGAAGGAAAACAAGGGTATAGCCCATATCAAGGAAAGAGTCAGGAATGGAAAAGCGGAATGCTTCAGCATAGATAAAGAAGGTGTGTTATGGTTCAAGGATCGCCTGGTGGTACCAAAAGTTCCTGAGTTGCGGCAGTCAATTCTTGAAGAGGCACATGCTACTAGATTATCTATCCATCCAAGGAGTAACAAGATGTACCATGACTGGAAACAAAGATTTTGGTGGACCAAAATGAAGATAGAGATCGCTATATATATAGCCAAGTGTGGTACTTGTCAAAAGGTGAAAGCTATACATTTGAGGTCCACTGGAGAGTTACAGCCGTTACCTATTCCAGCTTGGAAGTGGGAGGACATTAGTATGGACTTTATTGTTGGTCTACCCAAGACATCAAAGGGCTTTGACACAATATGGGTTATTGTAGATCGACTAACCAAGTCAGCACATTTTCTTCCAGCCCCGAATACATATCCCACTATACGGTATGCCAAGATGTATTTAGAGCGAATTGTGAGTCTCCATGGAGTACCAAAGACCATTGTGTCCGATAGGGGTACACAGTTTGTCTCCAGCTTTTGGAAACAATTGCATTCTTCATTGGGTACCAAACTACTGTATAGTACGGCTTATCATCCGCAGACTGATGGACAGACTGAAAGAGTCAATCAAGTACCTGAAGATATGTTAAGGTGTTGTGTCCTTAACTATTCCAATAAGTGGGATGAATGCTTACCTTTGGCCGAGTTCTCATACAATAATAGTTATCAGGAAAGCATTAGAATGGCTCCATTTGAAGCACTCTATGGTCGTAGATGCAGAACATCACTGAGTTGGTCTGAGCCCGTAGAAAGAAGGTTCTTTGGAGTTGACCTAGTGAAAGAAATAGAAGACAAGGTTAGGCAAATATAAAGTAATTTGAAGATAGCTCAGTCCCAACAAAAGAGTTACGCAGACAAATGACGTAGACCATTGGTGTTTAACAAGGGAGATTTTGTGTAACTGAAGGTATCACCAATGAAGGGAGTTACCTGTTTTGGTGTTAAAGGCAAGTTGGCACCTCGATATATTGGACCATTTCAAATTTTAGAGAGGTATGGAAAAGTTGCATATCGCTTGAAATTACCAGAACATTTATCAGCTGTACATGATGTGTTCCATGTTTCTCAATTGAAGAAGTGTCTCCGAGTGCCTGAGCAGAATGTTGAGGTTGAAGGAGTGGAACTTGAACCGGATTTGACTTATTCCGAATATCCTATCCGAGTTTTGGATCAGAAAGATCGTGTTACACGAAGAAGGACAATCAAGTTCTACAAGATACAATGGAATCAACATTCAGAAGAAGAAGCTACTTGGGAATCCGAAGATTACTTGTTAGAAAAAATTACGTGAGTTTCTTGCGTCAATATAGAAGAATGCTAGTTTTGCTCTCTGTTGTTACGAACCATGTTTGTAAAGGAACCTTAGCTGTTTTATGAACGGGTTTTGGATGTTTTTGGATTGACACATTTCCTTTTCCATTACTTACACTATGACTTTTGAATCTCGGACGAGATTTCTTTTAGGGGAAGGATTGTAATACCGGGTGTTTTAAATACTAAAACCGCCATGTCATCATATGCATTGTACATCATTTCAGTATTAGTGAAAACTTTGATATGCATACATTAAAACAAGTTTACAATTATGTTATATGTGTTGCCTTGTATGGTTTGGATCGAGTTCAAAGTTTTGTTTGGATTTGGATTTCGAAAACCCCGATTTCCAAAGAATTAGTTTTACCCGAAAAACCCATTTCAAAATCTAAGAACATTTTGGTGTTGAGACTTAAAGCAAAAATGTAGAGCTTGTCGTGTTGTACAAAGTTGGTTTTTGGAGTTTTCAAAGTTGTTTAGAAAAATTTGAAGTAAATTGAAAAGGTGTAATTCTTTAAATGTCCCATTTTTGAATTCAAATTTGCATTTCAAAATGTAGACCAAATTAGGGGTGGTTATAAAAGAAAAGTTGTAGAACTTTTGATTTTGAACAACTTTTATTTTGGAGATTTTTGATTTTGTTGTTACATAAATTTGGGAGTAATTTGAGTTTCAAATCGGATGGCAATTCAGTAAATATGGTGAGCAAAGGTTTCGCCGCTTAAGCTACCCTGCCGGCGACCTTCTTCTGGTTTCCAGGAGCGCTCGTGGCTGCGTTCGGCTCCGCGCTGGCGTGGGCAAGGTCGCGGCGTGGCTTCTGCTTGCTTCCTGGCCGCCCTTTAAAGCTTGAGCCGTCGCCGTTCTTCTCATTTCTTCTTCTTTGTTTCTCACGTCGCCACCGCTCAACTCCTCGCGAGCACTGTGTTGTCGCCAGTAGTGCCTCCATCATCTCAACAAAGCCACCCCAGCTTCGTCTAATCCTTGTGCACCTAGCCAACCAGCCCTGGTCGCTTGTCGTCGTCGGGAAACGCCGCTCGACGCTTTTCTTCCTCGCGGCCGGCAGCACCACCGTCACAAGCGCGTCACTGTGGCCAGCGCTCTCCAGTGAGCCTTTGCTCTTGCTCAGCGTAGCTCCAGCTTCGCCTTGATACCGTGGTGCTTAATACCTTGTTGCTTGGTCATTTTGTCCATCACAGTCCCCGGAGGACCGCCGCCATCGTAGCTTGCTCCGCCGTGGCCGCTGTGGGCGTCGACCCGCATCACCGTTGCTTCTCCGGTCTTGCTCTTTGCTAAATCGTGTTCGGGGTGAGCTGCTGAACCTTCCTGTGCCTTTTGTTTAAGCTCTACCAGACTTGTTTCGCCGGTGTAGTGCCGCCGAGCCACCGTGTCCGCCATGGCCGGTGTCAAGCTCGAGCCTCGCCGTAATTAGTCCAGCTTGTGCCCCAAATCGACGCGCCTTGTCTTTGTGATCATGTTGGTACTCTCGCCATCGCCGTTGGTCTCACCGGTGGCGAGAAATCGTCGGTCAGCGCCGTTGTCTCCATAGTCAAAGCGGGAGGAAGGGGATGACGGGTGGGGTCACCTTGTCAGTGACCGTGGGTTTCAAAATGAATTTTTCCTTTTTCAGAAATGGATGAATAGTACGAGTTTTTGTTATTTTTGTGTAGAATTATTTAGAGCTCTAAAAATTGTGAAAATTTTTGTGTGACCTCTCTGTGATGTATATTATTTAGGAAAAATATGAAATGTTGTTTTTCAAAACTTTTTGAATGTGATAAAAATTGCTCAATTAATTAATAAATGAGTTTCCATGATTTTTCTAGGTTAATTAATTATCCAAAAATTATGAAAATTGTTTTGCCACTTAGTTATCATGTGATGAACCTTTACAAAAATTTTGAGCTCAATTGGAACAAGTTAATTTATTTCATAATTTTTAATTAAATAATTAATTCATAAAAGCAAATAGTAACCTTTGATGATTTTGGTTTGGTTTGAATTTTGGATTGAGTGATGACCTTGGGTCGTTAGTTGGTAATGACACTTGGCAATTGATGTAAGTGTTAGGAAAAAGGTTTAGTTAGTTTGACTTGTAACTGTACCACGAAGGAAAGTTGTATTCAAGTTGTTAACTTTTGCATCCATCATCGAGCATCATATTTTGTATCTCGCATCATGTTAAACATGACATTGTTACTATGTGTAGTGAACGAAGGTGAGCATATGGTAGTTAATCAAGTTGTGGAAGAAGTTAAACCACTTTGTTGAGGTCGGGTTTGATAATTGTGGAACGACTCTGGAACCTAACTTTTCCGTCAACGAAGGCAAGCCTCGGATGAATTTAAACCTACCTTGTGATTTACAAATTGATTTCGCTTTTGCTTTTCTTTACTGCATTAAGTGATTAGGATTTGAGTGCAAACCTAATTGGTGCATTACCAACCTTGTTCTTCCATATCTACCTTGTTACCAGTTTAATTCGTATATGCCAAGTTATGCTTAGCTATGCTTGGAACGATGAAAGTCGGGTGATTACCTGTCATCTGTAAGTTTTAAATGGAACTTTGGTTACTTATGTTATCATGTGATATGGGAATGTGGAGTAATAAATCTAGACCGGGCGGACTCGGTGTGTGAGAGCCACAAGACGTGGAGGTCTTGTGAGCGGGTTCTTTCCGCCTGTGTCGATTAAGGTCCGTCCGTTGTTGAATTGCATGAGGTGAGACTTTGTAGTACTAACCACATACTCCGGTAAGCCTTAACTTGGCTATTCTATTACGAGAATGGCTACTCGCGCACTGGGAGTGGAGAGATGGCGGGAATAGCGTGTACCCACGTGGCAATGGGCTAGATTGGTGGAGTACTGTATTCTCGGGTGGCGCGGACCCGTTCTTGTTTTAGAGGATCCGAGGGTAGGTTGATATATGTAAGTCGGGGACCTACATATGTCATGTGGTCTGGAATCCCTAGCTGGGTTTAATCGGTTCGAATCGTCGTTGCTCCTCGGTTATGGAGACTCACTTCTCTGTTCATCATTGTAGTTTAATAACTGGAACTCGAATAAGGTTTGTGAAGGTGTTGGGTATGAAGTTTCATGATCTCAATTCGGATCATGTCAGCTTTGTATATGATCTTTATGAAGTTTTAAATGTTGATATAAAGAATTTTGTTAAAGAGCTTTTACGCAAAAGAACTTTAATTATTGCTAAAGCCATACCTTGAATCCCAGAGCCTGCATTCCTAAGTTCTATCAGTTTCTATTTTGGTTAAGTCTTGTTGAGTACTTTTGTACTCAGGGTTCGTTGACCCTTGTTGTAGGTGAGGCTCATGAGCAGGTCTATTTTGGGCCGTGCTGCATGACTTTTGTTCAATGCGATGATGATAAGTAAATGCGTGGCCCTTGGGCAGGGCAATCTATTTGTGTGTTTGTATTATGTTATAATGCCACTCCACTACTTTGGTTTGTAATAATTATCGAACTTAGTTGTAAGGTTTGAAACTACTATTTTGTAAACTATGTTATTATAAGACTTCCGCTATTTTACTCTGGTGTAGATATTTGAATAAATGTTGTAATACTGCAATGACTCTGTAATGTGATCCTGCTCGGAAATCATGGATGATTCGGGGTTCCTCGAGGACACCCGACAGTCTTCTTAAGTTACCTGGAACATATGCATAGTTGTCAAAGGTTGTTGGACAGTGACAGGTGCATGTGGGCCCTATAATTTAGGAGGTTCTGCCACAGAATGGTATCAGAGCGATGGTTACAAAGTCTTTGTTGTATTTTTTTACAAAAACTTCAAAATGATTTGGGACATATAAGTATAACTTGTTAATTTGGTCCAAATTGCTTCTGACTTATCTTATTTCTTTCTCACCATTCCTTATTTGATTAAAAAGGCTTTGTGTAGTGGAGTAGTAATATTATTATGCCCTATTTAATAACAACTGTTGTTTATGTACTTTATGAGCTTTGATGTTTTTGTTCATAAGAATGATTCATGCATCATTATTAATTCCCCTTGTTACTTCCTTCACCTCTAAGTCTGGGTTGGGTAGTGAGTTTGGGTTGAGTTGTGTAGTCCACCCTTGCTGCTCTTGAGACTATTGTCAGATTGTCTTATTTGGATTAATCTTGCTTCCTACAGTATGGCTCGTACCAAGATGACACCCCGTAAGTCCGTTGGACCCAAAGGAGTTCCTCGCCACCAGCTTGCCCCTAGGAATGACAGTGCTAGTAGTAGCAGTTCTAGGCTTGATCCTCAGGCAAAGATACAGAGGATTTCTATAGAGTTAGCACAAGCTACTAGGGATAGGGCCTTGGATGCCATCCAGGTAGGAGAATTACAGGATCAATTGAGGCATCTTATCACCGCTCATAGGAACTGCGAACGTATGTTAGTTCGTATGGTGGACGGAAGAAATGAAGCCTGGCATAGAGAAAATGTAGCTAGAGCTAGAACTCATGAGCTAGAATTCTATGTAGAAGATTTAGAAGAACATAATACTTATCTACATGAAGAAGTTCATAGGCTAAGCAACCTCTTGGATCCAAATCATGAACCTCAAGCTGATGTAATGGACCTAGGTGTTATCCTTGCTGATACTAGTGAATTGGAAGAAGAAGAAGAAGATCCGGAAGAATTCGTGATGATCGATGAAAGTGATAATGAGGGCGGAAATATTTCCAGAATGGATACCGAGCCCGAAGTTTGAGGTGATCAAGGAGATGAGTAGAGTTGCATAATAGTTAGTTCTAGTTAAAGTTAAGTAGTCTTGTTTAGATGCGGTCTTGTGTATAAATTAGTAAACCCTATGTAATGTGTTTTGGAGTAAGCTCTTGTTGCAATTCAATAAAGACTTGTGAGTAAAGTTTGGTTTGTTATGAACAGATGCGTCGTACGTGGGGTTCGCATATTCTTGGTACTTCACAAGATGAGGATGGCATTCCTGATCCGCCACCAGTTCCACCAAATCTAGCTGATGCTATCGCCGCCCTTGTCAATGTGACTGTTGAAAAATGCTCGATTGCTTCGAGAGATAGCTCAGAGTAATTAGAATATGGTGCAAGGAAACCATGGTCGCAATCATAACAGGCAGGAGGCTACGTATGTAGATTTTATAGATACAAGACCACCGGTGTTCACCAAGGCAGTTGAACCACTGGAGGTTGATGATTGGCTTCGGACTATGGAGCAGAAATTTGATCTTATTCCCTACACGGAGATTCGGAAACCTGTGTTTGCCACCCAGCAACTTCGAGGAGCAATAGGTGCTTGGTGGGCAAACATAGTGGCTATGCAACCAGCTGGCATTCCAGTAACTTGGGCTGAGTTCCGTACTGCCTTCTGAGCCCACTATATTCCAGAAGGAGTGATGGCTATGAAGCTGGATGAGTTCCTTGCTTTGAAGCAAGGGGATCAAACGATTATGCAGTATGTGGGAAGATTCATTCACCTGTCACAGTATGCATCTGAACATGTCAATACTGATGCCAAGAAGAAGAGGTGGTTTATGAGAGGTCTGAATACCAAGCTGTAGATAATGATGACTACTTGTACCAATGTCACATATCATGAGGCAGTGAATATTGCAATTGCTTCAGAGGAAAAGTATCGGCAACATAAGGAGATCAAAAAGATAAAGAATGTACCGTCTGGATCTTTTGGGGGAAATCAAAAGAGGCAGAGGGTGATTTATCATCCAGTAAATCATAATCGTCCTCCGTATCGTCCACCATAGTTTCAAGCCGGGCAACAATCAAATATCCGTCCTGCTACAACTTATCAGAATCCACAACAGACAAATACTTCTAGTGTCAGTGCTCTAGCACCCTAGGGTCACAAGTATCCCTGTTTCAATTGTGGCAAGCCTGGTCATTTCTCAAGAGAATGTCCGTATCCAAGGTAGTCTAATTCAAATTATCGAAGGCCCCGGCAATCAACAAAGCGGTCGAGGCGCGAATAAGAACAACAATCAGAATGCTCAGAAGGGCAAAGATGAAAGGAAGACAGGAAGGGTTTTCTATATTCAAGCCGAGGAGATTCCTGAAGGGGAGCCAGTGATGATGGGTATGTTTTCTATCGCCAATCATCCTGCAGTTATGCTTTTTGATTCGGGTGCATCTCATTCATTCATCAATAGAACATTTGTCGTGAAGCATGAAATTCCTATTGGGGCAACAAAGGAAAATTTCTTTATCTGATCACCTGGGGATGTCGTGTACTAAGGAAATGGTATACCAGGTACCCATAAACCTGGGTGGCATATTTTTTCCACTACCATGATTATCCTAAAGGATTAGGATATAGATGTAATCTTGGGGATGAATTGGATGTACCAGCATAAGGCTATTATAGATGCTTTGAATAGAACTATAAGGGTGAGTTTGCCAGATAGTAATTCTCAACTTCTCATCCAACTTCCAACCATAAGAAGATCGGTGGGCAAAGTTTGTGCAACTACCGTAAAAGAGATTAGAGATATCCCAAAGTAGTGTGTGAATTTCCGATGTGTTTCGAAGATTTACCCGGTCTACCACCTGATAGCGATGTCTAGTTTAACATAGAGTTGAAACCTAGGACAGCTCTGATTTCTCGGAGAGCTTATAGGATGCCACCCAAGGAATTAGCCGAGTTGAAGACTCAGTTGCAAGAATTGATTGATAAGGGGTTTATCCAACCTAGTTCATCACCTTGGGGATATCTGCAATTTTTGTGAAAAAGAAAGATGAGACCCTGAGGTTATGTGTTGACTATCGTCCGTTGAATGAAGTGACCATCAAGAATAAGTATTCCTTACCTCGGATAGATTTGCTTTTTGATCAATGGCGGAGCCAAAGTTTTCTCCAAGATAGATTTGAGGTTAGGCTATCACTAAATCAAGATAAACTGAAGATATTCCCAAAAGCGGCATTTACCACAAGATATGGATTATATGAATACTTGGTAATGCCTTTTAGTTTGACATGCTCCAGCTCATTTCATGTATCTGATGAATTCAGTATTCATGCCTGAGCTAGACAAGTTTGTAGTGGTGTTTATAGATGACATTCTAGTATATTCCAAGAATAAGGAAGAACATGCGGAACATCTTAGAATTGTTCTGACCCGCTTGAGAGAACATCAACTATATGCCAAGTTCAGCAAGTGTGATTTTTGGCTTAAGGAAGTACAGTTTCTTGGACATGTCTTGTCAGCTAAAGGAGTTGCAGTTGGTCCAAGCAAAGTTAAGTATGTGCTTGATTGGAAACCGCCAACCACAGTTCATCAGGTTTGGAGTTTTCTGGGATTGGCATGGTATTACCGTAGTTTTATTCTAGATTTCTCTAGAGTATCAAAGTCCATCACTGAGTTATTGAAGAACCAAGTCAAGTTTGTCGGGTCATATGATTATGAAGAGGCTTTCTAGACTTTGAAGAGGCTGTTGACCCTTTGCACCAAAGATAGCCCAACTTTGATATCGAGAAGTCGTTTGATGTTTATTGTGATGCTTCGGGTATTGGTATTGGATGTGTATTGATGCAAGAAGGCCGAGTCATTGCCTATGCTTCCAGACAACTAAAGCAACAAGAAGAACACTATCTGACCCATGATCTGGAGTTAGCAGCTATGGTCCATGCTCTGAAGATTTGGTGGCATTACCTACTTGGTAATATGTGCCATATTTATACAGACCACAAGAGTTTAAAGTATATCTTTACTCAGTCAGAATTGAATATGCGACAAAGAACATGGTTAGAACTGATTAAAGATTATGACTTGGAAGTACATTATCGCCCTAGTAAAGCAAATGTGGTTGCAGATGCCCTCAGTCGCAAAAGTTATTGCAATTGCCTGACAGTAAGAACAATGGGTCTGACCTTATGTCAAGAGATGGAGAAGTTGAATGTAGAGGTAATTCAACAAGGTAGCTTGACCAACATAATTGTTGAAGCTAATATTCGAGACCAGATTATTGCTGCTCAGAAGGAAAATAAGGGTATAGCCCATATCAAGGAAAGAGTCGAGAATGGAAAAGTAGAATGCTTGACATAGATAAAGAAGGTGTGTTATGGTTCAAGGATCGCTTTGGTGGTACCAAAAGTTCCTGAGTTGCGGTAGTCAATTCTTGAAGAGGCACATGCTACTAGATTATCTATCCATCCGGGGAGTAACAAGATGTACCATGACTTGAAACAAAGATTTGGTGGACCAAAATGAAGATAGAGATCGCTAGATATATAGCCAAGTGTGATCTTTTGTTGACACAAAATGTGACGACTGTGCACACACACACAACAGTTTTAAAAGCGTAGCTTCAATCGGGTGCCCGGGTGCTTCGTGATCCGGAGCGTGCGGTCGATTTGACACGAAAAAACCGACAAGGGATAAAACGATTAAATGTCAAACCGGAACATGTCGGGTGAGACGAGATAGTTCGTATATACGACCCGAAGCCACTTACAACGACATACGACTATAGGAAGGCATGCGCCAACAAGTTTATAAATCATTCGCTAATCGTAGGATGGACATACGTAAAGATCTGATTGCCGAATGCATATGCATGGGAAGACATGTTTGAACAAGTGAAATTGATTATGCGTTAATGCATATCCAAGCTCAAACAATCCGGCCGAGTTGGGGTCCATGAAGAAGGAACGTGTAGATAAACATGATTAAGCCAATCTAAAACACTGCGCTCCGCATACGACACCTAGTTTCGTCAAAAACTTAAACGTGATTAACATACATGAACCCACAACATGTGACAATCTAGATTAAAATAATTTGGCCATTACGAGCATGTTATCTATTTGCAAAGGTATTATGAAAGTAATGATTATTGAAGCTCGAATAAAACCATAGAAGAGGGCGAACAATATCAATCTAGATTGGGCAAAAGTGTGTTACAAATATATAAAATATTTAAAACATGCAACACAGGATAACTTGATGAATCTATTTAGATTTTGCCGTAATCTAATAGAGCCGATAAGCATCTTGCTTCCACTAAGCATATTGAGCAAAACGCCGCACGCACGGTATCTACTCATAAACAAAGTATAAGCGAAGACTTCTTGATTGTCAAGCAAAGATCCGCCAGACGATCATTGAAAACAAACAAGACTACTTGCATCACGTTTAAATCCACCGCATGATACTAAACATGATAACAAGGTTGTCGGAACTTACGGAGGTCGACGGATCGATGACTCCTCTCGAAGAACTTCGACGACACGACAAAAGGACTCGAAAGTTGGCACGGGGCGGTTGTATTGATTTGGTTGTGAACGCCTATTACAATGGTCGAGGGTCAATATTTATACCCTAGGCGAAACACGAGTCCTAAAAGACTACGATTTACAAAGGAACTCTTTAAATAAACTTGGAAACTACGATTCCTTGCCCCAAACTCTCGAGTCCTTTATTATTACAACTTTCATCTTCTCGATCGGCTTTGCTTGCCATCTTCGCTTTCCGAATGGAGTTACCGCCTTCGAATAACCGACCGCACAAGCATTTAGCCGACCGCTTGCGTTATTTGCCGAACACTCTTCTTCCCGCATGTGGGTCCACCTGTCATCTTCGTAATTGACCAAAATCCAGTGTTAACACATGCCCCTCAATTTCGGGATAAAAGTTGTTTTATTCGAAATTGACCACAAGCTCTTTCATCCTCCTAGGTCATCACCGTTTCAAAACCGCGACCCGCTGCCCAAAATTTCAATCTTCGGCGCAACTCGAACCTCCTCTAAATCTTCAATGGCGACCCAGGATGAAATCCCAGAGGTAAACTTTATTTATATTCGGCAACTTTCATCCCATCCTTCCGCTCCTCTTTTGACTTATTCCCCTCTGATTTCAATCATCTTCTAAAGGAGTACAAGAGCCAGATTTTGATCCCTTACGCTGCCAACCCCGACTCCTATTTCCTTGGCCCAATGGGAAACCCTGACCCTTCTGAAATCATTGAGAAGGAAACTCAAAGAATTCCTTTCAAGTCTGGAATTACCTCACCAAACCGATGGCCAAACACGTTCAAGAATTGGCCATTCCCCCCAATCACCGGATGGCGCAACTGGTACAGGAGAATGTTGGAGAAGAGCAGCAGCCACTGGGACAGTCAGGACATCAGTCATTGTCTGGAGTTATCTTTAGCAGAGACACCCAGGAATGATTCCCTTCTGATAGCAGCTTCTCATTTTTGGTCTGACGCTACCAATGCCTTTATCTTCGGCCATGGTATTATGACCATCACTCTAGCCGACGTATACATGATGACTGGTTTGAATGTGTCATTGCCAGTATATCCTTATAAGTACAAGAGCAAGAGTAATCAAAGAGCCGTTAGTTACGGATGTGGATGGGTCAAACATATATTGAATTACATGAATGCATCTGGCGCCGTCTCGACAAAGAGTTGAAAGCTTTCATGAATATGTGGCTATGCAGATTCATTTTTGTGGAAAATCAATGAACCAACCACGAATCACATGGTAATGGTGAAGACTTAGTTGCGAGCACCAGATCCCATTAGGCAAATATCTTTAGGGAGTGCGCTTATCATATGATGCATCAGATCACCCCTTCGATGTGCCAAGGTGGAGAAATTTCTTGTGTGAACGGCCCTGGTGGCTAATTCAAATGTGGCTCCAACTATATATGCATCGATAACCCCTGTGAGCCTCTTCAACCTAAGCTTCCCCTCGCTTAACTATCTTTGAAGGCAAAGACAGCCAAAGGTTAAAGCTTGTCGGACTTATGGGGAAGCGGCTGACATCTATAAGCATTGATATAGACATTGGTCACCTCTTCAAGCTATTTTTCAAAGGATTGACAATGTGCTCTGGTTTCCTTACTGGGGAAAATGAAGATCGACTTTGCCTCGCAAGTTTAGCTATGAAATTGGTTGTTCGGGCCAAGAATCCACAGAGATTTTCAACTCCTTTATCAAACCTTGCACTTTGCCAAACCGAATTTCATCATGGGAGATTAGTACAATCCACCTATGAGTTCTATTATCCCAACATGGTAGCCAGACAATTAGGATGTGGCCAACTGCCCCCAAAATTCCTCTTCTCAACAATCATAAAATCAAGGGAAGCAATAATGAAGGAATGGAAGCCAAGAAGGTCTTTGAATTAGGATGGGAATTACCAATATATGAACCATCTCCATTTGGGCTAATAGATGCTTTGCTCATCCCTCTTTGTCTCTTGGTGGCAAGAATGGCATGCTCATATCTTCAATATAGCAGTTCATTCTTTATGCAAAAACTTGCAACCCGATTTTGCTTACGACGGTGAGGTAATTTCATTATGCCCATCATTTCTTATTCTTGAATCCACTTCTTATTTTAACATCCGGTTATGCACAGGATCTTGAGTTTACTTCCCACGCCAAAGCAATTCAAGTACTATCAAATTTGGTCCCAAAACCTTTCTGGGGTTTGATGCTCCAAATTTAAAGGAATTCATGAAAACTTCGCAACTTTGGATTCAAAGCACCTCTAAAGGCACTCATAAGAACTCCTGTTACTTCATTGCTACATCTTCCGGAGGAAAAAGCAAAAGGAAAACACCGAAAGTTTTCTCCTACCCAAGAAACCAAGGACCAAGAAAGCCAGATTATCCCTTAAGGCATGAACCTACATTTTCTTATCAGGTCAACCATTTCATTTAGCGAAGAAGCCCGACTATCTCTACATTCATTCCTTCCATCGCAGCCACAAGTCGAAATTCCCATACTAGGGTAATACCTCGGCGCTCAGAGAACCAACCCCCAAGTTTCTATCGAAGATGAAGAAATCCATGATAGCGAAATTTCAGAGACCCATGAAGTGAAGGTTCAAAGGTTCATAAACTGATGAGACTATAGGTAACATTGCTCAACCAATTCTCCTCTCCTTTCTCTTTAACAACATCTATCTCTTATGCTCATTATCACTTACTTTCTCGAGAATAGATGAGATCTTATATGAACCGGCAAGGAAACTTCTCCGATCAATCTCCGGATCCGTCTCCTCTCGAACCTTCAATCAAGTCCTCCGGCAAGCTGTAGGTATAACCCATCCCGATGACCAATCAGCCCCCAACAGTAATGCCTTGTCTCATACTATATCTTAGCAAAATTACCCAATCGGCTAACACCTTCTTTCTTCCTCTTTGTCTAGAAGAACATCACTAAACCAACCACCAGCTACTCCTTCTCTATTGAGGACTACATTATTGAGAAAGGTGAAGAGATCACTTCTCATCAAACTTTGTCACCGGAGAATCGAAGCTCGGCTAAAAGAAGTGATTATTCTACTTTGAATAAGGACACCATCATCATGCAGTTCGGGATGCGAGACCGGATAAAAGACCTCCTTGAACTCATTGATCAAGATATCCTTACGCTCTCAAGGCTCCCCTAGAATCTGCAGCCCATCTTGATGATCACTTTGCTATGGTGAGAAGGGCAACCAAGAACATATCTTGAGGGCCGCTTTGCGAAGGATAGATCTTTGAAAAAGCTGGAGATTAAAGATCTTCACTCTCATATCCGGACTCACGAGAAATTCTTTGGCAACCTTGGAGCTGAATCGAGATCCATGGAGGATGAAAAATCGGACTAGAAGCTCAACTAGCCGAATGAATGCCAAAATTCAGTCTCACAGGCCCACATAGCCAATCTTGCCGAAGAACATAGAAGCAACTTCACTAAAGATAGCTTCGACCATCAAAGAAGACCAGCAGAGATCAAAAATAAATTGTCCAAACATCCGAGTTCGAAGATGAAGATCAAAAGGTGCTAGATAATGTTAGCGAATCGGGACCGAGGCCATAGAAGCGATCAATCATCTTACGAAACGAGAGACATTAGGCTTGTAATAAACTTTAAGTGTGATACCCTTTTTCCTTGATTAAACAACTTTATGTCCACTTATTTTCATCCGTTCGGAAAAAAAGCAATCGGCCATCTTCCCTTAAATTACTCGATTAGAATGTAGCCGATTGTCTCCATTCTTCCGATAACCGAACGAATCCAATCCAAACATCTTTGTGAGGGTATAGCGAACAACGTTGGCTCAATAAATCATGGAGATATTTCAAGCGACGTTCGACTTAACTCATACCTGGCCCGATCCGAAGAACGGTCCATCAAAAGGGAGAAAACCTACTCCGCCGTTCGGGATTCTCGTCCCACAACCCCGTGGAATTCGCCACGATCTTTCGCTTCGGCTTATAAATAGCCCCTCCCATTGGCCTTCATCACTATCTTTGCCTCAGCGTTCTCACATCCGTCTCTTCCACTTCCTTCGTCTGATTCATTCTAGAAAGAAACCCTAACCTCCGTCAAAGCAAATGACGAACAGCGGCAACCGTGGCAAGCGTCCTGCCGACGGAGAGGTCAAGAAAGCGAGCATCATACCGCAAGCGTCGTGGGTATGATTCGGTTCTTTGCCCCCTTTGTAATTTCCTCGTTCATCTCTTAATTCCGATTTCTCCCTCCCCATTCATCAGGATAAGAGTCATCAGCTCCAGTCAATACCATCTCCTCCCTCCGGTGTCGGCAGCTCAACCGGGAACTCCATCTTCCGGCTCCTCCGGGTCTTCCAGCTCCTCAAGCTCTTACCATTCCAACCCTTGGGGTTCGGCAGAGCCAGCAGATGCATACCACCCATACTCCCACGAGGAAGCGCTCAAGTTTCGCCGGGGAGAGGGATGAAGCCGGGAGGAGCTAGGCGAAGTCTCCAAGAAGTTCGGCATCGATCAAGCCGAATGGGAGGATCGGTGAAACAATTCTGCTGACGCCATCATCTTTGGTTTGATGTCTTCATTTAATTTTATCATCCTCGACTTCCTTTGCTTGCCGACTCATTTTTCTTTCATGCCCAGCTCTTTCCGCGGAAAATGACCGCTTGAAGGCGGCGGCGAACAAGATTGCCGACAAGGTGAATGCTCGGGGAAGACATCCGAGGCACGCCTTGAGTCTTTGTGGACGGCCGCATTGATCGGCCGTCACCCAAGGTGTGCACCTCGGCGCTTCTCTCGGGTGGCGGCAATGACCTCCCAAACCAACGAGGACTACTCCTCCCGGCCAGTTGGCTTTGTTGGAGGACGCCGGACGAAGTCGACGACATCGAAGAGCGTCTCGGAGGCCTCGACGATCATCTTCTTTGCCCTGCCGAAACCACAAACCCTCAATCCGTCCTCAATAAGTTATTTGAGGAGTAGTTTGTATTAGGACGAACTTTTATAAATAATCTCATCCTTTGGAATGATATTTACTTCTTTGATTCTTTTCGGTAAAATCCCACTTGCGATCATCGAAAAATGCGAAAACAACCCGATTTTGGATAAACATTCTTGTGCTAGAGGCGATGCAAGCTGCATCGGCTATTTTTGTGCTAAAAGCGATATATATAGGCGATATCGGCTATTTCCAATCTCGTATCGATTTTTAGGCTAAAGGCGATATGAACAATATCGGCTATTTTTAGTCATGTATCCAATCTTCTAGGCCAAAAGGCGATTTTTCCTTACATCGGTTTTTACGATCTATATTTACGAACCAACCTCAACACTTTGGGTAGTATTTCTTAAGAAATCTTCCATTAATAGCTCGTAAACTCTTCTCCGAATAAAGTCTTTAATATGTATGCATTGCAGGCACACATTCTACAATTCGGAAAGGACCTTCCCAATTTGGAGACCATTTGTTAACGCTCTATCTTTTGTCCCAGCCCTGGCAATACAGCTTTTCCAAACCAAATCTCCTTCTGCGAATTGTTTGACCTAACCTTTTGTTATAATACCGGCAACGCGTATTTTATTTTTTCTCAATATTTTCCAATGCCTTGAGACGAATCAAATGTAAATCTTCCAATTCATCCATCATCGACTCTTATAATCTTCTTTTGCCAATTCTTTCTCGTAACACAATTTCGCCTTGAATCTAACTAGTAACTCCCATGGTAGTACAAGCATGATGCCCATAAACCAGTTCATAGGAGAGGCGTTTGAGTGGATCCATGACAAGCCATTCGGTAAGCCCACGATTGCTTCATTAAGAACCAAGTGCCATTTCCTTGGTTTTTCATCAATCTTCTTCGGATAATCTTAATCATAATCTTATTTGATGCTTCGCACGACCATTAGCTTGTGCATAATAAGGAGAAGAATTATATAACTTAATCCCCATACTTTTGGCAAAGTCACAAAATTTCAAGAAGTAAATTGAGTCCCCGATCGGGTTGTTATAGTCGAGGAATCCCAAATCATGAACTATATGTTCCTTAACAAAACCGATCATATTTTACGACGTTACTTTCTTCAAAGGGATAGCCTCAACCCACTTGGTGAAATAATCCGTGGCCAAAAGTACAAATTTGTGTCCCTTACTAGAAGGAGGATTGATCGACCAATTAAATCTATTCCCCATCCTCCGAGCGGCCAAGGCTTGATTATAGGATTCATAGCAGTATTTGGAACTTTTTGAATATTGCCGAATTTCGACAATTGTGACACCCTTTGTAATATTCAAAACAATCTTCCAACATAGTTGGCCAAAAATAACCAGATTCTCCTAATTATCCACTTCATCCGATAAAAATTTGATGTGTACCACACAACCCTTCGTGAACCTCATACATCACTTTCTTGGCTCTTCTTCGACTCAAGCATTTGAGCAATACTCCATCGATGGACTTGTAATATAAGCGATCATCAAGAAACACAAACTTGAGAGCTTTGTACCTAAGTTTTAAGGAAACCCTTTGAGATGGATTTTTCAGGATAATTGGTAACCGTATCTCCAATCACCATCTCATTGGATCGATATTTAAAACATCTTCCTCTATAGTAAAAACTTCCCGATTCTCTCGATACCCGAAGCGACTTGAGCTAACTTATTTGCTTCTTCATTGTACTCTCTAGGGATATGATGCAAGGTTACTATCGGAAAATTCTTCAAAAGTTCTCTACACTCCTCATAATATTCTCTTAACACATTATTCTTGCATTCATATGACCATTCGGTTGATTAATCACCAACTCAGAATCCCCAAAGATTTCAACAAGAACGGCCTTTACTTCTATAAGAAGTGAAGCCCTCTAAGCAATGCTTCATACTCGCTTGATTGTTAGTAACATGAAATTCAATAGGGAATTTGCATACTCAAAAGCTTTTCCTTGTGGGAAATCAAAAGAATACCAGCACCACCACCTTTGTTGCAAGATGACCCATCGAAGAACAAGGTCCAAGGCACAATGTTTATCGCCTCAACAGAAAGATCCGATGTTGGGTAATAAAATCAGCAATAATTTGACCCTTTACCGCTTTTGCCGATTCATACCTTAAATTAAATTTCGACAATGCTAAAATCCATTTGCCAATTCTTCCATTCAAAATCGGCATTGATAACATATGTTTGATTACATCAAAACTAGAAACCACCACACATTCGAATTCAACAAATAGTGCCGTGATTTGGTACAGGAGTAATACACACACAAGCAAAGTTTCTCTGTGGCGAATACCTTGTTTAGGTCTAATGACTTTTTCGCTAAAATAAGCTATGACTCTTTCTTTTCCTTCAAACTCTTGCATAAGGGCCGATCCTATCGTTAGGCTATCGGTAGCCACATACAACTTAAAAGGCTTTTCAAGTTGTGGAGGTACCAAAGACAGGTGGTGCTTTCATATATTGTTTGATCTCATCAAAAGCCTTTTGTTGTATGTCACCCCATACAAATTTTTGATCTTTCTTGAGCTTCAATAAAGGGAAAAGGGTAAAACTCTTTTCTCGATAAATTGGATATGAATCTTCTTACAAAGTTGATTTTGCCTAACAATGATTGCAACTCTGTGAGATTAGTTGGCGGCACAACTTTGTCTATTGCTTCCATGCTCTTTTTCCCAACTTCAATTCCTCCTTTATGAACTAAAAATCCCAAAAACTCACCAGCCGAAACTCCAAAGGCACATTTGTTTGGATTCATCTTCAATCCATGCTTTCTTGTGCACTCCAGAGTCTTTCTTAAATCGGCTAAATGTCTTTCATGATTTCTAGACTTGACTACTACATCATCGATGTAGATTTCTACAATCTTGCCGATCAACTCGTGAAAAATATAATTCATAGCTCTCTGATAAGTTGCACCAGCATTCTTTAACCCAAACGTCATGACTATCCATTCGAACAAACCAATATGACCAGGACATCTGAAAGCTGTTTTCGAAATATCTTCTATTGCCATAAAAATTTGGTTATAGCCAGCATTACCATCCATAAAACTAATGACTTCATAAACTTCTTTGCCAAGATCTACCAAATAAATCGGCAAGCGGCATTGGGTAACCATCCATGGGAGTAGCCTTATTAAGATTTCTAAAATCTATGCAAACTCTCATTTTTCCATTTTTCTTATATACCGGTACTATATTTGAAATCCACTGCGCATACTTGCATGGCGAATAAAGTTTGCTTCTATTAACCTTTCAACCTCCTTCTTCACATCGGCCAATACCTCCTCTTTGTATATCTTCCTTGGAGGTTGTTTATAAGGACGAAACCCGGGTTTAATGGGTAATCGATGCTCAACAATGGAACGATCCAATCCGGGCATTTCCGTGTAATCCCAAGCAAAAGCAGTCTTTAAACTCTTTCAACAAATCTATCAACTTTGACTTATATTCGGGTCTAATTTTGCACTAATATACATCGGCCTTGGCTTAGAACCATCACCAACATTGATTTCCTCCAACTTATCGGTGACATAAAACCACGCCCCAACTTTCCTTTTGTTGCCATCGACGGATTCCCCATTAAAATTGCTATGAGAGCCCATTGCTTGGATCAATTTGTTGGCCTTCGCTAAAAACATTTCTGGGACCTTCTTTCCACACTTTTCCAGAGAAACAATCGACGCCCTCATATTCCCAATAGGTAGATTCCGTGGCAGCAACACTTACCGAATTATCAGCATGTACAACTTCAACATCATCTCCAATCCATTGAATGAGAATTTGATGCATAGTTGAAGGAATGCAACAATTAGCATGGATCCAATCTACGCCCAAGAGTAGACTATATGCCCCTTGCCATCAATGACAAAAAAGGTAGTAATCGAGTTTTTGACCCAATAGTCATTTCGACATGGATAGCACCTCGGTATCGGAAGGATTGCCAACCAAAATCCCTAAGCACCATGTCGGGTTTCGATGGTAATTCTTCATTAGTCATCCCAAGTTTCGAAGGTAGTATAAGGCATGATATTGATAGCAGCCCCTCCATCGACAAACATCTTAGTTAAAGGCTTGCCATTGACATATCCCTTTAAATAGAGTGGCCTCAAGTGACGATTCTTGATTGGTTTATCAAAAACAAACTGCTTTGTGTTAATACAAGGTCGAGCCATCAAATCTCGACATTCACTTTCATCAAAATCGAGTACACCTCTTCTTGGAAATCTTGGCTTCGGGAGCTATAAACTCGATGGGAGGAAGAAAGTCATGCAAGCATTAGCCGAAGGACCACATCCATCGGGCTTCTTTTTTAGGGACGCCAAATTTGCTTTGTTTCGCAACTTCTTGTTCCAACTCCCTATTCCTCAATCGTTGTACTCTTCTCTTCGGCTTTTCCTTAGGCACGGAGGACACCACTTGTCCTTTTGCCATACATGTATTTACAAAAGTCAGCTTCTTCATTATGCACTCTATCATGAATCCAACCTGAACTCGCAACTCTTTTCCTTTCTTTGATTCTCAAAGCCACCTATTTTTAAGCGCCGATCATCTTCGTGAATCTTCGTTCCAAGTCTTTCATAGACGGACGGCGGTTGACTTCGAGATTGCCTATACTCGAGTAATCTTGAGCACTACACTCCGGACAATTATTTCTTGCAGGCAACCTCAAACCTTCATTCCAACAATGCCTAAAGAACGAACAACCCCAATGAGACTGCTGCTCTGTTCCGTCATGTATTCTTCTTGCTCCCTTTGGTATACTTCTTCCTCATACCTCCAAGCATTCTTCCATAAACCATTGTTTCTTCAAGTATTCCTTCTCTTGTTCTCTCGCCACTTGTTTAGCAAAATACGTGATGTAACTCTGGATTTGGAAGTTTGACCTTTCTCGGTTCGGCTATTTCGAAACCGAACTCGATGTCTTGACTCTCTCATTGGTGATTTGCCGATCCGGGTCAACAAAGACCACTCTCCTTTGCTCTATCGAAGTCAACACTTTCACCTTGCCTTTACCTTTGAGATCATTGGCGAGATACCACATTCACGAGAGAAAGAAATCATATTTTGTGGAAAAGGTGATCATCAATTTTCATCTTGCCATCAAACCTCAAATGTCCCTCTTGGATAGCTTTCGGATTCGCATTACGAACACTCGGCAATCATTAATAGAATGAGAATTAGTGTTATGAAAGCCACAATATTTTTGTCTTTCACTCCTTCAGGACGTAACATAGGATGTCCTACGGTAACTTGATGCGTCCTTCCTTTATCAACAATGCAAAAAAGTACATGCGCCTTAGTAACATCAAAATCATAGGTTCCCTTTTGTTGTTTCAACCAGCGTTGACTAACTTGAGTGGGTTCCTTGTCCCAATTTAACTCAAATTGCAGACTATCTCATCTTCATCAATATACTCGATTCGCTTCATCCCGAAAGCCACGATACACCTCATTAGTGGCATTGTTCTTCCGAAAGCGATTATCTCTCCACGAATCCTTGGGCTTGATTACTCATATTTGCTAAACGCATTTGTGCAAGTTGACCAAG
Source organism: Miscanthus lutarioriparius (assembly GCA_904845875.1). Taxonomy (NCBI): domain Eukaryota; kingdom Viridiplantae; phylum Streptophyta; class Magnoliopsida; order Poales; family Poaceae; genus Miscanthus; species Miscanthus lutarioriparius. Next base: position 90,046,077 of record CAJGYO010000001.1, on the reverse strand, counting down.
ATCATCAAACTCTAAACCGAACAACTTCTCCACGATATTCGCAACATTCCTACTATAGCAATTCCGGTAGTTGATCATCCGGTAAATTTAGAGAATAACACATATTCTTGGTCTCCCTAAATCTGCGAAGATACTCCAATGGTGTTTCATTTGTTCTCATCCTCGGACTCATGAGATCAACCAATTTCTTCTCGTTGGTACCCGTATAGAAATATGAATGAAACTTCGCTCTAGTTCGCTTGCGTACCAATGGAATGAGCTGGTAGAGACGTGAACCATGTGAAAGCCGGTCCTGTAAGAGACAAAGGAAAATATCGAATCCTCCATGCTTCATCCAAGCGGCTTCTCCAAGTTGCATTAAGTACCGATCGATGTGCTCTATGGTACTAGTATCATCTTGACCGTAAAACTTGGTCAAATCTGTTGGAGGCTTCACCCTTGGAGGCAATGCCACTCTGTTGTACCATTCGGATAAGGAGATTTGTATGAATAGGATTGATTCTTTGGCTTCAAGCCGAACTGATTACGCATCATATCAGCCATCCTGTGCATCAAAACATCAATACCGGATCCTGGTTTCCTTGTACTTGCACTCCGAAGGCAATCCTGAAATACTTCTATACCACAGGTTTGGTACGGCATTGATAGCATGTGTAATCAGTAAATTCTTGATATCCATCTCCATACATATTCTTCGTAATCTATTTGATGCCGGAGAAACTCTATAAGTGAAAGTGGCACTTCTCTGTGGTACCAAATGTCATCCGGCCATAAGTGGGATGTGATTGCTTTTCAAAGTGTGAGTCAATCCACCTATATTTGAAGGCGACGCTACTTCCTTTCCAACAGGCTTCTCTTGATGCTTTGGAACATTGAAAGCGTCGGCCCACTAAGTGGTCCAACATTTTCCTCAAGTATTTATCAACCATTGGGCCAAAAGTACTGATCATGATTGCGAAAGGTATTCGGAAAAAGCTGTGTGATGGTTTGTCATGGTTTCTCCCATAGCTTTATAAACCAGGGCTGCCATCTTCGAGCATCCTCCTCTTGATGTAATCAGTTTGATGCGGAAGAAGAACCCTTGGCATTGACCGCTTTTGAAATACTTTATTGCTCTTGTTTTGGAAAAAGACATCAAGCACTTCCGTTGGTATTGCTCACACGCTTGTAGCACTAAATCCTTGTAATTATCGCAATTTCGCCATGCTTACATCCGAACATGATCATTGTTGATCTCAGATGCCATCTTGAACTAGCAGATGGTCCCCCCGGCGTGCCAAAAAGTGTGTTGACACAAAATGTGACGCCTTTGTGCACACACACAACAGTCAAAAAGCGTAGCTTCAATCGGGTGCCGGGTGCTTCGTGATCCGAACGTGCCGGTCGGTTTGACTCGAAAAAAGCGACAAGGGATAAAAAAGCAGTTAAATGTCAAACCGGAACATGTCGGGTGAGACCAGATATTCGTATATACTGCCCTGAAGTTACTTACAGCGACACATACGCTGCTATAGGAAGTCGTCGCCAACAAGTTTATAAATCATTTGGCTAATCGTAGGATGGACATACGTAAAGATCGATTGCCGAATGCATATGCATGGAAGACATGTTTGAACAAGTGAAATTGATTATGCGTTAATGCATATCCAAGCTCGACAATCCGGCCGAGTTGGGGTCCATGAAGAAGGAGCGTGTAGATAAACATGATTAAGCCAATCTAAAAACTGCGTCGCGCATACGACACCTAGTTTCGTCAAAAACTTAAGCGTGATTAACATACATGAACCCACAACATGTGACAATCTAGATTAAAATAATTTGGCCATTACGAGCATGTTATCTATTTGCAAAGGTATTATGAAAGTAATGATTATTGAAGCTCGAATAAAACCATAGAAGAGGGCGAACAATATCAATCTAGATTGGGCAAAAGTGTGTTACAAATATATAAAATATTTAAAACATGCAACACAGGATAACTTGATGAATCTATTTAGATTTTGCCGTAATCTAATAGAGCCGATAACCTGCCTTGCTTCCACTAAGCATATTGAGCAAACGCTTTGCACGCTTGCGGTATCTACTCATAAACAAAGTATAAGCGAAGACTTCTTGATTGTCAAGCAAAGATCCGCCGCATACGATCATTGAAAACAAACAAGACTACTTGCATCACGTTTAAATCCACCGCATGATACTAAACATGATAACAAGGTTGTCGGAACTTACGGAGGTCGACGGATCGATGACTCCTCTCGAAGAACTCGGACGACACGACAAAAGGACTCGAAAGTTGGCACGGGGCGGTTGTATTGATTTGGTTGTGAACGCCTATTACAATGGTCGAGGGTCAATATTTATACCCTAGACGAAACACGAGTCCTAAAGACTACGATTTACAAAGGAACTCTTTAAATAAACTTGGAAACTACGATTCCTTGCCCCAAACTCTCGAGTCCTTTATTATTACAACTTTCATCTTCTCGATCGGCTTTGCTTGCCATCTTACGCTTTCCGAATGGAGTTACCGCCTTCGGAATAACCGACCGCACAAGCATTTAGCCGACCGCTTGCGTTATTTGCGAACACTCTTCTTCCCGCATGTGGGTCCACCTGTCATCTTCGAATTGACCAAAATCCAGTGTTAACAGATACTTGTCAAAGGTGAAAGCTGTACATTTGAGGTCCACTGGAGAGTTACAGCCGTTACCTATTCTAGCTTGGAAGTGGGAGGACATTTGTATGGACTTTATTGTTGGTCTACCCAAGACATCAAAGGGCTTTGACTCAATATGGGTTATTGTAGATCGACTAACCAAGTCAGCACATTTTCTTCCAGCCCAGAATACATATCCCACTATACGGTATGCCAAGATGTATTTAGAGCGAATTGTGAGTCTCCATGGAGTACCAAAGACCATTGTGTCCGATAGGGGTACACAGTTTGTCTCCAGCTTTTGGAAATAATTGCATTCTTCATTGGGTACCAAACTACTGTATAGTACAACTTATCATCTGCAGACTGATGGACAGACTGAAAGAGTCAATCAAGTACTTGAAGATATGTTAAGGTGTTGTGTCCTTAACTATTCCAATAAGTGGGATGAATGCTTACCTTTGGCCGAGTTCTCATACAATAATAGTTATCAGGAAAGCATTAGAATGGCTCCATTTGAAGTACTCTATGGTCGTAGATGCAGAACATCACTGAGTTGGTCTAAGCCCGGAGAAAGAAGGTTCTTTGGAGTTGACCTAGTGAAAGAAATAGAAGACAAGGTTAGGCAAATACAAAGTAATTTGAAGATAGCTCAGTCCCAACAAAAGAGTTACGTAGACAAACGACGTAGACCATTGGTGTTTAACAAGGGAGATTTTGTGTATCTGAAGGTATCACCAATGAAGGGAGTTACCCGTTTTGGTGTTAAAGGCAAGTTGGCACCTCGATATATTGGACCATTTCAAATTTTAGAGAGGTATGGAAAAGTGGCATATCGCTTGAAATTACCAGAACATTTATCAGCTGTACATGATGTGTTCCATGTTTCTCAATTGAAGAAGTGTCTCCGAGTGCCTGAGCAGAATGTTGAGGTTGAAGGAGTGGAACTTGAACCGGATTTGACTTATTCTGAATATCCTATCCGAGTTTTGGATCAGAAAGATCGTGTTACACGAAGAAGGACAATCAAGTTCTACAAGATAGAATGGAATCAACATTCAGAAGAAGAAGCTACTTGGGAATCCAAAGATTACTTGTTAGAAAAATTTCCAGAGTTTCTTGCGTCAATATAGAAGAATGCTAGTTTTGCTCTGTTGTTACAAACCATGTTTGTAAAGGAACCTTAGCTGTTTTATGAACGGGTTTTGGATGTTTTTGGATCGACACATTTCTTTTTCCATTACTTACACTATGACTTTGAATCTCGGGACGAGATTTCTTTTAGGGGGAAGGATTGTAATACCCCAGGTGTTTTAAATACTAAAACATGCCACACATTAAAACAAGTTTACAATTATGTTATATGTGTTGCCTTGTATGGTTTGGATCGAGTTCAAAGTTTTGTTTGGATTTGGATTTCCGAAAACCCTTATTTCTAGCAATTAGTTTTACCCGAAAAACCCATTTCAAAATCTAAGCACATTTTGGTGTTGAGACTTAAAGCAAAAATGTAGAGCTTGTCGTGTTGTACAAAGTTGGTTTTTGGAGTTTTCAAAGTTGTTTAGAAAAAATTGAAGTAAATTGAAAAGGCGTAATTCTTTAAATGTCCCATTTTTGAATTCAAATTTGCATTTCAAAATGTAGACCAAATTAGGGGGTGGTTATAAAAGAAAAGTTGTAGAACTTTTGATTTTGAACAACTTTTATTTTTGGAGATTTTTGAGTTGTTACATAAATTTGGGAGTAATTTGAGTTTCAAATCGGATGGCAATTCTGTAAATATGGTGAACAGTGCTCGCCGCTTAAGCTACACTGCCGGCGACCTTCTTCTGGCTCCCTGGAGCGCTCGTGGCTGCGTTCGGCTCCGCGCTGGGGTGGGCAAGGTCACGGCGTGGCTTCTGCTTGCTTCCTGGCCGCCCTTTAAAGCTTGTGCCATCGCCGTTCCTCTCATTTCTTCTTCTCTGTTTTTCCCGTCGCCACCGCTCAACTCCGGCGAGCCCGTGTTGTCACCGTAGTGCCTCCATCGTCTCGGCAAAGCCAGTCTCAGCTTCGTCTAATCCTTGCGCACCTAGCCAACCAGCCCTGGTCGCTTGTCATCGCCAGGAAACGCCGCTCGACACTTTTCTTCCTCACGGCCGGCAGCACCACCGTCGCAAGCGCGTCACCGTGGCCAGCGCTCTCCAGTGAGCCTTTGCTCTTGCTCAGCATAGCTCCAGCTTCGCCTTGATACCGTGGTGCTTAATACCTTGTTGCTTGGTCATTTGGTCCATCACAGTCCCCGGAGCACCGCCGTCGTCGTAGCTTGCTCCGCCGTGGCTGCTGTGGGCGTCGACCCGCGTCACCGTTGCTTCTCCGATCTTGCTCTTTGCTAAATTGTGTTCGGGGTGAGCTGCTGAACCTTCCTGTGCCTTTTGTTTAAGCTCTACCAGACTTGTTTCACCGGTGTAGCGCCGCCGAGCCGCCGTGTCCGCCACGGCCGGTGTCAAGCTCGAGCCTCGCCGTAATTAGTCCAGCTTGTGCCCCAAATCGACGCGCCTTGTCTTTGTGATCATGTTGGTACTCTCGCCAGAAACGTTGGTCTCACACGAGGCGAGAAATCGTCGATCAGCGCCGTCATCGCCATAGTCAAAGCGGGAGGAAGGGGATGACGGGTGGGGTCACCTTGTCAGTGACCGTGGGTTTCAAAATGAATTTTTCCTTTTTCCGAAATGGATGAATAGTACGAGTTTTTGTTATTTTTGTGTAGAATTATTTAGAGCTCCAAAAATTATGAAAATTTTTGTGTGACCTCTCTATGATGTATATTATTTAGGAAAAATATGAAATGTTGTTTTTAAGTACTTTTTGAATGTGATAGAAATTTCTCAATTAATTAATAAATGAGATTCCATGATTTTTCTAGGCTTAATTAATTATCTAAAAATTGTGAAAATTGTTTTGCCACTTAGTTATCATGTGATGAACCTTTACAAAAATTTTGAGCTCAATTGGAACAAGTTGATTTATTTCATAATTTTTAATTAAATAATTAATTCATAAAAGCAAATAGTAACCTTTGATGATTTAGGTTTGGTTTGAATTTTGGATTGAGTGATGACCTTGGGTCGTTAGTTGGTAATGATCCTTGGCAATTGATGTAAGTGTTACGAAAAAGGTTTAGTTAGTTTGACTTGTAACTGTACCGCGAAGGAAAGTTGTATTCAAGTTGTTAAATTTTGCATCCATCATCGAGCATCATATTTTATATCTCGCATCATGTGAAACATGGCATTGTTACTATGTGTAGTGAACGAAGGTGAGCACGTGGTAGTTAATCAAGTTGTGGAAGAAGTTAATCCGCTTGTTGAGGTCGGGTTTGATAATTGTCGAACGACTTTGAACTGACTTTTCCGTCAACAAAGGCAAGCCCGGATGCATTTAAACCTACCTTGTGATTTACAAATTGATTTCGCTTTTGCTTTTCTTTTATCTGCATTAAGTGATTAGGATTTGAGTGCAAACCTAATTGGTGCATTACCAACCTTGTTCTTCCATATCTACCTTGTTACCGGTTTAATTCAGTATATGCCTAGTTATGCTTAGCTATGCTTAGAACGATGAAAGTCGGGTGATTACTTGTCATCTGCAAGTTTTAAATGGAACTTTGGTTACTTATGTTATCATGTGATATGGGAATGTGGAGTAATAAATCTAGACCGAAGCGGACTTCGGTGTGTGAGAGCCACAAGGCGTGGAGGTCTTGTGAGCGGGTTCTTCCACTTTGTGTCGATTAAGGTCCGTCCGTTGTTGAATTGCATGGGGTGAGACTTTGTAGTACTAACCACATACTCCCGTAAGCCTTAACTTGGCTATTCTATTACAAGAATGGCTACTCAGCGCCTTTGGGAGTGGAGAGATGGCGGGAATAGCGTGTACCCACGTGGTAATGAAATTTGGATTGGTGGAGTAATTGTATTCTCGGGTGTATGCGGACCCGTTCTTGTTTTAGAGGATCCGAGGGTAGGTTGATATATGTAAGTCGGGGACCTGCATATGTCGTGTGGTCTGGAATCCCTAATTTGGGTTTAATCGATTCGAATCATCGTTGCTCCTTGGTTATGGAGACTCACTTCTCTATTTATCATCGTAGTTTAATAACTTTGGAACTCGAATAAGGTTTGTGAAAGTGTTCGATATGAAGTTTCATGATCTCAATTCGGATCATGTCACTTTGTATATGATCTTTATGAAGTTTTAAATGTTGATATAAAGAATTTTGTTAAAGAGCTTTTACGCAAAAGAACTTTAATTATTGCTAAAGCCATACCTTGAATCCCTGAGCCTGCATTCCTGAGTTCTATCAGTTTCTATTTCGGTTAAGTCTTGTTGAGTACTTTTGTACTCAGGGTTCGTTGACCCTTGTTGTAGGTGAGGCTCATGAGCAGGTCTATTTTGGGCCATGCTGCATGACTGTTGTCCAATGCGATGACGATAAGTAAATGCGTGGCCCTTGGGCAGGCAATCTATTTGTGTGTTTGTATTATGTTATAATGCCACTCCACTACTTTGGTTTGTAATAATTATCGAACTTAGTTGTAAGGTTTGAAACTACTGTTTTGTAAACTATGTTATTGTAAGACTTCCGCTGTTTTACTCTGGTGTAGATATTTGAATAAATGTTGTAATACTGCAATGACTCTGTAATGTGATCCTGCTCAGAAATCGTGGATGATTCGGGGTTCCCCGAGGACACCCGACAGTCTTCTTAAGTTACCTGGAACATATGCATAGTTGTCAGAGGTCGTTGGACAGTGACAGGTGCATGTGGGCCCAATAATTTATGAGGTTCTGCCACATGTGCGCCGTGCGTCGCTGATGTCCTACTCGGTCAGGCCAGAGAGCTCCACTTCTTGCCCCAGCGTCCACCCATGACTCCCTGCACTCACATTTCCATTCACTGCTTTCTCCTTCACCTCAGCGCTTACCAGCAGCAGATGTAGCAGCTCCGCGCAGCTTCACCGACGCCATTGCTGGCTGACCTGCTTCGCATTGTGCTCGTGTTGCTTCTCCTCCGCTGCAGTTGCTCCTCTATGACCCTACCACATCACTGCGCCTACATTGCTCGCTAGCCGCGCTTGGTAAGATCTCAGCGTGACTCATGGTCTTGTCGGAGTTTCGCCGCCGTGCCACGACGCCGTGGCCAGGACGTCTCCGACCGCCTCTAGCTGTTATAGTGGGTGCGTTAGCTTCGCCGTAGTATGTAGGAGCTCGACGTAGCTGTAGATTGAGCTATCATAGCCAGCGCCGGTGTCTCGCCGTCGATCCGCACCGCTGTGCCGCCATTGACACCGCCGTCGTCGTTGGCTCCGGCGATAGGTCTAGCTAGGTAGCTCAATAGGTTCAGGAGGACTTGGGGATCACGGTTGTGCCGGTGACGTCGCCAGAGAGGCTCACCGCCAGCGAGATAGCGTCGTCCCACGCCGTGCTCTGTTTTCGCTGTCGCTGACGTGCGGGCCCGTCTGAGGCGTGGACCCCGACAGTTAGTGACTGTGAAGTGAAAAGATAGTTCATTTATTTCCAGATTTGCATGCAAATTTGGAAAATCATAAGTGGAGTTATAGAGGTCCAATTTTGGTGAACCAATTTTTTTTGTGTTCCTTATGAAGTGTAGTTTTCTATAAAAATATTAAATGTACATGTTCTGGTATTTTTCTAGGTGATTAAAATGTATTTAAATAAGTACTTTTTGGATGGAAGTAAAATTGTAAAATAGATATCTTGAGCTAGAAAAGTCATAAAATTGTGATTCTAATTTTGTTGGTTTTGTATTGAAATGCTCTAGCTAGGAAAAATATTGAACTTGCTGTAAACTTTTTTGGAATAGGGTCTTTCTATTTATCTAGTAATAAATGGTATTTTCTAAGGAAAATTGTAGGGATAAAAATATGTAACATATTGATATGCAAATTTTGCACAGTAGTATGGAACTAATATGAAGCTAGGAAAAATATATAATCTATTGTTTGACACTGTTCTATCGGGTTTACTATTTTCTTTAAAATAGACCTTGCTAGTTTGTCATTTTTGTAAAGGAAGTTATACTTGGTCAAATGGCATGAAACTTTTACAGTAATCTATTGGTAGCACTTATAAGCCACTGTAATTTTCTGAGAATTCATTGCGCACATTTGTATGTGTTTGTTATTTTCCCTAATTATCTAATTAAATTGATAAAGGCATCTAAATGAATAGTTTGGGCTTTACCATTATGTTTTCTTGAGTGTATTTGATGTTCCTGAACTGTTGGTATACTTGGTGGTGTTAAATTTTGAATGCTTATATGTAGTAAAAATATTGTTGCTTTATAATTCAATGTAAAGTTGTTTTAGGATAGATTCTGTGGTTTGGTATGTTGCATAGTCAAAATGATGTTTGCTGTAAAAATGGTTAAGAAAAAAGTTGTAGGGAACTTCTTCATCTATCTTGTGTTAAAATTTCATGTCAATAGGCTAAAGGGTTTAGGAGATATTGTGGCAGAACCTCCTAAATTATAGGACCCACATACATTTGTCACTGTCCAAAGACCTTTGACAACAATGCATATGTTCCTGGTAACTTAAGAAGTCTGTCGGGTGTCCTCGGGGAACCCCGAATCATCCACGATTTCCGAGTAGGATCACGTTACAGAGTCATTGCAGTATTACAACATTTATTCAAATATCTATACCAGAGTAAAAACAGCGGAAGTCTTACAATAACATAATTTACAAAATAGTAGTTTCAAACCTCGCAACTAGGTTCGATATTTATTACAAAATGAAATAGTGGAGTGGCATTATAATATAATACAAAACACACAATGAAACTGCCCTGCCCAAGGGCCACACATTTACTTCTCATCGTCAGAACGAACGATAGTCATGCAGCACGATCCAAAATAGATCTGCTCATGAGGCTCACCTACAACAAGGGTCAACGAACCCTGAGTACAAAAGTACTCAACAAGACTTAACCGAAATAAGAACTGATAACTTAGGAATGCAGGCTCAGGGATTCAAGGTATGGTTTTAGCAATAATCAAAGTTATTTTGCGTAAAAGCTCTTTGACAAAATTCTTTGTTTCAACAGTTTAAACTTCATAAAATCATATACAAAGATGACACGATCCATAATGAGATCATGAAACTTTATATCCAACACCTTCATCAACCATTCTCAAGTTCTAGTTATTAATACTACGATGATGAACAGTGAGTTGAGTCTCCATAACCGAGGAGCAACGACGATTCGAACCGATTATAAACCCAGCTGGGACTTCCAGACCACACGACATATGCAGGTCCCTGACCTACATATACAAACCTACCTTTGGATCCTCTGAAACAAGAACGGGTCCACACCACCCGAGAATACAGTACTCCACCATTCTAGCCCATGGCCACGTGGGTACACGCTATTCCCGCCATCTCTCCACTCCCAGTGCGCGAGTAGCCATTCTCGTAATAGAATCGCCAAGTAAAGGCTTACCAGAGTATGTGGTTAGTACAACAAATTCTCACCTCATGCAATTCAACAACGGACGTGCCTTAATCGACATGGGCGGAAAGATCCCGCTCACAAGACCTCCATGTCTTGTGGCTCACTCACACCGAGTCCGCCCGGTCTAGATTTATTACTCCACATTCCCATATCACAGGCTATCATAATTAACCAATGTTCCATTTAAAACTTGCAGGTGGCAGGTAGTCACCGACTTCATCGTTTCTACGCATAGCTAAGCAAAACTAGGCATATACTGAGTTCAAAAGCGGTAATATGGTAAATATGGAATAACAAGGGTGGTAATGCACCAATTAGGCTCTTACTTAACTCTTAATCACTTAATGCAAGTAATGGAAAGCAAAAGTGAAATTAATTTGTAAAACACAAGGTAGGGTTGTATGCATCAGGGGCTTGCCTTCGTTGATGTAAAAGTCCGGCTCTGCGATGTTTCACAAGTCTTCGATCCGACCTCAACAGACAGATCAACCTCCTCCGCAACTTGATTAACTACCACGTGTTCACCTTCGTTTACTACGTAGTAACATTGCCATGTTTAACATGATGCGGAATATGAAACATGATGATCGATGATGGATGCAAAATTAATAAATTGGATACAATTTTCCTTTGCGCGATCTGATTACAAACCAAACTAACCAAACCATATTCGTGAATCGATGTGACCACGCCAAAGACCGATCACTTTGGTGAACTCCCCGACCACTACGGTGAACTATCCGACCACTACGGTGAACTATCCGACCACTACGGTGAACTATCCGACCACTACGGCGAACTATCCGACCACTACGGTGAACTTCTGCGGAGCAAAGATCGTCGGTGAGGGAGAACCAATGATCGCGATGATCAAAATGAGTAAACAACAACCGACTAAGTACTACAAAGACATCGAAATGAAGCCGTAAGTACACCGCGATTATGAGAACAACGGCTCACCGAAGGGCTCGCCATGATGACACGCCAGCGGTGGTGAAAATTTGCCGACCGCGAGGAAGAAAGGCGTGGACAATGAGTTCTCGGCAATTTCAGCGACCAATGCTAGGTTGGCTAGATTCGCAAGGAAAAGACGGAACTAGGACGGCCTTTACGAGAGATGGCAACAAATTTGGGGGACGATGCGAGCTTGTTGGAGCGATGACAACGGCGGTGGTGAAAACAAAGGAAGAAGAAAAAAGCAGCGATGACGACGTCTTGGTACTTATAGCGCGGCGCAGAAGCTCAAGGAAGCCACGACGGAGCCGTTTTCGTGCCAGCGCGACATCAAGGACGGCCACGACACGCCTAGAACGTCGAAGAAGGTCCGACGGCAATGTAGCTTAGGCGGTGAACATTGTTCACAGAAATTACAAAATTGCCATTCGCCAAAATTCACAAATTACTCTCAAATTTTCATAACAACTCAAAATCTCCAAAAACAAAAGTTGTTCAAAATCAAAAGTTCTACAACTTTGCTTCTATAACCATCTCCTAATTCGGTCTAGATTTTGAAATGAACTTTTGAATTTGAATAGGAAATTTAACTAATTACGCCTTTTGAATTACTCAAAATTTTTCTAAACAACTTGAAAACTCCAAAACAAACTTTGCATAACTTACCAAGCTCTACACTTTTTCTTTTGGGCTCAACCCCAAAATATGCTTAGATTTTGAAATGAGTTTTGAGTAGGATTTAAATCTTGAAAAATCAAGGTTTTCTTGAAAATTAAAAATCCAAACCAAATTTTTAACAAAATTCAAACCAAACAAGGCAACACTCGTAACATAAATGTAAACTTGTTTTAGTAAATGCATATCAAAGTTTTCCATATGACCAAATGCTTTGCAATGCATATGATGACATGTCTGTTTTAGTATTTTAAACACCGAGGTGTTACAATCCTTCCCCTAAAAAAGAAATCTCGCTTGAGATTCAAAGCCATAGAGTAAGTAATGGAAAAGGAAATGTGTCAATCCAAAAACATCCGAACTTTTCCATAAAACAACTGAGGTTCTTTTACAAAACACAATTTGTAGCAACCGAGCTCAACTAACATTATTCTATTCTATATTGATGCTAGAAACTCGGAAACTTTTCTAACAAGTAATCTTCGATGCCCAAGTAGCTTCCTCTTCTAAATGTTGATTCCATTGTATTTTATAGAACTTGATTATCTTTTTCAAGTAACACGATCTTTCTGATCTAACACTCGGATAGGATATTCGGAATAAGTTAAATCCGGTTCTAGTTCCACTCCTGCAACTTCAACATTTTGTTCAGGCACTCGGAGACACTTCTTCAATTGAGAAACATGGAACACATCATGCACAGCTGTGAGATGTTCAGGTAATTTCAAGCGATATGCCACTTTTCCAAACCTCTCCAAAATTTGATATGGTCCAATGTATCGGGGTGCCAACTTTCCTTTAACACCAAAACGGTTAACTTCCTTCATTGGTGATACTTTTAGATATACAAAATCTCCTTTGTTGAATACCAATGGTCTCCGTCGTCTACCCGCATAACTCTTTTGGCGGGACTGAGCTATCTTCAGATTACTCTGTATTTGCCTAATCTTGTCTTCTGTTTCTTTCACAAGGTCAACTCCAAAGAATCTTCTTTCTCCAGGCTCAGACCAACTCAACGATGTTCTGCATCTACGACCATAGAGTGCTTCAAATGGAGCCATTCTAATGCTTTCCTGATAACTATTGTTGTATGAGAACTCAGCCAAAGGTAAGCACTCATCCCACTTATTAGAATAGTTAAGGACACAACATCTTAACATATCTTCAAGTACTTGATTAACTCTTTCGATCATCCATCGATTCTGTGGATGATAGTTTGTACTATCTGAAGTTTAGTACCTAATGAAGCATGTAAGTGTTTCCAAAAGTTTGGAGACAAAGCTGTGTACCCCTATCTCGACACTATAGTCTTGGGTACTCCATGCAAACTCATGATTCTTGCTAAGTACATTTTGGCATATTGGATCGTAGGATATATTGTCTTATTTGGAAGAAAATGTCTTTGACTTAGTGAGTCGATCTACAATAACCCATCTTGAGTCAAATCCCTTTGATGTCTTGGGTAGACCAACAATAAAATCCATACTTATGTCCTCCCACTTCCAAGATGGAATAGGCAATGGTTGTAATTCACTAGCAGCGGACCTCAAATGTATAGCTTCACCTTTTGACAAGTATCACACTTTACTATGTATCTAGCAATCTCTATTTTCATTTTAGTCCACCGAATCTTTACTTCAAGTCATGGTACATCTTGTTACTTCCGGATGGATAGATAACCTAGTAGCATGTGCCTCCTCTAGAATTGATCTGTCATAACTCGGGAACCTTCGGTACCACCAAGGCGATCCTTGAACCACAACACATCTTTATCATCTATCTTTGAAGCATTACGCTTTTCCATTCTCGACTCTTTCCTTGATATGGGCTATACCCTTGTTTTCCTTCTGAGCAGCAATAACTTGATCTCAAATAGTGGCTTCTACAATTATGTTGGTCAAACTTCCTTGTTGAATTACTTCTATATTCAACTTTTCCATTTCTTGACATAAAGTCAAACCCATTGTTTTCACCGCTTGGACAATTACAATAACTTTTATGATCGAGAGCATCTGCAACTACATTTGCTTTACTAGGGTGATAATGTACTTCCAAATCATAATCCTTAATCAGTTCTAACCATCTTCTTTGTCGCATGTTCAACTCTGACTGAGTAAAGATATACTTTAAGCTCTTGTGGTCTATATACATATGGCATGTATTACCAAGCAGGTAATGCCGCCAAATCTTCTGAGCATGAACTACATTTGCTAACTCCAAGTCATGGGTGGGATAGTGTTCTTCATGTTGCTTAAGTTGCACGGACGCATAGGCAATGACCCGCCTTCTTGCATCAACACACATCCAATACCAATACCGAAGCATCACGAGAGCGTCAAACGACTTCTCGATATCGAGTTGGGCTAATATTTTGGGCGATAGTCAGCAGTCTCTTCAAAGTCCGGAAAGCCTCTTCGCAAATCGATGACCGAGACAAACTTGACTTGGTTCTTCGACAATTCAGTTATAGGTTTTGATATTTTAGAGAACTCTGGAATAAACCGACGGTAATACCCGCCAATCCAAGAAAACTCCAAACTTGTTGAAGCTGTGGTTGGCGGTTTCCAATCAAGCACATCCCTCACTTCTTTGGGATCAACTGCAACTCCTTTGGTGACAAGACATGTCCAAGAAATTGCACTTCCTTAAGCCAAAAATCACACTTTGTTGAACTTGGCATACAATTGATGTTCCTCAAACGAGTCGAGAACAATTACGAGGGTGTTCGCATGTTCTTTCTTATTCTTGGAATACACTAGAATGTCATCAATAAATACCACTACAAACTTGTCTAGCTCGGGCATGAATCTGAATTCATCGGTACATGAAATGAGCTGGAGCATTTATCAATCCAAAAGACATTACCAAGTATTCATATAAACCATATCTTGTGGTAAATGCCGTTTTGGGAATATCTTGAGCTTTATCTTAATTTGGTGATACCGATCTCAAATCTATCTTGAGAAAACTTTGGCTCGGCCAATTGATCAAAATGCAAATCTATCCGAGGTAATGGATACTTATTCTTGATGGTCACTTCATTCAGCGGACGATAGTCAACACATAACCTCGTGGTCTCATCTTTTTTTTCACAAAATTGCCGGGCATCCCCAAGGTGAGGAACTAGGTCGAATAACCCCTTCTCAATCAACTCTCATGAATCGAGTCTTCAACTCGGCCAATTCCTTAGGTGGCATTCTATAGGCTCTCCAGAAATCGAGAGCTGTTTCAGGTTGTAACTCTATGTTAAATCTGTACATCCCTATCAGGTGGTAGACCGGGTAAATCTTCAGGAAACACATCCGGAAATTCACACACTACCGGAATATCTCTAATCTCTTTGACAGCAGTCGCACAAATCTTGCCCACTGATCTTCTTAGAGTTGGAAGTTGGATGAGAAGTTGAGAATTACTATCAGGCAAACTTACTCTTAAAGTCCTATTCAAAGCATCTATAATAGCCTTATCTTTGATACATCCAATTCATTCCCAAGATTACATCTATATCCACGATCCTTAAGGATAATCATGGTAGTGGGAAAAATATGCCCACCTGTAGGTTTGGGGCACTGGTATACCATTTCCTTAGTACACGAGGCGCCCCCCAGGCATCGTGTATAAAAAAACTTTCCTTTGTTGCCCCAATTGAAATTTCATGCTTCACGACAAATGTTCTATTGATGAATGAATGCGATGCGCGCTTGTAATCAAAAAGTATAAGCTGCAGGTGATTAGCAAGCAGAAACATACCCATCATCACTTTGGCTCCCCCTCCGAATTTCTCCGGCTTGAATATAGAACACCGTCCTGTCTTCCTCTCATCTTTGCCCTTTCGAGCATTACGATTGTGGTTCTTGTTTGGTGCGACCACTGTTGTTGATTGGCGAGGGCCTTCGATAATTTTGATTAGCTTTGCCTAGGGTATGGACATTCCCTGGAGAAATGATCGATCCTTCCACAATTGTAACACGGATAGTTGTGACCCGTGACGTTGGAGCATTGCCACCGGGAGCATTGGTTGGTGTGAGTTCGGATAGGTTATAGCAGGACGGACATTTGATTGTTGCCAGCTTGAGACCTGTGGTGGACGATAAGGAGGGCGATAATGGTTTACTAGATGATAAATCACTCTCTGCCTCTTTTGGTTTCCACCAAAAGGTCCAGATGGGACATTCTTTTTCTTCTTGAGCTCCTTATCTTTGCCGATACTTTGCCTCTGAAGCAATTGCAATATTCTTGCCTCATGATAAGTGATATTGGTACATCTTTGTCATCATTGTCTGCAGTTTGGTATTCAGACCTCTCATGAACCATTTCTTTTTCTTGGCATCCGTATTGACATGATCGGATGCATCTTTCGCGACAGATGATTGAATCTTCCCACATCTTTGCATAACCGTTTGATCCCCTTGCCTCAAAGTAAGGAATTCATCCACTTCATAGCCATCACTCCTTAGGGATATAATGGGCTCAGAAAGCGGGCGAAATTCTGTCCAAGTTAACGGAACACTGCGGGTTGCATGGCCATCGATTTGCATACCAAGCACCATTTGCACCTCTAAGTTCTTTGGGCAGCAAACACCAGATTTTGAAACTCGTGCGAGTGAATAAGATCAAATTTACGCTCCATGGTCCTAAGCCGGTCCATCGACCTCTAGTGGTTCATACGCCTTGGTGAACACCGGGGTTTTGTATCCGTGAAATCCACATAGGTAGCCTCATGCCTGTTATGATTGCGCCACAGTTTCCATGCATCGATTCGATTACTTTGAGCCATCTCATGAAGCAAACGAGAATTTTCCACAGTCACATTGACTAATGCAAATGATAGCCTCGGCTAGATTGGTCGGCGTTGGTGGCGGGTTGGGGATATCATCATCATCTTGTGAAGTACCGGGAATATGCGATCCGTCAGCATTTGACGCATCTGCTCATAACAAACCAAACTTTATTCACAAGCCTTTATTGGATTGCACAAAAGCTTACTCCAGACACATTACATAGGGTTTACTACTATAAACACCAGACCCTATAAGTACCAAAACAAGATACATAGCCTAACCATAATTAACTATTATACAACTCTACTCTTTTCTCGTGATTACTTCAAACTGAAGCTCGGTATCCATTCCGAATTATTACCGCCTTCATCATCACTTTCATTGATCATTACTAATTCTTCAGGATCTTCTTCTTCCTCTTCCGATTCACTTTCATTGGCAAGGATGACACCTGGGTCCATGGCATCAGCTTGAGGCTCATGATTCGGGTTTAGTAGATTGCTAAGCCTATGCACTTCCTCATGTAGATAGGTATTATGTTCTTCTAAATCTTCTACATAGAACTCTAGCTCATGAGTTCTAGCTCTAGCTACATTTTCCCTCTGCCAAGCCTCATTTCGTCCCTCCACCGTATGAACTAATATACTTTGCAGTTCCTGTGGTGCGGTGGAGAGCGCCTCAATTGATCTGTAATTCTCCTACCAGTATAGCATCCAAAGCCCTATCTCTAGTAGCTTGTGCTAATTCTCAGAAATTTTTGTATCTCTGCTTGGGGATCGGGCCTAGGATCGCTCATTGCTAGCACCATCGTTTCTAGGGGCAAGTTGGTGACGAGGAACTCCTTTGGGTCTAGTGGACTTACGGGGCATCATCTTGGCACGAGCCATACTGTAGGAAACCAATTTAATCCAAGTAAAACCACTTGATCAAAGTCTAAAGAGCAGCTATGATGGATTACATTCCTCAAACCAGTCTCATTACTCAACTCCAGACTAAGTGGTGAAGGAAGTAACGAGTGAATTATTCATGATGCATGAATCGTTCTTACGAACAAAAACATCAAAGTTTATAATGCACATAAACAACATTTATTTTTATATAGGGCATAGTAAGATTACTACTCCACCACACAAGACACTTTTAATCAAATAAGGAATGGTGAGAAAGAAATAAGACAAGTCAGAAGCAATTTGGACCAAATTAATCAAGTTAAATTTAGTCACCCCAAATCATTTTGAAGTTTTCGTAAACCAATACCACAAAAACTTTGTAACGATAGCTCCGATACCATTATGTGGCAGAACCTCCTAAATTATAGGACCCATATACATTTGTCTCTGTCCAAAGACCTTTGACAACAATGCATATGGTCCTGGTAACTTAAGAAGTCTGTCGGGTGTCCTCGGGGAACCCCGAATCATCCACGATTTCCGAGCAGGATCATGTTACAGAGTCATTGCAGTATTACAACATTTATTCAAATATCTACACCAGAGTAAAAACAGCAAAAGTCTTACAATAACATAATTTACAAAACAGTAGTTTCAAACCTCGCAACTAGGTTCGATATTTATTACAAAATGAAATAGTGGAGTGGCATTATAATATAATACAAAACATACAATGAAACTGCCCTGCCCAAGGGCCACACATTTACTTCTCATCGTCAGAACGAACGATGGTCATGCAGCACGATCCAAAACAGATCTGCTCATGAGGCTCACCTGCAACATGGGTCAACGAACCCTAAGTACAAAAGTACTCAACAAGACTTAACCGAAATAAGAACTGATAACTCAGGAATGCAGGCTCAGGGATTCAAGGTATGGTTTTAGCAATAATCAAAGTTATTTTGCGTAAAAGCTGTTTGACAAAATTCTTTGTTTCAACAGTTTAAACTTCATAAAATCATATACAAAGATGACACGATCCATAATGAGATCATGAAACTTTATATCCAACACCTTCATCAACCATTCTCAAGTTTCAGTTATTAATACTATGATGATGAACAGTGAGTTGAGTCTCCATAACCGAGGAGCAACGATGATTCGAACCGATTATAAACCCAGCTGGGACTTCCAGACCACACGACATATGCAGGTCCCTGACCTACATATACCAACCTACCCTCGGATCCTCTGAAACAAGAACGGGTCCGCGCCACCCGAGAATACAGTACTCCACCATTCCAGCCCATGGCCACGTGGGTACACGCTATTCCCGCCATCTCTCCACTCCCAGTGCGCGAGTAGCCATTCTCGTAATAGAATCGCCAAGTAAAGTCTTACCGGAGTATGTGGTTAGTACTACAAATTCTCACCTCATGCAATTCAACAACGGGCGTGCCTTAATCGACACAGGCGGAAAGATCCCGCTCACATGACCTCCATGTCTTGTGGCTCACACACACCGAGTCCGCCCGGTCTAGATTTATTACTCCACATTCCCATATCACAGGCTATCATAATTAACCAATGTTCCATTTAAAACTTGCAGGTGGCAGGTAGTCACCGACTTCATCGTTCTCACGCGATATAGCTAAGCAAAACTAGGCATATCTGAGTTCAAAAGCGGTAATATGGTAAATATGGAATAACAAGGGTGGTAATGCACCAATTAGGCTCTTACTTAACTCTTAATCACTTAATGCAGTAATGGAAAGCAAAAGCGAAATTAATTTGTAAAACACAAGGTAGGGTTGTATGCATCCGGGGCTTGCCTTCGTTGACGGAAAAGTCCGGCTCCTGCGACGTTTCACAAGTCTTCGATCCGACCTCAACAGACAGATCAACCTCCTCCGCAACTTGATTAACTACCACGTGTTCACCTTCGTTTACTACACGTAGTAACATTGCCATGTTTAACATGATGCGGAATATGAAACATGATGCTCGATGATGGATGCAAAAATTAATAAATTGGATACAATTTTCCTTTGCAGTACAGTTACAAACCAAACTAACCAAACCATATTCGTAACTGATGTGACCACGCCAGCACCGATCACTTTGGTGAACTCTCCGACCACTACGGTGAACTATCCGACCACTACGGTGAACTATCCGACCACTACGGTGAACTATCCGACCACTACGGTGAACTATCCGACCACTACGGTGAACTATCCGACCACTATGGTGAACTCTGCGGAGCAAAGATCGTCGGTGAGGGAGAACCGGCGACTGCAGTGATCAAAATGAGTAAACAACAACTGACTAAGTACTATAGCATCGAAACGAAGCCGTAAGTACACTGATTACAGACAACGGCTCACCGAAGGGCTCTGGCCATGATGACACGCCCGCGGCGGTGAAGCTACCGACCGCGAGGAAGAAAGACGTGGACAGCGAGTTCTCTGCAATTTCAGGCGACCAATGCTAGCTGGCTGGATTCGCAAGGAAAAGACGGAACTAGGGACGGCCTTTATCGAGAGATGGCAACAATAGCTGGGGGGAGACGATGCGAGCTTGTTGGAGCGATGACAACGGCGGTAGTGAAAACAAAGGAAGAAGAAAAACGACGATGACGACGTCTTGGTACTTATAGCGCGGCGCAGAAGCTCAAGGAAGCCACGACGGAGCCGTTTCCGTGCCAGCGCGACATCAAGGACGGCCACGACGCGCCTAGAACGCCGAAGAAGGTCCGACGGCAATGTAGCTTAGGCGGTGAACACTGTTCACAGAAATTACAAAATTGCCATTCGCCAAAATTCACAAATTACTCTCAAATTTTCATAACAACTCAAAAATCTCCAAAAACAAAAGTTGTTCAAAATCAAAAGTTCTACAACTTTTCTTCTATAACCATCTCCTAATTCGGTCTAGATTTTGAAATGAACTTTTGAATTTGAATAGGGAAATTTAACAATTACGCCTTTTTGAATTACTCAAAATTTTTCTAAACAACTTGAAAACTCCAAAAACAAACTTTGCATAACTTACCAAGCTCTACACTTTTTCTTTTGGGCTCAACCCCAAAATATGCTTAGATTTTGAAATGAGTTTTCAGAGTAGGATTTAAAATCTTGAAAAATCAAGGTTTTCTTGAAAATTAAAATCCAAACCAAATTTTTAACAAAATTCAAACCAAACAAGGCAACACTCGTAACATAAATGTAAACTTGTTTTAGTAAATGCATATCAAAGTTTTCCATATGACCAAATGCTTTGCAATGCATATGATGACATGTCTGTTTTAGTATTTTAAACACAGGAGGTGTTACTGAGATATGCACCTACTTAGTTAGCTTGGAGTTAGCATTGTTATCATTATGCTACTCAACATCATTATCGCAGCAGCATGTGCCTTTCCATATCACATCATCTATGATCCCTCTTATGCATTCATGAGACTTATCTATGCATATGCATGCAATAGGTGCCACCGAGGAGATCACGTTGGTGGAGCTAGACGACGATCCACAAGAGGAGAACTAGGAAGTGCAGCACCAGGAGGTTCCCAGCGAAGGAGAGCCTGAAGTTGATCACCTTCTCAAGTGCCCTGATCATCAGCCGTCAACGTTCGTGAAAGGCAAGCCCCAGAGCATTATAAGTCTCCTACTTTATTAATGTCACCTAAAGTTATTCGTATTGATGCATTACGTGACATGAGTTGTTTGGAAACACTTGCTGCATATTACCTTTCCTTGACTAGAAATATCTACCTTGAATCCTATTTAAGTCCAGGAACGCTTATCATGCTTAGCTATGCTTAGACTGGTAGAAGTCAGGTGATTTTCTGTCACCTACGAGCTATAGGTGATAACTTGATCACGGTTGGCTATATTGTGCTATCGTGGAACATAACCTGGTATTGTTGAATAAATGGAGACCGGGCAGAGTCTTATGTGTAGTATCGTAGTGACTCTGTCAGAGTCATTTAAGGACCGGACGTTGGAGGTCATCTTGTCATGTTGAACGCATGCCTCTCACATAGTTGGTCGGATAAGTCGTTCCAACTGCGAAGCCGAGTAGCTGAGCTCAGGCCGGGACCACGAGTAGTAAAAGTGCGCACCCTAGAGGTAGTAAGGATGTGCGAAGAGCTAATGGCATAAGCCTAAGGGCAGGTTAGAGTCCCGAGCACCCTTGGCAGATTGGTTGTATCTTTGAGGGTGCGGCGCTGGTCGTACCCACGATTGTACTTGAGTTGTACCAAAGGTGACCCAATGCCACCCTGACGGGGGAAGTATGGGTGTGGTTAGGAATAATTCCCTAGCTGGGTACGAATCGATTCGAATCACCATCTCTCTCGGATAGTGAGAACTTGACTTGAGTTCCTCTCATCGTAGTAATTGATGGAAATGTTGGTTATGAGATTATGCAAGAACTCAACTGGATATGGTCATTATTGTGATAACTTAATGGTACCAACATGTTTGGCATAGGATAGTTGCTAATCTAGTATGAGATAGGATTAATAACTAGTGATTCAGAATTAAAGATATGTTGGATAACTTATGCTTTTTCTGCAAATAATGTCTACCAGCTCTACTTATAAAGCCTTGCATACAGAAACCTTAGACTCAAGGGCATAACCAACTTCATATGACACCCCCATCTTGACTTCTAATGTAATTGTGCTACACCTTAAAGAGGTGAGGAAAATCTATCTTCATTTGATTCTCATTTTCCCAAGTTGCACCTTCCTCTGATTGGTTATTCCATTGAACTCTACACACATTAAGCACTCTTCCCTTAAGAGTTCCCTGAGCTCTTTCTAAGATCCTAACTAGATAATCATCATCATCGCATCGGATGGAGCTCCTCCAAGGGTGTTTGTTCCTCTACACCATCATCATTGAAACTCACAATCCACTTTACTATCCTCGGTGTTCACACCTTCTATTTGATCATTCCCATTGTCATATTCCTTAGGTGCAAGTTGAATACCCTCATACTCAATTCTTTCTCTCCTGACGGTGTAGTTAGAAGCACCGAACGCCGGGCATACTTGATCACTCATTTACATCTTGACATCCATCCCATTCCAAGAATAACATCAATGTCCACTAACTCTAATACAATAAGGTTTGCTTCAAATTTTACCCCATTTATGTTAAGACTAACTCTTGGGCATATCTTTGTTTGCCTTCATTTCTCCTTCTAGGGACTTAACTATCTTTGGTTTCCTCATTGGAAGCATAGTTATCTTATGATCTTTTACGTTTGCACTAGAGATAAGCGAATGTGACGCACTAGGGTCAAACATCACCATAGCATGATGGTTGAGCTTACTTCAATCAATCCATAAATGACCTCCTTAGCTCCATGAATGGTAATCTTATCCACACATTCAATCTTCCAAGGATGTAATTCTGTTTTAACTTATTTCCATGCACCGCTTCCCATGGACATTCATTGCTCGGCTCTTGAGAGTCTGACTTGTTGCACTTCATCATCGGGTTCGCGTCATCGATTCTCGAACTATACTCCCAAGTAGATTCATAGGATGTGTGATATTCAGTCGGCGTGTAGCTTAACCGAGGATGAGTGTTCCTTAGTCGGCATTGAAGATCACGTTTTCTCTTCTTCTCTTCTATCGGTGAGTCTGCGTCATCATAGCTTGCTCTATAGTTGGGGGACTTGATAGCGATGGATTAGAAGTGGGAACATTCCTTCCAACATCTTGTGAAGCACTTCTCTGGTAGAGGCCATCTGTTTCCAACATATATGCATTAGAATTTAGTCATTCATAGCATTCTTTACTATAGTTTCAAGAGATGACAAGATAGGATTGATAGTATGAAAGACTAGAGAAAACCCCAACCATCGAGATATCCAATTCTTCCACATGAAACACTAGAATGCAAGAAAACTTCATCTTGCAAACCCTTCAACTTGGCTACCCCCCTTAAGATAAGGTAAAGTAGGGAACACCAACGTATAGCTTGCATCGTCTTGTGATTTTTTTAACTTTATAACCAAAATAGATATGAGAGCAGTTCTTGCGGTCACAGAAGGGTATTGAAGTCTACTATTGTCCAAATTTTCTCATGATTTTTGATCGTCCAAAATCAGAGATCTGAACCGATAAAGACAGGCTGCTCCGAAGATAGGATAGAAAAAACAAAAGAAAACCATAACCCAACTATTTATTTCATTAATCCTTATACCTTAGGCCTATAAACTAAATGAAATTGTGGGAACACCCAACAAGATCATTGCAATCATTACAAAGATGCAAAACAAGCATAAACATAATGACAAATCAACAAAGCACTTAAAGATGCAGAATTCAATCATTGACTCAACTTGCGCTACTATCGTTTTTATTACATAAAGGGCACAACCTTGTATTCCTTAACTAAGGATCTTGGGTAGTTTAGCATGACTTCTTCATTCATCAATTTCACCAAATGCTTCTTTCGGGTTTGGTATCACTGATACTTCCTCGTGGAAGTCTGGTAGTGATCGACTCGGCTACTTCCATGGTGTACTTGTTGATTCTTACGTGGGCAAGATTTAACATAATGTCCTTCTTGTTGGCAATGATGACACCTTCTCCTAGCTGGATCTTTTGTGATGTCATACTCAACAGAATTGTTGCTTGGTGTTTTGTCAGCTTTCTGACTCTAAAGATTCATCTTGGTTTGACTGATCTATTTTCTAGCTTGCTTGGTCTTTTGAGGTTGAAACTCCTTATAGGTGATAGTCCACCCATCTATGCATACCTCATGTGGAGTAGTTTTAGCTTAAGAAGCTTCTAACTCTTTATAGTTTAGATTCATCTGACTATAGATTAGAGCTAGATGTGACAAATCCAAATGTTGATTGCTTCCCAATACTTGCTCTGTTGAGACCTCCTTTCTCTTCTTATCCACATTAGCTTCATAACTCGGGTTCACCTTAACTTCCCTCTTATTAGACTTGTCCTGGAGACAGGGAAAACCATAATGTTTACAGCACTAACATGGATCCTGACTTCCAAGAGTCTTGCTATGAACACCCTCATTGGACTTCATCCTCTTCCAAGCTTCTGCCACTTGTCTCTTCACTAGCCCCTTTGGTAGGTTGCTCTGATCTTGCGACAAGCACTGCTGAGAACTTCTGGGCTGATTCATTCCTTCTAGTATTTGCTTTTGCATAGTGAATAGCTTTTTTCTTATCAAATGCAATCAAGGGTGGCATAGCTTGGTCCTCCTGTTCTCTGATGTTGGCAGTTATCTCGTTACATTCCATCTAATAGACTAAGAGAGAAGATTCAGAATAGAGCAAGGTTTTCATAACAGAACAGAGGTGGAAGTGAGCATAACTTTTCGCAAATAACAAGGTTAGAGAGAAAGCAAGAACTAAGCAAAGATGAAAGCATGCTAAGACATCCAGTTCTAACTAGGCTTGCGTCCTACAGTTAGCATTGCTCTGATACCACTTTGCAGCACCCGGTTTTAAAGACAAAACCAGATACACACTATATGTGAGCCCAAGAAGTCAAATCTCACATATAGCCACAAATAAGGGTAATATCAAGAGATAATACTTATTACATAACGTATTAGTAAAAGGAATATAACCTTAGAGTATAGACAGTGGAATGACAACTCCAATGTTCAGGCGATGACTCCAAATCCATAGGGACGACTGACTGGTTGACCACAAGCCTAACTCCTCCAAACCAGCAATCTGGTACCCATCTGAGATTTTTATCCAAAGTATAGAAAAGTAAAGCAAGCGTAAGTACATCTCATACTCAGCAACATAACATGGGGTTCATGAGACTCAAAAGGCTAACACTAGTTTACTGCATTAGCTTTTGATTATCATAATTTTAGCAAATAGTTGGCAACAAGTTTATCCATAAGCCCATAAATGCATGATCAGGTAAACATGATAAATGAATAGCATAAACAATTGATTATGAGCATCATCATTATTCATTAATGAATCATCTATTCCATAAGGGTCCAAGGCCGCTCGTGACCATGAGCGCGGTTGTTATAACAGTTTTACACTCTGCAGAGGTTGTACACTTTCACTATGAGTCATGATTTACCCTTTCACCCGAGGAAGCTAATCTCTTGACCCACTTCCAAGGAAGGTCAGCAGGGTTCACTATGAAGCCTTTCAAAGGTTCATCTAACAAGTTAGGGCCGCTAAGGTTTCCCCATCAGTAAGCACAAACTCCCCTCCAAGGAGTGACTAACAAGTGCACCCACTTGGCAGGCCGAGATCATACCTATTGAAGCCCCTCTTGCGCCATAAAGGTAACCACTAACAAGCTAGAAAAGGTCCTCATCTTGAGCTAAAGCCGAGCCATATAGCCCTCATAGTTGTCTTTGTAAGTCCTAGATGATAAACTTACAGATAAGTCCTTAGGGAGAGGAATCAAGCATTTAGAAAGTAACTAAACACTCTAGCCCCCTGTTTCCTTGTTACTAAAAAGTCATGTTTTAATGTTTATTGCATATACCATTAGTCAAGTTACAAGATCATGGTTTTGATTAAGCACTAGCAAAAACTACCCCATGCAATAACCCAAAGGTATCAAGGAATCCAGGATATCAATTAGCTAGGGAATTTACTATAGTTGCCAAGGTAGACACATACATCATGAATAAAATGATTAATGGTGAATAGGTATCAAGGATGGTCCCATGCTATAGTATCCTTAAACACCGATCCTTCGGTAAGCTTTAATCTTCAATGTTCTTCTTCTTCTGGATCACCACGTATATCTCACCGACTGGACGTAATCGTAGAACACCACACAAACATCCATACACATACATGCATAGCATACAATTGCATCTATATCAGAACAGTACACTAATCATAGAAAAATAAGTAAAAGAGTTTGAAACACGATTCTACGCATCACTATGAACACACAGTCGCGAGAGGCACGCTAATCGGAGCTACGGTTGAAAAGTTACAACTACCGAGAGATTTGCTTTATACGTGGAAAAGAAAACTATATGCTTCATTTATTTTAACTGTATAAATCCATATAAGATATTTTATAAATAATATAGATTGAATTAAGTCAATTTTAGATTTGAATTATAAACTTAAAGTAAAACAAATCATATTTTATTTATGAAATCCAGTTGCATGATCATTAATCAAGATATGATTTAAACCATGTTTTTTAGAAATAACAATATAGTAAACACTATTACTAACACGTAGATCTCGTCGCTACGAATCTAACGCAACTTGAACAGACTATTTCGGAGTTAAAATGAATAAGTTATGATTTAAACAAGTTTTCCTATAGTTAAATAATAGATTAAATCTATTCATGAATTTTAAATATTGAAAACATGCCTAACAGTACTATAAACGCGTAGAAAACGTAAATACAGTCCTAACGCAATTCGAATGGGTCAAATCAGATTTAAAACATAAAAGTTACGCATGAAATAAGGTGCAATGGTATTTCTGTAAATAAACTGAACTTATTTTAAATTAAAACAATTAAAAATATGAAATTACACGGCTACTGGACTGTGGGAACTATTTTTGGAAAAATATAGGGACCTAAATGAATAAAAATAGGACTAGTTTGTAATTATTCTGAACTGCTACGGACTGCGGGTTGATTTACCAAAAACAGAGGGGCTATTTCGCAAAATGTCTGGTGGCTGACCAAGGGTTGACTCGGCTGCTGACTGGGCAGCCATGTGGCAGCCGCTGGTTGGCGCGGTGTGCCACGTGTACGGTGGATGCGCTGACATGGCGCCGTGGACCAAGTCCGTGGGTCCACGGTGGACCAGTTACTTAACCAACCGGTATGATCTAATCTTGACCGTTCACGCGAATCCGACGACGTGTGACGCTCGGGACGAACTCCGACGGCTGCACAACGGCTACGGCAAGCCCGCCATTGCCGGCGATGAGGCAGCACGGCGGTGGATGATGGGAGATCGATTCTGGCCATCCTAAACCGATTCAACGACACGTACGTGAACTATAGGCTCTCGTGAACACCATGGGGTGCAAACCGGGGGTGGGGAGCATGTCGGGGCGGCGTTCCCCATGGCGGTGCCATGACTGGCAGCTCGGGAGCTCGCCGTTACGGTGCTCCAATGCGTTAGCAACCGAGATGGAGGCATGGGGAGAACAAGGAGCTCACCGCGAGTCGGATTAAGGTGGACACGGCGTCCGAGAGGTCTCCGAGGAGGCGGGTTGTCAAC
Organism: Miscanthus lutarioriparius; assembly: GCA_904845875.1. NCBI lineage: Eukaryota > Viridiplantae > Streptophyta > Magnoliopsida > Poales > Poaceae > Miscanthus > Miscanthus lutarioriparius. Next base: position 90,018,359 of record CAJGYO010000001.1, on the reverse strand, counting down.
GACGGCGGCTAGAGAGAGAGAAAGTGGCGCGTGTGAGGAAAAATCCGAGCAATTGAAGGCCAAATCAAGGAATTGAGGGTACCTACGGTACCGGCGTGGGTATTCATGAGCTCGCGACACGTATCGCGACGGAATTGGGGTATTTGGTATGGTGAATCGCCGATGGCGGTGGCGAGCTCAAGCGCGAGGGGAAAAAGGAAGAAGACGCTTGGTTCCATGCTTTATAAGCGGCAGGCGTTGCATAGAAGGAAGGGGAGTAGGAGGCGGGTGGATTCGGTCGCCTTCCATGCGGGTACGGTGGATCGGCGGCTTGTCGTGCATGGCTCGCGCCATCCGGGCTAAGAAGAAAGCGATGGGGAAAAAAGGAAAGGAAGAAGAAGGAAAGACCGTGGTGGCTGGCGATGGGTGGGGCGATGTACACAATGAGGGAAGGAGAGAGCGACAGCGCGTTCGGGTGCGCATTGAGGTGAAGCCGAGGCAGACCCGCAGGGGGAGCTCGGGCCACCCTGTGAGGCGACGAAGCCGAGGTTGGCGCGAGCAACAGTGCTGAAAGTGGGGGTCTTGGGGAGAAGGGAGGGAGGGGGAGAAGGCTTTGGGTCGTGAGAGAGAGAAGGAAAAAAAAAGCGAGCTAGGGAAAAAGAAGGGTGGGCCTTGGGCCAAATGAGATAGAGAGAGTTTTTTTCTATTCTTTTTATTTTTCCAAATCTTTTTCTTTTCTTAATTCAAAACAAATTCAAATATGAACGTTATCGAGTATAGATATGATTTAAAATACACTTTTTTAATTCAAACATAAATGAATCAATTTTGGGTAAGTTTTCAAAAAAAAATTGACACTTTTTAAATCCTTTTATTTTCAAATTTCCTTTTCTTTTATTTCAAAGCCATTTTTAGTTTCATTAGCAAAAGCAATTTTTACCATTTTAAATTTTCAATCAAAACCACTCAACCAAATAAATCAAATGCAATGGCATGTATCCTCAAACATGTTGCTACCTTATGATGAATTTTAATTTAATGAAAAAATTTTATTTTCCTATATTTCACGTGCACAAAAATTTCAATTTAAATCATTTTAACTCTATTTCAAAAGAGGTAATTTTTAGGGTGTTACAGAGATGACTATGACACTAGCTATGTATTAAACTATGTGTGATGTCGATGTTAAACTACTTTGCTTTCGCTACTTTCAAACTTGGTTTGTAATAGTTACTCGAACTCTGTTGTATGAGAAATATTTGTGAACTATGATATAACATATGAGTGGTTGCGTTGAATCTCTATGATCTTGGTTTGTATGTTGATTGTTTGAGATCCTTCACGATTTCGTTGGACTACTAGGGTTTATATGGGCTCAAGTATGACGGTTTGATCGCCCGGTGATTGCTATTGTACATGTGCTCTTATAAATTGGGACGGTTATGTGACAGCTAGTATCGAGCAAGGATTCAACATTAAACTTGTCATATGTGTATTTAAAAATAAAGGTTTTGTGTTACAAAAATCTAAAGTGTGCCAGTGGTCATCTCCTTTATGCTTGATTAAGGACTTTTATGTGGCTATTTAAGTACTAACATGGGGTTTTTACTTTAAATGCGTCTATCGGCATGCTATTGTATGGATACCACTCACTTGAATGGTAATGTATGGATCAAATGCCTCTACGCCAAGGTAAGAAGGTAAGTTGATGAGTGCCATGACTGCAAGACGTGAGCATGCGGTCGGGGAGAGCTAGTTTTGATACGGCTGTACATGCATGCTTGCATGTGTGTATGGTGCGCATTTAATTGTGGGTATAAATTGTCATCAGGTAGCTTTGATACATATATGGAAGTATTTAGTTGCAACCTAGAGCCCAGATTTACATTTTTGTACTTATATTTGTTGGGTTGGGCTAGAATAAATTTTCTGCAGGTACACTAACAACGAAACATGTAGTTTGTTTAGTTACAACTATATTGAGAGAACGTATGTATGCCACCGTGTATGTATTTAGGAATTATTTTTCTAAGTTTGTGAGGACATATGGAACGAGCATACATCATGGTGCATTATTCATTCATGCTCCTGCATTGTTTCCCCCTTAAATGACCTTATCATTATGTAACTCGTATCTATCCTCGTGTTGTCTCACTTCATTATAACCTTTGTTATAGATGGCAGCCCTAGGAGCCCCTGTTGCTAGCGACACCTTTCTGACACTCTTTGGGACTCCCACCTTACTGTGGCGGGTGTTGAACTCTGTCGGGTATGTGGAACCGCCTCGCTACGTTTGGAGCGAAGTGGTGACCGAAGGACATAGGTGGTATGATGTGCGAGTCATTGTCGTAGCCCGTGAGGACAATCCTCAGTGGCAGGGGTGGATTGTATAGTCAGATGGATAGACCCCGTGGGAAGGCACCCAAGTGGTAGCATTTGAGGTTGTTAGTGAGATTTGTCAGGAATTTGGGGACGAGCTTGTGAATGGGCCAGTTGGATCTTTTCCCCGTGTTGATGCATCATAGATTACTTGGACCCAGCCAGGTGGTAATGCTTTAGTCAGAGATAGGGATGAAAGAGCTAGAAGTAGTAGTGCTGCAATGAGTGCTATGTATGAAGTCATGAGGATGTTTTATTCATGGCAAGATAGCTATGTCAACTGCATGCTAGAGCTCCAAAGAGCTTTAGTTTGCCTGTGTGAGAGAATGAGAGCATGTGTGCATAGGCACCGAAGGGCACTCAGGGCAGCTCGGCATGAGATAGATAAACCGTGATATCCTTAGAAGCTCGCTAGAGGCAGTTTGGCCTTGCAGTGAGAGAAAGAAATGCAGCGCATGATGAATTACATGGCGTCCGTGCTGAGAGAGACGAGGTTATTTGTCTTGCTGAAAACAGAGAGGCAGCTAAGATTAGGATAGTATTCTAGGCTGCTAGGCAGGCCACTGAGTTCGAGCAAAGGGAGCAGGAGCTCGTTCTCCAGATCGAGGAGCTTCAGATTGATGTTCACCACCTCAACAACATAATCAACCCAATTATTCCTCCAGCTCCAGCCGTGGAAGAAGAGCCTAATGTGTTGATTGCTGAAGATGATTGCATAGAGATGGATGCCGAGGAAGAAGAGCCCGAAGATGAAGAGGTGGAGCCTTGGGAGGACGTCCATGGTGATGGCATGTTCGACGTCGACAGCGACCACTCCAAGGAGTAGCTTAGGTGTAGTAGTAGCGAGCTTGATGTCTTAGCTATTTATTCTTGATCATTATGTAACAAACTCATAATGTAGGTCTCCATTTCATGATGTACCCTTGTGAGGTTGTTGGAACTATGCATGTACTACTTGTGACAATTGTGTTGTTTAATGGATTTCTAGTTGTGTTTGACATAAAAATTTGGCATGTATGGAACGCGTTGCGAGCATGATAAGCGATCAATTGGTGATGTTATGTTGTGGAATTGAATTATTGTGCCTCTGTGTTATTGTATGAATTTACTATTCTCTCCAGTAATTATAGTATGGCATGATTGTACAATTCTTCTACAATGTCTTGATATCATCCAATAATCACTTGTTGTTGCAATTTCGTAGATGACACGCACTCGTAGTAGAGCTTTTGGTGATGATGCGAGTGGTAGTGATGGCCGTGGCAATGGCAATGAGGATCTTCCCCCACCACCGCATCCTACCCTAATAGAGATGATGGCTCAGCTCATGGAGACTCAACATTCCATGGGTGAAGTGCTACGTGGTCTCGCGCAGAATGCTGGACAATGACATGGAAGAGACCAGCATCAAGGACCTGAACCTAACCAGTTCAGCACTTTCAAGGACTTTCTCGACACCAAGCCTCCTGTGTTTAAGGAAGCTGAAGAACTGTTGCAGTCACATGAGTGGCTGAATACAATCGAACAGAAGTTCTGTCTTTTGAGGCTCACTGAGCATCTAAAGACCAAATATGCATCGCACCAGCTGCATGGACCTGTGGGCATATGGTGGAGTCACCATCGATCCACTTTTCCTAAAGATGCTCATATCACCTAGAATCAATTCAAGGTTGCATTTAGGGGACATTATATTCCCCTAGGTCTGATGAGTATGAAGCATACAGAATTCATGAGGCTGACGTAGGGTACTAGGACTTTGACTGAGTATCTGCATGCCTTTAACAACCTGTCAAGGTATGCCATAGAGTTTATGGATACAGATGCCAAAGAAGATTGCTAGTTTCAAGCGGGGACTTAGCCCAAAGCTGATGAAGACACTAGCTAACAACAAAAGTGCTATATTCAATGAGTTTATTAATGATGCATTAACCTAAGAGAATCATAACAACATCTACACAGCATCCAAGAATCGCAAGAGAGCTTTTGAAGCAGGCGTATCTTAGTCCAAAGCTCCTACCACCAGGAGACCCCAATTCCACCCTCCTGCTCCAAAGTATAGACCACCTCAGAAGAAGGCACAGCCCAGTCAGAACCAGAAGGTATATCGCAAGGCCTACTCCATTGCCCTACCTAAGGGTAGCACTGGACAAGACAGCCCCAATGTTCCACCTAGCAGTATGCTGTGTTGGAACTGTAACAAGACGGGCTATTGGGCGAGAAATTGCCCTTATCCCAAGAAGAACAACACCCAGAAGCAAGGCAACTCCAATGGACGTCAGGGACACATGCACTATACCACCATGGAGGAGATTCCCTCTGGTGAAGTAGTCATCGCTTGGTATGTTTCTCGTGAATCATCATCCTGCAGAGTTGTTTTATTTGATTCGGAGCTTCGCATTCATTCATGAGTCCATTTTTGCATCCAAGTATGATCGGAAAATAGTTGTAGTTGACAAGGGTGGTTATTGTATAAGTCTGTCTTTGGGAGTAACATTTCTACCAATCAGATAGTTAGAGATGTACGCATCCAAATAAGTGAAAGGGAGTATAACGCAAACTTAGTGATATTCTTTGGGATTGGGTATTGATGTGATCTTGGGGATGAATTGGATGAAGAACCATGGTGTTCTTATCGATACCTCGACTAGAACCATTATGTTGAGAGATCCCAAGAATAATGAGGCTTTTCTAGTACCCCTTCTTAGGGAGTTTAATCTCCATAATGTGGCCAATGCTATCCAAACATGTGGCCCTTCTAGCGATATTCGGTAGTATGTGAATTTTTGGATGTCTTTCCTAAGGAATTGCTGTGGTTACCACAGACGGAGAGATAGAATTCAAGATAGAATTGTTACCGGTACCGCACCTATTTCCCAAAGACCATATAGAATGCCTCCCAATGAGTTAGCGAGAATTGAAGATTGATTGCATGAACTTTTAGAGAAGGGTCTTGTTCACCCTAGTTCATCACCTTGGGGTTGTTCGGCTATATTTGTGAAGAAGAAGGACAAGTCTTTGCGGATGTGTGTGGATTATCGACCACTCAATGCTATTACTATCAATAACAAGTATCCTTTGCCGTGCATTGATATCTTGTTTGATCAATTGTCTAAAGCAAAAGTGTTCTCCAAGATTGATTTGAGGTCGGGGATATCACCAAATCAAGATTAGCCGGAAGACATACCTAAGGCTGCTTTTCCACTAGGTATGACCTCTATGAGTATTTAGTCATGTCCTTTGGATTGACCAATGCTCCTGCCTACTTCATGTATTTGATGAACTCGGTGTTGTTCATGCCGAACTTAACAAGTTTGTGGTTGCGTTCATCGATGATATCTTGATTTATTCTGAGACGGCAGAAGAGCATGAAGAGCACTTGAGAGTGGTATTGTCGAGACTAAGAGAGCATAAGTTGTATGCAAAGTTTAGTAAATGTGAGTTTTGGTTGAAGAAGGTACCTTTCTTAGGTCATGTATTATCGGAGAATGGAATTTCTGTAGTCCCATCCAAAGTGCAAGAAGTGATGGATTGGAAAACTCCTACCTCAGTTCATGAAGTTAGAAGTTTTCTTCGTTTAGCTGGATATTATTGCCAGTTTATCCTAGATTTCTCCAAGATGTCCAAGCCTATGACGAGGTTACTTCAGAAGGATGAGAAGTTTGTGTAGACACCGGAGTGTGAAGCAGCTTTTCACACTTTGCGGACTTTGTTAACTACTGCTCCTATGTTGGCATAGCCCAATATTGAGAAATCGTTTGATGTATTTTGTGATGCCTCAGGTACTGGTTTAGGGTGTGTTTTAATGCAGGAAGGCCAAGTCATTGCTTATGCCTCGCGCCAGTTGAGAAAGCATGAAATTAATTACCCAACGCATGATTTAGAGCTTGCAGCAGTTGTCCGTGCTCTGAAAATTTGGAGACATTACTTGTTTGGTAATATTTGCCATATCTACACTGATCATAAGAGTCTTAAGTACATTTTCACTCAACCTAAGCTGAACATGAGGCAGTGCAGATGGTTAGAATTGATCAAAGATTACAACCTTGAAGTACATTATCATCCGAGAAAGGCCAATGTAGTTGTCGATGCCTTAAGTTGCAAGTATCATGGTAATTCTTTGTTGGAAGATGGTTTCAACTTATTGCACCCTAGAGGTAGTAAGGATGTGCGGAGAGCCAATAGCATAAGCCCAAGGGTGGGTTAGAGTCCCGAGCTCCCTTGGCAGATTGGTTGTATCTTTGAGGGTGCGGCACTGGTCGTACCTGCAATTGTACTTGAGTTGTACCAAAGGTGATCTAATGCGACCCTGATGGGGGAAGTATGGGTGTGTGTTAGGAATAATTTCCCAGCTGGGTAGGAATTGATTTGAATCGTCGTCTCTCCCGAATAGTGAGAACTTGACTTGAGTTCCTTTCATCGTAGTAATTGATGGAAATGTTGGTTATGAGATTATGTAAGAACTCAACTGAATATGGTTATTATTGTGATGACTTAATGGTACCAACATGTTTGGCATAGGATAGGTGCTAATCTAGTATGAGATAGGATTAATAACTAGTGATTCATAATTAAAGATATGTTGGATAACTTATGCTTTTTCTGCAAATAATGTCTACCAGCTCTACTTATAAAGCCTTGTATACTCCTTGGTGTCTTAGTATATTAGTTGGATGGGTAAGTCTAGCTAAGTACCTTCTCATACTTAGGGTTTTATTCCTATTGTTGTAGATAACATTATGTATCATGGCTACTGCAAGAACTGCCTTGCTCCTATAGTGGATGAGGACTAGGACCATTGGCAATGGTCATTACAATATTTCATCTCCCCTTGTGCTTTTGGTTGGAGATGACTATGACTTTGGCTATGTATTAAACTATGTGTGATGTCGATGTTAAACTACTTTGCTTTCGCTACTTTCAAACTCGGTTTGTAATAGTTACTCTAACTCTAATGTATGAGAAATATTTGTGAACTATGATGTAACATATGACTGGTTGCGTTGAATCTCTACGATCTTGGTTTTATGTTGGTTGTTTGAGATCCTTCATGATTTCGTTGGACTACCGGGTTTATATGGGCTCAATTATGATGGTTTGATCGCTTCGATGATTGCTATTGTACTTGTGGTCTTATAAATTGGACGGTTCTGTGACAGCGGCGGCGTGACTGTAGAGGTAAGGATGCAGGAGTGCGTATGAAACACGGAGGGCTAACCCTTTGGATTTATAAGGGTGATGGGTGCGAGGAAGCCAACCGCCTACCTAGATCTCCGTGCCTGCCATGACCTGTCACCACGTATCATCGTGGGGCGTGCGCACACAACCTATGGTCGTCCCCTCAGAAAACACGCCAGACATTTTACCTCCCCGAACAGGCCACGACCGGTCATAGGTAAGAGGGATACAGAGCTGAAGATGCTCCTACTGCCCGTCTAGGCCTAGGAGTTTGAAGGTTGGCCCACAACGGGTTTGACAACCTCTTGGGCACCTTTAGAGTGAGGGGTGGAAAGGATGGGCCCACTAGCGGCAAGCACTGCCAGCGCACAAGCTCCATGAGCACCCGGCCCATGTTCGAAAGTGTTGGCGAATACGATCTATGGTTTTCCTTGAAGAAAGGTAGAGAGCCCTCGGGACAAGTCAAATGGACACGAGAACTATATGGATTGACCGGCCGAGAATGCGGAGTTGGTCACCCGGCTAACCCAAGTGGCCCCGCACAAACAAGATGCCGAGGCCCCACTCGGACTAGCTCGTTAATAGCCCACCGAGCACCATGATTCATCCATAGAGGAAAATCATGGCACGGCTTAGCCCCTCTGTTTTTATCAGAAAAAATGCATGAGGGAAGACGATCACAAAGACGAGCCAACCCTCGATCAGACCCCTGCTATGGGCGGGGGCTCAAGGAAAGTAGGACTCTCAAGGAGACCGAACACACGGTCGTAGAATGACAGACCCCCTTAGGGGTCAGAATCAGGAAAGACCTTTTCTGACCTACCAAATCTCATAGCAATACCACTGAGGGATCAGATTACGACAAAATAGAATCGCCATCCCCAGGACACGCCATGGTGTGACAAAAGAAGGCTGAGGCCCTCAGAGTCCTCCCATTCGGAAAAGCCTGCGAAGGAGTATTCTACTCCTCCGTAGGCTCGGGGGCTACTGTTGGGGACCAATACTAGGGTACCCAAAGAGGAGGAGCTAATGGTCATCAATATTGATTCAACCGAGCAGTCATGAGCGCGACTATAGCTCCAACCGACCCCTAGGTGCGCAGGCTCTACCTCGCTTGACCCTGGGGGTGGGCTCCATCTGGCCTGACCTTGAGGCCACGGGCTCCGCCTCGCCTGACCCCGAGGCCATAGGCTCTGCCTCACCCGACCCTTGGGGGTGAGCTCCGTCTTGCCCGACCTCGAGGTGCAGGGCTGCCTCGCTCGACCCGAGCCACAGGCTCTGCCTCGCCCGCCCAACCTCCGGGTGGGGGCTCTGCCTGCGCTGGCCTCTAGGGTGGGGTCCATCTTGCCCGACCCCTCAGCGTGGCTCTGACGTAAGCCAACATCTGCCGCCAACCACTATGGGCCGAAAGTACAACACAAGGTCAAACTTCTAGCATCATGCAGGAGCAGGCACATCTCAACATGACCCGTGCCTGCCATATGTCACTCCAGGGAACTCACATCACCAACAGTGATGGACGCATGGTCACTATGCTGCATACTCCTTGTATGGCCGCTGACCTGCACACTGGTTTGCCACGTCGCCCACCGGGGTGGAATGGGATTTCATGACCCACTGACAATGCCAGGGCATGGCATCAATGGTGAACAGGCGCTCGGCGTGGAGCCATCCCTATCACCATCTGCAGTGTTGGTGGGACCCGCACAAAGGAAAAGAAAGGCCATGTGGTCCTAGAAGCCTTCCCCTCCTTGCCTCTTCTCCCTCTTTCTCTCTATGTAACCTGCTCTTCCCCTTCGTCTATAAAAGGGGAAGCAGGACGTCTCAGGAAGGGGGCGGTTCACCACTCTACACGGCTGTAGACATCAAAACACACGCCCTAACACGCCTTTGGAGCACACGCACATCAGAGACTTGGGATCCTTTCCCTCTCTCGCCCATTTGTAACCCCTACTACAAACTTTCAGTGCTAGTTGAAGGGGACCGTGAAGCCTCAAAGGGGGGGGGGATGAATTAGGCAACTTAAAAATCTACTTCTAAATTATGGCCTCTTTTACTAACCTTAGCAAAACCTATGGAAAAGATAAACTATCTAAATGTGCGCAAATGGTTTTGCTAGTGTGTTGCTATCTCTACCGCAAAAGGAGTAATACAATCAATGTAAATGAGGAAGCTAAAGAGCAAGGTAGAGATATGCAAACTCCCGTCGACGACTCTGGTATTTTTACCGAGGTATCGAGAAACACGCAAGCTTCCCCTAAGTCCTCATTGGAGCCCCTCGCAAGGAATCCCTAGCAAGGGCTAAGCTCCCGGTTGGGTAACTCCATGGATAGCCTTGGGCCTTCCCCACGCATAAGTGGGTCTCGACGTGCCTTCTAGCAAGCCTCTCTGGATGCTCCCGCCATCTTCACTATCAAGCTTCCGCCGAAACACCACAGGCCTTGTTCCCTCACGGGTACACGGTGGGCCACACCACAACCACGATTGATGTGATCTTGCAAGACTACATGCCCTCCGATGTTCAACAATGGTGCGGCGCAAGCACCGAGTAGTAAGAGGTATGCAAACCTCACTAAACACTAGGCCTAAACCTAGAGCAAGCGCATAAGCGGTGGTCTAATCAACCTAAGCACTTTGGAAAGCACCTAAGCTAATCACCTAATGAATCACTAAGCACTATGCAAGTGGAGATCACTAAGATGGTGTATGAACACCCTTGATATGTTTCCTTAGCTCCACACACTTCAAATGGCTGGTTGGGGGGTCTATTTATAAGCCCCAATCGAGAAAGTAGCCGTTGGGGACAAAATCCTGCTTTTACGCAATAGACGAGATCTTCGATCATGTCCCTAACGAACGCTGCGTTGATCGTCCCGACTGTTAGAGCTGCGATCAACTGATTAGACGCTGCCAGCGTCTGGTCACATGACACCGGATGCGTCCGGTCGCAATTTCACCGCTCTAGAACCTTTCTGTACTCGATCGGACACTGTTGTTCTACGTCCAGTCAATTTGCTGCCAGCGTCCGGTCCAAAGATTCGATCGCTGCTTCATTGTCGCTTTCTTGTTGCGAAGCTTCTTGATCGAAAGGCGTCCGATCACTTTCCATGAGCGTCCGGTCCAAGTGTCCGATCACCTCTGTGAGCTCGTTTCTTCGTGATCTTGCGTGTATGGCTTGATTCCTATCTTCATGCTTGGACTTTGCTTGATATCTTGGGTCTTCTCTAGTGCTCCTAGGGTCTTGCTTATGGTGTTGATCATTAGATCATCACGTCGCCTTCGTCTAAGTCACGTCTTGCACCCTATTGAACTACAAAACAATCACTTGCAAATTCATTAGTCCAACTTGGTTGTGTTGGTCATCAAACACCAAAATCCAAAGTAAATGGGCCTAGGGTCCATTTTCCTTACAATCTCCCCCTTTTTGATGATTGATGACAACATGACCAAAGCAAGCAAATAATAGAATTTTGAAATTTGAAAACTACCTACTTGCTAAGATGCAATGCAAGGGGCAAGGTTATATGATGCTAAAAGACACTACTTGTAAGACTAAAAGATACTACATAACAACTTATCTTGCCCTTGCAAATGTCCCCATGTGGTGTTATGAATTTAAGCCTTGCTTCCTACAAATTTTCCCATTACATAGACTAATCCATAATCTACTATCCTCCCTTTCTCGGACCATTACCACTTATACACCATTACCACTTGTAAATTATTATGATCTATCTTTTGGTCCTACAAATTAATGCTTGCTTTTGGTCCTCTAAATTCTCCCCCTTTAGAATCAAACACCAAAAAGGAAGACATTAGTAGCACAAGGGAGGGTCAAACTTTGTGATCCTTTGTGTGTAGAGTGGAATAGGTCACAAAATTTGACTCTCACATTATATAGATTAAGCTCCCCCAAAATATATGCATACATATGGTAGAAGGCAAAACATATGCATAATTGGCAAATTATTGCTAAGGGAATTTAATCTATATAATGCATGGAGAAAGCATATAAATATCAAAATAAAATCAACATGATGATATCGGTTTAGAAATACCACACGTGGAAACCAATTTGATTTCTACCACTTGCATAGGTGGTGGATATTTGAAGTATGATGCTTAACTTCAGGGACTCCATTTTCCTAGCAATGAGACTACTACACATGTGATAAGCTTGAAAATGTGTTAGTCTCAAAGCATCCAATCTTGTAGAGTAACCTCCCCCTAAATTTGTGCACACAAGTATGGAATACTTGTAGGAAACATGCACATTGATTTTAGAATAAAAAATACCACTTTGAAAGATGACATCGCATAAATGTGAGAGTCATTTTCGAAAGCGATATTCGGGAGAGATTATCTACAATTTGGACTTTGGCACATATTAGATGAACAATCGAAAGACATGCTATGTGCCATGCTCCTAAACAATTTTAAACCATGTAGGTTTGTTCCAAGGGTTAAAAATGAAACCAAGCAAGCCTACCATATGATATACCTAGTGTTTGCATGACAAAAGATATAAGCATGCAAATGCAAACCTAGGCATAAAAAGTAACTAGATGCTTAAGTAGGAAATTAAATCTAGTACCATTTGAATAAAATTGAATCTAGTTACCTAACAGGGGAAGGGGAATTTGGGTCCATAGTATTCACTAACCCACTTGTCAATGATCTTGTCCATCATGATGCACGCCATGAAATGCACCCATACTTTGCCAAGTCTCCAAATTCCCCGAAGTCCATCGGACTTCTCACTTCCCTTTCTGTATCCAAGCCTTCTTGGTGCTCTTCATGTTGGAAATGATTTCCTTTGGCACCCAAAAGCATTTGACCCCATTGTTGGCTTGCTTGTTCACCATGATGGCCACCACCTTGTCATTTTTCTTCTTCTTTAACAAGTATGGTGTGGAGGCCTTCTTGTCCACCATGTTGGTGTAGGTGTTAGATAGCTTGCTTGTTTGCTTCTTCTCTTTCTTCTTTGCTCCTCCCCCATTCTTCACCTTGCACTCATAGGACTTGTGACCTTCCTTGTGGCACACGTAGCAAACCATGGTTTATCCTTCATCAAGCTTCTTCACTCCCTTGACGGTGTTATCTTGATGAAGTTGGGCTTGCTTCGCCTTGCCTTTTACTTGAGTTAAGTCCTTGGTGAGGCGAGCTACTTCTTGCTTGAGTTGCTCATTCTCCTTTGTAACCTCTTGTGTGCATGTATCTACAACAACTTTCTCAACATAAACTTGGTTGCACAAAGATAAGTCTAAACATAAATCATTACAAGAAGTAGAGGCATCCTTTTTAGACATGTTAAAGATAGAACTTTTCTTTTAGATGCCTTGGTGGGGGGTTGTACTAACGGCTTCAAGATTAGCAACTTTATTAGTTAGCTAATCACAATATTTGCACATGGTTTCCATTTTAGCAAGCAAACATTTATAAGCATCTTGTGAGCTAGCTAACTTTTCTTTTAATTTTTCATTTTTCTTTACAAGTTGCTCATTATTGATTGTGCAGGCATTTGTTGTTGTACTAGCGTCAAGTTGCTCAATTTTAGTAGATAGTTCAACATTGAGATTAGCAAAGTTTTCATATTGTTCAAACAAAGTTTTGTATGCTTCTTGTGAACTATCTAGCTTTTCTTTTAATTTTTCGAGCTTCTTTTGTTGACTAGTGCAAACTTTAGCATAATTAAGATTTTGTTGCACAATTTCATCATAAGAAGGCATTTTATCATCACTATCACTCTCACTATAGGATGAGCTTTCGTTACCTTGTGCCATAAGGCACATACGAGAAGAGCTTGATGATGAGTGCTTGCGCCCTCGCCTCTTGTGATGGTGTTCTTCTTCACTTGAAGAATCATCCTATGACCTTATTGATGTGAGGGCTTGGTTCTTGTGTGCCTTCTTCTTTGTCTTGGATGTGGGCTTGTTTGGACAAACTTCCACAAAGTGCCCCAACTCGCCGCATCCATAGCATCTTCTCTTTCTTTGCTCATTTCTTTGATTGGTAAAAATGAGATCTTGGATTTGGATGGGCACACCCTTGACATTGAGCCTTTGGATCATCTTCTCCACCTTGTTGATTAGTTTGATTGATTCTTCATCAAGGTCAGAGGTGGAGGAGGAAGATTGATCATTTTCACTTGAATCTTCATCATTATCATCATCGTCCTCATCTTTTTCTTCATCTTCACTTGAGGAGCTTGAGCTTGAGCTTGTCTCAACTTGCTCGCCCTTCATCTTCTTTTTCTCGCTACATGCGAGAGCTTTGCCTTTGCTCGATGAAGAGGCTTCGTATTGACCCATCTTATGTGACATTTCAAATGCCACTATCTTGCCAATGACTATACCCGAGGTCATGGTGCTCAAGTTCTCCATGTTGTGAAGAATGGTGATGATGCTTGGATATTTCTTTTATGGTAGCACGGAGATGATCTTCCTCACGATGTCCACATCATCTAGCTTTGTTAATCCTATTGAATGGAGCTCATTGATAATTAGATTCAAACGAGAATATATATCACGAACAAGCTCATCATCATTCATTGTAAAGGAATCATAATTTTGTTTAGCTAGACAATGTTTTTGCTCACAGACATTAGATGTGCCGTCATGGAGCTCTTAGAGTTTTAACCAAATTTTATGTGCCGTATTTAAATTGAACACTTGGTTAAGCACATCCATGCTAAAAGATTCAAACAAGCAATTCTTAGCTCTAGCATTGAAAGGTATTTCCTTTTCTTCACTCTTTGTGGGTTTATCAGGATTCTTAATGGGTTTCATCCCGTCACGAGTGACTCTCCAAACTCCTAAATCAACTGCCTCAAGGTATAAAGCCATTCTAGCTTTATAATAGGGGGAAGTTAGTGCCATCAAAGTACGGAGGCCTAGAGGTATCCATCCCAACCACTCTAAATAGCGTCGGCTCAACGACGGTTAAGCCAAAGGTCTAAATTGAGCCAACCTAGCTCCGATACCACTTGAAGGGGACCATGATGCCTAAGAGGGGGGGTGAATTAGGCAACTTAAAAATCTACTTCTAAATTATGGCCTCTTTTACTAACCTTAGCAAAACATATGCAAAAGATAAACTATCTAAATGTGCGCCTATGGTATTGCTAGTGTGTTGCTATGTCTACCACAAAAGGAGTAATACAATCAATGTAAATGCGGAAACTAAAGAGCAAGGTAGAGATATGCAAACTCCCATCGACGACTCTGATATTTTTAGCGAGGTATCGAGAAGAACGCAAGCTTCCCCTAGTCCTTGTTAGAGCCCCTCGCAAGGGCCAAGCTCCTGGTCGGGTAACTCCATGGATAGCCTTAGGCCTTCCCCATGCGCAAGTGGGTCTCTGACGTGCCTTCCGGCAAGCCTCTCCCAGTTGCTCCCCGCCGTCTTCACTATCAAGCTTACGGCCTAAATGCCATGTGCCTTGTTCCCTCTCGGTACATGGTGGCGGCCACAAGACAACCCGCGATTGGTGTGATCTCGCAAGACTACAAGGCCCTCCGATGTACAACATTGGTGCGGCGTAAGCACCGAGTGGTAGGAGGTATGCAAACCTCACTAAACACTAGGCCTAAACCTAGAGAAAAGCTTGAAGCGGTGGTCTAATCAACCTAAGCACTTCGTAAAGCACCCTCGCTAATCACCTAATGAATCACTAAGCACTATGCAAGTGGAGATCACTAAAATGGTGTATCAACACCCTTGATATATTTTCTTAGCTCCACACACTTCAAATGGCCAGTTGGGGGGCCAATTTATAAGTCCCACTGAGAAAGTAGCCGTTGGGGACAAAATCCCGCTTTTCTGCCATTGACCGGACACTGATCACGTCCTGACCGGACGCATCCGGTCATCCCGACCATTAGAGCTGCGATCAACTGATCGAACACTGCCAACGTCCGGTCACATGCCACCGGACGTGTCCGGTCGTAATTTCACCACTCTGGAACCTTTCTGTACTCGATCGGGCACTGCTGTTCTAAGTCTGGTCGATTTGCCACCAACGTCCGATCACTGTTGCTGCCGCCTACTGTTGTCGAGCTTCTTGATCGGAGCGTCCGGTCACTTTCCGTCAGCGTCCGGTCACCTCTGTGAGCTCGTTTCTTCATGATCTTGCGTATGGCTTGGTTCCTATCTTCGTGCTTGGACTTTGCTTGATATCTTGGGTCTTCTCTTGTGCTCCTAGGGTCTTGCTTATGGTGTTGATCATCGGATCATCACATCGCCTTCGTCCAAGTCACGTCTTGCACCCTATTAAACTACAAAACAAACACTTACAAATTCATTAGTCCAACTTGGTTGTGTTGGTCATCAAACACCAAAATCAAAAGTAAATGGCCTAGGGTTCATTTTCCTTACACTAGTAACATGAGCAGCAGTGACTTACTAGACATAGGGACGTTCTGCCCAAACCAGTATAAACCTCATGTCCTCTATGCACACCATCCGAGCCAGACACGCAATACTAGAAATTTACTCATCGGTGGTAACTCGAAACACCGACAATAGTGTTAGTACTTAGTTGTAAATTGGGAGGAGTTTGAAATCTCTTTTGCAAAATCGCTAGCGCACACGGGACTCCCCCACCGTGGGCCGCCTCGCAAGCGGGCCGGCCTCGCGTGGGCCGTGCCAGCGGGCCGCTGTGCGCGCGCTGTGTCACGCGGGCCACGGGGGAGATTTAATTTTCTTTTTCATAAGGAATTAGCAATGGTTTTCTAATTTAATTTTTGAGCTGATCTGTGGTAAATCATATAAAATCATGTAGGTGTCCAAAAAATTGTGAAACAAATTTTGTTAGGTTCCTAAAATTGCGCTCTATCGTTTCGTGTATTTAGTTCCTATTTATACCTGTTGACATTAGGAGCTGTTAAATCATTTGAGGTTGCTTAATAATATTAAGTTAATTATTTTAAGAAATTTTATGGTAAATTGATGATAGCTTTAGTCCTAAAATTTTTATAGTAGCTTCGTTGTATTATTATGTGCTCACTATAATTTTTGTAGCCTTAGAATAGACTAAGCATTAGGGTAGTTAAATGCTCTTTGTTTCAATATACATTAAATCATTAGTAGAAATAAAGATATACCCTTAAATTGCAAAATTGAGTGTTTGCTAGTTGAATCCAACACCTTGCTTGATAAAGATGATAGTTAGCTTAGTATCATAGTCATTAGAGCTAGTTTAGTAGCTTGGTATGCGCATTCTTAATTTAAAAGTTGTTGTTGCATGAATGCTAAGTGTTGCATCATCATCGTATGCATGTAGAGAATAAGTTGGCGGAGATCGTGACCATCGGCGATCCTGAGTTCAAGGAGATCGTCGAGGAGTACGAGGAGGAGATTCTGGTGCAGGAGGAGGTCCCGGAGCCGCCACTGACTGACTCAGCTGACACCACGCCTACCCAAGGCAAGCCCCGGTGCATAACCTCTATTTTATAATTCACCGTGTATAAATGAGTTGTGCATTTACTTTACAGGAATTTTATGGAAACCACGTGCATAGATACACCTGTCCTAAGAGTCTTACTAGTGCAGGTTTGAGTAGATGCTATGCTTAGGTCATCGGTAACATGAGTAACCTGCCGTTGCTCACAATAGGGGATTATTATTACTCTCATAATAAAATGATGAAAGAAAAAATGGAGACAGGGCAGGAATATGGTATGGTATTGGTTGGTATAACAGATTGTGTCCCGCGGCCAATGGTCGTGGCTTAGCTTGGTTACACTTTGTTTTCCCCTGTTTGTGTCGATTAAGGACCGTCCGTTGCTATGGATGGTAGTCAGGTCTGAGACTTATTATCCTGAGCACATACTTGCTTATGTGAGCGGGAAGGCTCGTTTACGCTCTTGTCGTGGGTTCCGACTCTTTCCGGACCCGTGATTGGAGACGGGAAAGGTGGAGGTCTAAGCACCGTCATTGAGACCGGGTCTCAAGTGTGGGGGCTTGGAGTCCAAGTTTGGATGGGGACCTAGACCTTGTGACATGAGTGGAATGGGTTGGTCTTGTTTGTGCCTGGGGTACAAACGGGACGTGTGTTTCGGGGTACCCAGCTGGGATACATTGGTTCATGAATCGCTGTTTCCATGAGACGGTACGACTTGGCTATAGTCTAACACTGTAGTAAGAACTGGAAGATAAAAGATGGTGAAATGGTTCTGATTGCTCAACCCTTGCTTGAAAGTAGAACATGTGCTTCCCTAGAATGGTTAGCTAATGAAGTAATCATGACTGCTAATAAAAGTTGACTGTAAGGATGAACTATTAGTAATGCTTTCCGCAAACAAAAAGAAAATAGTAAACCCATATTGCCTATCATATCCTTGAGAGTTGGAAAACTATTCTCACTAGTCGGGTAAGTCTTACGAGTACATTGTGTACTCCGGGTTTATTTTATCTCTGTTGCAGGTGTAGCTTGAGGAGTAGCTCTTGTGTGGAGGATTCTGTTGGTGGGCACAGATGAATCCTTGTATCGTTTCTGTTAGATGTTTATTTTCATTCCGCTGTTTAATTATCGCACTCTAAACTCTGGTATTGTAATAAATAATTTCCAATAACTCTTGATGTATGAAATTGACTGAGTGTTGTAAGCTTGTACTCATTATTTGATCCTGGCGGTAAAACGTGGATTGTTTTAAGTTCTCTCTTAGGATAGGCTCATTTAAACTGTCTCGATGTAGCTAACTTCGGGGTGCTTAGTGTCTAGTGGAAGGCGAAAGCCTCCGAAAATGTGTTATTTCAGGCGGTTCTGCCACAACACTACGACCACAAAATACTGAACAATACTAAAACACTACTAAAACACAGTATTGAGCGATACTGAATTTTGTTCAATATAACAGTTTGGTGTAAAATAGTATTCTACGCCTAGAGTGTAGAATAATGCGTGCATATATAACATACGCTGGATCCTTGAGGTAACCTGTAGAGATACGAATCCTAATCATTGTATAGCTACCAATCCTGCTTCGAATCGAACTCTAGGCTAAAGCTGGACAGCAAGCCACGGCGCAAAAAATCATATCAGGACACTGCTACCGTTGGGCCTTGACAAGTTATCTACCAGATTAGTAGTCAGGGATGGTGGGCAGGTGGCTGCCTAGCCGGCGCGGCGGGATGGCCGACCACCGAGGACGCAGCCACACTGGCCGTTGCCCTAGCGTGGGTGGAGGTGCATGGCCCGGCCACACGGTCATTGACCGTTAGCAACGAGCCCTGAGGCCGATTTTTAATAGGTAAAAATTTGGCATTCTCAAAAATCTAAACTCTATTTTATATTATTATCACAAAGTTTAGAAACATTGATAACCAGAGTTCTTCTCGTAAAACAAGTGGTAGCAACCATATATTAAAGTAGTATTAAACACACACTATTGCAGCACATAATCTAATGCCCCGATACGAGTGGTAGTAGCAGTGCACACAATCAAATACAGGTTCCATTAACTATCCCGACAATAGAGAGTTTTTCATCCCACTTTTTTTTTACTTCCCAAACTACACTCAAACTCTCCGTACCTCATATACAATATTCGTGTTCATACGATTTAGAAGAGCTTGCATCAATTTCTTGGTTTGGCTTCTCTTTTTATAACTGTGAAATTTGGTTATCAGCTACGGCTTTGGTTTTGTGGCAAAATATCAGGTGTAAACCAACCAATCTATGTAAACTTGGAAACTACCAATTAGGATCACTAGATGCTGATCCAATGGATAGGGTGAGGGAGCTTAAGCGCAAAAAAAAAGGCTGGCAAGTGGGGGGCTTAAGTGCAAAAAAATCCCACATCTCACCCCATCCATTGAATCAGCATTTAGTGGTTCTAATTGGTAGTTTCTAAATTTGCATAGATTGGTTAATTTACACTGATCGCTCCTGGTTTTATCCCAAACCAAATTGAGAAACCAACCAAACCCATAGAAGCAACGATCTCCCGAGTCAAATGGACCATCCAGACAATAGGCGTCTAGGCAAAACCCAGCTTGCTATCTTGGGCCTTGGCCTAGCTAATTGGCTCGACATCAACCAAGTGGCCCCTTCCAGCCTTCCTTCCATGCCCCTTCCCCAACTCGACAACTGCAGAGGAGTCAGGAGAACGGGATCCATGCGAGGTTGTGGCTACAAGCAACGAGGCGAGCGACGAGTGGCCTTTGTTGTCGTGCGTGCGAGTAGCGGAGCGGCGGCGTGGATGGCAGTCGGCGACATCGCAGGCATCCGAATCCCATGCACGTGAGTTAGCAGCCCGTTCGTTTTGGCTGTGACTTGTCGTAAACGATCGTAAATTTTCATTTGAAACAGTATTTTCTCTCACACAAACTAATCAGCAGTACTTCTTCGCGAACAAGAACGAAACAAACCAGCCAGCCCTAGTTTTCTTGCGCCTGTTTTGTTGCACAGTAGAGAACTACCGGTTTGTTCAGTTTAAATTGAAAAAATAAAGTAAAACCAACACCAAATTTATTGGTTTTAGTTATGTGATTAACTAATTGGTTACTGATTGTTGGAATTTGAAGTTTCTAAAATGAATAAAACTGAATGCCCAGTCCTAGAATTAGGTCTAAGCTATGCTTAATTGTTTATGCCTTGCAAAAAAAATATTTAATTGTTTATTGGACTTGACTATGTTAGTATTTTTTTCTTCTGCTGTAGTGTACGGGCATATTGATGAGATTATTATTTTTGCGTCATGTTTATGGGTGGTTTCTTTGGATTTTGCACTCGGGGAAAAGGAATAATAACAGCCGTAGCCCATAGGCCTAAGGTAATTGTGAAACCAAAAACCAGCGCATATAATTTCTTCGATTCGAAGAAATAGGAGTTCAAATTAAAAAAAAAGTTCCCTTAAATCCCTTTCAAGAGTAATCATGTTGATGTGCACTCTTAGAAATTGACGGCCCCTTTGCCTTTCTCCGAAATTCTAAGCACGCTGGATCGTAGCCCTCTTTGTAAAGACCATCTTTGTTGCCGTAGCTTTCTTTGAAGCAATCAAGCAACCATGCATCCATCTCATGTGACATATATCTCTCTTACATGCATGTACACATGGGCACATGGCTAAAGCCATCGTTTCATGACGGAGCATCTCGAGAAAAGCTTCCCCATGTTGTACGCATGCATCCATGCTCTTTGTTACTTTTTTCACGTACGTGTCATATGTGGTGTAACCGTGTAAGGCATTTTTTTATTTGCATGGAAAAGTTGTTAATTATACCGAGATTTTGGTATCTTAATTTTCATTTACATATATTATCAATCGGTACTGATAAACATCCTACTAAAACCAATTTGAAAAGCAAACGTATTAATAGAAGTTTTTTTTGAGCTCATATTAATAGAAGTTCTAGTAATACCGGAATGTACGCTTGAATAAGTGTAAGTTCTTTAATTTAAACCCAAGCATGTCCTACAAACGTGGACGAAAACTAGGCAGTGGATGCACAAGAGTACAGTGGTACGAGATTCCTTGTTTCGCCAATTTTAGTTGGTTATCTTTGTGATGGGACATAATTAGAGTATGTCGTAAGGCTAAAAAGCAACCAGCATATAAAAAGTAAGGATCAGGCTACCTTTACATTTGTTTGCCGCTCGATTCATCCATTCCCATTGGATGGATTAGTGTAATCATTTGAAAGCTGAGGGTAATGACAGTACCAGAGTATTAAAGTGATTACACCTCGGGCATATAGGATTATAGGCGCGACAAACATGATACGATCTCATGCTAATAAGTAATAAGCTCCTGCTAACACTTAAAAATGCCTCATTAGAGAAAAATTCAAAGCACCCAATGATCAAGTGGTTGAAGGCTAAGCACGAGTGAAAAAGGAGTTTGGTAGATTTATAGTCAGGTGCTTCACATTGTGGTGGTCACCAGACGACCACCCGGTGGTGGTGAATTGATGACGAAAACACGAGGGAGACTAGCAATACCATGATACATGTTTTCTTTTTCTAGACCACCGGACCTTCTTGTAAGGGATCGTGACGCCTAAGAGGTGGTGAATTAGGTATCTTTAAAATTCTACTTCTAACTAAGGTCTCTAATTCCACCTAGTCAAAGCGTATGCAAAAAGTAATCTATCTAAATGTGCAACTCACGGTTTTCTAGGTGTATTGCTATCTCTCTGCATAAGAGTTATGGAATCTAGGTTCCAATCCTATCAACTAGTCTATCAACTAAGCTAGGGAAGTAAAGCACACAACCAAGATAG
This sequence comes from Miscanthus lutarioriparius, assembly GCA_904845875.1. Classification (NCBI taxonomy): domain Eukaryota; kingdom Viridiplantae; phylum Streptophyta; class Magnoliopsida; order Poales; family Poaceae; genus Miscanthus; species Miscanthus lutarioriparius. Next base: position 89,996,603 of record CAJGYO010000001.1, on the reverse strand, counting down.
CAATGTAAATGCGGAAGGTAAAGATGAGGTAGAGATGCAAACTCCTGTCGACGACTCTAGTATTTTTACCGAGGTATCGAAAAACGCTCAAGCTTCTCCCTAGTCCTCGTTGGAACCCCTCGCAAGGAATCCCTCGCAAGTTCAAGCTCCCGGTCGGGTAACTCCATGGATAGCCCCAGGCCTTCCCCACGCTCAAGTGGGTCTCTGGTGTGCCTTCCAGCAAGCCTCTCCCGGAACCGCTCCCCGTCGTCTTCACTATCAAGCTTCTGGCCAAAATGCCGCGGGCCTTGTTCCCTTCGGTACACGGTGGCGGCCACACCACAAATGCGGTTAGTGTGGTTTCGCAAGCCTACAAGCCCTACTGGGTACAAACACGGTGCGCGCAAGCACCTTGGGTAAGAGGTGTGCAAACCTCACTAAATACTAGGCCTAAACCTAAAGCAAGTGCATATAAGCATGGTCTAACTAACCTAAGCACTTCGCAAAAATACCTACGCTAATCTCCAAGTGATCTTTAAGTTCTATGCATGTGGAGAGCACCAAAGTGGTGTAGCAACACCCTAGTATCCTTCCCTTGCTCCCTCACTTTAAATGGCCAGTTGGGGCATGTATTTATAGCCCCCAAGTCAAAACTAGCAGTTGTGGCTGAGATCCTCTTCTCTGCGAGGTCACCGGATAGGGCAATGCCTGGCACCAGATAGGGCGGTGACCGCCACGTGGACTAGCCGTTGCTTCAGTAACAAGCCGGCCGTTGGGGCACTATGCACAGGGCGGTGCATCGCCACCCGAGGAGCGGATACCATTCTGTGGCAGAACCTCCTAAATTATAGGGCCCACATACACCTGTCACTGTCCAACGACCTTTGACATCAATGCATATGTTACCTATAACTTAAGAAGACTGTCGGGTGTCCTCGAAGAACCCCGAATCATCCACGATTTCCGAGCAGGATCACATTACAGAGTCATTGCAGTATTACAACATTTATTCAAATATCTACACCAGAGTAAATCAGCGGAAGTCTTACAATAACTTAGTTTACAAAACATTTATTTCAAACCTTACAAACTAAGTTCGATTATTAATACAAACCAAGGTAGTGGAGTGGCATTATAATATATTACAAAACACACGAATAAAGCTGCCCTGCCCAAGGGCCACACATCTACTTAACGTCATCGCCTTTGAACAACGGTCATGCAAAGACGATCCAAAAGCAGATCCGCTCATGAGCCTCACCGCAACAAGGGTCAAGCGAACCACGATGCGAAAGTACTCAACAAGACTTAACCGAAATAAAAAGCGAGAAACTCTGTCGGGAATGCGGGCTCATGGGATTCAAGGTCCGGCTTTAGCAATAATCAAAGTTCTTTTGCGTAAAAGCTCTTTTAACAAAATTCTTTATTTCAACATTTAAAACTTCATAAGATCATATACAAAGTCGACACGATCCGTATTGAGATCATGAAACTTCATATCCAACACTTTCTCAAACCATACTCAAGTTCCGATTATTAATACTACGATGATGAAATGAGAAGTGAGTCTCCATAACCGAGGAGCAACGACGATTGAACCGATTATAAACCAAATTTGGGAATTCCAGACCACACGACATATGCAGGTCCCCGACCTACATATATCAACCTACCCTCGGATCCTCTAAACAAGAACGGGTCCGCGCCACCCGAGAATCTGATACTCCACACTCCAGCCCAATGCCACGTGGGTACACGCTATTCCGCCATCTCTCCACTCCCGGTCGCGAGTAGCCATTCTCGTAATAGAATAGCCAAGTTAAGGCTTACGGAGTATGCGGTTAGTACTACAAAGTCTCACCTCGGCGGTTCAACAACGGTACGGACCTTAATCGACACGGCGGAAGAACCCGCTCACAAGACCTCCATGTCTTGTGGCTCACACACACCAAAGTCCGCCCGGTCTAGATTTATTACTTCACATGCTCATATTTCATGATAACATAAGTAACCAAAGTTCCATATAAAACTCGCGGTGACGGTAATCACCCGACTTTTATTATCTAAGCATGACTAAGCATAACTAGCCATATCACAATTAAAAGCGGTTAACAAGGTAGATAAGGAAAACAAGGTTGGTAATGCATCAATTAGGTTTCCACTTGACTTCTAATCACTTAATGCGGTATTGAAAAGCAAAAGCGAAATCAATTTGTAAAACACAAGGTAGGTTTAAATGCATCCGGGCTTGCCTTCGTTGTGGAAAAGTCCGATTCTGTGAGTCGGACCACGAGATATCAACACCAACCTCCACAGATGGCTCAACCTCCTCAACTACTTGATTAACTACCACGGGTTCACCTTCGTTCACTACACGTAGTAACAATGCCATGTTTAACATGATGCGGAATACAAAACATGATGCTCGATGATGGATACAAAATTAAACAACTTGAATACAACTTTCCTTGGCAGATACAGTTACAAGTCAAACTAACTAAATCTATTTCGTAATACATACATCAATTGCCAAAGATCATTATCCACTAATGACCCAAGGACATCACTCAATCAAAAGTTCAATCAAAACCTAAATCATTAAAGGTTACAATTCACTTTTATGAATTAATTATTTAATTAAAATTATGAAATAAATCAACTTATTCCAATTGAGCTCAAAATTTTTGTAAATGTTCATTACATGATAACTAAGTGACAAAACAATTTTCATAATTTTGGATACATAAATAAGCCTAGAAAAATCATGGAAAGTCATTTATTAATTAATTGAGCAATTTTATCATACCCCAAAAATACTGAAAATCAAGATTTCAAATTTTTGTTATATAACATACATCATAGAGAAGTCACACAAAAATTTTCATAATTTTGGAGCTCTAAATAAATCTACATAAAAATAACAAAAAGCAGACACTATTCATTCATTCGAGAAAATAGAAAAATCCATTTGAACATTTGAGTCGCGACAACCCGACCCCACATGTCATCCCTAACCTCCGTCCTTTGACTACGACAACGGCAGCTAATCGACCGCGCAAAACTCGCCGACGGTGAGATCACGAGGAGGCGACAAGGGTACTAACATGATCACTACGTCTGGCGTGATCGATCTATGGCACTAACGCGACCAATTACGGACCGAACCGAGCACTACACCGACCATGGCGGACGCGGTGTACGCGGCAGCGCTTACGCCGTGGCGAGAGGAGACCGGCAACGATCAAATAAGCGGTACAGAAGCACCGGTAGCTCACCACAAACACGACGGAGGCGGAGAGCAAAAGGTGGAGAAGCGGCGTAGGCGTGGGTCGGCGATACCGCAACAACGGCGGCGGAGCAAGGATCGTCGGTGATGGTGTGTGCGGCATTGTGGTGATCAAAATGAGCAAGCAACAACGGATTAAGCATCACAGCATCGAGACGAAGCCGGAGCTACGCTAATCAGAAGCAACGGCTCACCGGAGAGCCACGACCACGGTGAAAGCGGGATCACCGAAGTTGTTGCCGCCGCGAAGAAGAAATGCGTTCTGTGGCGTCTCCGGTGAAATCAGACTAAATTGAGGGGATAGCTAGGCGCGCAAGGAGTAGGCGGAGCTGGAGCTAGCTTATCAGCGATGGCGAACCACGACAATGACGGCAACGCGGGCTCGCCCGGAGATGAGCAAGGTGACGGGAAGAAAAGCGAGCAACGGAAAATGAAGAAACGCAGCGACTCGAGCTATAAAGGATGGCCGGAAACTCAAGGAAGCTGCGTTTTTGGCCTTCATCACAGCGCCGGTATGACGCCTAAAACGGCCACGACCGCGCTGGAACGCCGAAGAAAGAAACGCCGGCAATGTAGCTAGAGTGGTGAACACTGTTCACACAATTTACAGAAATGCCATTCGCCCAAAATTCACAAATTACTCTCAAATTTTCATAACAACTCAAAAATCTCCAAAAACAAAAGTTGTTCAAAATCAAAAGTTCTACAACTTTGCTTTTGAAACCATATCCAAATTCATTCTACATTTTGAAATTCAAATTTAAATTCAAAAAGGGGACACTTTAAAGAATTATGCCTTTTCAAATTACTTCAAATTTTACTAAACAACTTTGAAAACTCCAAAAACCAACTTTGTACAACTTGACAAGATCTACACTTTTGCTTTTAAGCTCAACCCCAAAATATGCTTAGATTTTTAAATGAGTTTTCAGGGTAGAATTTAAATACTGAAATTAGGGTTTTCGGAATTTCAAATCAATACAAGTATTTCAAACTTGATTCAAACACTACAATTCAACACATACAACATAAAACAAGGTTCACACCAAGCATTGCAACCAAGATTATAAAACTTTTATTAAGGAAGAATTTGACTTGTTTAAAAGATTCACAAAGTTTCCTAATCATTATTATTAACATTATTTCAGTAATATATAAAACACTTTATAAACAACATTTACATGCTATAAATTAAACATGAAATGCATTAATAACTTGATGCTTGATGATTATGCATAATGATGACATGATTAATTTCTTAATTACTTTTTAACATCTGGGATGTTACAATCCTTCCCCCTTAAAGAAATCTCGTCCCGAGATTTAAAGAGTGTGAAAAGCGTTGGGTTGAGTAGTGGAAAAGGAAATGTGTCAAACACATTAACTTTCAAGTTGTTCAGAAAACAAGGGTGGGTTTTGAGATTACACGAGATCAAAAGACAGTTGTAAGGGACAAAGGATTTAGTAATTTCAATGGAATGATGGAACACGAATTCCAAATGAAAGTTCCAAGATGAGTGAATCACATTAATTGTGGAGCTATAATGGATCATGACCGTAGACCTCGATACCAGCGAGCGCCCAGCAGTATTTCCTTATGGCTGCAGTCCACAGGAGACCCCAGGTTTCGACGCGGCACCATAAATCACGGATCATGGCACCACCATAGGTCACAACTAAAGTAACTCACAAGTAACACTTGTTAAGCTAGCAAGATCAAGGAACTAACATGTGTTGTATTAGGAGAAACCAAGACATAACACATGCATAGGTTGAAGAATTCAAGGATTAGTCCCAAGTTTCAACATTGAGTAGATGGGGAAAAATTAAAGTGCATCAAAAATTCCAAATGATGTAGAACTTATGAGCAAAAATAAGCAAGGAGTGGTTTACTGGCAAAGCTTGGTATATGACCAAATTCATTGGGACAAAAATAGCTATAACAAGTAATAGCCATTCTCAAAATGAAAGGAGGAAGTTTTAAACATCATTATATTTCAACTTCATATAAATGATTATAACTGAAATAAGTGCAGTGTTTCATTAATCACATGATGCATGAATCGTCCTTACGAAACTTTAAACACCAAAGCTCATAAAGTACATAAACAATAGTTCTAATTATATAGGGCATAATAAGATTACTACTCCACCACACAAAGCCTTTTTAATCAAATAAGGAATGGGAGGAATGAATCGAGATAAAGCGGAAGCAATTTGGACCAAATTAACAAGTTAAATAGATTTGTCCCAAATCATTTTGAAGTTTTTGTAAATCAATACAACAAAGACTTTGTAACGATCGCTCGATACCATTCTCGTGGCGAGAACCTCCTAAATTATAGGGCCCACATACACATCCTTTGTCCAACGACCTTTGACATCAATGCATATGTTACCTATAACTTAAGAAGGCTGTCGGGTGTCCTCGAAGAACCCCGAATCATCCACGATTTCGAAAGCAGGATCACATTACTGAGAGTCATTGCAGTATTACAACATTTATTCAAATATCTACACGAGTAAATCAGCGGAAGTCTTACAATAACTTAGTTTACAAAACATTTATTTCAAACCTTACAAACTAAGTTCGATTATTAATACAAACCAAGGTAGTGGAGTGGCATTATAATATATTACAAAACACACGAATAAAGCTGCCCTGCCCAAGGGCCACACATCTACTTAACGTCATCGCACTGAACAACAGTCATGCAGCACGATCCAAAACAGATCTGCTCATGAGCCTCACTGCAACAAGGGTCAAGCGAACCACGAGTGCGAAAGTACTCAACAAGACTTAACGAAATAAAAGCGAGAAACTCGGGAATGCGGGCTCATGGGATTCAAGGTCCGGCTTTAGCAATAATCAAAGTTCTTTTTGCGTAAAAGCTCTTTTAACAAAATTCTTTATTTCAACATTTAAAACTTCATAAGATCATATACAAAGTCGACACGATCCGTATTGAGATCATGAAACTTCATATCCAACACTTTCTCAAACCATACTCAAGTTCCGATTATTAATACTACGATGATGAGCAGAAGTGAGTCTCCATAACCGAGGAACAACGACGATTGAACCGATTATAAACCCAAATTGGGAATTCCAGACCACCACGACATATGCGGGTCCCCGACCTACATATATCAACCTACCCTCGGATCCTCTAAACAAGAACGGGTCCGCGCCACCCGAGAATACTGATACTCCACACTCCCGGCCCAATGCCACGTGGGTACACGCTATTCCGCCATCATCTCCACTCCCAAAGGCGCGAGTAGCCATTCTCGTAATAGAATAGCCAAGTTAAGGCTTACGGAGTATGCGGTTAGTACTACAAAGTCTCACCTCGAGCGGTTCAACAACGGTACGGACCTTAATCGACACGGGCGGAAAGAACCCGCTCACAAGACCTCCATGTCTTGTGGCTCACACACACCGAGTCCGCCTGGTCTAGATTTATTACTTCACATGCTCATATTTCATGATAACATAAGTAACCAAAGTTCCATATAAAACTCGCGGTGACGGTAATCACCCGACTTTTATTATCTAAGCATGACTAAGCATAACTAGCCATATACACAATTAAAGCGGTTAACAAGGTAGATAAGGAAAACAAGGTTGGTAATGCATCAATTAGGTTTCCACTTGACTTCTAATCACTTAATGCAGTATTGAAAAGCAAAAGCGAAATCAATTTGTAAAACACAAGGTAGGTTTAAATGCATCAGGGGCTTGCCTTCGTTGTGGAAAAAGTCCGATTAGAGTCGGACCACGATATCAACACCAACCTCCACAGATGGCTCAACCTCCTCAACTACTTGATTAACTACCACGGGTTCACCTTCGTTCACTACACGTAGTAACAATGCCATGTTTAACATGATGCGGAATACAAAACATGATGCTCGATGATGGATACAAAATTAAACAACTTGAATACAACTTTCCTTGGCAGTGCAGGTTACAAGTCAAACTAACTAAATCTATTTCGTAATACATACATCAATTGCCAAAGATCATTATCCACTAATGACCCAAGGACATCACTCAATCAAAAGTTCAATCAAAACCTAAATCATTAAAGGTTACAATTCACTTTTATGAATTAATTATTTAATTAAAAATTATGAAATAAATCAACTTATTCCAATTGAGCTCAAAATTTTTGTAAATGTTCATTACATGATAACTAAGTGACAAAACAATTTTCATAATTTTTGGATACATAAATAAGCCTAGAAAAATCATGGAAAGTCATTTATTAATTAATTGAGCAATTTTTATCATACCCCAAAAATACTGAAAATCAAGATTTCAAATTTTTGTTATATAACATACATCATAGAGAAGTCACACAAAAATTTTCATAATTTTTGGAGCTCTAAATAAATCTACATAAAAATAACAAAAGCAGACACTATTCATTCATTCCGGAAAATAGAAAAATCCATTTGAGCTTATTTGAGTCGCGACAACCCGACCCCACATGTCATCCCTAACCTCCGTCCTTTGACTACGACAACGACGGCACTCGACCAGCGCAAAACTCGCCGACGGTGAGATCACAGGAGACGGCAAGGGTACTAACATGATCACGTCTGGCGTGATCGATCTATGGCACTAACGCGACCAATTACGGACCGAACGAAAGCACTACACCGACCATGGCGGACGCGGTGGCACGGCAGCGCGCTTACGCCGGCGGCAGAGACCGGCAGCGATCAAATAAACGGTGCAGAGAAGCACCGGTAGCTCACCACAAACACGACGGAGCGGAGAGAGCAAGGTCGGAGAAGCGCGAGGCGTGGGTCGGCGTACAAAGAACAAGCGGCGGCGGAGCAAGGATCGTCGGTGATGGTGTGCGGCGACTGTGGTGATCAAAATGAGCAAGCAACAACGGATTAAGCATCACAAAGATCGAGACGAAGCCGAGCTACGCTAATCGAAGCAACGGCTCACCGGAGAGCCACGACCACGGTGAAAGCGGGATCACCGAAGTTGTTGCGCCGCGAAGAAGAAGTACGTTATGTGGCGTCTCCGGTGAAATCAGACTAAATTGAGGGATAGCTAGACGCGCAAGGAGTAGGCGGAGCTGGAGCTAGCTTATCGGCGATGGCGAACACGACAATGACAACGCACGGGCTCGCCGGAGATGAGCAAGGTGACGGGAAGAAAGCGAGCAACGGAAAATGAAGAAAGCGGCGACGACTCGAGCTATAAAGGATGGCCAGGAAACTCAAGGAAGCTGCGCTGTGGCCTTCACCGCGCCAGCGCGACGCCAAAACGGCCACGACCGCGCCTGGAACGCCGAAGAAAGAAACGCCGGCAATGTAGCTAGAGCGGTGAACACTGTTCACACAATTTATGAAATGCCATTCGCCCAAAATTCACAAATTACTCTCAAATTTTCATAACAACTCAAAAATCTCCAAAAACAAAAGTTGTTCAAAATCAAAAGTTCTACAACTTTGCTTTTGAAACCATATCCAAATTCATTCTACATTTTGAAATTCAAATTTAAATTCAAAAAGGGGACACTTTAAAGAATTATGCCTTTTCAAATTACTTCAAATTTTACTAAACAACTTTGAAAACTCCAAAAACCAACTTTGTACAACTTGACAAGATCTACACTTTTGCTTTTAAGCTCAACCCCAAAATATGCTTAGATTTTTAAATGAGTTTTCGTGGGTAGAATTTAAATCTTTGAAATTAGGGTTTTTGAATTTCAAATCAATACAAGTATTTCAAACTTGATTCAAACACTACAATTCAACACATACAACATAAAACAAGGTTCACACCAAGCATTGCAACCAAGATTATAAAACTTTTATTAAGGAAGAATTTGACTTGTTTAAAAGATTCACAAAGTTTCCTAATCATTATTATTAACATTATTTCAGTAATATATAAAACACTTTATAAACAACATTTACATGCTATAAATTAAACATGAAATGCATTAATAACTTGATGCTTGATGATTATGCATAATGATGACATGATTAATTTCTTAATTACTTTTTAACATCTGGGATGTTACAGGTGACCAGGGTGGTGCCCAAGTCCCCAAGTCCGGTGCACCGCCACCCCCTGTCCGGTGCACCGCCACCCCATGGAGGTGTCCAGGGCGGTGCACACGTTCCTGTCCGGTGCTCCCCTCTCCTTCCAGCTGTAGCAGCCCTCTGTTTGGTGGCACCGCCACCCCCTAGCGGTGCACCGCCATGCCTAGGGCGGTGACCACGGTGGTGCCCCCTCGTGCTGTTTCTTCGCATTTCTTCGTTGGGGTTTCGTCATCTTCGCGTCTTGGACTCCTTACTTCTCTTCTAAGCTGTCAACACCTCCTCCAATGTCTTCTCTTTAGTGTTGATCAATTTCTTCATGTTCCAAAGTTGGTCCAAGTCCATGTTGCATCCTATTGGACTATAAAATAGACACTAGCAAACACATTAGTCTAATTTGGTTGTATTGATCATCAAACACCAAAATCCAAAGTAAATGAGCCTAGGGTCCATTTTGCTTACAATCTCCCCCTTTTTGGTGATTGATGACAACATGACCAAAGCAAGCAAATAATAATAGATACAAAAGTTTAAAAACTATCTACTTGCTAGGATGCAATGCAAAGGCAAGTTTATATGATGCAAAAAGATACTACTTGTGAAAACATTGAAAACTTATCTTGCCCTTGCAAATGTCCCCATGTGGCATTATGGATTTAAGCCTCCCCCTAACTCTATAATCCACTATTCTCCCTATCTTGGATCATTACTACTTGTAAATTATTATGATTGGGCTTGCTTTTGGTCCTACAAATTCTCCCCCTTTGGAATCAAACACCGAAAAGGAAGACATTAGTAGCACAACGGAGGGTCAAACTTTGTGATTCTTTGTATGTGGAGTGGAATAGGTCACAAAATTTGACTCTCACATTACATAGACTAAGCTCCCCCTAAATATATGCATACATATGGTGGAGGATGAAATATATGCATAATTGACAAATTAATGCACAAGGGAGTTTAATCTATATAATGCATGGAGAAAGCATATAAATACCAAAGTGAAATCAACATGATGATATCGGTAGAAATACCACATGTGAAAATCAATTTGATTTATACCACTTGCAATAGGTGGTGGATATTCGAAGTATGATGCTTAACTCCTTGGACTCCATTTTACTTGCAATGAGACTACTACACACATGATAAGGTTGAAATAGTGTTAGTCTCAAAGCATCCAACTTGTAGAGTAACCCCCCTAAATTTGTGCATACAAGCATGGAATACTTGTAGGAGACATGCACATTGATTTTAGAATAAAAAATGCCACTTGAAAGATGACATCACATGAATGTGATAATCATTTTCAAAAGTGATATTCGGGCGAAATTATCTATAATTTGGACTTTGGCACATATTAGATAAACAATTATAAAACAAGCTATGTTCCATGCTCTTAAACAATTTAAACCATGTAGGTTTGCTCCAAGGGTTAAGAGTGAAACCAAGCAAGCCTACCATAAGATATACCTAGTGTATGCAAGACAAAAAATTAAACATGCAAATGCATACCTAGGCATGAAAAGGAACTAGATGCTAATTGAGATTGAAAGAAATTAAATCTAGTCACCTAACATGGGGAGGGGAATTTGGGTCCATAGTATTCACTAACCCACTTGGCAATCACATGATCACGATGTGATGCACCCCATGAAATGCACCCAAACTTTGCCAAGTCTCCAAATTCCTCAAAGTCCATCGGACTTCTCACTTCCCCTTTGGGTTTCAAATCTTCTTGGTGCTCTTCATGTTTGAAATAATTTCCTTTGGCACCCAAATGCGTTTGGCCCATTGTTGGCTTTCTTGTTCACCTTGATGGCCACCACCTTGTCATTCTTCTTCTTCAGGAGATAAGGTGTGGAGGCCTTCTTGTCCACCTTGTTGGTGTAGGTGTTGGAGAGCTTGCTTGTTTCCTTTTTGTTTTTCTCTTTCTTCTTAGCTCCTCCCCCATTCTTCACCTTGCACTCATAGGACTTATGGCCTTCCTTGTGGCATCACGTAGCAAACCACGGTTTGTCCTTCATCAAGCTTCTTCACCTTTGCCTTGATGATGTTATCTTGATGAAGTTGGTCTTGCTCCGTCTTGCCTTGCACTTGAGTCAAGTCCTTGGTGAGGCGAGCCACTTCTTGCTTGAGTTGCTCATTCTCCAATGCGACCTCTTGTGTGCATGTATCTACAACAACTTTCTCAACACAAACTTAGTTGCACAAGGGTGAGTCTAAACATAAATCATTGCAAGAAGTAGAGGCATCCTCTTTAGGCATGTCAAAGATTGAACTTTTCTTTTTAGGTGCCTCGGTGGGGGTAGTACCAACGGCTTCAAGATTAGCAACATTATTAGTTAGCTCATCACAATGTTTGCACATGGTTTCCATTTTAGCAAGCAAACTTTTATAGGCATCTTGTCAACTAGCTAACTTTTCTTTTCATTTTTTATTTTTCTTTACAATTTTCTCATCATTGTTTGTGCATGCATTTGTTGTTGTACTAGCATCAAGTTACTCTATTTTAGTAGATAGTTCAATATTGAGCTTAGCAAATGTCTCATATTATTCAAGCAAGGTTTTATATGCTTCTTATGAACTATCTAGCTTTCCTTGCAATATTTTTATCTTCTTTCGTTGACTAGTGCAACTTTTAGCATATTTAAGATTTTCTTGCACAAGTTGCTCATAAGAAGGTAGCTCATCATCACTATCACTATTATTGTCACTATCACTAGGGATATACTTTTTGTTACCTCATGCCATAAGGCACACTCGTGAAGTGCTTGATGATGAGTGCTTGTACCCTCGCCTCTTGTGATGGTCTTTGTTGGTGTTTCGAGCAAACACCAACGAGTAAATTTGTATTATTGCACGTCTAGCCCGGATGGTGTGCTAAAAAGACACAAGGTTTATACTGGTTTTGGCAGAATGTCCCTACGTCCAGTTCGTGGCTGCTGCTCATGTTATTAGCACTAAAAAGTTCATAGTAGGGGTTACAAACGGGTGAGAGAGGGATAGGTCCCAAGTCTTTGATGGAAAGATCGAATGGGTGCTGAGAGCTTGGTCGCTGCTCAGCTATGTGTTCGAGGTTTGATGCTAGTGGTTCTACTGTGGTGCGGTGTGATGTATGATGTGGTGAACCGATGCCCTTAGAGGGGTTCCCTGCTTTCCCTTTTATAGGCCAAGGGAGAGCATGGGTTACAGATGGGAGAAAAAAGGAAAACGAGAGGCCAAGAAAGTCCTGCAGGGTCACCGAGCCTTCCTTTTCCTCTGTGCGAGCCCCGCTGACATGGCAGGCGGTGACACGAACAGCCCCACACCGGGCGCATGTCTGCTAACCATGACAGGGCCATGCCAGACGCTTGTCCACTGACGATGCCATGTCCTGGCATTGTCAGCGGGTTGTCACGTCCCATTCCGCCATGGCGGGCGGCGCGGCGAACTAGTGTGCTGATCAGCAGCCGTAGAGGGAGTAGGCAGCACAGTGACTGCGCGTCCATTACTGTGGGCGATGCGAGTTCCCTAGAATGACATGTCATGGGGATGAGTCATGTTGAGATGCGACCGCTCCCTACATGATGCCAGAGGTTTGACCTTGGGTGACACCTTCTGGACCGTAGTGGTTGTCGTGAGCTTTCGTAAAGATCCATGCCTGAGGGATCGAGCGGGGCAGAGCCAGCCCTCGGACATTGGGCGAGGTGGATCTAGCCTTCATATGTCAAGTGAGGCGGAGCCAGCCCTCGGACATCGGGCGAGGCGAAGCCATCCCTCAGACATCGGGTGAGGCGGAGCCAGCCCTCGGACGTTAGGCGAGGCGGAGCCAGCCCTCAAACGTCAGGCGAGGCGGAGCCAGCCCTCGGTCATCGGGCGAGGTGGAGCCAACCCTCGGGGGTCAGATGAGGCGGAGCCAACCCTCGAGGGTCGGGCGAGGCGGAGCCCACAGCCGCAGCATCCACCGAGGCAGAGCCAACCCTTGGGGGTCAGACAAGGCAGATCCTCTGGCCTTGGTGGTCGAACGAAGCGGAGCCCAGCAAGAGGTGTAGTCGCGCTCTTGATCGCATGGATGACTTAATGTTGATGGTCATTTGCTCCTCCTCTTAGGGTACCCTAGTATTGGTCCCTGACAGTCTTCTTCTTCACTTGAAGAATCATCCCATGACCTTATTGATGTGAGGACTTTGTCCTTGCACACCTTTTTCTTTGTCTTGGGTGTGGGCTTGTTTGGACAAACTTCCACAAAGTGCCCCAATTCTCCGCATCCATAGCATCCTTTCTTCCTTTGCTCATTTCTTTGATTGATGAAAATAAAATCTTGAATTTGGATGGGCACACCCTTGACATGGAGCCTTTGGATCATCTTCTCCACCTTGTTTATAAGTTTGATTGATTCTTCATCAAGGTCAGAGGTGGAGGAAGAAGATTGATTACCATCACTTGATTCTTCTTCATCATCATCCTCATCATCTTCTTCTTCACTTGTGGAGCTTGAGCTTGAGCTTGTCTCAACTTGCTTGCCCTTCATCTTCTTGTGCTCACTACAAGCGAGAGCTTTGCCTTTGCTTGATGAAGAGGCTTCTTTGTGACCCATCTTACATGACATCTCAAATTCCACTATCTTGCCAATGACTATGGTCGGGGTCATGGAGCTCAAGTCCTCCATGTTGTGAAGGATGGTGATGATGCTTGCATATTTCTTTTGTGGTAGCACGAAGATGATCTTCCTCATGATGTCTGCATCACCTAGCTTTGTTAATCCTATAGAATTGAGCTCATTGATAATTAGATTCAAATAAAAATACATATCACGAATAATCTCATCATCATTCATTTCAAAAGAATCATAACTTTGTTGAGCTAGGCAATGTTTTTTGCTCATGAACATTACTTGTGCCGTCATGGAGCTCTTGTAATTTTAACCAAATTTCATGTGCCGTATTTAAAGTGAATACTTGGTTAAACATATCCATGCTAAAAGATTCAAACAAGCAATTTTGAGCTCTAGCATTGAAATGAATTTCTTTTTCTTTATTCTTTGTGGGTTTATCGGGATTCTTAGTTTGTTTCATCCCATCACAACTGACTCTCCAATCACCCAAATCTACCGCCTCAAGGTGACAAGCCATTCTAGCTTTATAGTAGGGGAAGTTAGTGCCATCAAAGTACGGAGGTCTAGAGGTATCCATCCCAACCACTCTAAAGAGTGTCGGCTCAACGGCGGTGAAGCCAAAGGTCCAAATTGAGCCAACCGGCTCCGATACCACATGTAAGGGACTGTGACGCATAAGAGGGGGGGGTGAATTCGGCAACTTTAAAATTCTACTTCTAACTAAGGCCTCTAATTCCACCTAGTCAACACCTATGCAACAAAGTAATCTATCTAAATGTGCAACTACGGTTTTGGTAGGTTGTTGCTATCTCTACCGCAAAATAGTTATGCAATCTTGGTTCCAATCCTATCAACTAGCCTATGAACTAAACTAGGGAAGTAAAGCACACAACCAAGATAGCAATGTAAATGCGGAAGGTAAAGATGAGGTAGAGATGCAAACTCCCATCGATGACTTCAGTATTTTTACCGAGGTATTGAGAAGCGCTCAAGCTTCCCCCTAGTCCTTGTTGGAGCCCCTTGCAAGGAATCCCTCGGAAGGGCTAAGCTCCTGGTAGGGTAACTCCGAGGATAGCCCCAAGACTTTCCCATGCGCAAGTGGGTCTCCGGTGTGCCTTCCGGCAAGCCTCTTAGGAACTGCTCCTCGCCGTCTTCACTATCAAGCTTTCGACTAGAATGCCGTGGGCCTTGTTCCCTTCGGTACACGGTGGCAGCCACAGCAAAAACGTGGTTGGTGTGGTCTCACAAGACTACAAGCCCCACTGAGTACAAACATGGTGTGCCCAAGCACTTGGGTAAGAGGTGTGCAAACCTCACTAAACACTAAGCCTAAACCTAGAGCAAGCACATATGAGCATGATCTAACTAACCTAAGCACTTCGCAAAGCACCAACGCTAATCACCAAGTGATCTTTAAGTTCTATGCATGTGGAGAGCACCAAAGTGGTGTAGCAACACCCTAGTATCCTTCCCTTGCTCCCTCACACATCAAATGGCCGGTTGAGGCAAGTATTTATAGCCCCCAAGTCAAAACTATCCATGGTGTCCGAGATCCTCTTCTCTGTGAGGTCACCAGACAGGGCGGTTTCTGGCACCGGACAGGGCGGTGACCGCCACATGGACTAGCTGTTGCTTCACTTATAAGCAGGCCATTGGGGCACTATGCATAGGATGGTGAACCACCACCCTAGGGGCAGTGACCAGGGCGGTGCCCAAGTCCCTGAGTCGCTGCCCTCTAGAATTTTAGGGCGGTGGCACCGCCACCCCCCGTCGGTGCACCGCCACTCGATGGCGGTGACCAGGGCGGTGCACACATTGCTGTCCGGTGACCCCCTCTCCTTCTAGCTGCAACAACCCTCTGTTTGGTGGCACCGCCACCCCCTGGCGGTGCACCGCCATGCCTATAGCGGTGACCAGGGTAGTGCCCCTCTTGCTGTTTCTTCGTATTTCTTCATCGGGGCTTCGTCATCTTCGCGTCTTGGACTCCTTGCTTCTCTCCTAAGCTATCAACACCTCCTCCAATGTCTTCTCTTGAGTGTTGATAAATTTCTTCATGTTCCAAAGTTGGTCCAAGTCCGCATTGCATCCTATTGGACTATAAAATAGACACTAGCAAACACATTAGTCCAATTTTGTTGTATTGATCATCAAACACCAAAATCCAAAGTAAATGAGCCTAGGGTCCATTTTCCTTACACTTCCACAGTACATATACATATATATATGTTTTCAATGGAACTGGAAGCCAGGACGCATGAGAGTTGAGCATCGGATCATTGAATGCTCTAGTACTTTTTTTGTAAAAAAGAAAGAAAGAAGTTGTGCAGTATTTTGTCCATGTATTGTTAAGACACGAAACTTCCAGACTCCTTAATTCCTTTTCATGTTCAGTGTGGTTTCTTCCTTCAGGGCTTGTTCGGCTATCCCCCAGTTTGAGAGGATTAGTGGGGATGGAGGAGAGAATTTGGATTAGAGACTAATTGAATAAGACCTCAATGATATTGGACGCAATTGTTTCTCATGTTCTCTTCTAACAAGTCCATAACTCAGAAACATTATCTTATGGACTTCTGGAGTACAGTGAAGCAACAAATATAAGCATGTTGGCTACTGATTGCTTACCATAGCTGATCACCCTCTCTTGTTGTGGTGTATGTATGAGATCATTATACTCCTCTCTACATTTTTGAGATAATAAAAAGAAAAATCTAGATCACCTTAGTACAAACACAACGTGACAATGATCCAAATGAGTTTATTAAACAAAATCGACTCATAACTAAATTTGTGAAATAAAAGGCCATGCAGAGGATGCAAAGAGGTGCATAGCCGCATTCTCCAACTTGTGGCATGTCTCTAACACTGATTTTTCTTCTCCTCACACCATTACAAACTAGCCCAGAACGGTAGCTAATGCATTCCCTAAATAAGAGCTATAAAAGAGTTTTTTGTGGACATTTGTCAACAACAATTTTATTCCTTGTTAGCCAAATAGACCAACATGACCCGTCAATAAAAAAGGATCTCAAAGTTTTATCTCTTATAGGATACCAATTATTAAATAAGTAATATAGACATTTAGGGGTGGATTAAGA
This sequence comes from Miscanthus lutarioriparius, assembly GCA_904845875.1. Taxonomy (NCBI): domain Eukaryota; kingdom Viridiplantae; phylum Streptophyta; class Magnoliopsida; order Poales; family Poaceae; genus Miscanthus; species Miscanthus lutarioriparius. The sequence continues at coordinate 89,979,571 of CAJGYO010000001.1, read as the reverse complement.
GCAAGCACTATATGAACTGCCATCCAGAGGAGCTGAGCATAAGTGCACTCAAAGAAGGGTTTCCGGCTTAAAAAACAACACAAGGCATATCTCCACTCCAATTTCTCCTTGACAATAAGTTATCTTTTTTTTTGAAAATTCACCCTTTTTTAAAGAACCAAATAAAGATTTTAATATTCAAAGGTATCTTTGGACACCAAACTATTTGTGAAACTTGGACTCATTATTGACTAGGAATCTATAAATCGAATTGACTAAGAAAATTCAATTCTTATGCACACGCCAACAAACACATCAAAACCCTGTTGCAGATTTACATTCTACACTCTAGCAACTAGATGATTCCATTCTAGTAATTTGTTACTCACTAATGCTCTTCTGAAGGAAACATTGAGTGGTATACTGTGCTTACTACATCTGCAACCTTTTGCTTGTTTCTGTGTCCTCTGTTATACAGCGTTGGTTATTCGGTTTTCAGAGGATAGTTATCCAACCAAGTATCTTATGAGAACCTTACTTGGTTACCATCATGTACTCTAAAACACTGAGATTCAAAAAGGTCTTCTTGACACCCATGAGACTCATCCAAAAATTACACATGCTTTCTTACAAACATGGGAAAGACATTTATCCTTAACAAAAAAAAAATTCGAAGAAGCTGTTGGCAAACCCCATGTTCATTATAGAGCTTGAGCAACCACTTGCTCAAAAAACATTTTTTTGTATATCTAGATTTTGAATACCTATCGCCCTGTTCTTTAGGTTGACATAAAACATGCCATCTTACTAGCCTGTATTTTTTTTTGTGTTGACCATTTTACTAAAAGAATTTAGATCTTTAATAATACTTTGTTTTCTTCAATGCACCCCTAGAGGCTTGAAATAAAGAGAGCATAAACAGGGGTAGACTTGACAAAACTAAATTAATAAAGACTAATCTTGCCCGATAGACAAATGCATGCTTTCCTTTCCATCCACTAAGTCGTTTTTCAATCATCTTTGCAACATTTTTTCATTCTCTGTTATTTAACTTGCGATAAATCATCGGTAGACCATAATGTTTGGGTCCCCAAAACAGAAGATCTCACTCCTATGGAAATTAATTTTAAAACCTAATAATTGCTCAAACGTACATAGAAGTAATTTCATGTTTCTTGCTTGTTTAATATCATGGTTTTGAAAATAGCACCATGTCATCAGCATATTGCAAGATAGCAAGTCCATTATCTACCAAATGGGGCACTACCCCTTCTATTTGACCATCTTCCTGGTCTCAATCTTTTTTGTTTGAATGTAAGGTCCCCAATGATCATTTACTTTGATACCCACATTTCCTCCTTGTACGAAAGATTGGATCCAACTACACCATTTCTGCTAGAAACCTTTCATTCGAAGAGTTCATTGTAAAAAGTCCCCATTCACTTTCGCATAAGCTTTTTCAAAGTCAATTTTGAATAACACCCTATTTATCTTTTTTCTTGTGTAACTCATGTATGGTCTTATGTAATATTATCGCCCCTTCCATAATGTTCCTGCCCAGAAGGAAAGTCGTTTGGGATAGGTAGATTAATTTCTGGGCTATTAAAGTTACTGTATTAGTGGTCACCTTAGTAAAAATTTTGAAATTCACATTCAACAAACAAATAGTACTGTATTGATGAATTTTTTTGCATCAATAATTTTTGGTAGTAAGATAAGAGTTCCAAAATTTAAACTATGAAGTCGGAGAGTACCCGTATGAAAATCTTCGAACAGAGAGATTAAATCATTCTTTATAATGTTCCAGAAAACCTGATAGAATTATGTAGGGAAACCATCAGGACCTAGAGCCAAATTATGATTCATTTGAAAAATAACATCCTAACTTCTGCTTTAGAAAAGTTTTGTATTAGGATTGCATTTTCTAATGCTGTAACTCGAGAAATATCCTATGTGCGAGACTCGTCCATTGTCACATAAGAGGGTTCATGAGATCCAAACGGGCTTTTATAATACTTGGTGATATACTTTTTAAGTTCATCATCACACTTAGTATACCCTCTTCCTATTCTAATTGAAACATACAAGTTTTCATATGTTTCCCATTAGTCATTAAATGAAAGTATTTATTATTAGCATCTCCTTCCAATAATGTTTGACCTTTGCTCTTTGGTACCATTTTAGTTCTCCTCTTGCAGTAGGTGGGATAGTCGTTCATTTAAGACAAGTTTAAGATTGAGATATTTACCTATATGGCCCTCGAAAAAATACATATTCCTTATATGTCCTTTTTTAACTTACCTGTATGGCTCCCAAACGAAATTTTCTTCCTTCTATAACCTTCCGTCCGTTTTTGACACTTGACGATGTTAAGTCAAGGGTAAAATGACCAATTTACCCCTGCAAAAAAATAAAATGCAGAGTTTTATTTGTTAGCTTTACATTTTAAAACTTATTTGCGTAATATTACTCCAAACTTACCTGTACATTTTAAACTTATTTACGTAATGTTACTTCAAATGTACAACAGACAAATAAAACTCTGCATGCTATTTTTTTCCATCAGGGGTAAAATGGTGATTTTACCCTTGACTTAACACCGTCAAGTGCAAAAAACGGACGGAAGACCATAAAAGGAAGAAACTTTCGTAACAGGCTCATTTAGGTAAGTTCAAAAAAAAAGAGACCATGTAAGGAAGATGTATTTTTTCGAGGCCATACAAGTAAATATCTCTTTAAGATTTGGTTCATTCTCATCTAAAGGTCCGAGCTCTGCTTTCTCATCTAACTCGTCCAACTTATTCAAAAGTTGTTTTTTTTTTCTCTTTTTATAGGCACCACTGACATTTTTAGTCAATCATCTTAAGTACTGGCATACTCTTCTCTACATATAAGCTATTATAGAAATTAATGGACAGGGAAGATTAGTTTCAACTACATAATATTTATTATTCTTCCTGTTCTAGAAACTACTTAAGAAAACTATGGATTAAGACTGCCCTAATATAATTTTACTGTACTGTGAAACTACTTAAGAAAACCATGGATTAGGACTGCCCTAATATAGTATACTGTACTGTGAAACTACTTAAGACAACCATGGACTAGGACTGCCTTAATATAATGTACTGTACTGTATTACAGATGGAGAGAGTGACGCAGCACATTTCAAGCAAAAACACCTGCAACATGCTTTCTTCCTCCCCTTTTGCACTTTGGCTTTCTTGGGATCACATTCACATCCATCGGCAGTGTCCGCGGAACATCAGAACGAAATAATCTGCGCAAAGCAAAAGGATAAAGCAGCCTTAGAAGGCAGCGACAGCGGTGCCCTTGGATCCAATGCAAGGCCGAGCGGCCTGCCGTGCCAGAGGTACTGATAGCAGTAGAAGAAGACTCTAATGGTCCAGCCAGTCCTCAACATTCCGTTCCTCGCACACAACCAAGAAACGCACAAGATCAGCAGCAAAACCACAAGCCCACATCATCCCTGACCAAGGACTGACAATGAATCTATCTGAGGTTACCATCAAGCATCAGTTCTGCTAACGGCCAAGCTACATGATGTCACATCATCCCTGACGCAGCCCAGAGCAAAAACCCATGCAATGCAAGTTGGCTAGTCCTTAAGAGAAGGGTACTGTTTGAAATGCAAGTTGGCTAATCCTGACGCATCCCTGACTTCCAAGTTTGAAATATATTCATCTTCATATCCAAGGAACCTATGCAATGCAAGTTGGCTAGTCCTTGAGATTTGTTCGGTCATTGTTGCTTAGAGTACTCCAGGATTGCAATATTATTATGACTACAAATATTTTTTCTTTAACAGCCTCCCTCGATCATAATTTGTTAAGCGAAAATTGTTTCAAAAATTTTCTAACTACTCCCTCCATCCTAGAACACAATGCATTATGACTTCTAAAATTTATACTAAGATATATATGAGGCATTCTATATGGATGGAAATACTGAGTGGCGCCTTATGAGGGAGCAAATGCTTAAGAATTAGGTATGTAGAGTTCCACCTAACATCCATGCCCAAACCAAATTTTCTCGGCTTAACACTAGTAGCAATGTAGTAGCTCTTATATGCAGCAATTCTTTGGTTAGAAGAGTTTAAGAAAGATATTGCAGTCCTAAATGTTTCAATCAAAGACTTAACATCATGTAGGTCCTCCTTAACGATAATATTGATAATGTGACAAGCACAATGCTGATGCAAAACAACTCACTAACATTAAGGTATCTAGACAGTATAGGTTCAAGTTTATCCAGGGCTGATGCATTGTCTAAAGTAATAGAAAACATTTTTCAGACAAACCATAATCAGCTAGAACATATGCAACATGATCATCAACGTTCTGTCCATCGTGGGACTCATCAATAAGCCTAAGACCAATCATCTTCTTCTCTAGTTGCCAATTAGAATTAATGTAGTGAGCAACAAGCCAACAACACTAAGATTGTCCTCCTTGGCATTACTTGACCAAATGTCAGAGGTAATACCAACACAGGTAATACCAGCTGAACTGAAAGACTCAACAAGCTTAGCACGACAACCATTGAAGTACTTCACAAAGTCTCTAGTGGTGGTTTGCCTAGAGACAAACAAAACTAGGGTTATGAGCAATCTTAATGTACTTTTCAAATGCCTCAGTTTCACCCACACAAACATGAACACCAAGTCTAGCAATCAATCGACAAAGTTGAGTATGAGCAACCTTGGGACTGTACTCCCAATTATGCATATTACCATTATGATTAAAAGAAATCTGGGACTAAGACATGCGAGTTTTTTCATGCCTCTTAACGCATTGATCCCTATGCCATGCGAGATGGCTAGTGCCACCACTAGAGAGAGCTAAGTACACCTTAACACAATGGAGACATTATTTAGCTTCATACTTGACCTTATTACCACTGACTGTGGCGTAAATCAATTACACAAGCATCAAAGTTGAACACAGGTCCAAGTTGTATTCATTCCATAATCGTACTATACATGTCAGAGGGGGTATTTATAGAGGTCCTAGCCTTAATATCTACATATAAATAACCATTTTACCCCTCTCTCTAATTGATACAACCCCTTCAAACTGCAGGGGCAAAGTTGTCTTTATTACTATTCTAGGCTTCATTCTTCAACTTGTACTTGCCAATCTTTGTTGAAAACATTGTCTTTAGATTTAGCCCATCCTTGCCTTGTCTCCTTTTGACTTTGCTTTAAGCGAAGTCAAACTTTAAGCGAAGTCAAAAGGAGACAAGGCAAGGATGGGCTAAATCTGAAGACATCTTGTCTTCGCTTCTGACTTGTTTCAGTCTTTTCTTTATTTGTAGCGAAGTCGAATCCTTTTGGGCGAAGTCAAAATATCATCTTTGCTCTTTGCTTTCCTGTAGGCAAACTTTGTTACAGAAATTACAAATACAACTTCGAAGTTCTAGGGCTGAGTTTTATGACAAAGTCAAATCCCCAACAGCAGTCCATCATGGGCGAAGGCCTACTCCAAAGGTCTGAATCCTGTGAAGTTTTGATTTGAAAACAAAGATAGAAAACACCGTCCTGAACATTAGAGTTGGCCGTTTATATCCGTTAGACTATGAACAATTACTCTTTTGAACCGTAACAGTCGATTTTGACCTGCGAAAGTTGAACCGTCAGGTTTGACCTGAAGCCACCTATAAATACTGCGCCCTCCCCCTGGTTTCATCACTTTATCGAAGACGGGGAGGTGCTGCTCAATTTTTCCTTGAAGCAAAGTCAAATTTGTTGCGAAGACTTAATCTTCTACGAAGTCTTGAGTTTGAGTTTTGTCACTTGATTTGCTAAGGTTAATTCAAATTTGCTAAGTTTGTTTTTATTTTTGTTTAGTTTTCTTATTGAAGTTTTAGTGTGTTTACACCAAAATTTGGGAAGAAGAACGCGGGAACTCAAAGCTTCCAAGATTATGCCAAACAAGGAATCGATTGAATGAGGATCAATATTAGCTGATTCAGATGCAGCGTTGGAATCGGCTCTCTTCGAATGACATCAGCAGATAACGACAATGAGCTATGGTTGGCGTCGGGAAATACATGTCGGACTCTACAAAAAGGGAAATATTAGGGTCCAGGTTATCTTAAGTTAGGAACATTTTCTTTATACCAAAGATTGTAATCAGTTGTACTTAAATAGGATTCATGCTTAGGTTTCGGGTATAAATGTTGGACCCCGACTATTGTAAAAAGGACATCCAATCAATCAATACAAATTACCTTTTTGGCTCCGTGCCAACCCTTAGGAGTAGGAGTAGTGTAGATCTCAGTGAGTTCTTCAACAAGCAGGGCTGCATCGGTCCGGCCGACCTCTAGCTTGTCTGTAAGTACCATCATGGCTTATACTTTGGTTTGTAAGGCTGCATTGGTTAAGTTCGACCTCCACTACAAGCTCTAGTATAAACTAGTTATCGATCTTTATCCAGTTCAAGTACGGCTGCATCAGTTAAGTTCGACCTCCACTGCTTGAATTAGATTAAGGTCAAGTTATAGGCTCTACCTAAGGGTGACGTCCTTTGGGTAGATTCATTAAGTTACCAATCTTGCTGATGTTTTTACTGTCAATTGTATTTCAGCAACATCAACCTGCCCGATCAAGATCGAACTAGATCGGCCTCATATCCTTTTAGACCGTCGTTTGCTTTGTGACAATACGATATTTCTTACTTTGAGCGACGGGTTACATTTTTATTGGTTGTTCTACCTCGATCTTGATCATGCATAGTACGCGGTTAAGGCACGTATGATCTTAAAGAGGTTTGCTGGCTAGTTGAATCTGGTCTATAGTTCGCTATTATGGCTGCAACGATCCGGTCGATCCCCACTGATGGCACTTTAGATTAGAGGATGCTAGTTGGTAGATTTATTTCTAATCAGGCATGACCTTAGCTATTTGTTATGCCTACATTGGCTAAATAGCCGATCGCCTGCACTTTAATGCTCATAGTATGTCTTCATGATCCTGTTAAATATGAGTAGATCCGTTTTTCTTTAAAGACTTAATCTGTCATATTTATTATGGCTACCATCGATCTGGTCGAACCCCACTGTTAAAGATGATAGGTTAGGTTTCAGGAGTTGATAGGTCTGCTCATATTGAATAGTCAGATTGTTCACATCATGTGACCTTTTTTCTACCAGAATCGACTCTTTTAGTTGATTCGCCTGCGCCTTCATAGATATAGCATGTCTTTCAGAAAACCTGTCAAGGTATGGATGGTTTTGTGAAGTCTTTGGCTTTAGTTTGTTGTTATCATCATAGCCGCATCAATCTGGTCAAACCTGACTGTTGATGATAGCGGATTAGATTTGGAGCGCTTGTAGAACTATTCGTACTAGATAGTCGATTTGTTTGTATGTTATATCCTTTCTCGTCAGACTCATCGGCTCAATGCTTCATACTGGTTATATTTTGTCTAGCTGATGATTTTACTTACATCTATGTGCACCATATTCGTCATCATAAAAATAATCACATCCTGCGAGTGTTATAGTCCTTAATAGCCAATTTTCTTCTCGTGTCGGCTATTCGATCGATTTTTCCCATCTGGCTGTTGGCCCACTGGATCACCGGTGTTGCCAACCACTCACTAGCGCTGCCGACCACGACTAACGTCGTTCGACCACACACTATGACTAGAGGGAGGACAACGATAGTTCATGGTCGGCATCACTAGTGTGTGCTCGACAACATTGGTGAGTGGTCAGACATCTCCGTGCTGAAGATCCAGTGGGCTAACACTAGCTGCTCCCGAAGTGGCACACTTGGAACTGTCTGGGCAAGACCGGCATGTTCCACCTTAAATTACTAATAAACTTTCTCTCCTTGTCAATTGCAGGTCAAATTGACAGGCACGCCCTCGGGAGGAATTCGTAGGGTCAACTGGTCCTGCGTTGAAGCCAAGCGGATCTCCAGCCTTGCCCCATCAAGCAGATCCTTTTGGCTTGCTGTGTGCTCGGCGCATCAACATGTTTTTAGGTCAAATTGACTGGCACACCCTCGGGAGGAATTCGCAGGGTCGACTGGTCCTGCGTTGAAACCAAGCGGATCTCCAGCCTTGCTCCGTCAAGTAGATCCTTCTGACTTGCTGTGTGCTCGGCGCATCGACATGTTTTTGCGCCGACATAGTGATATGTTTTGCTTTGTGTTTTTCTTATTTCAGATGTCTGAGCAAGAGAAAGTTGTTTTTGAAAAATCTCCTACTGAATCAAATCAGTCTTTGGCTAAGACGAAGTCAGATGATGATTTGTCGGATGTTTCTGTGTCTGAGTCAGAGTTAGGGGATGAAAAAAATCTTTGAAGTTTGGTAAAACATTGATTGATGAGAAGGAGCTGAATTGGATGGTTACTAATCATATGGTAGAAAGGGCCTCTGTTCATTTGCCCAAGGATGAGACAATTGCTGATCCGAAGCCTCATGAATGTGTGGTTTTCATAGTCAAATTTAGTGCTGGACTTCGTATGCCCTGCCAAGATTTTCTTAAGGAAGTTTTGAAGGCTTACAACATTGAAATGCATCACTTGACTCCAAATGGGATTGTGAAGATTGCTTTGTTTATTTGGGTAGTAACTTCTCAAAATGTGAACCCAAATATCAAAGCTTTCTGCGCTCTTCATGAAATGCATACTCAATTTAGGAACAAAATGGTTGAGGGGAAGAAAGTTATCAAATATTTTGGTTGTAGTAGTTTCAAGCCTGCCCAGAGTGCCAAGCAAAGTCCTCCAGCTTCTAAAAATAAGTGGAACAAAGACTAGTATAGGTACTGGTTCTATCATTTGGTTCCACTTGTTGAAGAAAGAGATGAATCGAAAAAGATGGTCAAGAAATACTCGTTGGTAGGGAACATGGGAAATAATGCTTTTGAATGTAGGTCTATTTTTGCAAGTTCGAAGAACTTGAAGACTTGTGAAAAGGCTTATAAGTTGGCAGCCACTATACAAGGTGCTAGGGACCTTTGTGTGGAGTACCTTGCGGCACGGGTGTCGCCTCTCAAAAAAGGCTAGAGTTTTGTTTGTTTTCATCAGAAAACTGTCCGAGGGAAAGATTACTTGTACCCTGATAGCGAAGTTGTCCAGCCTTAGAATTTTTTAACTGATGAAGATTTTGTCTCCGCTGTTGAAGTGAAAGCGGTTGCAATACTTTGGAAATTTTTGAAGAAGGTGAAAGATTTGATGGAAAAGATTTTGGGGATGATTATAAGCGCTTAAATAGAGTTTTAAGTTGCTAACATCAAGTATGGTGAAAGGCCGCCACTAGCTTATACTCATGGTGCAAAGCCTAGTATAGAGAATATTAATGTTATGAGGAAAAAGAGAGTTGCGCCCAAACTTACTAAGAAGGTAAGTATGAAGAAGAAGACTGCTACCGCTGCCTCTAGTTTTGGTGAAAGTGGTGAGGCTGAGGAAGAATTTGGGCAAAATGTTGAGAGTCAAGAGACTTTTTATCAGCAGGTTCGTGATGAAGAGGTGAGAATGATTAGTCTAGTCTTTAATTCTAGTGGGTTAACTACGCCTCTATTGACTCTACTTTCATCTTATTTCTAGAACTTTGGGGCTTCGTTGGAGTCTGGTGCTAGGGCTAGCGAAGACACTTTGGCTTCATCGCCAGTTATTCCAGTAAATTCTCCAGCGATTGCTGTTGTTGATGCTCCTATTGAGAATGTTGGTGCTACTACTTGAAAACAATTTGAAGAAGGTGAAATTCTAACTATGGCTTCCTAGGAAACTGTGGAGCCATCGTCAAGGTTTGGTGCCCAAACTCCTCCTGTTACTGAGTTGGGTGATGCAGATGCTCGTCTTGGCGCTCCAACTCTACCAGTTGTTGAGGCCCAAGATATGGATGTAGATATTAGTTGTGATTGTGCTCTTGTTGGCGGAGGTGACTTTAACATTTCTAAAGATGGAGCTTGTGTGGCCAAAAGTCACAAGGGTACTTTTCTGGCTACTCTTGACTTTGATGAACTGAGGATGATGTTTTGATGAGGAAACTAGGGGTTCTAAGGCTGCTCGCTTGACTAAGTCCACTATAAATGTTAATACTGGTGAAAAGGTTGCCTGTCAACTTGAGAAAGGCATTTCTACAGGTTAGTTTATTGATTTCTTTGTTCATTGTTTTTACTGTTTGATGTATGTTTATTATTTTTGACTTTGTTTTTGTTTGTGGAAGATTTTTTTCCTGATTCTTCATATCAAAAAGAGAGGACTGTAGATGTTGGAAAAATGAAGGAGGTGGTTTAGTGTGGCAGAACCGCCCAATTTAACCTAATCCCAAGTATACTTGTCACCATTTGACACTAAGTACACGGAGATCAAGTTAAACCCGGTAGTCTATCGAGTACACCCCAGAGGAGGACTCGAAAATCTACATTTTCATCAGGACCATAAACAAGTGAATAAAGCTTACGTCATTTATTAACCATTTCATACATCACAACATTACATAAAATCAGAGTTAAAATAGATTTCATAAAAGCAAATGGAAGAAAGACCATTTTACAAAAGCAAAGCAGGTTAACAATTTTGAATATTGAAGCGTAAGTAGAGATGGAAGAGTAAAACTTCTACAATCGTGGTGACAAAGGAAGCCTCGTTGAGCCCACTAGGAGGTATCCACACACAACATTCAGCTCCAAAGCAGCCCACCTATTACCTACAACAGAGAGGGAATAAAATCCGGAGTAGACGATGTACTCTGCAAGACTTACCCGACTAGGTGGGACTAGTCTCCTGACTCTCAAGGATATGCGGGGGCTATTTGGCTAGCTGTTTAGTTGTTTTGTAGAGAAGCGTTACTAATAGTGCATCCTTATATTCAAAGTTTTAGCAGTCACATCAAGTTTATTACATAGCCATTCTAGGTAAGCACCTGAACTGCTTTCAAGCATGTGGTAAGCAACCAAATCATATTTCATGATCCAACAATAACCATATAATCATCTCCAAGTTCCAGTTGCATTAACTATGATGGCAGTGATACGACAAGTGGTATCCATATCCAAGAAGGGCGGCAATTGCAATCGATGTATATCTAGCTGGGCAATCCCAAACACACGCCCGTACTTCTCGAAGGAGCAAGTATAAGGCTACTATTCCCATCGTACAACTAAGGCTCAAAATGACATGACCACCCCCCGGGAACCAACCCTATGAGGCCCGCCCCGCGAACTAGCGATGGGTTTCCCCCTCATAAGTTTTACCATGGACATTCCTCGTCCCAAAACAGCCGCTAGAATGGCCAGAGAAACACTTCAGTGAACATTTTGCGCACCTTAGTTGTAAGACAATACTTAGCTTCATGGTCAACTGTAACTCAAGCCCCTGTTATGTGTTTGGTACCTTCAAACTTGTCACAACGCTACCAACGGTACAGTCCTTAATTGACACAGGCAAGACTAATGCAACTAGAGCCTCGCTCTATTGCTATAACTAACCACATCCAAACCAAAGTCCACAGTCTCGCCCGGTCTCCAATTATTATCCAGCACCTCAAGTCCATGTGATAGTAGTAGCAGAATAGCCTTGACCTATCTCTCGCGAGTGATAGTCCATCACCCGACTTCTACCGTAGGTCCTATAGCATGGCATACTACACGATTCCTGTCATACTAGTAGGGCTCATAGGATAGAACATTTATGCAGGTGGGTTTCAAGCAACTCCTGCAACTTAATTGTAACACCCCTAGTGTTACAAGCTTGCTTAGCACCGAGATTTAGGTATGAGAGGGATTAGCCAAACAAGTTTTTCTGATCAGGCGTGACCTTAGCTATTTGCTATGCCTACATCGGCTAAATAGCCGATCTCTGGCACTTTAATGCTCATAGTATGTCTTCATGATCCTGTTAAATATGAGTAGATCCGTTTTTCTTTAAAGACTTAATCTGTTATATTTATTATGGCTACCATCGATCCGGTCAAACCCCACTGTTAAAGATGATAGGTTAGGTTTCAGGAGTTGATAGGTCTGCTCATATTGAATAGTCGATTGTTCACATCATGTGACCTTTTTTCTACCAGAATCGACTCTTTTAGTCGATTCGCCTGCGCCTTCATAGATATAGCATGTCTTTCAGAAAACCTATCAAGGTATGGATGGTTTTGTGAATTCTTTGGCTTTAGTTTGTTGTTATCATCATAGCTGCATCAATCTGGTCGAACCTGACTGTTGATGATAGCGGATTAGATTTGGAGCGCTTGTAGAACTATTCATACTAGATAGTCGATTTGTTTGTATGTTATATCCTTTCTCGTTAGACTCATTGGCCCAATGCTTCATACTGGTTATATTTTGTCTAGCTGATGATTTTACTTACATCTATGTGCACCATATTCGTCATCATAAAAATAATCACATCCTGCGAGTGTTACAGTCCTTAACAGCCAATTTTCTTCTCGTGTCGGCTATTCGATCGATTTTTCCCGTCTGGCTATTGGCCCATTGGATCACTGGTGTTGCCAACCACTCACTAGCGCTACCGACGACGACTAACGTCGTTCGACCACACACTATGACTAGTGGGAGGACAATGATAGTTCATGGTCGGCGTCACTAGTGCGTGCTCGACAACATTAGTGAGTGGTCAGACATCTCCGTGCTGAAGATCTAGTGGGCTAACACTGGCTGCTCCCAAAGTGGCACACTTGGAACTGTCTGGGCAAGACTGGCATGTTCCACCTTAAATTACTAATAAACTTTCTCTCCTTGTCATTTGTAGGTCAAATTGACTGGCACGTCCTCGGGAGGAATTCGCAGGGTCGATTGGTCCTGCGTTGAAGCCAAGCGGATCTCCAGCCTTGCTCCATCAAGCAGATCCTTTCGGCTTGCTGTGTGCTCGGCGCATCAACACGTTTTTAGGTCAAATTGACTGGCACACCCTTGGGAGAAATTCACAGGGTCGACTGGTCCTGCGTTGAAGCCAAGCGGATCTCCAGCCTTGCTCCGTCAAGTAGATGCTTCTGGCTTGCTGTGTGCTCGACGCATCAACATGTTTTTGCGCCGACATAGTGATATGTTTTGCTTTGTGTTTTTCTTATTTCAGATGTCTGAGCAAGAGAAAGTTGTTTTTGAAAATTCTCCTACTGAATCAAATCAGTCTTCGGCGAAGACGAAGTCAGATGACGATTTGTCGGATGTTTCTGTGTCTTAGTCGGAGTTAGGGGATGACACAAAATCTTTGAAGTTTGGTAAAACATTGATTGATGAGAAGGAGCTGAATTGGATGGTTACTAATCATATGGTAGAAAGGGCCTCTATTCATTTGCCCAAGGATGAGACAATTGCTGATCCGAAGCCTCATGAATGTGTGGTTTTCATAGTCGAATTTAGTGCTGGACTTCGTTTGCCCTGCCAAGATTTTCTTAAGGAAGTTTTGAAGGCTTACAACATTGAAATGCATCACTTGACTCCTAATGGGATTGTGAAGATTGCTTTGTTTATTTGGGTAGTAAATTCTCAAAATGTAAACCCGACTATCAAAGCTTTCTGCGCTCTTAATGAAATGCATACTCAGTTTAGGAACAAAATGGTTGAGGGGAAGAAAGTTATCAAATATTTTGGTTGCAGTAGTTTCAAGCCTGCCCAGAGTGCCAAGCAAATTCCTCCAGCTTCTAAAAATAAGTGGAACAAAGACTAGTATAGGTACTGGTTCTATCATTTGTTTCCACTTGTTGCAGAAAGAGATGAATCGAAAAAGATGGTCAAGAAATACCTATTGGTAGGGAAGATGGGAAATAATGCTTTTGAATGTAGGTCTATTTTTGCAGGTTCGAAGAACTTGAAGACTTGTGAAAAGGCTTATAAGTTGGCTGCCACTATGCAAGGTGCTAGGGACCTTTGTGTGGAGTACCTTGTGGCTCGGGTGTGGCCTCTCAAAAAAGGCTAGAGTTTTGTTTGTTTTCATCAGAAAACTGTCCGAGGGAAAGATTACTTGTACCCTGATAGCGAAGTTGTCCAGCCTTAGAATTTTTTAACTAATGAAGATTTTGTCTCCGCTGTTGAAGTGAAAGCGGTTGCAATTCTTGGAAATTTTTTTAAGAAGGAGAAAGATTTGATGGAAAAGATTTTGGGGACAGATTATAAGCACTTAAATAGAGTTTTAAGTTGCTAACATCAAGTATGGTGAAAGGCCGCCACCTGCTTATACTCATGGTGCAAAGCCTAGTATAGAGAATATTAATGTTATGAGGAAAAAGAGAGCTAGGCCCAAACTTACTAAGAAGGTAAGTACGAAGAAGACTGCTACTGCTGCCTCTAGTTCTGGTGAAAGTGGTGAGGCTGAGGAAGAATTTGGGCAAAATGTTGAGAGTCAAGAGACTTTTTGTCAGCAGGGTTGTGATGAAGAGGTGAGAATGATTAGTCTAGTCTTTAATTCTAGTGGGTTAACTGCGCCTCTATTGACTCTACTTTCATCTTATTTCTAGAACTTTGGAGCTTCGCTGGAGTCTGGTGCTGGGGCTGGCGAAGACACTTTGGCTTCATCGCCAGTTATTCTAGTAAATTCTCCAGCGATTGCTGTTGTTGATGCTCCTATTGAGAATGTTGGTGCTACTACTAGAAAACAATTTGAAGAAGGTGAAATTCTAACTATGGCTTCCCAGGAAACAGTGGAGCCATCGTCAAGGTTTGGTGCCCAAACTCCTCCTGTTACTGAGTTGGGTGATGCAGATGCTCGTCTTGGCACTCCAACTCTACCAGTTGTTGAGGCCCAAGATATGGATGTAGATATTAGTTGTGATGGTGCTCTTGTTGGTGGAGGTGACTTTAATATTTCTAAAGATGGAGCTTGTGTGGCCAAAAGTCACAAGGGTACTTTTACGACTACTCTTGACTTTGATGAATCTGAGGATGATGTTTTTGATGAGGAAACTAGGGGTTCTAAGGCTGCTCGCTTGACTAAGTCCACTATAAATGTTAATACTGGTGAAAAGGTTGCCTGTCAACTTGAGAAAGGCATTTCTACAGGTTAGTTTATTGATTTCTTTGTTCATTGTTTTTACTGTTTGATGTATGTTTATTATTTTTGACTTTGTTTTTGTTTGTGGAAGATTTTTTTCCTGATTCTTCATCTCAAAAAGAGATGACTGTAGATGTTGGAAAAATGAAGGAGGTGGTTTAGTGTGGTAGAACCGCCCAATTTAACCTAATCCCAAGTATACTTGTCGGCCATTTGACACTAAGTACACCAGAGATCAAGTTAAACCCAGTAGTCTGTCTAGTACACCCCACGGGAGGACTCAAAAATCTACATTTTCATCAGGACCATAAACAAGTGAATAAAGCTTACATCATTTATTAACCATTTCATACATCACAACATTACATAAAATCAAAGTTAAAATAGATTTCATAAAAGCAGCGGAAGAAAGATCATTTTACAAAAGCAGCAGAAGTTAACAATTTTGAATATTGAAGCAGAAGTAGAGATGGAAGAGTAAAACTTCTACAATTGTGGTGACAAAGGAAGCCTCGTTGAGCCCACTAGGAGGTATCCACACACAACATTCAGCTCTAGCAGCCACCTATTACCTGCAATAGGGGGGAATAAAATCCAGAGTACATGATGTACTCCGCAAGACTTACCCGACTAGGTGGGAGTAGTCTCCCGACTCTCAAGGATATGCGGGGGCTATTTGGCTAGCTATTTAGTTGTTTTGTAGAGAAGCGTTACTAATAGTGCATCCTTATATTCAAAGTTTTAGCAGTCACATCAAGTTTATTACATAGCCATTCTAGGTAAGCCCCCTGAACTGCTTTCAAGCATGTGGTAAGCAACCAAATCATATTTTGTGATCCAACAATAACCATATCATCATCTCCATGTTCCAGTTGCATTAACTATGATGGCAGTGATACGACAAGTGGTATCCATATCCAAGAAGGGCGGCAATTGCAATCGATGTACATCCAGCTGGGCAATCCTAAACACACGCTCGTACTTCTCGAAGGAGCAAGTATAAGGCTACTATTCCCATCGTACAACCAAGGCTCAAAATGACCTGACCACCCCCGGGGAACCCACCCTATGAGGCCCGCCCCGTGAACCAGCGATGGGTTTCCCCCTCATAAGTTTTACCGAGGACATTCCTCGTCCCAAAAATAGCCGCTAGAATGGCCAGAGAAACACTTCAGTGAACATTTTGCGCACCTTAGTTGTAAGCCAATACTTAGCTTCATGGTCAACTATAACTCAAGCCCCTGTTATGTGTTTGGTACCTTCAAACTTGTCACAACGCTATCAACGGTATAGTCCTTAATTGACACAGGCGGGACTAATGCAACTAGAGCCTCGCTCTATTGCTATAACTAACCACATCCAAACCAAAGTCCACAGTCTCGCCCGGTCTCCAATTATTATCCAGCACCTCAAGTCCATGTGACAGTAGTAGCAGAATAGCCATGACCTATCTCTCGTGAGTGACAGTCCATCACCTGACTTCTACCGTAGGTCCTATAGCATGGCATACTACGCGATTCCTGTCATACTAGTAGGACTCATAGGATAGAACATTTATGCAGGTGGGTTTCAAGCAACTCCTGCAACTTAATTGTAACCCCCCTAGTGTTACGAGCTTGCTTAGCACTGAGATTTAGGTACAAGAGGGATTAGCCAAACAAGTTTTTGGGTTTTAGAAATTTATAATGCACGGGAAGTGATAAGTGAATCCTATGTGACTCACTTTTGTGGACTCAAATAAATATCCAAGTTAACTTACTTGGTGCGTAAAAGTGTTAATGAAAATCCTAACAAGATACATGGGATAAGTCGTTTTAATTGTTTGGCATGAAAGCCAATTTATATAAAGAAAAATAAAATATAACTTGGGTGTAGTACTTAAGTAAAGATGACGAGCAAGTGGTGTAGTTGAAGATGCAACTTTAATTTGTGAAAACAAATGTTATTAACTAGTGCTCTTGGGAGCTCAAAATCAAATTTGAAGTTAAGATGAGCTCTTTTCGTTAAGACGACAAACACTTGAACTTACATTTAAAGTACTATTTTTGGCGATTTATTGTGGATGAAATAATTAATTAATGCTTAAATATTTTGTTCCTATGGGTTAGTATAAGGTATGGACTATTGCATGAAATACTTGTTGGTAGTAGTTAATAGGGTTTAGGCCTTTTAAAATTTGTAAAAAAAGTGTTAATGGCTATTAGTTCGAATTGAACCTTAACTTTTCTAAGTATGGAAAAGTAGTAAGACAATGCTATCTTGACATTTAAATTCTAACTAAAATGTTTAAACACTAGATCTATGTTTTTGTGCCGTTGGTTGCTTCTAAGTAAGCACTTGAGCATGGTGTAGGTCGAAGTTGTGTTGGATGTCACGTTCCTCTCATAAAAATTGACCAAACCTCCTTAGAACGCGCTGTGAACCATGATTTGGTGCTTGGTTTGTGAATCGGTTTTCAGCGTGATGAACTTAGGTTGGCACCTCCCTTTCTTCCTCTCTGGTCACTCTCTGGACGTGAGGTTTGCTTCGCCAGTTGGGTGTTAGTATCGGCTTTAGGTTAGAGAAATTAATTGAACCTTGATCATGATCGTTAGCAGCTTTTGCTTTGCTTTAAAAGGCATGCACATCACCAGTTGCTACATCTTGGCCCGAGTTCATAGTCCCCACACGCGTGGGCGCTGCTGGCGCCAGGCTCAAGCCGTGGTCGGGCTGCTGCCG
The DNA here is from genome assembly GCA_904845875.1 of Miscanthus lutarioriparius. Taxonomy (NCBI): domain Eukaryota; kingdom Viridiplantae; phylum Streptophyta; class Magnoliopsida; order Poales; family Poaceae; genus Miscanthus; species Miscanthus lutarioriparius. The sequence goes on along the minus strand of CAJGYO010000001.1, from coordinate 89,961,891 downwards.
CTGGCTAGCTCGCACGCCCGGGTGATGCTACGTAGCGCCTATGGCCTAGCGTTGGCCGGTCCCGGCTAGCTGTGGCCTGGCTCCTGCTGCTACGTGTGTGTCGTGCTCGGGTGGCTAGCCGTGATGCCGCACGTAGGGTAAGCCTAGGCTGCAATGGTCGTTGCTTGGCCAATGTGGCACCCGCCTCACCTTTCGATCCACCTACCGCGCTGAACCCTTGAGCGTGTTCCACTGCTCGTTGCGCCTGGGCCGATGACCCCGGTCACAATGGAGATGGGATGCCTCCCTACCTCGCCTTGCCCTGCTAGCCGACGCCGGTGAACCCTGCTCAGGTCTAGCCACTCCAATTCAAGTGTGTCGTGCCAAGCCCTCCACTGTCTCATCACCTGTGCACATGTGCTCGTGTTGCAGCTATCAATCAGAGCCGACCATCTTAATCCACTCGTGCTCACTCATGTGCCTCTCCATGTCATGACCATGGCTTGAGCTCTGCCTTTCCGCCCTCTAATTTGCCTAGCTCAGGGCTTCATAGTTCGATTCCTCGCACCAGTAGGTGGCATAAGAAGTCAACTAGGTGCCCCATCTTCCCCATGCCCGTCCAAGCACTACTGGCCGCCAATTTGGCTTTTTTCTCACCGTCGGCTAGGTGCGCCACTGTGCCAGTGAAATTGGAGCATGGTCTGAATGGGTTCAATTATTTGAATCCATGAGCTCGCTTTAACCTGCTCTATCTAGTGCTCATGCCATTTTGCCAGGGCGCTTGCCGGAGATGTGGTGATGCATGGGTGTCCATCCCAAAGCACCACCGCCCCGGTGGCTCGCAAGTGGCCAGGCCACCTCGGCACTCCTACGCCTCAACCATCACCGCAGTATGAATTCCGGTGACCTACTGGTGCTTACTCGCTATCTCTATCATCCTGATAGAACCTTAGGCCATCGTGGATAGCGGCTCGCCTCTGTAGCCTATGATAGTGCGCCTTTGAGTCCCTAACCGTTGTCCATCCTTGCGCGTTTAGCCATAGATGGCGACCGACCCGCTAAATGGGTCCACGTAGGCCTCTGGTGGCCGGCATGGATGCGCAGTGCCACCGCTCGTCGCTACGCCATGCACAGGATGGCCGGGGGTGCGCGCGGAGAAATTTGGAAAAGTTCAGGGGGTTAAGTGAATTCGTTAGAGAGGAAGAAATAGTATTAGGACCTAGTCGTGGTTTGGGAAAAGTCCAAGGGCTCATGTGCTAAAGTGCCAGCACGGGCTCCCCATCATGGGCCGTCTCGCACATGGGCCACGTCGCGCGCTAGGCCACCGGGTCTGCTTGGCCGAATGCTTGCCACTGGCCCTTTTTGTTTTCTAAAGCATTTTCTAATTTAGTTTCTAAGTTAAACTTGTAAATTCAATATAAAATTGTGTAGTTAACCGAAAATTGTGAAACGAATTTTGTTAGGTTCCTAAAATCCTGATCCATATGCCAATATGTCTTGTTCACATGGTTTCATAGTATTTTCCGAAGTTATCTAATTAAATTGAGATGCGTAATATTATTAAAATATAAACTTGTAGGAATTTTTATGACAAATCAGTGCAACTGTTAATTCTGAAACTTTCATAGTAAATTCCTAGCATTATTAGGTGCTCACTGTAATTTTTGTAGCTCCATAATAATTAGTTTGGTAGGGTAGCTAAATGAGCCCTGGTTCAAAAATATATGTTTAATAAAAAAAATGTTGAAACACCTTGGGATTTTAAAACTAAAACATTTTTCCAGAGGCGAAGGCTTACTTGACGATGTGGATACATAGACTAGTACGATAGTCATTAAAGCTAGATTGTTAGCTTGCGGAGTGTAATCATATTTTTAAGAGTTGTGGTTACCGTTGATTAATTATGTCTCTGCATTGCATCCACATATATCATAATAGGAACAATGATGGATCATGGAGTCGACTGAAGTAGCTAAAAATATGGTGCCTTGATGATCGTGTCGGTCGATGGATTGCTAATCCTTGGTTATATCTTGCCCAGGCAAGCTCCAGTGCATAACCTCTATTATTCTGCACTTTTATTTTATGCTTGTGCTTTAAATTTTAAGGAGTTGAATGAAACCACTTGCATATATATATATACATATATATATATATATCCTTATTCTATGAGTCCTACTAGTATGTCACGATCATGTAGATTGCTATGCTATAGGATCCGGTAGAAGTTGAGTGATTACCTATCACTCGCAAGAGATAGGAAAGATATTATTGTTGTTATTATATTACTATCACATGGAATATATATGGAGGATAATTGGAGACCGGGCGGAATGGTACTTTGGATCTGGACTTGGTTAGGCATTCGAGCAAGGCTCGGATTGCACTTGTTCCACTTGTGTCGATTGAGGACCGTCTGTTGCTGTGGATGGTTCAGGTCACAGACTTATTATCTTGATCACATACTTGCTTATGGGAGCAGGAAGTCTTGTTACGCTCTTATCATGGGTTCGGCTCTTTCCCGACCGACTATTTGGTGGCGGGAAAGGTAGAGGTCTAAGCACCATATTGAGACCGGGTCTCAAGCGCGTGGGGGCTTAGAGTCCAAGTTTGGACGGGGGACGGACCCCTTGACAGAGTGGAATGGGTTGGTCTTGTTTGTGCCTAGGGAACAAACGGGGCATGTGTTTCGAGGTATCCAATTTGGGATACATTGGTTCACAAATCGCCATTTCGTGATCTGGTAATGACTTGGCTATGGTCTAGCACCATAGTAAGAACTAGAACTTGAAGGTAATAAAATGGTTCTTATTGCTTACCACCTGCTTGAAAGTAGCATAGGTGCTTACATAGAATGGATAGTTAATGAACTAATGATGACTGCTAATAAAACTTAATATAAGGACACACATTTAGTAATGCTTCCACAGATGCAATAACCCACAAGCCAAATAAGCCTTGCATATCCTTGGAGTCTTTTTTTTCTCTGTCGATAAGTCTAGCTGAGTACAATCAAGTACTCGGGGTTTTATTCCGCCTATTGTAGGTGATCAGAGGATACTTAGAGCTGACTCTTGTGTGAGGAAACCTCCTGGTGGGTTCAAAGAGGATTCCTTTCACACTACGAACATAGTATTTATTTATAACCCTCCCTAAAGTTTTTTATAAGAAAAGATGTAAAATCTACTAGCATCTCTTGTATATAAATGTCCACTATGTTAATGCTCTACTATGTCATTAAATTAATCTTTGCTTTCTCTGTAACTCTGATAACATTGTTATATTCCACTGTTATAATCAATTGATGTAATATTCTACTACTATAATAAAGTGATGTAAGAAATGACTTAAGAATGTTGTAAGCTTTATTCTCTCATTTATGATCCTGATGAAAAAATGCGGATTTTCGAGTTCTCCCTTGGGGTGTGCTCGATAGAATTGCATAGTTTAGTGTCATCTCTTGAGTACTTACTATCTAATGGTAGACAGTACTCCTGGGAGGCATCAGTGCCCGAAAAATAGGGGTTATGCACTGGGGCTTGCCTGGGTAACTTGTATTATACTATGTTAGTATCCCTCCATTTCGGGACATGATCCAATCATCTCCATCTCCTGGACTCGGTTGCCAATACACCATCTTTCCGCTTGATGTCACATCCTTTAGTTGCCATCATTCCTAAATGATATGCAATAATGCAATGCATGCTTAATTCAAACAAGAATAACAAAGACATTTACAAACACTACAAGATAAGCAACACGTCATCATGGTGAAGGGTAACTAAACATTGGAGGTTCGACTCTCATCCTCTCCTAGCGACTTACTTGCGAGTTACTATTATCACACAAGCGAGCAAAACATGCCAAGCACACTTCTACTTACTAAACACACTTTGCCTGAGTAAGCCTCATAAGCTCTGTATGTTTCATGCTCATAAGACCTGGGGGAATATGATGCCCCCTAAAAGAAATCTTAAACTCATTCCATGTAACCTAAGCATTAGCAAGGAGGGTAGATAGGTAATGAGTCCACCAAATGGCTGCTGGACCATGCAACTGATGTGAGGCATATTCAGCCTTGATATGCTCTATAACTCTCAAGAGACAAAACTTCTGTTCAATGGTATTGAGACATTCATCGGCTTATAATGGCTCCTCTGTCTCCTTAAAGATAGGAGGTTTAGTGTCCAAAAAGTCCTTCAATTCACTGTACTAATTTGGTTCAGGTCCCTGGTGTTGGTCCTATCCCTGTCCATGACCGGTGTTCTACGCAAGCCCATGTAGTACTTCCCCCATTGACCGTTGGGTCTCCTGAAGCTAGGCCATCATTTCTGCTGGCGTGGGGTACGGTGGTGGTGGGAGATCATCATCACCCTCACCACTAGTATCGTCCCCTCTGCGAGTGCGAGTCATCTGCAAAATTGCAACAACAAGTGATTATTGGATGATGTCAAGAGATTGTAGAAGAATTGTATAATCATGCCATGCTGTAATTACTGGAGAGAATCTCAAATTCATACAATAACACAGAGGCACAATAATTCAATTCCGCAACATAACATCATCAATAGGACCACTTATCGTACTAGCAACACGTTCTGTATATGCCAAATTTTTCTTGCCTAAAACCACTGGGAATTCATTAAAAAGTGCAATCACTACATGTATTACCTGCATGGTTCCAATAACATCAAAGGGGTACATCATGAAATCAAAACCTACATTACGTGTTCATTACCTAAGGATCGAAAATAAAGAGCTAACCCATCTAGCTAGATATTATAGCTAAGCTACTCCTTAGGGTGGTCGCTGTCGATGTCGGACACACCGTCATCATGGTCGTCCTCAAAAGGCTCAACCTCCTCCTCTTCAGGCTCATCCTCGGCGTCCACCTCCATGCCTTCGTCCTCAGCAATCAACACATTAGGATCTTCTTCCACCGCTAGAGCTAGAGGAAGAATTGGGTTCACTATGTTATTGAGACGATGAACATCTAGCTGAAGCTCCTCAATCTATGGTATGAGTTCCTGCTCTCTACGATCAAACTCTATTGCCTACCTAGCAGCCTGGAACACAATCTGGATCCTAGCTGCCTCCCTAGTCTCAGCAATGCGAATGACCTCATCCCTCTCAGCATGGACATCCTGTAACTCAGCCCTAGCTGCATCTCTTTCAGCAACAACATGGACAAACTGCCATCGACGAGCTTCCAAGGCTGTCATATAATTACCTATCTCATTCTAAGCTGCTCTAACTACCCTTCAGTGCCTGCACATACGTCCACACATCCTGCGCTATGCAACCTATGCTCTATGGAGCCCTTGCATACAACTGATGTAACTATCATGGCAAGAGTAAAACATCCTCAAAACTGCATACATGGCACTCATGGAAGCATTACTACTTCTTGGCTGGGTCCAAGCGGTCTATGATGCATCCACTCGAGGGAAAGATCCAATGGGTCCATTGACAAGCTCATCACCGAATTCCTGACAGATTTCGCTGAGAACTTCAAAAGCGTCCACTTGGGAACCCTCCCAAGGGGTCTACCCATCTGACTCGATACTCCATCCTTGCCACTGAGGGTTGTCCACATGAGCGGCGACAGTGACCCACACGTCGTACCACCGTTGTCCCTCAGTTACCACTTCGCTCCAAAAATAGCGAGGGGGTTCAGCATACCCAATATAGTGCAGTACCCTCCACAATAAAGTGGGAGTTCCAAACAGTGCCAAAAAGGTGTCACTTGTAACAGGGGCTCCTAGGGCTGTCATCTATAGCAAATGTTACAATCTAGTGAGACACACGATTACAGAAAAGAGTTACTTAACAATAAGATCTTGCTAGGGGGAGGAACAATGCAATGATATGAATGAATGATGGATCATGATGTATGCTCGTTCCATACATCCTCACAAACTTAGAGAAATAAGTCCTAATGACATACGTGGTGGCATACATATGTTCTTTCGATAATATCGTATCTAAACGAACTACATGTTTCGTTGTTAGTGTACCTGCAAAAGATTCATTTCAGCCCAACCGAACAGTTATATATACAGAAAGGTAAATCTGGGCTCTAAGTTGAATATCAAGGATAGCAAGATATATATGAAAGCAGTAAACTAAATACTTCCATATATATATATCCCATATATATACTTCTATATCAAAGCTACCTGATGATCAATTACACTACCCACAATTAAATATGCACCATACAACCGTATCACCGCTAGCTCTCCCCGACTGCACGCTCACTTCTTGCGGTCATGCCACTCATCAACTTACCTTCTTACTTGGCGTAGAGGCATTTAATCCATACATTACCACTCAAATGAGTGGCATCCATACAATAGCATGCCGTATGGACGATGAAAGTAAAACCCCCCCATGTTAGTACTTAAATAGCCACCTAATAGTCCTTAACTGGGCATAAAGGAGATGACCACTGGCACACTATAGTTTTAAGTTCAATCTTCAACACTCTAAACTTATTACTACAGTTGTAGAAATTAAGTTTATAAAACCAAAATCTTTGTTTTAATTACACATGTGACAAGTTTAGTGTTGAATCCTGCTCTGATGCCAGCTATAACAGAACCGTCCAATTTATAAGAGCACAAGTACAATAGCAACCACCGAGGCAGTCAAACCATCACACTTGAGCCCATATAAATTCGGCAGTCCATCGAGTATCACAAAGGATCTCGAATCAACCAACATACAAGCCAAGATCGTACATGATTCAACATACAAGCCACATGTTACAACAAGTTCACAAATAATTTGTCATACATCAGAGTTCCAACATAGTTATTACAACATCAGTTTAATAGTAGCGGAAGCAACATAGTTCTAAATGACATCAATAGTAATTTAGATACATAGCCAGTTTTCACAGTCATCTCCAACCAAAAGCACAAGGGTGAGATGATATATAGAATGACCATGCCCATGGTCCTATTCCTCATCCACTACAGGAGCAAAGCAGTGCTTACAGTAGCCGTGGTACATCACATTATCTGCAACAATAGGGAAATAAACCTTGAGTACAAGAAGGTACTCAGCTAGACTTACCCGTCATAAACCAAAATAAGAGACACCAAGGATCATGCAAGGCTTATAAGTGGAGTTGGTTGACATCCTTTGCCTACAAGCCAATATTTATCTAGTATCTTTTAACTTTTGAATAACAAGTTTATTATTCCTGTTCCATTATAGATTAGCATCTATCCTATGACAAACATGTTGTGTACCATTAAATCATCACAATAGTAACCTTATCAAGTTGAGCATTTCCATAACCCACATAACCAACACTTTCATCAATTACTACGATGAAGGGGGCTCATGTCAAGTTCTCACTATCTGGGAGAGATGGTGATTCGAATCGATTCCTACCTAGCTAGGGAATTATTCCTAACACACACCCATACTCCCCCCCATCAGGGTCGCATCGGGTCACCTTTAGTACAACTCAGGTCCAAATCGCAGGTAAGACCAGCGCGACACCCTCAAAGATACTACCAATCTGCCAGAAGGCTCGGGACTCAAACCCACCCTTGGACTCACGCCATTGGCTCTCCGCACATCCTTACTGCCTCTAGGGTGCGCACTTTAACTGCTCATGTCCCTGGCCTGAGTTGTGCTACTCGGCTTCATGGTCGGTACGACTTATCCGGCGAACTATGTGAGAGGCATGTGTTCAACATGACAAGAGGGCCTCCAACAGCCAGTCCTTAAATGACACAGATAGAATCACTATAAGTCACCACACCTAACATATAAGATTCCACCCAGTCTCCAATTGTTCAACATCACCAGGTTATGTTCCACGATAGCACAATATAGCCAACCGTGATCAAGTCACCACCTATAGCTCGCAGGTGACAGGAAATCACCCAACTTCTACCGGTATAAGCATGGCTATGCATGAAGTTCGATCTTGGACATACATAGGATTCAAGATAGATATTTCTAGACAAGGAAAGTATATGCAACAAGTGGTTCTAATCAACTCTTATAACCTAATGCATCAAACATAAATGACTCAAGTAATATCTTGTAAAACATGGCAGACTTAGAATGATCCGGGGCTTGCCTTTCACAAACGTGGCCGGCTGGTGGTCAGGACACTCTTGGAGATGATCAACTTTAGGCTCACCTTTGCCTGGAGCTTCTTGGTGCTGAGCTTCCTGGTTCTCCTCTTATGGATTGGCTTCGAGTTCCACCAACGTGATTTCTTCCACTGCACCTATTGCATGCATATGCATAAATTAAGTATCATGGATGCATAGGAAGGATTGCGAGTGATATGACATGAGAACATGAATGATTCTATGTTGATTATTATATAAAGTTACTTAGATGATAACCAAGTTGAATTCTTATTTACTGCGTAGGTGCATATCTGTTCTCTAGAATTTTCAAGAATCCACACTAAGTCCATTTCTGGACCACAACACAGTAGTTAAAAGTTTAGATCATAACTGGAGTTTTACTCAACCAATTGCTGTGATCTAGGACTTTCTAGAAATCTCATAAAATTTCCAACAACTTTCATTTAGTCATCACATGATGATTTAATAGTATCTAGGTTAAACAATTCAATTATCCAGATCTATCCAGTAGACAAGCAAATTCGGATAACAGACTTCTAACAGCTATAATTGCCAAACCGTTTAATCTATTGCCATGACAATTTGACACAAGTAATATCAGTAAGTTATCTACAACTTTGTTAATAACAAGTTTCATAGGAAATGTAATTATAATCATGAATTTATCAATACAACAGAAACTACTCCTACAGCCATCTAGCGGAATTATAAAGCAATAATTAAGTAGCTGCTTATAACCAATCAACTTCAAGCACAACTACCATTATCAGAAGATCATATGCATCACAAGGACTACAAAAACATTATGTTTATGCCAAACTAATGTATTTAGATATCTTTATTAATTTCTTTAGATAATAAGGTGATTTATGAGATAAATATTTCTATTGTTCCGTAAATTCAGAGAAAATTATAGTAGCATACATATGACCCCAAAAGTCTACCGTGCAAATTTCATGTGAATTGGATATGTATAGCCCTCTATTAAAAAATGACAAGTCGCTAAGGTCTACTTTAGCAAAAATAGTTTTTCACGGCAATATGTAACTTATTTTTATCCTTATTAATTTCCTTAGAAAACACCATTTATTAAAAGATAAATAAAAATACCTTACTCCAATCAAGTTTACTGCAAGTATAGTATTTTTCCTAGCTAGAGCATGCTAACACAAGACTAGAAAAATTGGAATCACAATTTTATCACTTCCCTAGCTCAGGTTATGTATTTTACAAGATTGCAAACAATTTAAAAGCACTTATTTAGCTCCATTTAATTCTCCCAAAAAATACTAGAAATAGTGCATTTCATATTTTTACCAAATACTACACTTCACGATGAATCCAACAAAATTTGGTTCACTCCATTTGGACACTCCTAGCTCTAGATATGAATTTTTGAAACATGAATTCAAATATGTGAAAACAAATCAGAAAATCAAATAATACACAGACTGACATATGAGGCCCGCTGGTCAGTAGGACCCACATGTCAGCGACTCCAGAGCAGAGGAGCTGCTTCGTCCAGCCCTATCTCACCGGTAGCGAGATTACCGGCGATGACTGAGAGACCAACGTGTTCCTCTCATCAAGCCGCGTCGATAGGTGGTGACTACGCGACCTAGGGTTCACCGAAGATGGCTCACTGGCGGCGATGGCGGCACGACGAAGCTGTGTAGTGGCACGCTGGCCATCTCCAACCATGACATGCACCGGTGAGGATGGCTACTCCTTCCCGGTGACCTAGCGCAGCACTACGACGAGGATTAGGCCATGGTGGTGCAGTGGAAAAGCTTGGCCGCGTGCATGGCCATGCGGCGGCGCATGGTGCACTATGGTAGGTTTCTTCGTTCTGGCTAGCCGGTGGTGAGAGGGAAGTCTCCATCTAGCCTATTGGATCTAGATCACAAGGCTTTGCAGAGATGACTAATAGCGGGGACTGGAGTGACCCCGAGACGGCTAGCCACGTGAGTTGAGAGCGCGGCAGCGCTCCGGTGATGGTGCGGTGGCGGCGAGGCAAAATAGGGCCTTACCAAGGCACGACGTGAGGTAGAGGTGGAGGTGGTAGAGCTGTTGGCGCGAGGAATCGAGCGGTGGAGCTGCGATGGTGGTGGCGGCGGGCACGCGGCGGGCGGCGACGATGGTCTGGCGGCAGCATGGTGCTCCTTTTTGCTCTAGCATGGGCGAGAGAGAGCGGGTGCGAGGGTGAAATGGAGCGAGAGCAGCAGAGGCGCGCATCTTATCCCTCCACACTGGGCCTAATGGCCGGCCGGTGCTAGCGTCTGACCACCATGTGGTGTGCTTGGCTGCCCCTGGTCGGCCATCGACACTTTGGCGTCGAACGACATCGGTCCACGATGAACTCGATCGACAGAGCGAATTCACGTGATCGTTACTCCTAAATCGTTTGTCCTTTGCAAAAACTTTAACAAGAATTGTAGAGCTACACAAGATCTATAACTTTGATTTAGAAAGTTTCCTCTAATTTGCCATGGTTTTCAAATTGCAAAGCTCCAAAGTATGGTACATTGAAACTAAAAATCATTTCCAGACTTAGAAAATTTTCAAACTCAAAAACAATAATTCTATTGCTACTTGTGAGTTGTTTTTTAGTATGCTATGCACCGAATTAGGTCTTGACCCAAAAATAAAAGTTGTTACTCTAGTCAAGTACTACAACTTTTCTTAAGGGTGTACTACCATTCAAAGAATCTAGAGTATAGTTCAACTTAGGTCAATCATACAACTTGAAAATGAAAGCCTACACTATAACCTTGACTTAGAGGCTAAATTGGTCCAAGTCATGAATACCAAAGTTGTTCAAAATGGCATTCTAAACATGTTAAAGTTACTCCTAGGGCCCCACAAACATTTTATACATTGGTCACATGTAAAACCTAGCATATGTAAAGCATTTAGTAACAAACACATGTGATATAAGCAATCATAGAGATAAAATTTGAGATGCTCATGCTCATGAATGATCAAAGATGCTTGTGCTCATGCAATTCCAATGCCAAATGCATGCTTAACACCTAGGGTGTTATAGGGTTCATCAAGGAAATATACCACCCCGAGTGGTTAGCTAATCCCGTTCTTGTACGAAAAAAGAGTGAGAAATGGAGAATGTGTGTTGATTACACGGGTCTCAGCAAAGCATGTGCAAAGCATCCATTTCCTTTGCCATGCATAGACCAAGTAGTCGACTTGACCTTAGGGTGGGAAACCCTTTGCTTCCTCGATGCGTACTCCAGGTACCATCAAATCATGATGAAAGAGTCCAACTAGCTCACGACGTCTTTCATCACCCCGTTCGGATCGTTCTGCTACGTCACAATGCCGTTCGGTCTAAAAAATGCAGGGGCTACATATCAATGTTGTCTGCTCAAGTGTTTTGGTGACCTCATCGAGAAAACCATTAAGACCTACGTAGATGACATCATGGTCAAGTCCAAACGGGTCGAACAAGTCATAGCCGACCTGGAGCAGACCTTCGCGAAACTCCGAGCAAACAACATCAAACTCAGCCCCGAGAAGTGCATTTTCGGGGTACCAAGGGGTATGCTACTATGTTTTATCATCTCTGAGTGTGGCATAGAAGCCAACCCAGAGAAGATCTCAGCCATCATGAGGACTGGCCCAATCCAAAACATAAAGGGGGTACAACAAGTTATAGGGTGCCTCACCACGTTCAGCAGCTTCATCTCATGCCTTGGCGAATGAGGTCTTGCCCTCTATTGACTTTTGAAGAAGGCCGACCACTTCAAATGGACGCCCAAGGCCCAGGAGGCACTTGATAAGGTCAAGCAGCTCCTAACGAAGGCCTCGGTCCTAGTCCCCTCCAACCGATGGGGTACCGCTTCTGCTCTACATTGTGGCCACCACACAAGTGGTCAGCACTGCCCTGGTGGTAGAGTGAGAAGAAGAGGGACACACCCTCAAAGTGCAGCGTCTTGTGTACTTCATTAGAAAGGTTTTGTCCAATTCCAAGACTCGCTACCCCCAAATCTAGAAACTCCTGTACGCCATCCTTATCACCAAGAGGAAGTTGCGTCACTACTTCGAGTCGCATCCGGTGATGGTCGTGATGTCCTTCCCTCTCGGTGAGGTCATCCAAAATTGGGATGCCATAGGAAGAATCACGAAGTGGGCACTCGAGCTGATGGGTCAAGGCATTTCATATACCCCTTGGACGGCCATCAAGTCCCAAGTGCTGGTTGATTTTGTTGTAGAGTGGATTGAGATCCAAATGCTGCCAACAGTCATCAACCAAGAGTACTGGACGATGTACTTCGATGGATCGCTGATGAAGAAAGGCATTGGCATGGGGCTGGTCTTTGTTTCGCCCCTTGGGGTATGCATGAGGTACATGGTTCGCATCCATTCCCCCTCCTCCAATAATGTGGCCAAGTATGAGGCACTCATCAAAGGCCTGCGCATTGCCATCGAGTTGGGTATCCGACGACTTGACGTCTGGAGTGACTCCTAGCTGGTCATCAACCAAGTCATGAAGGAATCAAGCTGCCATAATGCCAAGAGTGCTACATATTGCAGAGAAGTCCACTAGCTAGAGGACAAGTTCGACAGTCTCAAGCTCAATCACATCCTGAGGCATCTCAATGAGGAGGCCAACATGCTAGCGAAAATGTTGTTTGGCCGAGAGCCGATGCCAATGGGTGTCTTCACTAGCGATTAGTACAAGTCCTTTGTCTACTACAAGGAGTCAGAATAGACCGATGATGGGTCACCTACCCAAGGCTCGGGGGCTAACCAGCCGACAGCTCCATCCGACCCTGAAGTCATAGAGCTTGACGAGGATCCAGCGATAGAGCCTGACCCTCTAGCCCAATGGAGGACACATTACCTTGAGTACCTCATCCATGAGGCACTACCGATGGACAAAACGGAGGCTCGATGGCTCGCGTGTAGCGCGAAGTCCTTTGTCGTTATTGAGGGCGAGCTCTACAGGCGAAGCCACATCGGGATCCTGCTGCACTACAACCCCATTGAACAAGGGAAGCAGTTGCTGAGTGATATCCACAGTGGGGTCTACGTGCACCATGCCACACCTAGGACCCTAGTCAGAAACATGTTCCAACAAGGCTTGTACTGGCCGACCACAGTAGCCGACGCTGAACAGATTTTGCGCACCTATGAAGGGTGTCAATACTACGCTCGACAGACCCACCTGCCGGCCCAAGCACTCCAAACGATCCCCATCATGTGGCCATTCGTGGTTTGGGGCTTGATCTGGTCAGACCTCTCAATAGGGCACCTGAGGGCTATACGCACTTGCTTGTCACCGTAGACAAGTTTACAAAATAGATAGAGGCTCAACTGATCTCCGCAATCAAGTCCAAGCAAGTCATGTTGTTCTTCCTTGACATCGTCCATCGCTTTGGAGTCGCGAACTCCATTATCACGGATAATGGCTTGTAGTTCACCGTGAAAAAGTTCCTCTGATTCTACGATAAATACCACATCCATGTCGATTGGGCCACTGTAGCGCACCCCCGCATGAACGAGCAGGTCGAGCACACGAACGGTATGGTCCTACAAGGCCTCAAGTCTAGGATCTTCAACCGATTGAACATGTTTGGCAGATGATGGGTTGCAGAGCTTCCCGCGGTGCTCTGGAGCCTAAGGACGACCCTAGCCGGGCCACTGGCTACACGTCATTCTTCATGGTCTACGGTTCTGAGGCTATCCTGCCGACCGACCTCGATTATGGAGCACCGAGGGTTAGGGCGTATGACAAACAGGGAGCTGAGGCATCCCTCGAGGATGCCATGGACTAGCTAGATGAAGTGCGCGATGTTACCCTCCTCCGCTTGGCCAAGTACCAGCAAGCGTTGCGCTGGTACCACAGCCATTGAGTGCGGGGTCAGGCCTTCCATGTCGGGGACCTAGTGCTCTGCCTCGTCCAGAGAAACAAGAACTACCAGAAGCTCTCTATGTTGTGGGAGGGACCGTACGTCATCGTAGAGGTGCTCTAACCAGGTAGGCACCTATAAGCTCAAGACCATCGACGGCGGAGTCTTCGTCAATGCCTAGAACATCAAACAAGTACATCGTTTTTACCCTTAAATCTAGGCACGCTTTCTCTTATCGGTTTTGCTATTGACTCCTCAATCTTTAGTGACACCCGACCCTAGCAACGGTAAGGGGCTCAGGATTATCGATGGCAAAGTCTTCATCAATGCTTGGAACATTGAACAGCTACATTGCTTTTACCCTTAATTTACGCATGCTTTCTCTTATCGGTTTCGCCATCAACTCCTCGATCATTAGTGACACACGACCCCAGCAACGGCGAGGGGCCGGGCCTCACTTGGGGACTGATAAGAGCATATCTATCCGGTAGACATTCTCTATGACCGACCCTTTCTCATGTTAAGATATAGAAGCAAGGGCTGTGGAAACAAACACTAAGTAAAACTGGTCAATCCGCAAGAAACCTATGCCCCAGCGGCTATGGTGTCTTTGCTCACCAGTGTGATCAGAGTTTTTTGCCCGTACCCCAAGTGTTTTAGCCTTAACTACAGAAATAGTCATACCACATTAATGAGTATATCAATCTGGTAGTGATTCTCTATGCTCGACCCTTTCTCACGTTAAGGTCTAGAAGCAAGGGTTGTGGAAATGAACACTGAGTAAAACTAGTCGGACTACAAGAAACCTACGCCCCAGCGGCTATGGCATTTTTGCTCACCACCGTGATCAGAGTTTTTTCACCCGCACCCCGAGCTTCATAGCCTTAATGATGGAAAGGGTCAAAACACATTTTATATGAAAAGGGGAGAAGAGCTAAAAATCTATTTGGCCATAACGAAATTTAAGAGCTTGTCCACTTATTTTAAGTTCCCTGTCTTATCTACTTAACAAATTTCTTAGGGGATGATCTCATCCTCTATGTCCATAGGTAAGTCTTGTGCCAGAGGGGCCACCTCCTTCTCGACATCATCCAACTCAGCTTCGGTGTAGATAGGCGAGAGAACTATCATAAGGTAAGGTGCGATATGGAGCAGAAAACGCTCCTATAGCCCATTCAGGCCTAGGACTTCGAAGGCTGGCCCTCCGATAGGTTCACAGCCGCTCTAGGGCACCCTTAGAGTGAGGGATGGAAAGGGATGTGACCACTAGTGGCCAGTACCTAGGCGCACGAGCGTCGTGGGCATCCTAGCGCACGTTCGAGTCTTGGTCGGTTCCCAGTCCATGGTTTTTCCTCGAAGAAAGGCAACGAGCCCTCGGGACCGGTCGAATGGACCAGAGAACTATATGGATTGTCTACTGAGAATCTAGAGTTGGTCACCAGCTGACCCATGCTGGACCCCCATGAATGAGAAGCTGGGGCCCCACTCAGACTAGCTCGTTAACAGCTCACCAAGCACCTTGTTTCGTCCATCGAGGAAAAACGTGGCCTGGCTCAGCCCCTCTGTTTTATAAAAAAACGCTTGAGGGATGACGATCACAAAGACAAGATGACCCCTCGACCAGACCCCTACAACATGCAGGGGCTCAAGGGAAGTTGGACTCGCAAGGAGACCGAATGCGCAGTCATAGGTCATAGGACAATGGCTTGGATCCTATGGAGGGGTATGTACAAAAACTAAGAATAACATTTCTGAAACAAAAAATGCTTCCTCTTACCAGTTTCGCTATCGTCTCCTCGATCTTTAGTGAAACTTGACCCTGGCAATAGCAAGGGGTCGGGCCTCACTCAGGGGTTTATAAGGGTATATATATCCTTTCTGAAATTGTCGCTATGCCTGACCCTATCTCAGGATAAAACCGTAGAGGCAAGGTTTGCGGAAATGAACGCTAAGTAAAACTGGTCGAACTATGAGAAACCTACGCCCCAGTGGCTATGGCACTCTTGCTTACTAGGGTGATCAGAGTTTCTCTCCCACACCTCGAGTTCTATGGTCTTAACAACAGGAAGGGTCAGAACGCATTAACTAGAACAAATTTGTTCAACCGAAATAGAAGAACAAGCTTGTTTAAACGAAACAAAAGGGTTGGAACTTATCCTCTTATTACAAATGCGTCGTCTGACCTATCTGACTAAACTAACCCCTTAGGGGGATGATTTCATCCTCTATCTTGGCAGAAAGGTCATGCGCCAGGGTGGCCACCTCCTTCTCGATGTTGTGTAGCTTGGCGTCAGCATAGATGGGCGTGAAGCCTTGGCTCATCGTCGCTAGATTGATGTTCTCCTAATGAGAATGGGCAACCACGAATGATCAATGAACGCTAAAGTGAAGCACGCCCCTTGCCATATCACATGCCCGGTCCATGATCCAGGTGGCATGAACCATGAGCGAGCTTGTTTCCTGCTCCGAGGCTAGCTAGATGTGGCAGAACCGCCTAATCTAATGCCTCCTAGGAGTGCTTGTCTTCCATTAGACACTAAGCACTCAGGGGAGAACACTAAATTACTCGGTTCTATCGGGCACACCCCAGGGGAGAACCCAAAAATCCACATTTTTGCCATCAGGATCACAAATGAGAGAATAAAGGTTACATCATTCTTGACCACTTCTTACATCACTTTACATGTACATCAGAGTATAACATTTATTGCTATAACAGCGGAATGTAATTATATTATCAGAGTTATAAAAAATTTAATGTAACATCAGAATATAAACATGTGATCAGAATTACAGCGGAAATAATCATCTATTCATGGCATGATGAAGCAGTGATATGTAAACTATGAAAACAGATTATAAACTTTCATTTATAAAAACATTTAGTGAGAGTTACAAATAAAACTACGATCGCAATGTAAAGGAAATCCTCTCTGAGCCCACCAGGAGGAATCCACACACAATGGTAGCTTTAGTCTCCACCTGTCACCTGCAACAGGGGGAATAAAACCCTGAGTACTCAATTGTACTCAGCAAGACTTACCCGATAGGAGGAAAGAAAAGACTCCAAGGATATGCAAGGCTATCTGGCTTATGGGTTTATTGCATTTGCAGGAAGCATTACTAAGCATGCGTCCTTATATTCGATTTTTATTAATAGCCGCATTGGTTCATTAACTAACCATTCTATGTAAGCACCTGTGCTACTTTCAAGCAGGTGGTAAGTAATCAGATTTTCTTTTTCCATCTTTCATCTTCAGTTCTTACTACAATGCTAGGCACGAAAACAAGCCGTACCAGATTGCCCGGCGATTCACGAATCAATGCCCCCAGCTGGGTACCCCAAAAACACACGCCCTGCTTGTACCCAAGGCACAAGCATGGCCAACCCATCACTCTCCTGTCCTGGGTGTCCAGGTCCCCATCCAAACTAGGAATCCAAGCCCCCGCCCCTGAGTCCCGGACTCAGTGCGGTGCAAGGACCTCCTCCACCAAAATAAAACCCTAATAGTCGGTCCAGAAAGAGCTGGATCTGTGATAAGAGAGCAACAAGTCTTCCAAGCGCCCATACCCAAGTATGTGCTCGGGATAATAAGTCTATGACTTGCCTCGATGGCTTATGCAACGACCGGTCCTTAACCGACATAGACAGGGAAAGCAGTGTAACCAAGCCATGCCCCACGTCCACGGCGACACAACTTCTTACACCCACCAATACCCAAACCATATCCCTGCCCGGTCACCATTTTTCCTTTCCACCATTTATATTTTCCAAGTGATGATAATACAATAATATATTTCCTATCTCTTGCGAGTGATAGGCAATCACCCGACTTCTACCGGAGTCCTGTAGCATAGCAATCTACACGATCCTATCATACTAGTAAGACTCATAGGATAAGGATATATATATGCAAGTGGATTTCATTCAACTCCTTAAAACTTAATGCACAAATATAATTTAAACTGCACAAAGGTAGGGGTTATGCACCAGGGCTTGCCAGGGTAAGATATAACCAAAAGTTAGTATTTGCATCTTCAGATCATCCACAATCATCTGGATAGAAAGCCCATTAAATCATCTCCTGGAGAGAATACCATTACACCATCTTCGGATTCCAATCATCCTTCACTTGATCCATTGATCCATCATCGTACCTATATGATATGCAATGCGATGCAATGCAAAGACATAATTAATCGACTGCAACCGTGTCTCATAAAATACGATTTACGCCTCACAAGCTAATGAGATAGCTCTAACGCTGGTCTTCGTATCCATGTTGTCGAATAAGGCGTTACTCCCCAACAATTGTTCTAGTTATACAAACCCAAGTTGTTTCTTTATCCCATTCTATCCATTTAATCTTTATTCGGAATAGGGCATTATTATCTATTTAGCAAACTAATTATTTCGAGCTACAAAAATTACAGTGAGTAGCTAATATTGCTAGAAACCAACTGTAAAGATTTCAGATCCGACACTATTACCAATTTATCACAACATTTCCCACAAGTTTATATTTTACAATATTAAGTACCTTAAATTAATTATATAGCTTCCAAGAATATTATCACACTATGTGAACAAAATATACTAACATGTAGATCATGATTTTAGGAGACTAACAAAATTAGTTTCATCATTTTTGGACAACTACACAAATTTATATCGATTTTACAAGTTAACTAGAAACATATATTAGCAAAACATTTAGAAAATGGAAAGGTCGGCGGCAACGCCCTTTCGTCCAGCAGCCCCCACGGCCCGCAGACGCATAGTGCTCACGCGGCCTAGTGGCGCAAGAGTAGGTCGGCCGGAAGCCCAGGCGCGGCGATTGCTGCCTAGCCAGTAGGCCCATGCACGGCCCAGCGCGGTGCGGAGCAGGCCGCTATCACGGGACACAGGGCGAGCGGCTCAACAGGTCCACGCCAGCAGCGCCAATGGCCCAGGTGGCAAAGCAGGCCAGCCCAGCGCTGCGTGGCCCAGTCACGGCATGTGTTTATGCAGAAAAGACCCCCGGTTTTAGCTAATCAACCTACGATCTGGCTTACAATTCAAACGAGTCAAGTATTTCGCAATAAGGACCCTGTATAAAACCTTTGCTTGGATTTATACCCTTCACATCATCTTCAGCGGTAGAGGACGACGGGGAGCAATCCGCCGGCGGCGGGAATAGCGTGACGAGGTCGGGGAAAGGCACGGAGGCAGCGGACCACCCACCGACGAGCTGCACGGGGAGCCTGCATGACCATGCCTAGCCATGGAAAGGCCCGAGCTGGCCCCAGGCAGCCTACCCACGAGAGCCGAGGAGGCAGGCACGCCGGCAGCGGCAGCGTCGGCTAGGCGAGGATGGTAGGACAGCGCACGGGGCTACGGCGATGTGCGTGCGCTGGCACTAGAGGCTCGGGCGGTAGAGAAGCTCCGGCCGGTTGGACGGCAGCAATGGCGTGGTGGCTACGCAGCGATGGCGCGTGACGTGGGGAAGAAGAGGAGGACACCGATGGACCAGCGTGGCCGAGGAGCACGCGCGCGGAAGAGGCAGCGCCGTGGAGCCAGAGCGGTGGGTCCAGCGCTGGAGATGGAGCAGCGGAACGGCGCGGGCATGGCAGCTGGCGAGGCCAGCAGGAGGTGGAGCAGCATAGGCACCCGAGAGGCAGGGCGAAGAGCCGCGCACGGGCTCAGACGTGCCTACAAGTGCAGTAACCGTGTAGCGGTGTCGGCGGCTAACCATGGCGGGCGCTGCGGGAGGATGTAGCATGGCAGCCCGACTCGGATGCGCGGGAGGGCAGCACCGAGGTGACGTGGGACACGTGAGCTTGGGCGCGCCTATGAGTGTGGATGAGGTGCCTGGAGGGCAGCGCCGTGGAGCAGCGGGTCCGGTGCGGGCCGAGAGCGCGCGTGGACAGCGGCGTCGGCACGAGGCAATAGAGCGAGGCAAGTTGAGCAGTTCGGTGCTGCGGCACGGGGGAGCTGATAAAGGGGCAGTGCAGCGTGGAGTAGCAGTTAGCGAGCATCGGCAAGCAGCGTTGGCATGCTTCAGCGGCTCACTAGAGCGATGGAACGAGGTGGGCAGAGACACGCACGATACATATGATGTAGGCCTCCGTGTCGGTGTGCACTGCAGTCCGTAATCTGTAGTAGATGGAGGTAGTGGTCATCCGATCAGATTCATTGCACTGCCACTGCACAATAATGATGCTCCTTCCTTCACTTCTCATGCACAACGCTACTGGCTGTTTGCCCCGGATAGTCCATCATACATGGGGGTAGCAGCTAGCAGAACCAAGCAGAGACAGACATGCAGAGCAGAGGAAAAGGGAGGGAGTGAGAGGCCAGTCTGGCATGGCCTAACTCGGCCCAGAAAAGCGATCAGAGACAGGGGCAGACAGGGGCAGCAGAGGCATAGCGTGAAGCGATGGCACTGGCAGTGAGAAAAAAAATGAGCAAAGCAGTACAAGCCTGGCCTACTCCCTTTAAAGCGTTCTCAGAGAAAGAACGCGATGGAGAGGGAGCAGTGGCATGACGACGGAACTCGACGACGCTAATAAACCGGAGTTGATTGATTTCGAACAAGGGAACGCACTACCGACGACAAGCGACGGAGCAGGGCAAGGAGACGTCCCGTCATCATTGTGGATCCGTTCGCTCGCTAGTCAATAACTAAACCAAGGCTTTTTAACTGAGCGTGCTTTTCAAAATAAACACGTGAGTATATATATATATCATTCTATTTATTACTGAATTTTATTTTATTTATAAAAGTTGCTTTTCATGCTTAATCTAACAGAACAAACTGTTCACTATCATCGTTATCGGACATTCCTGAATATTTCTATGCACGGCGTAATTTAACTTGAGCGTTTATTTGAGTCCACGAAACTCAGTCACATAGGATTCGCTTATCGCCTCAAGTACATTTTAAATTAAAAACCTGAGAAACTCATTTTGAAAGTTTTACTTAGGCCTAAATTGCGGTGCTAAAAAAGGTCATAACACTAGGGTGTTACACTAGAGCTCGTCACAGACCAGCTGGACAGCGACACATAGGTTGTCGTGTTCATCGCTCTCCTTCTAGAGGGTGTCCTTCTCCAGGCCATGGCTCTTCACCACCTCTGCCCCGAGCATGTCATCGAGACCTGCCCAAGTCACGTACCGACCATGTCAAAAGGCTTACCACGGATTCTTGGGAGAAAGACAACAAGAGAAACCAGAGACTTACCATCCACGTTCGTTCAAAGCTTGCGCACCTCATCGCTTGGCCCGGTCACCTCGGCCTCCAGGCACCGAACCTCTTATTGGCGTTGACCGACCTCCATAGTGAGCCCAGCGGACACACCCTCGGCTGCAACCTTCAGGTCCCTCAACCTCTGAAGCTCATCCTCAAGGTGGTCGATCCGCTGCTGAGCATCGGCGTGCTCCTAGCGAGCTAGGTCCATCCCCACGCAGAGCTCGTCTACTACCCGGAGAAAATTGTCCCACTCCTTCCGTAGCTGCTCGGCCTCCATGGCATCCATGCGCACCCTCTCAATTAGGGTTGTGAGCTTCTCCTCGGCCTCACGGGCATTGTCGCAAGTGTCCTTCTCCCTAACTCAGAGGTCGGCCACCTCCCGGGCAGCAGGGCAAGCTCAGCTACCTCCTGATGGGCGGCAATGAGCTATGCGGCCAGCCCCTCACTCCGCCACATCTCCTTAGCAAGGAACTGGGACTTCTTCCGGCTATGAGCCATAAGGATCTATGAAGAAGACAAGACTTAGAGGCGCGGAAAGAGAACAAGAGGGTTGGAAGCACGGTCATATCATACCTGGCCAACAGGGGCGACAATGTCACGCATTGAGCTCAGCATGGTGGTCAGGGCGCGAACCACATCCCTAACCTCCATGTGGATGCTCCCCCAGTCCCTCTCCTTTGCTGCTTCATCGAGGGTAGCCACCCGAACGAGAGACTGGGATGTCCCCGCACTGACCTCAAGCGGCGCCGACCTCTCTTGCGGTGACAGCTCCTCCAGAGCGGCTCCTCTAGGGATAGAGGGGGTGGGTGATGCGGACACAGGGGCCTACCCTATCACCACATCCGCAAAGGATGCCTCAAGTATGCCCCATTTCGTCTGTCCCACTGTGGACACGTCCACATGCACAGACAATGGCTCTGGCCGTCTGCCTCCACCTGTGACGTCGAGGACATGATCGGCAGTGCCGTGCCCACCGCGGTTGCCTTGGACGCGCCCTTCTTTGCCTACTCTCCCATGGACGTAGCCACCGGCTGTGCCTCCTCGGTCGACGTTGTGGCTGCCCCAACACCACTCACGCTCACCACCGGCACAGCACCAGCCGGCTCCTGGCATGTTTGCTAGGGAGGATCTTCTTCGGAGCGAGCCATAGGAGATTCCCACATCCTCCGATGCTGTAAGGGACATTGCGGTGAGTTCATGGCAAAAATTCTTTAAGACAAAAGGACAAAAAAACTCTTGACTCACCCTGATACCATCATGCGAGGACGTTTTGGGGCCGGCTTGCCTGACCCTGGCTACTCCTCATCGGCACGTTGCCACTTTGAGCCCTTCCTCGTCTCGGAGGGCTCGGACAAATTAGAATGGCTGCCTCCCACCAACTCCAGAGGCACCGCCGAGGGCTCGGACGGAGCAGGGCAACCTGTTTCCGCTGGCTCTAGGGCCGCCATCGAAGGCCCAGACGAGGTGAGGTGACCTAATTCCACTGATTCCGACGTCGTCGTCGAAGGTCTAGAGAGGGCGAGGCGTTTTGATTCCACTAGCTTCAGGGGCATGTCCTCCCCATTCCTGCCCCGTGGCATGCCGCAAGAAGGGCCCCACCTGCAGCGAAGGAGGGTCCTTATCCCCGACGGCAGATCATCCCACGGGATGGCCAACATGGAGGCGCCATCCTCCTCCTCCTCCTCTTCTTCTTCCTCCTCTTCTTCCGATGAACCTTGATGCCGCTTTCATCGTTGCACCCTCGCTCGCTGCTTCGACTGTCGTTTCTTCTCCTCTTCAACCTTCTTCTTCTTCCTTTGTTCATCCATGGCACCGTTCGCCGCCCTCACTATGATAGAGTCCTAGAAGACTAACCCCACTAGCAGCTCGATGAAACCCAAGTCCGGCCACATCATGGGATGCCTCAGGATCGGGAACACGGCGTCGGCCTCCCTCATAGCCTCCTTGATGCACTGCGTGACCTTGCTATCATGGAGCAGGCCCTAGGCAAGCGTCATCCTGATGAGCTATGCATCAAGCGTCATCCTATATAGCGGGAGGACATGCGACATCAGTGGTGCCACCCTCCTCGCATGATACCCCTCGATGATGTCGGCCCCACAAAGGTCGTGGGTCTTCAGGAATGCAATGGCCTTCAGGAGGTCGCGCATCCTCTTCTTCTCCTTGATGGGTGGCCCCCATGGCCATGATGGTGGTACCTCTTTGACTTGGTGCCCGGAGAAGATCAGCAAGGGAGCGGTAGGGTCGTTCTTCAGGTAGAATTAATGCGAGTGCCACCCCTTGTTGGATTTGGAAAGCTGGCAGGGCATGTACTCAGCCGCCCGCTTCCCCTAGAGGTGGATGCCCATGCATCCCATCAGCACCAAGGTCTCCCATCCTCTCTCCTTCTTGATCAAGGAGATATAGAAGAAATATCTCCATAGCTCGAAGTGGGGCTCGATCCCTAGGTACCCCTCGCACATCATGATATGCTAGATCCCATTGGGGTTCAAGTGCTATAGCTCGATCTTATAGTGGTGCAGTACACCTCGAAAGAATGGGTGGGGAGGAATTGTGAGTTCGTGCTTGTGGAAGAGCGCGAAGGAGATGACGTAGCTATCAGGCAGCGCCAGTGCATCATCATGGCCGAGCATAAGCCACTCTGCCGCATTGGTCCTCCCACGAAGAAGACCACACTTGATGAGGCCCTCCATGCACGCATGGGTAACATTAGAGCGGTACCATGAATCCATGGAGGATGGAGGCGGCTATGGAGAAGCAAAGGTGGCGGCGGAGAAGCGGAAGCTATAGATCTAGGGCTCTAGTGGCCGATTAGCAAGCACGACAGATCCGAACGGTGGTGGCAGAGAAATGGAGAAGGTAAGGCTATGGTTTTGGTGTGCAGAAATGTGAAGGGGGAGGCCGGTATTTATAGGACGGAGCGGGCAAGAAGGTGAACCATTCACCTAGATTCACACGCTGGCTGTGCTGCATCATGTAACAGAACCGTCCAATTTATAAGAGCACAAGTACAATAGCAACCACCGAGGCAGTCAAACCATCACACTTGAGCCCATATAAATCTGGTAGTCCATCGAGTATCATGAAGGATCTCGAATCAACCCACATACAAGCCTAGATCGTACATGATTCAACATACAAGCCACATGTTACACAATTTCACAAATAGTTTGTCGTACATCGGAGTTCCAACACAGTTATTTCAACATCAGTTTAGCAATAGCAGAAGCAACATAGTTTAGAATGACATCAATAGTTGTTTAGATACATAGCCAGTTTTCACCGTCATCTCCAACAAAAGCATAAGGGTGAGATGATATATAGAATGACCATGCCGATGGTCCTATTCCTCATCCACTGCATAAGCAAAGCAGTGCTTACAGTAGCTATCGAGTTCATAAACCCAGGGTCCCTCATGGAGCGACTTCCCAACAAAGGCTTGGCCTAGCAGACAACATTGCGAATGATGCGCAACTCTTAGGATATCCCGAATACCTAAACGATAGGCCAGAAGGGCGATCCAAATCTCTGACTAGAAGGCGTGGCTAAGGAGGAACAATGCCCGCTTTTGACTCCAGCCCGCCTCTCCGACCAGAGCACTCGCTTCCGACTCCGGAACACCTCTGAACGTCCTCTCCGACCAGAAGGCCTGGTCAAACACCACCTCTAACTCTGACCCCACGTCTTCGACCAGGATGCGTCGAACCCTTGCTTACAGTTCTTCTCCGTTTGGCGCAATCAGAGCCAACTGGGACCAACCGACTGGGGGCGCTCGCTTGGTAAGGATTAGGAAATGGACAGAGAGAGTAAGGCAGGGCACTCAAGTCAAACCATAATACCAAAGACCATACCCTGTACACCTGCAGGACAGTACCGATAAGACAAATCAAAAGGGTGCCCTGCAACCTTCCAGGCATGTCAGTGCCCAAACAGTGTTGAGGGCGCCGACATTTACCCTATAGTGTTGTGGGTGCTCTCAACTCCCATACCAGGCAAACACGGTAAGGCCCCCCATGTGCATCTAGGCATCCATAGTGTTGTGGGCACCGGCATTTACCATACTTGGTAGGACACGGTAAAACCTCCCACATGCGTCTGACATCAACAGTGTTGTGGGTGACTACAATCACCTTGTACCCGACGACGTGAGCAACAAGACTCAGTAGCTTACGTACTCTATCTCTCTTGTAAGGCCGTCCCCTTCATCTATAAAATAGGACGCGCTCTCTCCGAATAGGGGGGATCGGTTCACTCGCATCAATTCAACACACCACAACAGAACCACTAGGTTCAGACCTCGAGCACACGATCGAACACTTAGCACATAGCGGAGCTCCTATCTCTCTCGGTCCTTCAGACCAGAGTCCAACCAGACCTCTTGTACCCCCATCTTTCTCCTTCTCGTTTGTAACCTGACTGCAAACTTCGAGCACCTGGGCTCAGGAATAAAGTCACCGACCGACTCAAACTGGATGTAGGGCACGTGCCTAAACCAGTATAAACCCCATATCATTGAGTGCTAGGCCACATCCGATCACAATATATGGCAAAACTACAAATATTTATGTGTTGATCACTTTCTGCACCGACAGTTGGCACCGTTCGTGGGGAAGACACTGTATGTTCACACTTTTGGTCATCGGATGGCCCACCTTTCCACACCTTCATAATGGCGGCCTCAAGTGATACGACTCGCTTCAGCTCATTGGAGTTTCCTGCACTCCCACCTATTGGGATGTGGGTTCCACCCTTCTTCGAGCTGTCCCAAGCCTTCCTCTTCGGAAGCATGGACTTTGTCACCGACCGGCTCGGCGTACTACACCTCCGTGAGGAGGCACTTGTTCAGGCGCTCATTGGAGGGGCGCCCTCCATCGATTCTGGAACACCCAACGACTTCAACGATGAGGCGCCTGCGCTTCATTCTGAGCAAACTCTCTGCTCAAACCTCGCTGTGAGTAATGTACATACTGTTATTTACTTGCTATTTACTATCTTTCGCCGATTACCCGGAGGGACCACGTTGTCCGCACCGCAGCCACTGTATGACCGGTTCCCCTATGGCCTCGCGTCCCCCATGGACACGTACGCCCGGGGGCTCTGAAAATGCTGATGCCCCCTCCTCTCACATCCAAATTTGTGGGGATGGTGAGCTATGCTCCCACCTGTTTCAACGAACTCGTGGATGATGAGGTGGAGAGCGATGGCTCCAGCATCAACGATGTGGCACCTTGCCACCGTTCATCTCGGTAGTGCGCTATGGCAGACGCTCTAGGACAGCCGCCAGTTGTAGCAAAGTCCTTGCAGACACACACCCCTCTGGACCCACATACGGGGGCCCTCGCATGGGCGTGGGAACACAGTGAGGAGCTTTGACAAAGGCGGCAGAACCAGCCACCACCTACGCCAGCGTGCTTAGCGCAGCACGTTGTGCCGTGCGCGGATGACCCGACGGGCGACGTCTGGGGTCGTGCCCGTCAGGTCCAGCGCAACATCATGGATGTGGGGAACGGCCCCCATTGTTCACTTAGGCTAGCCAGAACATTGCCGCTATGGCAATGCTTTTGTGTGGCGTCCTCGAGCCCGTCGACCCCTAGGAGCGGGCGGTCCACCAAAACCTCTAGGTGCTGGTGGAGGCCACCCCCATTCAATAGGCGGAGAGCTCCACATCGTGACTCCGACTCGCACCCTCTCTCCCTACCAGGGGAGTGGAGATGCGCCAGACAGATCACTCCATCCGCTTGCCGCTACAGCCGCGAAGCGCGACACGGGAGGCCGTAGCTGCACCGTGGTCCAACCCAACACATGCTCCACACCAACCACCGGTACGTGAATGGCTCGGTCCGAGCCAAGATGCTCATAGCGTCATCAGCAATCGGCATTAGGCCCAGCATGATGCTGATGTCCATCGGGCGGCGGTGAGGGCAGGTGACATGGGCCCCCGGCCGGACCATCGAGGGGAGCGGTGAAATGCGCCCCAGGCATGGTCGCCGGCCAGACGACCGAAGTCCCAGCCCAGTGGGCCTGGGACCACGGGCCTTTGGCCGACGCATCCGGAGAGCGTCGTTCCCACAGCGCTTCCTACCGCCCACTAGCATCACCATGTACACTAGGGAGATGAACCCCGGTATATGGTTTGAAGATTTCTAGCTCACCTGCCGAGCCGAAGGGGTGGATGATGACCATTTCATCATTCATTATCTCCCCATCTGCGTGGGGGAACATGTTCGAGCATGGCTTGAATTCCTCCCGCACGACAGCATTCTCGACTGGGCAGACCTCAAGAGGATCTTTGTTGGAAACTTCTAGGGGACGTATGTCTGCCTCGGTAACTCCTAGGACCTCAAGAGCTGCCAACAGGAGCCCACCGAGTCCCTATGGGATTACATCCGTAGGTTCTCCCAACGATGCAACTCCCTCCCTAATGTCGTTGATGCGGACATCATTAGCACATTCTTCTCTAGGACAACCTGCAAGTCCCTGATCCACAAGCTTGGGTGTCTGAAGCCCCGTACCACCCGCGACCTGCTCGACGTCACCACAAACCATGCCTCTGGCGAGGAGGCAGTCAGAGCGGTCTTCAATGGAGGCCAGGACAAAGGCAAGGACAAGCGCGAGGACCAAGACGAGGGCCCCTCCATGCAGAGGGGCAAGAAGAACAAAAAGGATCGATGTCGACTAGACAACACCACGTTGGTCGCCGTAGCAGATCGCACGGGCAAGCAACCCTAGCAGGGTCTGCCTGACCACTTCAACAAGCTCATGGATAGCCTATGCACCAACCACGCCTACCCCGTCAAACATCTCTACAAGGACTGCAAGCTCCTCAAACATTTCCTACGACAGGCCGGTGGGCCAAAAGAAGGAGACGGCAAAGAGGCAGCAGCCAAGAAGGGAGGCACGGTGGGCAAGGATGGGGACAGCTTCCCTGACCCCGAGCAATGCATCATGATCTACGGGGGATCCAACGCCATCTGCTCTAAGCCCCAGCATAAGGTACACTACCGAGAGGCATGCGCCGCTAAGATGGCCATCCCCTCCTTCCTTAGATGGTCGGAATCTCCGATCACCTTCGATCAGAGGGTCATCCCTCCCACATCGCAAGACCGGGATGCTACCCACTCGTCATTGACCCCATCGTCCACAAGAAGCACCCCACCAAGGTGCTAATGGACAGAGGTAGCGGCCTCAACATCCTCTATGTCGACACTCTCGATGCCATGCGCATCCCCCGATCGGAACTCCGCCTAGCAGGCTCCCCCTTCCACAGCGTGATCTTACGAGCGAAGGCATACCTGCTCAGGGTAGATCGACCTGCCCGTCACGTCTGGCAACCGAGCCAACTTTCTATCAGAGGTTCTCACCTTCAAGTGTGGTGGACTTCCTAGGGTCCTACCATGCCATCCTGGGCCGGCCATGCTACGCCAAGTTCATGGCTATCCCCAACTACACCTACCTGAAGCTGAAGATGCTAGGACCAAACGGCATCATCACTATCGGTAGCGCCTTCTCGCGTGCTTTCACATGCGACCATGAGCATTTCGAGCTCAACACTATGGTCGTTAATTCGTCCAAGCTCCCACGGCTCGAGGAGATGTCGACCCCAGCAGTCCTAGACTGCAACAAACCAACTTCCTCAATGGCCTTTCGCCCACTTGAGAAAACCAAGGTGGTGGGAATCGACCCCACTGACCCCATCAAGATGGTGTGGATCGGGACCCAGCTCCCGGCCAAATAGGAATGCGAGCTCGTCGACTTCCTATGCACCAATCATGAAGTCTTCGCATGGTAGCCTTCTGACATGCCAGGCATACCATAGGAGGTCGCCAAGCACGTGCTGCGCCTCATCCTAGGCTCGAAGCCCTCCAAGCAGCACCTACGTCGCTTTGTCAATGAGAGGTGTAGGGCCATAGGCAAAGAGATCATCAAACTCCCAGCAGCCGGATTCATCAAAGAGATATTCCACTCCGACTGGCTTGCCAATCCTGTTCTTGTTAAAAATAAGACTAGGAAATGGAGAATGTGTGTTGATTATACTAGCCTCAACAAAGCGTGTCCAAAGGATCACTTTCCCTTGCCACGCATAGACTAGGTAGTCAACTCCACCTCGGGGTGTGAGATCCTCTCCTTTCTTGATGCCTACTCAGGCTATCACCAGATTATGATGAAAGAGTCTGATCAACTCACAACCTCATTCATCACCCCGTATGGTTTGTACTGTTACGTAACCATGGCCTTCGGTTTGAAGAATGCTGGCACCACCTACCAAAGGTGCATGCAGCAATGCTTCGCCGACCAAATCGACCCGCTCGATCAACCTGATCAGGCTGAGCGGCCAAAAGCAACAATCGCCATCTATGTTGATGACATAGTGGTCAAAATGGCTCAAGCTTGCGACCTGATCGCAGACTTGGCTGTGACATTCACGAACCTCCGAAGGTTCAACATCAAGCTAAATCCCAAAAAATGTGTTTTCGTGGTTCCAAAGGGGAAGCTGCTTGGATACATTGTGTCCGAGCGCGGCATCGAGGCCAACCCTAAAAAGATCATGGCATCTTCAACATGGGCCCTATACGCAACATCAAGGGCGTACAAAGGCTCACCGGCTGTCTGGCTGCCTGAGCAAATTCATCTCCCAGCTCAGCGAACAGGGGATGCCACACTACAAGCTCCTCAAAAAGATGAATGCCTTCGTCTGGACTGAGGAAGCTCAGCAAACTCTGGAGAGCCTCAAAGCATCACTGACATCGGCCCCAATCCTCGTCGCTCCTAAACTGGGAGAGCCCCTCCTCCTCTACGTCATAGCAGGCAACAATGTGGTGAGCGCCGCCCTGGTCATCGAAAGGGAGGAGCCGGGACACCACCTCAAGGTCCAGCGACCCATATACTTCATCGGGGAGGTACTCACCGACCCCAAGGTCCGGTACCCATAGGTGCAAAAACTCCTATACGCCGTGCTAATGGTGACCCGGAAGCTCCTGCACTACTTCACTAACCACAAAGTCGTGGTCGTCACATCATACCCACTTGGAGACATCTTCCGCAACCACAACGCCACAGGATGGATCTCCAAGTGGGCACTCGAACTCATGGGCCACGACATCAGGTATATCCCACGTACCGCTATTAAGTCTTAGGCTCTTGTGGATTTTGTCGCTGAATGGATGGAGGTCCAGCTACCGACCCTGGACGTCACCCACAAGTACTGGACAATGTACTTCGATGGGTCCGTAATGGCACCTGGCTCGAGGGCTGGAGTGATTCTGATCTCCCCAGACAAGAGTAGGCTTTGCTATGCCATCCACCTCCATTTTTTGGCCTTAAACAACACCGTGGAATATGAGGCCCTCATCAATGGATTGCGCATCGCCATCGAGCTCAGCGCTACGTGACTCTATGTTTGCGGTGACTCAGAGTTGGTCGTCGATCAAGTCATGAAGGAGTCATCCTGCAAAAGCCCCATCATGGCAGCATACTGCCAGGAGGTGTGCAAGCTCGAGGACAAATTCTAGGGGATCGAACTACATCATGTCCCCTGAAAGGACAATGACGCCTCCGATTTTCTTGCGAAGCTAGCTGCCAGATGGATCCTGTTCCCGGACAGGGTCTTCGTCAACAACCTCCATGAGCCATCCGCTCGCATCCTGGAAGGGCCGATCCAATCACACCCCAACGCCAAGCTAGCGCCCGGGGGCTCCAACCCTGACGCCAGGCCGGCGCTCGGGGGCACCGACCCTAGTGCCTCCATGATGATGTTGCCCGCTAACGTTGTCGTGCTGGCACTTGATCAAACCGACTAGCGAGCGCCGCTACTCACCTACCTCCTCGAGGAGGTCCTCCCACCAGAAAGGACTGAAGCTCGCTGGATCGCTCAACGCGCCAAGACCTTCGTCGTGCTCGGTAATGAACTCTACAAATGGAGTCCATTAGGGGTGCTCATGAAGTGCATCCCTACCAACCAGGGGAAACAGCTCCTCCTCAAGGTCCATGCTAGGATCTGCAGACACCATGTGGCCCTAAGGTCATTGGTTGGAAAACCCTTTCGCCAAGGTTCTTACTGGCCCATGGCACTATGAGATGCAGAGGAGGTCATCCGCAGGTGTGAGGGATGCCAATTCTATGCTCGACAAACTCATTTGCCACCACAGGAGCTTCAAATCATCCCCATCACCTGGCCATTCGTGGTCCAGGGCCTCGACATGGTAGGACCCCTCAAAAAGGGCCCCGAGCGGCTTCACTCACCTACTCATAGCGGTCGACAAGTTCACCAAGTGGATAGAGGCCAAGCCCATCACCAACATCTGCTCAGAAGAGGCGGTCAAATTCTTCCTCGACATCATCTACCGGTTCGGTGTTCCTAATTGTATCATCACTGACCACAAAACTAACTTCACTAGGAAGAAGTTCCTGGACTTCAGTGATGGATATGAATCAGGATTGACTGAGCCTTGGTCGGACATCCACGTAAGGTCGAGCGTGCCAATGGCATGTCCACCAAGGACTTAAGCCACGCATCTTCGATCGACTCAACAAGTACGCCAAGTGATGGGTTCCAGAAGTCCCAGCGATCCTCTAGAGCTTGAGAACGACCCCAAACTGATCCACAGGGTTCACACCCTTCTTCCTGGCCTACGGAGCTAAAGTCGTGCTGCCATTCGACCTCGACCACAGCGCCCCAAGAGTGAAGGCTTTCGACCATGACTGGGCCACAAGAGGCTCAGCAAGACACTATTGACCTGCTCGAGGAGGTCCGTGAGACGACCGTCATCTACTCCGCTCGCTACCAGCAAACTCTCTGCAGGTACCACAAAAGGAAGATCAGTGGGAGGATCCTCGAAATCGGCGATCTCGTACTTCAGAGGACCCAATCAATGAAGGAGAAGCACAAACTCTCTCCACCATGGGAAGGTCCCTATACGGTGACTGAGGTGATCCAACCGGGCGCCTACCGACTGAAGGACGACAACGGCAACGTTCTCACCAACACTTGGAACATTGAACAGCTACGTCGTTTTCCCCCTAAATTCGGTCTTACCGCTTTTATTCAACACTTGCTCTTGTAAAGCACCCTGGCCTGAACACTTTTAGCATAGGTCGCTCGGGGGCTCCATGAGGGTACAAAACTAAATACTACCTCTCTTTTTTACTATCGCATGGTAGAAACCTTTTGCCTTCCATTCCTTTGATTACCCTATGTGACTTTGTTTTTACTCCCGACCGAGTGCACCCCGCCACGACCTACGGTTACGAGCAGCCGAGCCTCGCAGGCCACGCCTGGGCTCTTAAAGTTGTAGCCTACAGAATGAACGGGCAGGTGCAAAAAAGAAAGGATAAAAACAAAGCTATACTAGGATAAAAAACAAGGAATGGATAGTGATTCTATCACAAAGCAGAACCGATGTATTCATTGATACAAAACTGTTCACACAGGGGCTCCCCCACGAATTTAACGGTTACATTTGCTGACTACTTCTACTCTAAATGCTACAATGGCTGCTCGGTGGCATTAGCTGATGCCAAAGGTGAGGCCATGGCACATGCTGCCAGACGTAACCACCATCGTAAGGACCCCACCTAGTTCTGCTCCCTTGACTTCGGCGAGCACAATGGGTACCACAAGGGCGTCGCACCCATATATGCTCAGCAGAAGACCAAGGAGCATCGGACCTTCTCATGTAGTCAAGATAGCTCCTAGATAGGGACGCCACCCACCGAAGTATGGCCATCCTGGCTAGAGGATGTCTCATCAAACTCTATGAACTGGCCTATCAGAGCGGCCACAAGGGCGAAACCCCCCACCAGCGCAGTCCTGAGCGGCTTCCCCTTTGACAAGGCTCGCCAAGAGAAGATTCACTGGAAGGAGTCCACGTATGGCCCCATCCGGACGAAGGCCTCACAGACGGTGATGAAGCCAGAGACGTACAGCACCCTCCAGTGCGCCACCTCCTTCGATGGAACCAACCCCTTCTTAGTGAAGGCGGCCAACACCATCTCATCTACATTGGGTGACCTCCAACTCGACATTGCGCTCCGGAATCATGAATGGGTCTGTGAGTTCTTCTTTCCCTCTCCCTTCCCCTATTTAAAGAAGAGCCAGAGCAGTTGAGGAAAGGTGAAAGGATTGGGGTGAGAAACCCTCTCCCTTCCCCCATTTAATGCGGATGGGAAACGACAGGACGTGCCCTGACCGATGGGACGCACCCTGACCGATAGAATGGCGCCTGGTCAGACGCGTCATGGCCTGGGTATGGCCACCACTACCGCACACTGGGGGCAAGAAACAAAGCGCCACAACGCGTAGGTGGCCCTCCACCTTCCCAGGCGGGACTTGGAAAGGCCCAACTATAGGATCTCTGCCTAGGAGAGACCATCGGGCTTCCTGAGTCGATCGGATGGCTCAGGCAAACATCAAGAGATAGGTAAGGAGCAAAGGGACGCCCCATGTGGGCCATTCCGACTCTATCACGAACGACGAGCGTGGATCCCGGTCAGACATTTCTGATTGGAGCTCCTCAAACCCCATCACTCGAGTCATCAAGGTAACGTTACCGACCCCCACTATTTCTTTATATAAAACATTCATCTGCAATCATTCAATCATCTATACACGCATTCATTCCATACATCCGAGGCATCGCATGTGCAGTTAAAAGCATCACAATGCTCCATGTTGCGTCATGAAGCGGCAGTTGCCTCATTCAACATGAGCAACGACCGACCGGGGTTTGAACGCCGGCCCACGATGGGCTCGAGGCCGCCTCGCATCAAACAGAGCCAGGGGAGAAAACACAGATGATCCCCGAGCAGCCCTCGCCCAGTCTGCCCCGATGTAGACAGGGTCATCTCAACCTTCTCGTTCGATCCTAACCTCCCACCAAACCCACAGAATGTCCATCGAGGGGAGGCCAGCGAGCCACCCAGGTCGGTCTCCGGAATGACCCAGGCATCTATCGGTTTGCAGGTTAAGGAGCAGTGGAGTGCCACATGAGGGCTATGCCGACCCCATCACAAACGACAGACCCAGACTTCACTCGAATGTACCCGTTAGCTAGCTCACCGAGCGCGTCACTCGAGCCATCGAGGCAAACGACGTTAGCCTAGCCCCTCCAGTTGCGAGAAAATGCGAATGGGGTAATGCACAAAACTCGACCGACCCCTACCAAGCCCAATGGGGCTCAGGGGCTCAAAATCCCTAAACTGCCTCGGCTGCGCATGATGGGTCCACGAGTCCACCTCGCCCGATCCCTCAGCTACGCCCGACACTAGGATCTGCGAGCTCGTCTTGCCCGATCCCTAAACTACCTCGACTACGCATGATAGGTCTGCGAGTCCGCCTCGCCAGATCCCTCGGCTACACCTGACACCAGGATCTGTGAGCCCATCTCGCCTGATCCATAAACTGCCTCGGCTACGCACGATGGGTCTATGAGTCTGCCTCGCCCGATCCCTCGGCTGCGCTCGACGCTAGGATCCATGAGCTCATCTCGCCCGATCCCTAAGACTGCCTCGGCTGCGCACGATGGGTCCGTGAGTCCACCTCACCCGATTGCTCGGCTACGCCCGATGTCAGGATCCGTGAGCCCGTCTCGTCTGATCCCTAAACTACCTCGGCTATGCACAACGGGTCCATGAGTCTGCCTCACCCAATCCCTCGGCTGCGCCCAATGCCAGGATCTATGAGCTCGTCTCACCCGATCCCTAAACAGCCTCGGCGGCGCACGACGGGTCCACGAGTCCACCTCGCTTGATCCCTCGGCTACGCCCGATGCTAGGATCCACGAGCTCATCTCGCCTGATCCCAAAGACTGCCTTGGCTACGCATGAGGGGTTCGTGAGTCCACCTCGCCTGATCCCTCGGCTCTGCCCGACGCCAAGATCTGCGAGCTCGCCTCGCCTGATCCCTAAAACTGCCTCGGTTGTGCATGACGGCTCCAAGAGTCCACCTTGCCCGATCCTTCGGCTGCGCCCGATGCTAGGATCCACGAGCTCGCCTCGCTCGATCCCTAAAACTACCTCGGCTGCGCACGACAGGTCCACGAGTCTGCCTCGCCCGATCCCTCGGCTATGCCCGACGCTAGGATCCACGAGCTCATCTCGCCTGATCCCAATCCCTATGACTGATGCCTTAGTTAAAACAACTCTGACTCGACCAAGGTGCACACGCGCATGCCCGCTGACAAAAACCCCCTAGGCAATTCTGCCCGAATCGCCTTAGGGATCGGGGGCTATACCTGCGGGTGCACTCGTGCACACCCGCTGACGAAATGAAACTTCCCCCACTAGCAACACGAAAAACCCCCAGATGATTCTATCTGAATCACTCGGGGGCTCGGGGGCTACACCCGCGGGTGCGCTCGTGCCCACCCACCGTCAAGACAAAAATCCTCCAAACGATTCTACATGAATCACCCAGGGGCTCGGGGGCTCCTATCGGGTTCATAAACCCAGGGTCCCTCATGGAGTGGCTTCCCAACAAAGGCTCCGCCCAGCAGACAACATTGCGAACGACGCGCAACTCCTAGGACGGCCTGAATACCTAAATGACGCGCCAGAAGGGTGATCCAAATCTTCGACTGGAAGGCCTGGCCGAGGAGGAATGGTGTCCGCTTTCGACTCCGGTCCGCTCTCGACTCCGATCCGCTCTCCGACTAGAGCGCTCGCTTCTGACTCCGGAACACCTCCGAACATCGTCTGTGACTGGAAGGCCTGGCCAAACACCACCTCTAACTCCGACCCCATGTCTCCGACCGGGGATGTGCCGAACCTATGCTTATAGTTCTTCTCTGACTAGCGCAATCAGAGCCGACTAGGACCAACCGCCTGGGGGCGCCCGCTCGGTAAGGCCTAGGAAACAGACAGAGAGAGTAAGGCAGGGCTCTCAAGTCAAATCGCAATACCGAGGACCGTGCCCTATACACCTGTAGGACAGTACTGACAAGACAAATTAGAAGGGTGCCCTGCAACCTTCCAGGCATGTCAGAGCCCAAACAGTGTTGATGGCACCAGCATTTACCCTACAGTGTTGTGGGCGCTCTCAACTCCCATACCAGGCAAACACGTTAAGGCACCCCATGTGCATCTAGGCATCCACAGTGTTGTGGGCGCTGGCATTTACCATACCTGGTAGGACACAGTAAAACCTCCCACATGCGTCTGACATCAATAGTGTTGTGGGCGCCTACAGTCACCTTATACCCGACGACGTGAGCAACAAGACTCAGTAGCTTACATACTCTGTCTCTCTTGTAAGGCTGTCCCCTTCATCTATAAAAGGGGACGCGCTCTCTCTGAATAGGGGGGGGGTAAGTTCACTCGCATCAATTCAACACACCACAACAAAACCACCAGGTTTAGTCCTCGAGCACAAGCTCGAACACTTAGCACATAGTGGAGCTCCTGTCTCTCTCGGTCCTTCAGACCAAAGTCCGACCAGACCTCTTGTACCCCCCCCATCTTTCTCCTTCTCGTTTGTAACCCCACTGCAAACTTCGAGCACCTAGGCTCAGGAATAAAGTCACCGATCAACTCAAACTAGACGTAGGGCACGTTGCCTGAGCCAGTATAAACCCTGTGTCATTGAGTGCTAGGCCACATTCGATCACAATGTACGGCAAAACTACAAATATTTACGTGTTGGTCATTTTCTGCACCGATAGTAGCCGCGGTACATCACATTATCTGCAACAATAGGGAAACAAAACACTGAGTATGAGAAGGTACTCAGATAGACTTATCTGTCATAAACCAAAAATAAGAGACACCAAGGATTATGCAAGGCTTATAAGTGGAGCTGGTTGACATCCTTTGCCTACAAGCCAACATTTATCTAGTATCTTTTAACCTTTGAATAATGACTTTATTATTCTTGTTCCCTTCTAGATTAGCATCTATCCTATGCCAAACATGTTGTATACCATTAAATCATCACAATAGTAACCATATCCAGTTGAGCATTTTCATAATCCACATAACCAACACTTTCATCAATTACTACGATGAAGGAGCTCATGTCAGGTTCTCACTATCTGGGAGAAACAGCGATTCAAATCAATTCCTACCCAGCTGGGGAATTATTCCTAACACACACCCATACTTCCCTTGTCAGGGTCGCATCGGGTCAGCTTTGGTACAACTCAGGTCCAAATCATGGGTAAGAGCAGCGCCGCACCCTCAAAGATACTACCAATCAGCCGAGAGGCTTGGGACTCGAACCCACCCTTGGACTCACGCCATTGGCTCTCCGCACATCCTTACTGCCTCTAGGGTGCGCACTTTAACTGCTTGTGTCCCTGGCCTGAGTTGAGCTACTCGGCTTTGTGGTCGGAATGACTTATCTGGCCAACTATGTGAGAGGCATGTGTTCAACATGACAAGAGGGCCTCCAATGGCCGGTCCTTAAACGACACAGATGGTATTACTATAAGTCACCACACCTAACATATAAGATTCCAACCGGTCTCCAATTGTTCAACATCACTAGGTTATATTCCATGATAGCACAATATAGCCAACCATGATAAAGTCACCACCTATAACTCACAGGTGGCAGGACATCACCCGACTTCTACCGGTCTAAGCATGGCTAAGCATAAGGTTAATCCTAGACCTACATAGGATTCAAGATAGATATTTTAGGACAAGGAAAGTATATGCAGCAAGTGGTTCCAATCAACTCTTATAACCTAATGCATCAAACATAAATGGACTCAAGTAATGTTTTGTAAAACATGGGAGACTTAGAATGCTCCGGGGCTTGCTTTTCACAAACGTGGCTGGCTGGTGGTCAGGGTACTCTAGGAGATGATCAACTTTAGGCTCGCCTTCATTGAGAGCTTCTTGCTGCTGAGCTTCCTGGCTCTCCTCTTGTGGATCAACTTTGAGTTCCACCAACGTGATTTCTTCCGCTACACCTATTGCATGCATATGCATAAAGTAAGTATCATGGATGCATAAGAAGAATTGTGAATCATATGACATGAGAACATGCATGATTCTATGCTGATGATTATAACAAGTTACTTAGATGACAACCAAGTTGAATTCTTATTTACTGAGTAGGTGCATATCTCTTCTCTAGAAATTTCAATAATCCACACTAAGTCCATTTCTGGACCACAACACATCAGCTACAAGTTTAGATCGAAACTGGAGTTTTACTCAGCCAAATGCTATGATCTAGGACTTTCTAGAAAGCTTACAAAATTTCCTCTAACTTTGATTTAATCACCAAAAGCTAATTCAACCTCTATCCTAGTCAAATAGGTAAACTTCCTAGGTTTATCCATAAATCTTAGAGAGTAAGCATTTCGGGAGACCAAATTTTAACAGCCATAACTCCTAAACCATTCAGCCTATTGCCCTAAAATTTTGACACAAGCTAGATAAAGAAGTTCTCTACAACTTTGTTACTAACTATTTTTACAAAAAGTCTCATCTTGCCAATGCAATTCACCAAGTGACATAATCTATCGAAAACAACCTCTATGATGAAATTATAGAGCAATAATATTTTCACTGCATATAAGCATTCAACATTGAACATCACCAATTGCACCAACAGTTTGTAGGCCTCAAATATACTCTAGAAAACATAATGGCCAAGCCCAATTTATTTATTTAAATGCCTTTATTAATTTAATTAGATAATTAGGTGAAATAACAAACATATATCAAATGTGCACAGTAATTTCTTAGAAAATTACCGTAGCTTCCAACTGCTCCCAATAGGCTACTATAAAAATTTCATACCATTTGAACATGTATAGCATCCTCTACAAAAATGACAAGGTAGCAAGGTTTATTTTAATAAAATAGTTTCCCCTATAGAAAAGTGTCAAGTAATAGATTTTATATTTTTCTTAGCTTCATCCTAGTACCATAACACTGTACAAAAATTTCCATGACAATACATTACTTATTTTTATCCTTATGAATTTCCTCAGGAAACACCATTTATTAATAGATAAATAGAAAGACCCTACTCCAATCAAGTTTACTGCCAGTTTAATATTTGTCCTAGCTAGAGCATGTCAATACAAACTCAACAAATTTGGAATCACAATTTTTGCACATACCAAACTCAAGTTATGCATTATTCAAGATAGAAACCATTTAAAAAGCATTTATCTAGCTACATTTTATTCACCTTGAAAAATACCAGAAATAGTGCATTTCATATTTTTATCAAATACTACACTTCATGAGGAATCCAACAACCTTTGGTTCACCAAAATTAGACACTCCAAGCTTGAGATGAATTTTTGAAACATGCATTCAAATCTAAAAAAAATAAATCAAAAATTTAAATAATCTCAGAATGATGGCTGGGGCCCGCTGGTCAGTGGGACCCACACTCCAGACACACAGAAGTAGAGCACGGTGGTTGATCGGTGAGAGTTCGCCGTCGGTGAGGTTTTCGATGGTAGCATCTACACTGCTGCACTCTACACGTCGAGCCGCGTCGGTAGGTGTGCTCGGTAAGCCTAGAAACTCACCGGAAGTAGCTCGTCGGCTGTAATGGCGGACGGCGGTGGTCGTGCAGCGGTACGATGGCGTCCTCT
Organism: Miscanthus lutarioriparius; assembly: GCA_904845875.1. Lineage (NCBI taxonomy): Eukaryota > Viridiplantae > Streptophyta > Magnoliopsida > Poales > Poaceae > Miscanthus > Miscanthus lutarioriparius. The sequence continues at coordinate 89,922,130 of CAJGYO010000001.1, read as the reverse complement.
AGGCACCATATGTTTAGGTGAGGTGCTCTACAGGTTTGCGGTAACCTATCGGAGCTAACCTAGGTAGCTAGGGTTCTAGTAATGTGACGGTGAGCTTGGTCCGTGTGCGTGGCCATGTGGCGGCGCATGGTGCATGGCGGTGCTCTCACTGTCCCGGTGAGATGGTGGCGGGAGAGAGGTCTCCATCATGCCATTTACTATACCTAGGGTTACCCTACCGAAGACATGAGAGGATGCAAGGATACGGTTGACTAGCGCGATGGCAACGAGCTCCAGTGCCACGACGGCAATGGCGGTCGCGTGCAGAGCGACAACCCCTTCTGGCACCGACACGCGGTGGCGTCATCCCCAGATTTGGCCTAAGCTACAAGACTCTAATAGGGTGCTAGACCAAAGGAGATGGAGGCGTGCGGGGCAGTGGAATGGTCGGGCCACGGTGAGGCACGAGCGTGGCGGCGCTTCGGTGATGGCGCGGTGGGGGCGAAGGGTAAAGCGGCTTTACCAAGGCACGATGTGAGGTAGTAGTGGTTTGGGGAGGTAGAGGTGGAGGTGGTGGAGCTATTGGCATGAGGAATCGAGTGGTGAAGCTACGACAGCGACGAGCGGGCACAGCGAAGCAACGGCGATGGCGCGGCGGCGCTGTGCTATGCTTTGCTATGGCATGGGCGAGAGAGGAGCGCGGTGCGAGGGAGAATGAAGCGAGCAGCAGAGGCGCGTGACTTAACCCTCCGCACTGGCCTGACCAGCCGGGCTGACGTCAGTGTACGGCCGCCATGTGGTGCACCTAGCCTGCCCCCGGTCGACCACTATCAGCGACGTCGAAGCGGCATTAGGTCTGGATGAACGTGTTTGACAGAGCTACTTCACGCGATCGTAACTCCCAAACTGTTCGTCCATTGTGAAAACTTCTTTAACAAGAAACGTAGAGCTACCCGAGATCTACAACTTTGATTAAATGAGTTCAGTCTAGATCGGTCTAATTTATAAACTACAACGCATCAAACACAGGTTCATTGAAACGGTAAACCACCTCAAGACTTAGAAAATTTTCCAAGTCAAAAATAGTAATTCTATTGCTACTTGTGGACTATTTTTGAGCATGCTATGCACCGAATTAGGTCTTGACCCAAAAATAAAAGTTGTTACTCTAATCAAGTACTACAACTTTTCTTAAGGGTGCACTACCATGCTAAGTCTCTAGAGTATAGTTCAACTTAGGTCAAACATGCAACTTGAAAATGATAACTTACACTATAACCATGACGTAGAGGCCAAATTGGTCCAAGTCATGAATACAAAAGTTGTTCCATATGACATTCTAAGCATGTTAAAAGTACTCCTAGGGTCCCACACACATTTTATACATTGGTTACATGTAAACCCTAGCATATGTAAGGCATTTAGTGACAAACACATGTGATATAAGCAATCATAAAGATAATATTTGAGATGCTCATGCTCATGAATGATCAATGGTGCTTGTGCTCATGCAATGCCAATGCCAAATGCATACTTAACACCTAGGGTGTTACATGTCACGTCACCTCCCTCCAAAGATCGTGCGCACACTATCTCTGGCCACGCCCTCGAAGGATACATCGGATGATGGTTCGCCCGGTTGATGGGCCAAGAACCATCACAAGTAAGGAGGGATACAGAGCTAAAAATGCTCCTACAGCCCATTTAGGACCAAGAGTTCGAAGGCTGGCTCTCCGATGGGTTCATAGCCTCTCCGGGGTGCCCTTAGAGCGAGCGGTGGAACGGGATGGGCCCACTAGCTGCTAGTACCCGGGCGCATGAGTGTAGCAGACATCCTGGCCCACATTCGAGTCTTGGTCGGTTCCTAGTCTATTGTTTTTTCTCGAAGAAAGGTAGCGGGCCCTTGGGACCGGCCGAACGGATCCAAGAACTATATGGATTTTCCACCAAGAGTCTAGAATCGGTCATCAGCTGACCCACGCCAGACCCCCACGAACGGGAAGCCAGGGCCCCACTTAGACTAGCCCGTTAACAGCTCACCGAGCAGCATGTTTCGTCCATCAAGGAAAAAACATGGCATGGCTCAGCCCCTCTGTTTTATCAAAAAACGCTTGAGGGATGATGATCACAAAGACGAGCCAACCCTCGACTGGACCCCTACTACGCATGGGGGCTCATGGTAAGTTGGACTCTCAAGGAGACTGAACACATGGTCTCAGTACAACGGCGAACTGATCGGATCCTAGGCGACCGGAATCAAGAACAACCTTTCTAACATCCCAAATCCTATGGTTACATCCCCCTAGAAGACCGATCATAACAAAAGGGAATCATCATCCTACCAGGACATGCCACGGGCTACAAAAAGAAGGCCAAGGCCCTCAGAGACCTCCCATCCAAAAAAGCCTCTAAAGGAGTATTCTACTCCTCCGTAGGATCGGGGGTTACTGTCGGGTATTGATATTAGGGATACCCAAAGCAAGAAAGTTAGCACCCACGCTGACTTCCCGGATGGCTCAAGATGTATTAAAAGGTCTCGCCTGACCCTAAGGCCATGAGCTCCATCTCGCCTAACCCCTTGGGTGCGACCTTTGTCTCGCCTGACCCCTTGGGTGCGGGTTTCGTCTCACCCAACCTTGAGGCTGCGGGCTCCGTATCACCTGACCCCTTGGGTGCATGCTCCATCTTGCCCGACCCCTTGGGTGCGGGCTCTGTCTCGCCCGACCTCTTAGGTGCGGGCTCTGTCTCGCCCGACCTTGAGGCCGCGGGCTCTATCTCACCCGACCCATTGGGAGTGGGCTCTGTCTCGCCCAAGGTCACGGGCTCTGTCTCACTTGACCTCATGGATGCGGGTTCCATCTCGTCCAACGGGGACCCATACCACCGCCAACCACTCTAGGTCCAAGTGTATGGGCCTAGATCAAAACTTTGACGCCAGGGAAGAGGCTGGCATGCTTCGATGTAACCCATGGCCATGATGGGCCATACCTAGGGATTCACATCAAGAACAGTGTCAAACATGCCAATGTTGTTCTGCTTAATCCTAGTATGGACGCTGATAGGCGCGTCAGTTCACCACGACGTCTACCGGTATGGATTGGAACGCCATGACTGGCAGATGATGCCTACCCATGGCGCTAGTGACGAACAGGACCATGACATGGAGCCATCCCTATTGACATCTATAGGATCGGTGGGACCTGCATGAAGGAAAAGAAGGACCCAACAACTCTAGAAGCCTTCTTCTCTCTCTCATTCTTCTACTTTTCCTCCTCTATAACCCACGCTTTCCCTTTGTCTATAAAAGGGGAAACAGGGTGCCCCATGCTGGAGAGACACATAGAATCAAAACATAAGAGCATGACACGAGCACATGGCTGAGCGGCAAGCGAGCTCTTAGCACCCGTTCACTCCTTCCACTAGAGACTTGGGATTCTCTCCCTCTCTCGCCTGTTTGTAACCCCTATTACAAACCAAGTGCCGGTAACACGAGTAGCAATGAACTGGATGTAGGGACATTCCACCCGAACCAGTATAAACCCTTGTGTCCTTCGAGCACACCATCCGAGCCAGATGCGCAAATACAAATTTACTCGTCGGTGGTCCGAAAACACCGACACATTGAATATGATGAAGTTGATGTTTATGTGCTTCGTTCAATTATGTCATGGGTGATAAGATCAGAAGATTGAGCATGCATGTAGCATTTAAGTTCATTTGTCCAAAAAGGTTGAGTTTCTTAACCCTTGAAAGGATTGACTATCTTTACAAAATGTATCAAACTTTATATGATTATGACTATCATTTTCCAGAGATAGGATGTGCAATATTTTAGCTCATTTGGTTAAAACTATGACATCAAGAAAGTTGTGCTAGGAACAAGCTTAAAGAACAAGACATGTTGAGCTAATTAGGTCTGATTAGGTAAATTATAACTCAAACATATTTTATTTCTTATTTATGTGCCTACCAGAATCAAGGAAAAGCTTTTTAAAAAATAACCATTTACCTTAGGATGTTACCTTTGTCATTGGAGCATAAGGTCACCATATGATCAAGGGTAGATGACTCGTGATGGTCCTTCCCTTTTGCTTGAAGTTTCCTTGTTCGGCTAGTCTCGTAGCTTGAGCTATTCATGAGCTTCTTATTTCCTAAATTGTACCCTTCCTTTCTCCTCCTTTTGTTATGCCATCTTTCTACTCTTTGATCTTTTGAAACCTTGTTAGACTTTTTCCACACTAATTGTTTTATGTCTACAAAAGATTAGTGGACAACACATACCTAAAGGAATATACAATTTTGAAACACAGGTTATTTGTCCAGAATTTTGTAATTTCCCTCTATGCTAATGAAAAGATGGTTTTGGGATTACTTTAGTATAGAGATCATGTTTAATACAAGCATGGCTCAAGGAAAAGGTAACATGCAGCAAAAGACAAAGTGAATGAACTTTGGTACTTACAGTTCTTTCATCCATGTTGAATGAGGTATGTAGTTCTTACATCTATAATGAATGAGTTGTGTCTTGCTTCATCTCCAATTTGAATTCATCTCATGACTTACCAATATTGAATTAAAAGTTTCCTAAATAGGGTTAGTCCAACAAAATATCCAGTATCTACTAAGGCATACTATCGGCTAAAAATCAACCTAGACACCATGTCTAATTTGATTTAGGAAGGCATTTTAACCTAAGCACCATGCTTAATTTAAAAAGCCTTTGGAAGTAAGATCAACACACCTCTTGGTTCAAGAATCAAACTAAACACCATGTCTAATTTAATTCAGGAAAATAGTTTAAACTAAGCACCATACCTAATTTAAAAGGTGTATGAAAATACTTCAAAACCTACGCATACTATAGTAAACAAGGGTAGCATGAAAGTATTGTAGAGATTTATTCAAATAGAGATGAATGAACATGATTGTTGTTTAGCAAGTTGAGCATGACTTAAAGGTAGAGACAACCAAGATGAATTAGCAACATGGTATAAGATTTTTCAAAGGAGCCCATCCCCTAGGCTTGAATTTTGCAAGGTAAAGTCAAGTTTGGATGGATGTGATTCAGTGTTGCATGATGATTGGTTGGACATACCTTGAGTCGACATCCTTCATTCTTTTTGCTTCAAACCTAGAATGGTTAGTGACAAAAATACCCAAAGGAATATTTTCACAATTATGTTTCTATGCTCACTTCACAAGGACATTATAGCAAAAAGTGAAAGCTCATGTTATCTCCAGAAAGTGCTTGCTTTAGGACAAAAGCTTGTCCTTGGGAAACCTTCTAATTGCACTCAAGTTGGTGAAGTGGTTTTTCCTCCAACATCAACCTTTGTGTACCTATCTTAAGATTCACACAACGAGATCTGCAATATTTATGATAAACATATGCATCTACAACCACCGTTTCAAAGTTTTTATGAACACGAAATATGAGGGGGTTGAAGATCTCATGTGAGCATGAATTTGATGATGTGTTCATGAAATAACTTCCATGCTCATTGATATATCTTCCTGCACCAAGGTTGTTTCTTCATGAATGTCTCTAGGTAGAAACATTGTTTCCATCATTCCATTCCTATGACATTCATTGGCCATTTTGTTGTCCAAGATTTCCTATGGATTGGTAACTCTCGGGTTGGTCTTGTATAAGGCCTCATCCAAACTTGGATGAGTCATGTTTATTAAAGAGATTGATTTAAGCTCACCATTTGGATCTAAGACAAGTTTGGATTCTACCCATAAGGCTTCGTCCATCCATTCAATGGCAACGGCACATAAGTTCTTAATATCCTCTAGCCATTGTTGTTGCTCTTCTTGGTCTTGCCTTCATAACTCCTATGCTTTGGGTGTCTTAGTGGTTTTTTAGTATCATCATAACTCTTAGAAAAAAGAGCATTAGTGGGATCATCGGGGTCAAGGATGGGTTTAGAGATGTGTTCAGATGAGACATCTAATGTGGACATATAAGGGGAGAATATAAGAATTGCTTCTAAATGACTTGGCTCTCCTTCTATGGGTTCACTAGATATGCCATCCTTAAATTCTTCCCAATGTCCTACATAGGAATAAGGACGCTTTCTAAGAGATCCCTTCTTGATAGGAATTGAATTATATTCGCTCGAATGTCTCTTGTGTCACTGGAAGTTTAAGCTTTTCCCAAAATCAGCATAAAAAGATCATCCTCACAAGAAATTTTAAAAGGTTGAATTTCTTCTTCCCTTGGAGGATTTTGGGGTATTGATGGTTTGGGATTGACAGCTAAATCTTAGGATTGGAGTGGTTGTGATTTGGCAATCAAAACTTTCTCTTCTTGTTTGGGAGATGATTCCTTCTCTTCCTCGAGGAGTTCATTATGAATGCTAATGCAGGGAGTCTTTCCACTAATTTTATCAAGCATAAATCTTGCTTCACTAGCAGACATATGAAGGAAAGCTCCTCTAGAGGCTGCATCAAGGGATTTCATAGAATCCTTGCTAAGACCCATGTAAAAATATTGAAGAAGTATAGGGTCTTGAATGGCAAGGTCTAGGCCAGTGATGATGAGTTCATTAAAATGATCCCACGATGTACCAAGAGATTCTTTTTCTAGATGTCTAAAATTTAGAACCTCTTTCCTAAGGCTAACAACTTTAGAGATGGGAAAAAAACATAAACAAAATTTAGAGCATAACGTTTCCTAATCTCCTTGCATACTTCCTATGGTTTGACTATACCAATGTTTAGCTCTTCCCATAAAAGAGAACGGAAACAACTTCCATCTTATGGTTTTATCAGACATGCCAGCGATACGCAAGCATGCATAGGTCTGTTCAAACTCTTATAGGTGTGAGTATTGGTTTTCATCGCCTTCTTCCGAGAAGGACTTATCCCGAGTCAATTTTATAAAACATGGGCGCAGCTCATAGCCAGGTATTAGGATGGGCTCTAAAGATTTTGGTGACTCTAGGCTTGTGCTCGTGGGTTTAGCATATTGATACATAGGAGTGGAATCCATGCTAAACAAAAAAGTAAAAGAAAGAATAAAAGATAAAAGGTTAAGCTAGGCTTGTAGTCAATTCAGCAACCGTTTCCTCGGCAACGGCACCAGAAAGCTTGTTGGTATATTTGAACGCACACAGATAAATCCACAAGCGCACAGATATCACTGTAGCTTTCACCTGAAAGTATTCCAAGTATCGTATCCATAGGGAAACGTGTGAGACTAACTATAGTCTAACTTAACTAAGGGCAGCAACAAGGTTAGGATAAATAGGAGCGTAGAGAGGATAACTAAAGTTCTCTAGTTCTGACTTGGGTAAACTTATGTCTTCTACTATTCAATTGGGGACATTACTAGAGAAAGACACCAACAGAGGATGCTTTCCTTCACAACCACGTACAACGTGCACCTACAGATGAGAGATGAACTACAAAGGATCAACGAACCTATATAGTATAGGCTATATAGAACTTATGCCACTCACACGATCTACAACCTTCCAGAATGCAGGGTGCATCCATAATTAACCCAAGTCTAAGCACCACGCTTACACTTACGATTAATACTTTACTCCCCTAGGAAGAGAATAAAGCACTCAAAAGAGAGTTGTGGACCTAAAGAACAATATAAACAAGATGGTTACTTAAATCAGAAGTTGATTACCAGAGAAATTTTAGATGCAAGCTTAGATAGAACTTGAATCTGCCAAGGTACAAGCTGTAGAGAGAGCACCGACAGGCCGACGCCTCCTCCAAACTCTTCCCTCACTCTCTGTCTCACTATTATTTATAAGACTAAATCTAATGGAGGACTAATCTTCTCTTGATTGCTGGCACTGATCCTCATGATGTGAATTAGGGTTTCAGGATGGCTCTAGGGAGGGTGGCAGGGGCTAGTATATATAGAACGGAGCATCCAACATGAGCCCTTGGATCAAACCGACTTAAAGGATGGCGTAGATGCAACCTAGGAGGCGGTGGAGAACCGACATAACAACGGGAGGCTGACATGGGGGGGGGCACAGGTCGGGTGGTTTCTAGGTGGGGCCGGTCAGACCCACATGTCAGAGACACGGGCTTTGCTTCAGTGATTCGCCTTCTAGAGTCTTCCCACGTTGATTATGCGGTGGAATTTCATAATTTCCTTTTATGAATAGGTCCCCCTTGATGGTTTTCTAGATAAACCCTGTTAAAAACACAGATTCACCAAAACTCATGGAATTTATTAGTTTAAACCCTTATATCTATGTTTGATGATGGAATTAAGTATAAATATAGGTTATGTTGATGAATTATAATTGATGTTAGTTACCGTCAACAGATACTAACTAGTATTATTGACTTGTCTAGGTAAGCTTGTTAATTAAACTCACACTCTCTATGACAGTTGGATACTCCATTCTAACTGATAGACACTCTGCTATGCCAGGTGCTGAGCTAAGTCATTTCTGGTTGGCCCTGTTTAGGCTCTAGCGGATGCTCCATGGTATTCATGGACGCTCTAATAGGTTTTGGGCACTCTCGGGTTACTAGGTTACTCTATATATAAGTTATCAGATGCTCCGAAGTGAGTGATGGATGATCTGGCTATGAGTCTTTATAATTCAGTGAATCCGATTGATAGTCGAGCACTCCGTTGTTCACACTCATAATGGTCTAGGTGCCTCTACTAGGAGGTTTACTAAATCGGGGAGGTTTATCGGACACTCCACCGCATCGGCGGACACTCCGCCAACCGGGCGACAGAACCTATGCTCTATGTTTTGGGGTTGGTTAGTTGCTACTTTGGAGTGGTGAACATCCATGCATGTTGTCGACACAGAATTTTTGTCCCGTGCCGAGGACACACGTAGCAAGCTGGAAGGGTCCGCTCGATGGAGCTGGAGATCCACCTAGCTTCAGCACAGGGATAGTCGGTCCTACGCACTCCTCCTGAGACATGCCAGTCAATTTGACCCTGTAATTGACAAGGAGAGAAAGTTTATCAGTAATTAAAGGCGGAACATGCCGGTGTTGCCAGACAGTCCCAAATGTGCGGCTCTGAGAGCCTATATGAAAGGAGATCAACCAAATAGTCGATTCTAGCATATTCGTACAAACAAATTGGTTAAAGCTCATGGGGTTGTATAAGAAGAATCGGTTATCATTCAGGATAAATGTCATTATTTGAACAAATATTAGTCAATGGCAATAAGATGTCAACAATGATTGGTTTATGCTAAGCCAATGATTACAAGTAATCGAACCCCTTTTTATATAAATAAACAATTCAACACCATTTAACCATTTAATAAAGATAGATCTAATGAATATGTTAGATCTCATCTATCGCTATGACCAGTGGGGCATGAGGCAGAATCATGTAGGCCGTAGAAACAACAATAGACTCGACGACCCTAATTCATTACTAATATTAGTGGGGCATGAGGCATAATCATGCAGGCCGTAATACAATAATAAGATCATGGGGCTAACATATCTTTCAACCTATCTTTACTTTAATGGTCTCGTGATGCAAACTGTTCGTGAGAGCACTCGATATCGGCTAAAACAACCGATTCAGGCATAGCGTACAGTTAAAGTCATGCCTTATCAGAAATAGATCTACCAAATAACGATCCCCACTCCACAGTGCTAATAGTGGGGTGTGAGGCAGAATCACACAGGCCGTGATAAACGGGTCATGGAACGGTTTTCGCTAGCCAATAAATCTACTCAAGACACAGCATACCTTAACCGCACGCTATGCACGATCAAGATTGATATAAAACAGCCGATAAAAATGTAACTCATCGTTTAAAGTGCAGATTAGATCAATTTAGATTAACAAACGATGGGCTAAACAAGATATAAGGCCGATCTAGATCAATACCAATTGGACAAAGTGATATTGCTATAATTAAATAAATAATGAAAGCAATAAGCAATATCGGTAACTTAATGAATCTACCAAAGACTGTCATTCTAAGGTAGAGCCGATAACTTGACCTTGATCTAGTTCATACAGTGGGGGTCGACCGGATCGATGCAGCCATACTTGAACTAGGCAAGAATCGATAACTAACTTATACCAGAGTCGCAGTGGAGGTCGACCGGATCGATGCAGCCGTACGAACAGAGGTATAAGCCATGACGGTACTTACAACAAGAAGTGGAGGTCGACCGAATCGATGTAGCCATACTTGCTGAAAAACTCGCCAAGATCTACTCTACTCCTACTCCTAAGATGTGGCTGGAGCCGAAAAAGTAAATGACTTATATATTGGATTGATTGTGTGTTTACAATTTTGCGGTAACCCTTATATTTATAGGGGTGCTTGGCCTTCGGCAAGATTACAGTCTCGTGAGCCAAACCGGCCATATCTATTTTCTATAGACTTATCCTGGCCAAGTACGTCACAAACATGTACATGGTTTGTACGCCTTGATATTGCCTTGTTTACGTGCACCACTTGTATTGGCTATTAAACAAATCCGTTTCTTGCCTTTCCTGGACGAGATCATCAAAATTGCTCAAGCAAACTTAGTCTTCAAGAGCCAAACAACTCCACGCGTACAGCTCCAGCAGCCGAGACTCGTATTTGTCCTGTGCTTCCTTTTTCCTTCATGTATACGTGTGCATGCATGCTTTTAATCTTCTAGCTTTTTCTTCTAATCCACTAATTTGGCTCTTGGCTCGTATGGCAACTGGACTCAACTTCTTAGCTTTTTGCTAACCGATGATAACCATGTGCTTGGAGACGCCTCCCCTTGCCATGTATATCGTGCACATGATTTGATCGGCTTGACCAATAATTAAATAACATATATTCTGGCTAGCTTGCTTTCCTTTACGTATACGAGCACCTCCCACCATCCAATACGCGAGGCTTCTTCAAAAATATATTAAATAATATTTCTTGGCCGGCTCGTAATTTCTTGCGTTTATACCATTGGCTGATTCCTTCCGGTCTAGGGTAAATTTATCAAATTTTGGTGTCAACACATGTGCACTGGACTTCTAGGATGACCTTGGGGATATGCTAGGGTAAGATTACCTGAGTCTTTGGCTTTGGCTATCTAGTGCATCTATTGATTTGGCTAAGTCTCTTCCCATGAACTACTTGTGATAAATCATGAGATTGAGCAAGGGGGCTCAACTCCAAGATTGTGGATCATGAGATGCTAGACTTCATGATGAGAGATTGAACACACCTTGCCTTTATGATGAATGAGAGGTCACCACACTCCATGTTCCATACATGCATGAGAGGTTGAGATTAGGGTTTGAGAGAAATCTTCAACTAAAGAGATGCATGAGCTAACCATGATCATGAGATATGGATGGCTTGACCCGAATGAGATGATGATCTTGGATTGCATCCCTTCACTTCATCTTCCACCTTCATCTCCATTTCCAATCTTCATCTTCTCTCTAGTTCTTCCTCACTCTTGTTCCTTTAGAGAGAGAGAGGGTGAGAAATGGGAGAGTGAAATGGGTTGGTGCTGCTTTAGCTAAGGTTTGGTGTATACATTTCATGCATATGATAGGTGGGGCCAAGGGTTGAGTGGAGGACAGCTCATTCCCCACTCACTACATGTAGTTCAGTTACTGCCGGATGATCCGGTATCACATCGAATTGTCCGGTGAACTCTAAACTCATGGAATTGATCCAAACACTTGAGATTTGGTAGTAGGGCCAACTCACTTGTTTCAAGGGTTAATAACCTGACAAGTGACATCCTAGGTTGAGATGACGTGCTCCTCAGTGGTTGTGTTGACTATTGTTAGCTTTATGCGCTTCCAACTTGCGAGTTGTCTGGTGAAGTCAAAAAGTAGTATACCCACGAGTTTTGTGGTATCCAAATGCCCGTAGGGATTTGTGCCAAAACTTCTCCAACCATCAAAAATTGAGAGCCTTGGTGGTTGTAGCAATTTTGGGTTGTTATAGATGAGAAGAGAGAAAAATATGTTTTCGAAATAGAAGGTCAAGGTAAGGTGAGAGTCAAGGGTTATAAGCGAGGATTTTGGAAAATAGTTTTTAGAAAATCATTCCTATCTAACGGTCATGCTAAGGTTTTGTCCTACAATCCAAGTACAACTCTGATACCACCCTATTGGGCCCCATAATTTAGGGTCCTCTGTGCATCATGTATCAGTCCTAGGATTAGTAGCTGATACGCACAACTAAAATAAGATTGATATAAAAAACCCATACTTTTATTGCTAATGGGAAAACATATTACATAGTTTGGGCTTCCATAGCTTGGGCCACTGGCCTTGTATCGTATATCAGAGTTCTAAGAGAACGGTCCTATATCAACGTGGCTCCATTCCTATAGGCAGCTTGGAGTGCGGACGTAACCCTAGCCTTATTTCTTAAATGTACTCCTATTTCCTGATCATCGTAGTCCTAGCATAGCTCTCTCGTACAGCTCCATCTTCGAGTATACTTTGGGTATCCTATCCTTGCGTAGCTTCAGAAGTTCTATTCAGGTAAATGCTCCTATAGTTTCTCGCCTAAACGCATAGAATGGAAGGCGTTGAGTACATAAAATAGTCAGCAAGCCCTAAACTTTGGGTGGAGGGGAGGTGGAAGGGGAAAGGCTATATGGTGGAGGCGGGTTATGGTGGTTAAGGTAAAAGTGGTAGGGTGAAGTAATTATAGTTATAGGTTGGATCCTAGCAGAGTATTACCATTCTCACCAGTTTTTGGGTTAATTGTAGTTTACCAAATTAGTAAAATACATCTTACCAGATTATCACAGTTGTAGAAGTCTAATCATAGTATCCCATCTATAAGGAAAATGGATCCTTGGCTCATTTATTTTGGATTTTGGTGTTTGATGACCAACACAACAAAATTGGACTAATGAATTTGCAAGTAATTATTTTGTAGTTCAATAGGGTGCAAGACGTGACTTGGATGAAGGTGACATGATGATCCCATGATCAACACCATAAGCAAGACCCTAGAAGCACAAGAGAAGACCCAAGATATCAAACAAAGTCTAAGCACGAAGATGGGAACCAAGCCGGACACAAAATCGTAAAGAAACGAGCTCGATAGAGGTGATCGGACGTGGCCCTATGAGGACCGGACATGTCCGATCAGTTGCTCGGCAACAGCAAGCGTCAGCAGCAACTACCGGACACTGAGCGAGGTAGTGACCAGACGCACAGACTTCACTGTTCATCGTCAATGGCAACGCTCTCAGCATGACCAGACACGACGGCAGGACGACCGGACGCACCAAGAAGTAGCGTACGATCATGTCCAGAAAGGTTCCAGAGCAACGCCAGCATGACTGGACGTGTCCGATCGAGTGAGACCAGACTTGACCTAGAGTCCAATCAATGCGCGCGCTCCAATGGTCGGCAGGACCGGACGCGTCCGATCAGAACGTGATCAGCGTCCAGTCACTAGCAAAATGTTGGGTCTCGGGTCCAACGGCTAGTTCTGACTTGTGGGGCTGTAAATAGACCCCCAACCGGCCATTTGAGAGGTGGAAAGCTGAGGAAACATACCAAGGGTGTTGATACACCACATTAGTGATCTCCACTTGCATAGTGCTTAGTGATACATTCGGTGATTAGCGTAGGTGCTTTGCGAAGTGCTTAGGTTTGTTAGACCACCGCTTATGAGCTTGCTCTAGGTTTAGGCCTAGTGTTTAGTGAGGTTTGTACACCTCTTACCACTTGGTGCTTGAGTGCACTATTGTTGTACATCAAAGGGACTTGTAGTCTTGCGAGATCACACCAATCGCATTTGTGGTGTGGCCGCCACCGTGTATCGAAGGGAACAAGGCCTGCGGTGGTTTGGCCAGAAGCTTGATAGTGAAGATGGCAGGGAGCAGTCTAGGAGTGGCTTGCCAGAAGGCACACCGGAGACCCACTTGTGCATGGGGAAGGCCCAAAGCTATCCACGGAGTTACCCGACCGGGAGCTTGGCCCTTGCGAGGGATTCCTTGCGAGGGGCTCCAACAATGACTAGGGGAAAGCTTGCGCGCTTCTTGATACCTCGTTAAAAATACCAGAGTCATCGACGGGGGTTTGCATATCTCTACCTTACTCTTTAGCTTTCGCATTTACATTGCAATCTTGGTTTGTGCTTTACTTTCCTAGCTTAGTGATAGGCTAGTTGATAGGTTTGGAACCTAGGTTGCATAACTCCATTTTGCGGTAGAGATAGTAACACACTAGCAAAACTGTAGTTGCACATTTAGATAGTTTATCTTTTGCATAGGTTTTTGCTAAGGATAAAAAGAGACCATAGTTTAGAGTTAGAGTTTTAGGTTGCCTAATTCACCCCCCCTCTTAGGCATCACGGTCCCTTACACCATCCTAGCATATGCCCATTCCAAGGACGTGGCTATTTGAATAGATTCAAAAAACTCTACAGAGGTGTACAAATTTCCTCACAAGATAGACGTAGTCGACACCAAGGCCAGTGGCACGATAGGCCTTACGAGACCTCATACCCGAAGGGACGCATCCTCAGATTTTCATATAACTCTACCACGGCTTCTCAAGGGTTGGAAAAACACACTAATTCCTGAGAGGATATCAAATCATCCCATCTCATAAACCTAGATGACACCACATCATCCTATCATATAATCTCAGACGATACAACATCATCCCAACATCACAGTGCCAATGATACCAAATCATCTAAATAATCAATAATAATCATGGGCTCGAACGCAACCAAGGTCAATGGGCTTAATGTCGAAGATCACATAGCAACCACGCCAACCGGACCATGGATGATCCGCATCCGTGTCTTCTTCTAATATTCCGCTACCAACACCGGCCTCCTAGTAAAAATTATACTTCTATCTAACAGGGTGTGAGATCAAGTCTACCCATATAGACATGTGGTTGTATGTAATATCGCACTAGGAGAGAGGGACTATTAACCGGTCATTATGTGACCAAGGCAAGCATCTCCCAATAGGAACCCTCACTAGGCGAACCTGCCAAGGTAACTTGTACCACACAATTTACCCTTCACTCGCCCCCTATCGGGGTTTAGTCAAGTTTTTACCAATTTTAAGTCTCATAGTTATTATACTCAAGTTCATTAATCACACATCTTATCAAGGTAACCACTACCTTGTCAATCACATTATCATGTTCAAGCTCATCATTTCTTATGATTCCATTAATTCACAATGAGGATTTAGGTACTATTAGTTGAGGTTATTATTTGGTGGAGATGGGGTGTGGAGGGTTTATGGTGGAGGCTAGCAAAATGTGGTGGCGGTGGAGATGGGGTGGATAAGGGATGGTGGTTAAGATGGAGGGATAGGGTAGGTGGGTGTTAGGACTTGCCTCCATTCACTGACGATTATATCCTCATCTGATTCCTATGCCTTTTTCTCCTATCTTCTAGACTCCATCGGATTCTCTCTATGTCTTCTATCCTACGCGGTCTAGCATCGACAAACAAGGAAACACAGACAAGGAAAATAGCAAGCAAGGCATGTAAAACAAGCATAAGCAATCAAGATGATCCTAGATGGGTTGGTCCTATTGGGTCAGGTGGTAAGTTGATTTCTAGGCCTATCATTACTATGTCAATTTGAAATAAGGTTTGGATGAAGGGATTTCATCCATAGGGTATGGCTTCTACGAGTTAGGTTAAGGCGGATGGTTGGTCTGATGGAAAACCAGACCACATTATTATGGTTCACTATTATGTGAACCTGAAAGAGAAATCCTGACCAAGTCATCATACTTGGCTCGGCCGACTCCTATAGAACCACATAGTAGTTTGGCAAGGTTAGCGACATATATGCACATGCATATGTATATGCTTAGGGGTGGTTAGGACAGAAATGTGAGTGATGGTTAGCCATGCATAAGTACGACACGACGCGTATATAAATGCATGTATGTTTATATACTCACAGGGTCTACCAATGCATGTATGTGTGCCCTATTATGCTATGCGTGTGTACACATTCATGTATCTGTGTACGTGACATAGTGTACACGCATACACGATTATACGGTGCTATGTAAAGGTTAGCCATACATAGGCGTATACCCGGGTATCGGGAATATCCTTGTACGTAGGTATGTCCTACTATTTTAGGTGGTGGGCGTGGATATATTTGAGTATGTGTCATGGTGCACACACATACGCGAATATACGGGGCTAGCTACAACTACGACGAAGAGTACTATGGGTTATTATTAAATGAAAGAAATGAAAAGCAAACATATCTAGAATTTAAATGGGCACAAAAATTAGGGAAAAGGGTATGATTATGTAGGGTTTTATTTTAGAAGATTTATGGTGAAGTAATTACGAAATTCAAAATTAGAACAAGAAAGATATAAATTACTAAAGTTTATCAGCAAAACGCGAATGGAAATCAGCATGGAAATTGTTCTACAATTTTAACTAATAGAAAATGAGTGGAAAATATTTGGATATGTTCTAGGGTGACTCTAGTTTATTTAGAATTTTTTTGGGAATTTTTATATCATTAAAATCTTATCTTTGATTATCCTGTGTACAATCCTCGGGTGCACCTAGCATTTTACCAGCTGGCTGACGCGTGGGTCCAGTCCACTGCCAGGGCTGACTGGTTACTGTGCTGTGCACCCATGCGTCGATCTGTGAACTGCCGGCCTCCTCTCTGTGTTTCACGTGAACCAAGTTCATCCAAATGGAGAGAGGATGGGGCACTGCCGTGTGGGCCTGATGGGATGAGGTGGCATGTCCCTACTGGCTGGACGACGTGGCTAGGGAGCGGCTTCAGATGCCACCCAAGGGCACTCATCCTCATCCCTAGGGATGGCAATGGGGCGAATTCGGATCAGGTGGAGTCTCTATGCACCCGAACCCGAAACCCAAAACCGAAACCCAAAACCGCACCGAACACCGATTCGGGTGATAATCCGTCCCCAAAACCGAACCCACGGATACCCGAAACCCAAATGGATACCCGAAACCCGCTTTGTATGGGAACATAGTAAGAGAAATAAGGACTTTTTATAAACATATGCATGATATATATACACATATTCACATGTATAAACAAGAGGCAACAAATAATAAATATTTTCATGAGTCAACTTAGAATAAATTTAATAATATAAGTAAATAAGTTATTATTAGCATATTATAAAACATGAGTCTTAATTCCAAATGATTTATTTCGGATATCCATTGGATATCCACAGGTGGAAAACCAAACCCGATTGGTTTCGAGGCCCCGAACCCGAAAACCGTGGGTGAGAAATCATCCCCAAACCCAAACCCACAAGACCCGAAACCCGTAGATATCCGACCCGAAACCACCCCGTTGCCATCCTTGCTCATCCCTTTGTGTTTGTCGCATGGTCAACGAGCGAGAAATAAACAGAGAGCGAGAGAGAGAAAGGAGAGAGGGAGAGAGAAGGAAGGAAGGAAAGCAGCAGAGCTCAGGCGCTCAGCCATTGTGCCCGACCGCGCAGAGCAAGGTGAGGACAGAAGGAAGAGAGAGCAAGGGAAGGGAAAGAGAGAGCGGGGCGCAGGGCGGAGGAGGAGTGCAAGGCAGTGCAGGGCAAAGTGGAGGGAGCAGAGTAGGGCACGGGGTAGAGTAAGGTGGAGGGAGGGCGAGGTGAAGGGGAGGCAGAGTGAGTAAAGGGTGAGGGCCGTGCGTGGTGCAGGGCGAGCAAGAGGGAGCAGGGCAGCGGCGCAATGGCGGAAGGGCAGCAGCGGCCATGGCGGCTCCTGCGGTGCTCCGGGAGGCGGCCTTGGAGTGGCAGGGAGAGGGAAACAAGGAGAGTGGAGAAGAAGGAAGAAAGGGAGAGAAGGAGATGGAGGGCTCGACCGGTGGGCAGCGGCGGCGGCTTGACGGCAAGAGCTTCGGCTCTGGTGACTCCGATTTCGGTAGTGTCCCATCTTCTCCATCATGTGCTCGAGCTCGTCTTCACCGAGGCCTCCACAACGGCGAGCTCATCGCATTTTATAGGCGGAGCAAGGTGGTGGCGGGGCAAATATCTCCGACGGCCATGGCAGCTGGGATGGAGTTGGGCTTGAGCTGGACGACGGGAAATTTGGAAAGGTATAAGATCGCCGGCATCGTTTCTTGCTCGACGACAACCCAGAGAGGCGGTGCTGGTCGAGATATTTCACGGCGTACGGCGGCATGTTTCACGTGCTCAGGCACAGCAGCGGCATCGCAGCTTGTACGCGGCCTGGACGCGGACGCGGCGTGGTGTTGCGCGTGCTTCCATGTTGGGCCAGAGCTGGGCCAAGCCGAGAGGGCTGCTGTGGGTACTGGCCGAGCTGTGCGGCAGCACGAGAGGGGGAGAGGGGAGGCTACGGCCCAAGAAAAGAATGTACACAGAATACGTCTTGTATTTTCTAGCTCCCAGAAAATGTAACCATATATATACTATTTCCTATTGCAATTAATGGATAAATGATGTATTGCTAAATAAAGAATGTAATACAAGTATTTATGATGCATTTCCTAAATATTATATATTCTTTTTATAACTATAGTAGAAATTAAAGTAACGATCTCATATTTCCGAGTTTTCTAATGTATATAAATCAACTAAATGTTTTTAATGCGATGGCTATTATAATTCCTAGTTAATAAAAGAATAAAATATTTTTTATATCTATGATGCATTATCTACCTCAATAATATAGAGAAAAAGTTTTAAATAATTCAAGAATGAAATTGAAAATTAAGGGAAGTTATTTTGGTGCCGCAAATAAATTCCAGAAAAGCAATCATACAAGCATGCAAGCAAACATTCGAGCATTCAAGCAATCACACAAGCATTCAAACATACACTCAAGCAAACAAAGTACAGGCAATAGAATTTAAATGCAAAGTGATCCTCTAATCCTAAACTATTCCTATTGCTACAACTAAATCCTACGAGGCACACAAATGCATCTGGTGGATTTTTTATGCAAGGGTTTTTGGAAAACATTTTCTTTTAAAAGTGGTTTTGCAGAAAATAAACTAATCAAGTTTCAATTTCTTGTAAAGTTTTAAAAAGTTTGAATTTTTAGTGGTTTTTAACACGATGCAAAAACACGGGTGTTATAGTTAGTATACTACATATCAGAAAGAGAACTAGAAAGAGATCTGCGGGCAAAAGCAACAAATAGGGGCTAGAAACCAGTTACCAAATGACAAAAGGACCTGAGCTACACCACGCTCAATAGAGTTTAACCCACCTAATATAAAGCTCAACAAAAGTTAACACAGACATAGCAATTCAAAGTTTACTGCACACGTTAGAAAGTCTGAGCATTGTAAATCTGACTAGGCGGACACATCTCACGTTCTATAAGGAGACCAGATTCTTACAAGTACATTCATTGAATCCCTAAGGCCTTGTTTGGATGCGAATGTATTCATCTCAATCCACATGTGTTTAAGTGAATTGGAGTGGAATTAAACTAAGTTTCATTCCATTCCTCCTCCGATCCCTACTCACCGACGGTGACTACAGCGTAGAGCAAGCAATGGGGCACTAGTCATCTAGCAAGTATTCCATCGACTGCGAAGACGAGGATGGCTTTTGCGCAATGCAAGGGGATAGTGAAACAATGGGAGTGAGGCCAGGCTTTGTACATACAGGGACGCCAGGGCTGGAATAGGCTTTTGACGCGACCGCACGACATTCATCATTACTAGTATCTGAGTAGTGAATATTTTAGATGGTCCGACCTTCTGTCATCCGGTGAAGTATACAGTGCAGTCCAATCCAAGTAGTCGCAGGCTCGCAGTAGCCGAGGGGCTACATAGCTAGAGATGGCTACATGGTTTGATAGGCTCTCTTCGTCGGTACTCCCTCGGCTGTGTTTGAAGCCACCGCTTCAGGAATCCAACTACCTTGCTACTTCATGCGTGCAGCCACATAGACGGTGCAGCTCCTGCTTGTAGCACAGCTGATCAAATTTACGCTGCTCGGACTATCATGCAAAAGTTCTACTCATAGCTGAGTACAAGAGTTACATGTCTGGCCGGTTCAAATTTACGCTGCTCGGACTATCAGGCGAGCATACGGTTTACAAGAAACAGGTAAACGTCATTTTATCGAATATACTAGAGGGACGTGGTCGGGAAAAAAGTTGTGATCGTTTGTTGTACACATCCATGGTATGGTAACTAGTTACCATCTGTAAGCATGATTTCGGTTAGAATAAATGTCAATCGACGGAAGGGGAAAGCCACTCATGACTACTACTACTGATACAAATGTTGTGACCGAGTGCACTCCATAGGCAATAGTTTTCAATATCTATACACCCACGTCCTCTGACTAGAAAGGGCGAACACCGTTAGTATATTACAAATCAGAAAGAGAATCAGAAAGAAATCTGCAGGCAAAAGCAACCAACAGGGGCTAGAAACCAGTTAACAAATGACCAAAGGACCTAAGGTACACCATGCTCAACAGAGTTTAACCCACCTAATATAAAGTTCAACAAAACTTAACACAGACATGCATGCAAATAAGACATCACATACGGTCATCCCATAGACAAAACCTAGTCATGACTTGTACTACTAATATGTCCATAGATCAAGGATCAAGGCAGGCATGCAGGATCTCATCCACATTCACCTTCGCTAAGACAGAGTTGGCGGTCGGCTTGACGCTCACGAACAGATGCTCCATATCATCTTCATCATTCGGTCCCGGCGGAAAAGCCTGCTGCACCACTAGGAATTTCACCACTGCGCCAAACTAAAGCTAGGCAGCGGCCAGCCCCATGGCAGCCCCTTGACAAATGGCTTTAGACACCATGGCCCAAAGGCAGGATGGCAGGGCTCAGAGGCGCTCCTCTATAGTGACCGAATTGTCCACTATCTGCATGGGGAAGGCGGTGTCATAGGCGGCAGTCACATCAATGTTGGCATTTCTTAGCACAATCACCAAGTGAGGAGGTTTTAAGTCCATCACCGGCAACAGCGCCAGAAATGCCTATTGGTATTTATTAACACCATTACTAAGATTGAGTTAATCTTAGCAACACCACCAAGAAACACCAACTACGATAGTTCTTAACGATTACAGAGAATATCCGCAAGCGCATGGATCTATCGGTGTAGCATTTCACCCAAAAGTATTTAGGGTATCGTTATTTATATTTTCCCAAAGGAGGGCAAGGTATTAAGAGTCTAGCATGAGCATGAACATGATTCCATACTTGCATAGTGAACCATAGTACATGACAGGGGTAAAAATGGTATTTCATGGATAGTAGACACACATCTGGGCCTACCTCAAGGATAAAAGGAAAACAAAGAATAAAAGAATGTTTCTAAGCAAAGCCGGCATGTTCTAATATAGCCATGCAAAGAATAGTTAATGATCATACAAGTTAAATGATTAAAGCTAGAGCTAAGTGTAAGGTAGGTCGGGAGGCCATCGAGTATTGGTCTGCCAGCAACCTCGTGTGATAATTTAGACTCCTACACCCTACCCCAATTTGGGGGATTACAAGGGATGGACAGGGCTATCACCACCTACCGCCTACCCCTCAACCATGGAGTAGGAAATGTATTCACCTGTTTCTCTGTACCCAAGCGCCATGCTTGCGTACACAGAAACTACCCAAATTTCCCCAGGTCCTCGACCCTACGGATCGACAGGTAAAGAACTTAGCTCTAATTCTACTCAAATAAACTAAATGAATGATTTAGCATAAAGTTCTATATGTTAAGATCATAGCATACAAACTATATGCTAGTTCATATATCATGATTATAACATGAGAACTATAGTCTAGTTTATTTGTATTGCTATATTGTAAGTTTGAGAGCATGACTATGGAAGAACTCTTTATATTCATACCGGTGTTGCTTTTCTTCCAAGGACACAAGCTCTCCAAGTAGCTCTTGCTTTTCTCACTATACTACTACTAAAACTAAAAGAGTACAAGAGATGAGTAGTGAGGTAGAGGCTCCAAATGAGGTGTGTTGAGAATGAGCTCCACCCCTTCTTTTCTAGTGAAGTGAGGATGGTTTGGCATGGGAAAATAGGAAACACCCAGGAACCGTCGTAGCATGGTGGCATGCAACCGCCAGAGTGAGGTGGGGCCGAGGCCCGTTAGGGGCGGTGTGGTGGCCGGGCCCTCTCGCCACAGCCTTGCTCTTGTGGGCTGCTAGCTGGGCCTAGGTCGTGTCCTCGATGGTGTTCTGCCCAGATAAGTTGTGTAGGTGGGCTTCTTTATTCATTTCCTTTGCGTATTTCTGCATTATGCTTTCTAGATGGCGCCTTTTGCTTAGTTTTGTTTATTTTCCACTTGTATTTGAATGTGTGACCTGCAAACATGTTTTCTCCAATACAAGTGGAAATTGGTCAATGGTACATGCATATGTGTAAAAAGTTTGTTTTTTCCTGTTTTGGACTATAATTGGTGGTCAGATTTGGTCGTTAGTTACCACCAACAAATCCCCCAAGCTTAACCTTTGCTCATCTCGAGCAAATAGCTAAGTACTGGGTTGTTGATTAGGAGTTGCTATTATGCCGATACAATTCATAAGTGCCATGTCTATAACAAAATATTCTTCCGTAATTCAAATAAGGTGGCATTTTTATCCAGGCTTTACCTTGATCCATGTGGGGCGTATAGCTTTTCCAAGTTCTTGGGTGGTTGCAAAATAGAATGGTTGTAATAGAATTACCAATCATTTATTCCTCGATTAACCATCTATCCGGAGGTTTTTTGAATTTTTGCAAAGAAATGTAAGTTCCTCAAATGATTCTCTCGATCACCCAAACGTGTATGAAACCTCACCAAGGCATTTGGTATTTTTGCCTTCTTTTTCATATCTTACCACTAAGGCTTTTGAGTGGAGTTTTGGTAGGTATGAAAAGTGGGCATACTTGCATCACATATTTTGCTAAGTCAAAAACCGGACCTCAAGGAGATGCAAGTCATACATTTTGATCAAGACATGCAAGTGTGTGAAATTTTTCATAAAGTTCTAATCCTAAATATTTTTGTACTCCTTTGGATCATGAATCTATCTTTTTAATTAATGCCTTTATTCGAAAGTATAGGCTATCTTTATTTCTTTGTTTTCTTTTTTCTTTTCTTTTCTTCATGCTCTTTGGCGTGCATTTTCTTCTCTCATGCCTTTTGGCATGGATATTTTTTTTCCTCTCTTTCTCTTTTTAGCATAGCCCATACTATTCTTTTTGGCATATGAAAAATTTTGTGAGAGAGACACATGATAAATGAATGGAGTAATTATTTTGGTGGATGGAAAAAGCATGTTTTTACGTAACTCTTAGTGTAAGAATTAGCAGTTTATTTGTGGGTGTACGTGTGTCTTGATCATGGGTGCATGACGAGAATCTCGACAAGGGTCACAACAATTTGACAAAGCTCAATGCTCAAACAAGTAGCATATGACTAAGGTTTTAGATTTGAATATCATGTCATATGGCCTTGGTAGATATTCATAATCATTGAGGAACTTTTGATTTTAGTATTTTTGAAAATGAAATCTTCGGATGTCAAGTTTCTCTTAGAACAAAATCATAGCAAATTCTATTTGTACCATATCATAACTCGCAACAACTTAGAAAAGGAGCATGCATTTGCAACCCACTAGTTTTCAAGTTTTAGGATGAGACATTTTTAACCAATAAACTTAAATCTTGGGGAATACTATGTTATAACCTAGGCATAGATGAATTATAGACAGAGCAACTATTCATCATTTCAACTTAGGAGAAACTAAACATTCCATAAAGCACATATGAGAGTGGAATAAATATTTTTGGTATTTTTATCATATTTTATTTTTTTGGTATTTTTGAATTTTTAGATTTTTTTATATGATAATAAATAGATAAATGCAAAAAATAAATTGGGAAAATTTATAAATACTAAAAAGATACAAGGTACCTCTGCGGGGGTCCTCCCCCAAGCTAGCTCCAGGCCTATGGTCCGAGATTGTATCCCATGGACCGCCAGTCGGCCACCTATGCTTCCTGTTGTTGTCTCAACAGCACGTTGATGTCCATGAACTGTTGATGCTATAGATGCCACTGTCTCGTATCCTGCACATGAGTATAAGTGTATTTTGAATTTCACCTATGCGGATTTCCAATCCTCCGAGGCGTGTGTTGATGCCATCCAACTCTCGACAGTTTGAGGTGGACTGTTGTGGATGGATGGGTGGTGGTAGCCCCTCGGAGTCACATGAGTGATGCACCCATGCTGTGTCATCGGCCTCGTGCCATCCCGATCCACCGGCCTCATGTGATTGTGGGGTGTGTCCCCAGCCCAACTGATACTCGGGGGTAAACCCAGGTGTCTGCATGGCTAGGAACCACTCCATATGGAATGTCTAAGGCACAAGTGGTGTCGATGTTGGTGGTGGCTGTTGAGAGCTACCAGCTTCGTCTCTAGCCTTCTCCTTGTTCCCCTGCGAGAAACAGAACTCATGCGCGCTTCCTGTTGTTCGACAAGAGTGAAGGTGAGAGACGAGATTTATACAAAGAGAATCCTAGGTTAGGGAGCGGGATCTCATTTGTATATCCCAGAAAGAAAAATAGAAGGTTCCCTGCATCATCATATTTCAAATGGTGCCCTTGCATCAAGTAGTGCTCATCAATATCAATGCGTGGAGTAGAGATGTATGTCACATCTTGTCCATCCAACGCACCAATGTTAGTGGCAATACGAGTCACAAGGGACGTGCAAGAGATAGATGTAGAGGCCTTGAATGTTTCTAACCAATGTTTAAATATTTCTTTCACATGTGCAATTTTAGTGTTTTTAAGCATGGCATAGAGAATTTGCAATTCGGCATGATAAACAAATCTTATGTCTTGCCTAGTAAACAAAGTCATGGCAATCCAATGATGCATGAACCTCAAAGTAGGATGATGAATATTCATATTTCGAGGATGAAACTTGTCAACTACATTTTGACTGGAAATCATTCTCCAAAATTCATGGTGATTAAAACATTTGAGAGCATGATCTAAGTCAATTGAGAATCTTGTATTAAAGCCTATGTGAGAGCTGAGATTTCTCCATGTAATAAAATATTCTTTCCCAAAAAGATGGAAAGTAATCCCACCCTCAACTTCTTGCAAAGAGCATAAGAATTGAATTGTTAAGAGATGAGAACCAAGCTCGTCAACGGGAGCAACATTCTCCCATCCGATGCCTCTCCAAATGGTGGCTATAATACCCTAGGTGTTAATCATGCATTTGGCATTGGCATTGCATAAGCATAAGCATCATTGATCATTGATCATTCATGAGCATGAGCATCTCAAATTTTATCTCTATGATTGCTTATATCACATGTGTTTATTACTAAATGCTTTACATATGCTAGGATTTACATGTGACCAATGTATAAAATGTTGTGGGACCCTAGGAGTACCTTTAACATGTTTAGAATGTCATCTAGAACAACTAAGGTATTCATGTCTTGGACCAATTTAGCCTCTAAGTCATGGTTATAGTGTAGGCTTTCATTTTCAAGTTGTATGATTGACCTAAGTTGAACTATACTCTAGAGACTTTGCATGGTAGTGCACCATTAAGCAAAGTTGTAGTACTTGACTAGACTAACAACTTTTATTTTTGCGTCAAGACCTAATTCAGTGCATAGCATGCTCAAAAACAGCTCACAATTAGCAATAGAATTATTGTTTTTGAGTTTGAAAATTTTCTAAGTCTGGAAATGATTTTTGGTTTCAATGTACCATACTTTGGAGCTTTGCAATTTGAAAACCATGGTGAATTAGAGGAAACTTTCTGAATCAAAGTTATAGATCTCGTGTAGCTCTACAATTCTTGTTAAAGAAGTTTTTGCAAAGGACGAACGATTTAGGAGTAACGATCGCGTGAATTCGCTCTATCAGTCGAGTTCGTTAGGGACTGATGCCATTCGATGCCGGTGTCAGTGGCCGACCGGGGGCAGGGCAAGCACACCGTGTGGTGGTCGTACGCCAGTGCTGGCCCGGTCGGTCAAGCCAGCATGAAGGGATAAGGCACGCACCTCTGCTGCTCGCTCCATTTCACCCTCGCACCCCGCTCTCTCTCACCCATGCCAAAGCAAAACGGAGCACCGCATCGCCACGCCATCGCCGTCGCTCCGCCATGCCCGCTCCCGCCATCGCAGCTCTACCACTCGATTCCTTGCGCCAACAGCTCTGCCACCTCCACCTCTACCTCCCTAAACCACTACTACCTAACGTCGTGCCTTGGTAAGGCCCCATTTCGCCTCGTTGCCACTACGCCATCACCGGAGAACTGCCGCGCTCTCGGGACACCGTGGCCAGCCGTCTCGGGGTCACTCCAGTCCCTGCTATTAGTCATCTCTGCACGGCCTTGTGACCTAGATCCAATAGGCTAGACAAAGACTTCCCTCTTGCTGTCGGCTAGCTAGAACGGAGAGCCCAGCCACAGCGCACCGTGTGCCGCCGCATGGCCATGCACGCGGCCAAGCTTTTTCACTATGCCACCAAGGCCTAATCCTCGTTGTAGTGCTACACTAGGTCACCAGGAAGGAGTAGCCATCCTCACCGGTGCATGCCGTGGTTGGAGATGGCTGACGCACCACTGCACAGCTCTGCTATGCCGCCATCGCCGCTGGCCAGCCATCTCTGGTGAACCCTAGGTCATGTAGTCACCACCTATCGATGTGGCTTGATGAGAGGAACACGTTGGTGTCACAGTCGTCGCCGGTAACCTCGCCACCGATGAGATAGGGCTGGCCAAAGCACCTCCTCTGCTCTGGAGTCACTAACGTGTGGGTCCTACTGACCAATGGGTCCCATCTGTCAGTCTGTGTATTATTTGATTTTCTAATTTGTTTTCATAGATTTTAATGCAAGTTTCAAAAATTCATATCTGGAGCTAGGAGTGTCCAAATGGGGTGAACCAAAATTTATTTGATTCATCATGAAGTATAGTATTTGATAAAAATATGAAATGTACTATTTCTAGAATTTTTCTAGGATAATTAAATGGAGCTAAATAAGTGCTTTTTAAATTGTTTGCAATCTTGTAAAATATATAACTTGAGCTAGGGAAGTGATAAAATTGTGATTCCAAATTTGTTTGTCTTATGTTGGCATGATCTAGCTAGGAAAAATACTAAACTTGTAGTAAACTTGATTGGAGTAAGATCTTTCTATTTATCTTTTAATAAATGTTGTTTTCTAAGGAAATTCATAAGGATAAAAATAAGTAACATATTGTCATGCAAGTTTTTGTACTGTGTTAATGGGATTTAGGGAAGCTAAGAAAAATATGAAATATGTTGCTTGACACTTTTCAATAGACTAAACTATTTTTGCTAAAGTAAACCTTAGTAACTTGTCATTTTTTAATAGAGGGCTATACTTATCCAATTGGCACGAAATTTGCACAGTAGACTTTTGGGGTCATATGTATGCTACTGTAATTTTCTCTAAATTTATGGAACATTGGAAATATTTATCTCATAAATCACCTTATTATCTAAAGAAATTAATAAAGGTATCTAAATACATTAGATTGGCATAAACATAATGTTTTCTATAGTCCTTATGATGCATATAATCTAATGATAATGGTAGTTGTTCTTGAAGTTGATTGGTTATAAGCAGCTACATAATTATTGCTTCATAATTTCGATAGATGGTATAGGAGTAGTTTCTGTTGTATTGATAAATTCATGATGATAATTATATTTCCTGTGAAACTTGTTATTAACAAAGTTGTAGATAACTTACTGATATTACTTGTGTCAAATTTTCATGGTAATAGATTAAATGATTTGGGAGTTATAGCTGTCAGAATTTGCTTGTCTACTGGATAGATCTGGATAATTGAATTGTTTCACCTAGACAGCTATTAAATCATCTTGTGATAACTAAATAAAAGTTGTAGGAAATTTTATGAGATTTCTAGAAAGTCCTAGATCATAGCAATTGGTTGAGTAAAACTCTAGTTATGATCTAAACTTGTAGCTGCTATGTTGTGGTCTATAAATGGACTTAGTGTGGATTCTTGAAAATTCTAAAGAAGAGATATGCACCTACTCAGTAAATAAGAATTCAACTTGGTTATCATCTAAGTAACTTGATATAATCATCAGCATAGAATCATTCATGTTCTCATGTCATATCATTCATAATCCTTCTTATGCATCCATGATACTTACTTTATGCATATGCATGCAGTAGGTGCAGTGAAAGAAAACACGTTGGTCAAACTCAAAGCCGATCCATAAGAGGAGAACCAGGAAGCTTAGCACCAAGAATCTCTAGGCAAAGGCGAGCCTAAAGTTCATCATCTCCAAGAGTGCCCTGACCACCAGTCGGCCATGTTTGTGAAAGGCAAGCCCCGAAGCATTCTAAGTCTCCCATGTTTTACAAGATATTACTTGAGTCCTTTATGTTTGATGCATTAGGTTATAAGAGTTGATTGGAACCACTTGTTGCATATACTTTCCTTGTCCAGAAATATCTATCTTGAATCCTATGTAGGTCTAGGATCGAACTTCATGCTTAGCCATGCTTAGACCGGTAGAAGTCGGGTGATTTCCTGTCACCTACGAGCTATAGGTGGTGACTTGATCATGGTTGGCTATATTGTGTTATTGTGGAACATAACCTAGTGATGTTGAACAATAAGAAACCGGGTGGAATCTTATATGTTAGGTGTGGTGACTTATAGTGATTATGTCTGTGTCGTTTAAGGACCAGCCGTTGGAGGCCCTCTTGTCATGTTGAACGCATGCCTCTCACGTAGTTGTCCGGATAAGTCATTCCAACTGCGAAGCCGAGTAGCTCAACTCAGGTCAGGGACACAAGTAGTTAAAGTGCACACCCTAGAGGCAGTAAGGATGTGTAGAGAGCCAATGGTGTGAGTCCAAGGGTGGGTTAAAGTGCCAAGGGGGGAGTATGGGTATGTGTTAGGAATAATTCCCCAGCTAGGTAGGAATTGATTCGCATCACCGTCTCTCCCAGATAGTGAGAACTTGACATGAGCCCCCTTCATCGTAGTAATTGATGAAAGTGTTGGTTATGTGGGTTATGGAAATGCTCAACATGATATGGTTACTATTGTGATGATTTAATGGTACACAACCC
The DNA here is from genome assembly GCA_904845875.1 of Miscanthus lutarioriparius. Lineage (NCBI taxonomy): Eukaryota > Viridiplantae > Streptophyta > Magnoliopsida > Poales > Poaceae > Miscanthus > Miscanthus lutarioriparius. The sequence continues at coordinate 89,893,095 of CAJGYO010000001.1, read as the reverse complement.
GTTTGGCATAGGATATATGCTAATCTAGAATGGAACAGGAATAATAAAATTGTTATTCAAAAGTTAAAAGATACTAGATAAATATTGGCTTGTAGGCAAAGGATGTCAACCAGCTCCACTTATAAGCCTTGCATGATCCTTGGTGTCTCTTATTTTGGTTTATGACGGGTAAGTCTAGTTGAGTACCTTCTCGTACTCAAGGTTTATTTCCCTATTGTTGCAGATAACATGATGTACCACGACTACTGTAAGCATTGCTTTGCTCCTATAGTGGATAAGGAATAGGACCATGGGCATGATCATTCTATATATCATCCACCCTTGTGCTTTTGGTTGGAGATGACTGTGAAAATTGGCTATGTATCTAAACTACTGTTGATGTCATTCAGAACTATGTTGCTTCCGCTATTGTTAAACTGATGTTGTAATAACTATGTTGGAACTCTGATGTATGACAAACTATTTGTGAACTTGCTGTAACATGTGGCTTGTATGTTGAATCATGTACGATCTTGGCTTGTATGTTGGTTGATTCGAGATCCTTCGTGATACTTGACGGACTACCGGATTATATGGGCTCAAGTGTGATTTTTTGACTACCTCGGTGGTTGCTATTGTACTTGTGCTCTTATAAATTGGATGGTTCTATTACAGCTAGTATTGGAGCAGGATTCAACACTAAACTTGTCACATGTGTAATTAAAACAAAGGTTTTTTATAAACTTAATTTCTACAACTATAGTAATAAGTTTAGAGTGTTGAAGATTGAACTTAAAACTATAGTGTGCCAGTGGTCATCTCCTTTATGCCTAGTTAAGGACTTTAGGTGGCTATTTAAGTAATAACATGGGGGGTTTACTTTTGTCGTCTATATGGCGTGCTATTGTATGGATGCCACTCATTTGAGTGGTAATGTATGGATCAAATGCCTCTACGCCAGGTAAGAAGGTAAGTTGATGAGTGGCATGACCGCAAGAAGTGAGCGTGTGGTCGAGGGGAGCTAGCTGTGATACGGTTGTATATGCATGCTTGCATGTGTGTATGGTGCGTATTTAATTGTGGGTAATGTAATTGATCATCGGGTAGCTTTGATACAGAAGTATATATATGGAAGTATTTAGTTTACTACTTTCATATATATCTTGCTATCCTTGATATTCAACTTAGAGCCCAGATTTACCTTTCTATACATATAACTGTTGGGTTGGGCTGAAATGAATCTTCTGCAGGTACACTAACAACGAAACGTGTAGCTCGTTTAGTCATGATTATATTGAGAGAACGTATGTATGCCACCGCGTATGTCATTAGGATTTATTTCTCTGAGTTTGTAAGGATGTACGGAATGAGCATACATCATGATACATCATTCATTCATATCATTGCATTGTTCCTCCCCCTTGCAAGATCTTGTTGTTAAGTAACTCTTTTCTATAATTGTGTGTCTCACTAAATTGTAACATTTGCTATAGATGGCAGCCCCTGTTGCAAGCGACACCTTTTTGGCATTGTTTGGAACTCCCACTTTACTGTGGAGGGTACTACACTCTGTCGGGTATGCTAAACCACCTCGCTATTTTTGGAGCGAAGTGGTAACTGAGGGACAACAGTGGTACGACATGCGGGTCACTGTCGCCGCTCATGTGGACAACCCTCAGTGGCACGGATGGAGTATCGAGTCAGATGGGCAGACCCCTTAGGAGGGTGCCCAAGTGGACGCATTTGAAGTTCTCAGCGAAATCTATCAGGAATTTGGTGATGAGCTTGTCCATGGGCCGTTGGATCTTTCCCTCGAGTGGATGCATCACAGACCGCTTGGACCTAGCCAGGTGGTAATGCTTTGGTAAGAGACAGGGATGAAAGAGCAGGAAGTAGTAATGCTACCATGAGTGCCATGTATGCAGTTATGAGGATGTTTTACTCTCGCCAGGATAGTTACATCAGTTGTATGCAAGAGCTCCATAGAGCATAGGCTACACAGTACATGATGTGAGGACATGTGCGCAGGCATCGAAGGGCAGTTAGAGCGGCTTAGAATGAGATAGGTAATTATATGACAGCCTTCGAAGTTCATCAGGGGTAGTTTGCCCATGCTGTTGCTGAAAGAGATGCAGCTAGGGCTGAGTTACAGGATGTCCGTGCTGAGAGGGACGAGGTCATTTGCCTTGCTAAGACTATAGAGGCAGCTTGGATCTAGATAGTGTTTCAAGCTGCTAGGCAGGCAATGGAGTTTGATCGTAGAGAGCAGGAACTCATATGCTAGATTAATGAGCTTCAGCTAGATGTTCATCGTCTCAATAACATGGTGAACCCAATTCTTCCTCTAGCTCTAGTGGTGGAAGAAGATCCCAATGTGTTGATTACTGAGGACGATGGCATGGAGGTGGACGCTAAGGATGAGCCTAAAGAGGAGGAGATTGAGCCTTTTGAGGATGACCACGGTGATGGTGTGTCCGACATCGACTGCGACCACCCCGAGGAGTAGCTTAGCTATAATATCTAGCTAGATGGGTTAGCTCTTTATTTTCGATCCTTAGGTAATGAACTCGTAATGTAGGTTTTGATTTCATGATGTACCCCTTTGATGTTATTGGAACCGTGCATGTAATACGTGTGGTGATTGCACTTTTTAATGAATTCCCAATTGTTTTTGGCAAGAAAATTTTGGCATGTACGGAACGCGTTGTGAGTACGATAAGTGGTCCTATTGATGATATTATGTTGTGGAAATGAATTATTGTGCCTCTATGTTATTGTATGAATTTGAGATTCTCTCCAGTAATTACAGTATGGCATGATTATACAATTCTTCTTCAATCTCTTGACATCATCCAATAATCACTTGTTTACATCATCCAAATCAGTATAGTGAATTCAAGGACTCTTTGGACACTCAACCTCCTATCTTTAAGGAGGTAGAGGAGCCATTGCAAGCCGATGAATGGCTCAATACCATTGAGCAAAAGTTTTGTCTCTTGAAAGTTACAGAGCATGGTCCAGCAGACATTTGGTGGACTCATTACCTATCTACCCTCTCTACTAATGCTTAGGTTTCATGGAATGAGTTTAAGACTGCTTTTAGGGGTATCATATTCCCCTAGGTCTTATGAGCATAAAACATATAGAGTTTATGAGGCTTACTCAGGGCACCAAAAGTCTCACTGAGTACTTGCATGCCTTCAACAACCTCTCTAGATATGCACCTAAGTTTGTGAATACAGATGCTAAGAAGATTGCAAGTTTCAAGAGAGGACTAGGTCCAAAGTTGATGAAGACTCTAGCAAATAACAAGAGTGAGACCTATAATGAATTTGTGAGTGATGCGCTCACACAAGAGAATCATAATAATATTTATGCTACATCCAAGAGCCGCAAGAGGGCCTTTGAAGCTGGTGCATCTCAGCAGAGAGCTCCAGTGGTGGCAAGAACCCAATACTGGCCACCTGCTCCAAAATAATGGCCACCTCAGAAGAAGGCCTAGCCAAACCAAGCAAATAAAGGGTATCATCAGGCATACTCTATTGCTCTACCGCCTAAGGGTGGTGTAGGACAAGGTAACACAAAGGCACCACCTAACAATCAACTATGTTTCAATTGAAATAAGATTGGTCATTGGGCGAGGGAGTGCCCTTACCCCAAGAAGAACAATCAGAAGCCAGCAGCTGCAATTGCACACCCGGGGTGTGTGCATTACACCACCATGGAAGAGATTCCCTCTAGCGAGGTTGTCACACCTGGTATGTTTCGTATGAACCATTACCCTACAGTCGTTCTGTTTGATTCTGGGGCTTCACATTCATTCATGAGTCCAACATTTGCATCCAAGTATGATAAGAAAATATTTGTAGTAGACAAAGGTGGTTATTGTATAAGTGCAGCCGAGAATAACATTTCTACCAATCAGATAGTTAAAGATGTACTTATCCAAATAAGTGAACGAGAGTATACTACAAATTTAGTGATATTACTAGGATTGGGTATAGATGTGATCTTGGGTATGAATTGGATGAAGAACCATGGTGTCCTTATCGATACATCGACTAGAACCATTATGTTGAGAGACCCTAGGAATAACGATGCTTTTCGAGTACCCCTTTCTAGGGAGTTTGATCCCCATAATGTGGCCAATGCTATCCAGCCTATGACCCTTGCTGATATTCCTGTAGTATGTGAATTTATGGATGTCTTTCTAGATGAATTGCCCGGGTTACCACCCGACAGGGATATAGAGTTCAAGATTGAGTTAATACCAGGTACAGCGCCCATCTCCCAAAGACCTTATAGAATGCCACCAAATGAGTTAGCAGAATTGAAGATCCAATTGCAAGAGCTTTTAGAAAAGGGTCTCATTCGCCCTAGTTCATCACCATGGGGTTGTCCAGCCATATTTGTGAAAAAGAAGGACAAGTCTTTACGGATGTGTGTGGACTATTGGACTATCGACCACTCAATGCTAAAACTATCAAGAACAAATATCCTTTGCCTCGCATTGATATCTTATTTGATCAATTGGCAAAAGCAAAAGTGTTCTCTAATATTGATTTGAGGTCAGGTTATCACCAAATCAAGATCAGGCCTGAGGACATACCTAAGATGGCTTTTTCCACTAGGTATGGCCTTTATGAGTATTTAGTCATGTCCTTTGGGTTGACCAATGCTCCTGCCTATTTCGTGTATTTAATGAACTCGGTATTCATGCTCGAGCTTAATAAGTTTGTGGTCGTGTTTATCAATGATATCTTGATCTATTCCGAGAATGCAGAAGATCATGCAGAGCACTTGAGAGTGGTGTTGTCTAGGCTAAGAGAGCATAAGTTATATGCTAAATTTAGTAAATGTGAATTCTGGTTGAGGAAAGTACCTTTCCTAGGCCATGTTTTATCTGAAGATGGAATCTTTGTGGACCCATCCAAGGTGCAGGAGGTTCTTGATTGGAAAGCCCCAACCTTCATTGATGAGGTTCAGAGTTTTCTTGGCTTAGCAGGATATTACCGTTGGTTTATTATGGAATTCTCCAAAATTGCTAAGCCCATGACTAGGTTGCTTTAGAAGGATGAGAAATTTGTATGGACACCAGAGTGTGAGGCAGCTTTTCACACTTTACGAACGTTGCTAACTATTGCTCCTATTTTAGCATAGCTTGACATTGAGAAACCGTTTGATGTGTTTTGCGACGCATCGGGTACCGGTTTGGGGTGTGTTCTAATGCAGGAAGGCCAAGTCATTGCTTATGCCTCGCGGCAACTGAGAAAGCATGAAGTCAATTATCCAACCCATGATTTAAAATTAGCAGCAGTTGTCCATGCTCTTAAAATTTGGAGACATTACCTACTTGGTAATGTTTGCCATATCTACACCGATCACAAGAGCCTCAAGTACATTTTCACCCAATCTGAATTGAACATGACGCAAAGAAGATGGTTGGAATTGATCAAGGATTACAACCTAGAAGTACATTATCATCCGAAAAAAGCCAATGTGGTTGCAGATGTCTTAAGTCGGAAGTATCAGTGTAATCCCTTATTGGAAGATGGTTTCAACGTATTACATCCGGCAGTCTTACACAATATCACTGTTAGTTGCCCTCTTGAGTCTAAAATCATTGAGCTCCAAAAGACCGATGAGGGCATATTCCATATCAAAAGAAAGATGAAAGAGGAAGAAACAAAGCATTTTTGGCTAGATGAGAGGGGTGTGCTATGGTTTAAGGATCTGCTTATAGTGTCGAAAGATAGAGAATTGAGAAACCAAATTCTAGAGGAAGCACACTCTTCCAATTTATCCATTAACCCGGGTAGCAGTAAGATGTACCAAGACCTGAAAACACACTTCTGGTGGACAAAAATGAAGAAAGAAATTACAGCATTTGTTGCTAGATGCGATAATTGTTGTCGGGTCAAGGCCATCCATTTGAAGTCGGCTGGACTACTTGAGCCACTATCTATCCCAAGTTGGAAATGGGATGACATCAGTATGGATTTTATAGTTGGGCTTCCAACCACTAAAAAGGGTCATGATTCCATATGGGTAATTATTGACTACTTGACTAAATCTACACATTTCATCCCTGTTAAGGAAAGATATTGACCCCATCAGTACGCAGAGTTGTACAATGCCAAAATCGTAATATTGCATGGTGTGCCTAAAAGTATTGTGTCAGATCGAGGACCATAGTTTGTTAATCATTTTTGGGAACATCTGCATAAGCAGCTAGGTACCCAATTGATCCGTAGCTATACTTACCACCCTTAGACAGCTGGTCAGACTGAGCGAGTGAATCAAATTCTGGAGGATATGTTGAGAGCTTGTGTGATTTCTTCTATGGGTTCATGGGAGAAATGGCTACCTTTGGCCAAATTCTCCTACAACAATAGCTATCAAGAAAGCATCAAGATGGCTCCTTTTGAAGCTTTGTATGGTCAAAAGTGTAGGACTTCTCTGAATTGGATTGAGCCTCGTGAAAGAAGGTATTACGGGATTGACTTTGTCAAAGAAGCTAAAGAACAAGTTCAAATCATTCAACAACATATTGAAGCTGCTCAATCAAGACATAAGAGTTATGTAGATAAAAGGAGAAGTCCCAGTGCATTTGAAGTTGGGGATTTTGTATATCTAAAGGTGTCTCCCATGAAGAAAGTGCAAAGGTTTGGTGTGAAGCGAAAGCTTGCACCTAGATATGTAGGCCCATACAAGATCATTGGACAAAGGGGACTAGTAGCCTACAAACTCCAGTTACCTCTAGAAATGATATCTATATTCAATGTTTTCCATGTCTCCCAACTCAAGAAATGTCTTCATGTGCTCGAAGAAGATATTGAACCCGCTAGTGTCAAGATCCAGTCGGATTTAACCTATGTAGAAAGACCTATTCGAGTGCTTGAGACAATGGAAAGAGTGACCCATAGCAAAGTCATTAAATTCTACAAGGTGCTACGGAATAACCATAGTGAGCAAGACGCTATGTGGGAGCGAAAGGATTATCTTTGTGAGGTCTATCCGGTTTTCTACAAGAGATAGTTAGTCGTGCAAATCTCGAGATGAGATTTCTTTAAGGGGGAAAGGGCTGTAACACCCTAGGTGTTAAGCATGCATTTGGCATTGGCATTGCATGAGCACAAGTATCATTGATCATTCATGAGCATGAGCATCTCAAATTTTATCTCTATGATTTCTTATATCACATGTGTTTGTTACTAAATGCTTTACATATGCTAGGATTTACATGTGACCAATGTATAAAATGTTTGTGGCACCCTAGGAGTACCTTTAACATGTTTAGAATGTCATTTGGAACAACTTTGGTATTCATGACTTGGACCAATTTAGCCTCTAAGTCATTGTTATAGTGTAGGCTTTCATTTTCAAGTTGTATAATTGACCTAAGTTGAACTATACTCTAGAGACTTTGCTTGGTAGTGCACCCTTAAGCAAAGTTGTAGTACTTGACTAGAGTAACAACTTTTATTTTTGGGTCAAGACCTAATTTGGTGCATAGCATGCTCAAAAATAGCTCACAAGTAGCAATAGAATTACTATTTTTGAGTTTGAAAATTTTATGTCTAGAAATGATTTTTAGTTTCGATGTACCATAATTTGGAGCTTTGCAATTTGAAAACCATGGTGAAATAGAGGAAACTTTCTAAATCAAAGTTGTAGATCTCATGTAGCTCTACAATTCTTGTTAAAGTAGTTTTTGCAAAGGACGAACGGTTTAGGAGTAACGATCGCGTGAATTCGCTCTGTCAGTCGAGTTCGTCCGGGACTGATGCCGTTCGACATCGGTGTCAAGGCCGACCGGGGCAGGCCAGGCGTGCCGCGTGGCAGCCGTATGGCAACGCTGGCCCAACCGATTAGGCTAGCGTGGAGGGAATGGCATGCGCCTATGCTGCTCGCTCCATTTCATCCTCGCACCCCACTCTCTCTCGCCCACGCCAGAGCAAAACGGAGCATCGCGCCGCCGCGTCATCGCCGTCGCTCCGCCATGCCCGCTCGCCACCATTGCAGCTCCACTGGTCAATTCCTCGCTCCAACAGCTCCGCCACCTCCACCTCTACCTCCCCAAACCACTAATACCTCACGTCGTGCCTTGGTAAGGACCCATTTCACCTCACCGCCACTGCACCATCACCGGAGCGCCGCTGTGCTGTTGGCTCACCACGGCCAGCCATCTCAGGGTCACTCCAGTCCCTGCTATTAGTCATCTCTGCATGGCCTTGTGACCTAGATCTAGTAGGCTAGATGGAGACTTCCCTCTCACCGCCGGCTAGCCGGAACGGAGAGCCCCACCACAGCGCACCATGAGTCGCAGCATGGCCATGCACGTGGCCAAGCTTTTCCACTGCGCCACCATGGCCTAATCCGCATCGTAGTGTTGCGCTAGGTCACCAGGAAGGAGTAGCTATCCTCATTGACGCATGCTATGGCTGGAGATGGCCAGTGCGCCAATGCATAGCTCTACCGTGCCGCCATCGCCGTCGGTGAGCCATCTCCGGTGAACCCTAGGTCGTGTAGTCACCACCTATCGACGTGGCTTGATGAGAGGAACATGTTGGTGTCACAGTCGTCGCCAGTAATCTTGTCGCTAATGAGATAGGGCTGGCCGAAGCACCTCCTCTGCTCTGGAGTCGTTGACGTGTGGGTCCTACTGACTAGCGGTCCCCATCTCAATCTATGTATTATTTGATTTTCTGATTTGTTTTCATAGATTTGAATGCATGTTTCAAAAATTCATATCTAGAGCTAGGAGTGTCCAAATGGGGTGAACGAAATTTTTTTGGATTCATCATGAAGAGTAGTATTAGATAAAAATATGAAATGCACTATTTCTAGTATTTTTCTAGGAGAATTAAATGGAGATAAATAAGTGCTTTTAAATTATTTGCAATCTTGTAAAATACATAACTTGAGCTAGGGAAGTGTTAAAATTGTGATTCCAATTTTGTTGGTCTTGTGTTGGCATGATCTAGCTAGAAAAAATACTAAACTTGCAGTAAACTTGATTGGAGTAAGGTCTTTCTATTTATCTTTTAATAAATGGTGTTTTCTGAGGAAATTCATAAGGATAAAAATAAGTATCATATTGCCATGCAAATTTTTGTACAGTGTTAATGGGTTTTAGGGAAGCTTAGAAAAATATAAAATCTATTGCTTGACACTTTTCAATAGACTAAACTATTTTTGCTAAAGTAAACCTTAGCAACTTGTCATTTTTTAATAGAGGGCTATACTTATCCAATTAACATGAAATTTGCACAATAGACTTTTAGGGTCATATGTCTGCTACTATAATTTTATCTGAATTTATGGAACACTAGAAATATTTATTTCATAAATCACCTTATTATCTAAAGAAATTAATAAAGGTATCTAAATACATTAGTTTGGCATAAACATAATGTTTTCTGTAGTCCTTGTGATGCATATGGTCTGCTGATAATGGTAGTTGTGCTTGAAGTTGATTGCTTATAAGCAGCTACTTAATTATTGCTTTATAATTCCGCTAGATAGCTGCAAGAGTAGTTTCTGTTGTATTGATAAATTCATGATGACAGTTGTAGATAACTTACTGATCTTACTTGTGTCAAATTTTCATGGTAATAGATTAAACGGTTTGGGAGTTATAGCTGTTAGAAGTCTGCTTTCTGAATTTGCTTGTCTACTAGACAGATCTGGATAATTGAATTGTTTAACCTAGATAGCTATTAAATCATCTTGTGATGACTAAATAAAAGTTGTACGCAATTTTATAAGCTTTCCAAAAAGTCCTAGATCACAGCAATTGGTTGAGTAAAACTCTAGTTATGATCTAAACTTGTAGCTGCTGTGTTGTGGTCCAGAAATGGACTTAGTGTGGATTCTTGAAAATTCTAGAGAAGAGATATGCACCTACTCAGTAAATAAGAATTCAACTTGGTTATCATCTAAGTAACTTGATATAATCATCAGCACAGAATCATTCATGTTCTCATGTCATATCATTCACAATCCTTCTTATGCATCCATGATACTTACTTTACGCATATGCATGCAATAGGTACAGCGGAAGAAATCATGTTGGTGGAACTTGAAGCCAATCCACAAGAGGAGAACCAGGAAGCTCAGCACCAAGAAGCTCCAGGTGAAGGCGAGCCTAAAATTAATCATCTCCAAGAGTGCCCTGACCACCAGCTGGCCATGTTTGTGAAAGGCAAGCCCCGGAGCATTCTAAGTCTCCCATGTTTTACAAGATATTACTTGAGTCCTTTATTTTTGATGCATTAGGTTATAAGAGTTGATTGGAACCACTTGTTGCATATACTTTCCTTGTCTAGAAATATCTATCTTGAATCCTATGTAGGTCTAGGATTGAACTTCATGCTTAGCCGTGCTTAGACCGGTAGAAGTCGGGTGATTTCCTGTCACTTGCGAGCTATAGGTGGTGACTTGATTACGGTTGGCTATATTGTGCTATCGTGGAACATACCCTGGTGATGTTGAACAATTGGAGACTAGGTGGAATCTTATATGTTAGATGTGGTGACTTATAGTGATTTTGTCTGTGTCATTTAAGGACCAATCGTTGGAGGCCCTCTTGTCATGTTGAACGCATGCCTCTCACATAGTTGGCTGGATAAGTCATTCCTAACGTGAAGCCGAGTAGCTCAACTCAGGTTGGGGACACGATCAATTAAAGTGCGCACCCAAGAGGCAGTAAGGATGTGTAGAGAGCCAATGTCGTGAGTCTAAGGGCGGGTTTGAGTCCCGAGCCTCCTAGCAGATTGGTAGTATCTTTGAGGTTGTGACGCCGGTCTTACCCGTGATTTGGACTTGAGTTGTACCAAAGGTGACCCAATGCGACCCTGACAGGGGGGAGTATGGGTGTGTGTTAGGAATAATTCCCCAGCTGGGTAGGAATCGATTTGAATCGTCATCTCTCCCGGATAGTGAGAACTTAACATGAGCCCCCTTCATCGTAGTAATTGATGAAAGTGTTGGTTATGTGGGTTATGGAAATGCTCAACTTGATATGGTCACTATTGTGATGATTTAATGGTACACAACATGTTTGGCATAGGAAAGATGCTAATTTAGAATGGAACAGGAATAACAAACTTGTTATTCAAAAGTTAAAAGATACTAGATAAATATTGGCTTGTAGTCAAAGGATGTCAACCAGCTCCACTTATAAGCCTTGCATGATCCTTGGTGTCTCTTATTTTGGTTTATGATGGGTAGGTCTAGTTGAGTACCTTCTCATACTCAGGGTTTATTTCCCTATTGTTGTAGATAACGTGATCTACCATGGCTACTGTAAGCACTGCTTTACTCCTGCAGTGGATGAGGAATAGGACCATGGGCATGGGCATTCTATATATCATCTCACCCTTGTGCTTTTGGTTAGAGATGATTGTGAAAACTGGCTATGTATCTAAACTACTGTTGATGTCGTTCAGAACTATGTTGCTTCCGCTATTATTAAACTGATGTTGTAATAACTATGTTGGAACTCTGATGTATGACAAACTATTTGTGAACTTGTTGTAACATGTGGCTTGTATGTTGAATCATGTACGATCTTGGCTTGTATGTTGGTTGATTCAAGATCCTTCATGATACTCGATGGACTACCAAATTTATATGGGCTCAAGTGTGATGGTTTGACTGCCTCGGTGGTTGCTATTGTACTTGTGCTCTTATAAATTGGACGGTTCTATTACAGTGGCGAACTCGGTGGCCATACCTATTTTTGCGAGGAGGTCAAGGTGGTATGCTGGTGTGTGGATGAACTCATGGTTCTTAATGAGGTTGTATGCTTGCACCTCCCGGTCTCCCTCCAAATCAAGGTGTGGATCATTGTCGCCCTCCTCCATCGGTTGTTCTTGCTCTTCTTCTTGCTCTTCCATTGGCTCGGTTTCTTCTTCCTCATGCATCGGGCTCTCTTTGGGCTCGGTGTAGTGTGTGCTTTTGCTTCCATGGGAGCGACTCGAGCTCGCTCCCTTGGCCTTCTTGAAAGCGTCGGTAAGCTTCCTCCCAAACTTGCCCATGGTAGAAAAGACAACAACAAAAGCTTGCAAACGGGGTTACGTTAGTAAAAACAAATTGAACAATCCATGAGCTTGGCTTGGTGGTGATGAGTGTAGGATTTTTCTATAGAGTTTCCTTGCACTCAAGCTTTGTGGAAATTTTTTTTTGCAAGTGATGGATCAAGAGAGTGTGAGAGGGAGTAAAAATGGAGAGTGTGAGGATAAGAAGAGCTCAACCCTGGGCTCTCGGCTTTTATAGAGCAAAGCACGAGCTGAACGAGGCAAAGAGCAACGGCTAGGAGCTCTTAACGAAGGCACGGGGCCAACTACCACCTATAGGGTGTGGCCACACCCATGGTGCGCCCACACCTATGCTGGGCCCACTGTTGCCCCCCTTTGGCCGTTGGTGCTTCCCTTGGACTCAAAATTTTACTCCCAAAATTGATTTTCCACAAAACTTTTACTATATTTTGACTTTTCATAAATATTTTAAAAATATGAAATGATAATAGAAAAATCTATACTATCATAAAATGATTTTTATTTTATTTTTCTAAAAAGTTTATTTTGAAGCAAATTTTAAATTTTGAATTTTAAAAATTTTGAAATTTTTAATTTTTGAATTTTTAAAAGATAACTGTTGATTTACCTTCGACAAATGCTCGACATTTATAGTCCGTCGGCAAGACTTCTCCGTCACTGCTCTACAGCTGCATGAACAAATTCGGGGGAATTCTCAGGTTATCTCGGGATTTTCCCCAAATGGTTGACAGGAATGGCAGTAGCTATTTGAGCAATTTGCGTTTCTGTCATCTTATTAAAACTTCATTGGTTCTTAATAGAGGAGGATAAATTTTTAAGTTTTGAATTAATATTTTCAATTATTTTATCATTATATGAAAGCTTTTTAGTTATATATTTTCATTTATTTTAGCTTGACCTAGTACTAGGTCTCTCAAGGTAGGTTGATTCGAATTATAATTGGAGTAAAAGTTCGAATTACCTCCTTGTGGGCAGGACTGATTGTTCCACCTGTTATTGTTACCTTATTAGAACCCATTGTTGATATATGCGGCGTCTTCACGGGTTTCGGGGCAGTTCTTTCCCAAATGTCCAACCTCACCATAGACTTCGCAAGTCATTTACGAGTTCGTGGCCTGAACGGTGGCCCTCATAGCTTTCTTTTTGTGGGCCCTCTTGTTTAGTCTTGAGAGTAACAAGTCTATTTTTGTGGCAAGCATATTCATCTCCTTCACGGTATGCATACCTTTTTGTTGTTTTTGTTCCTCTCCCTAGCTTTGGTTTGCCACCATCTTCTTGATGAGTGTTGTGGCATTGTTGATGGTGAGGGAGAGAAACACCCCTCCAGCAGCGGCATCCATGTGCCCCTTCGACATGGGCGTGAGCCCTTCATAGAAGTTCTAGAGCACGAGCCAGTTCTCCATTCCGTGGTGTGGGCAGGCCTAGATGTAATCCTAGAGCCTCTCCCATGCCTCTACGATGGATTCCATGTGATTTTGCTAGAAGTTTGAAATTTTCCCCCTCAGGGCATTAGTTTTGCCCATGGGAAAAATTTTCGTGAGGAACACCACGGAACATTTGTCCCACTTACTGATAGCCTCCTTCTCTTTTTGTAGAACCATTGTTTAGCCTTCCCAGCGAGGGAGAAGGGAAATAGACAGAGCCTGATACTAGCTGGTGCGACATCTTTGATGACTATGGTGTCGCACAGCTCTAGGAAGTGTTGCAAGTGTGCACTTGCATCCTCGCTTGGCAAACCACAAAATTGGTTTGCTTGTACCATCGTGATCAGGCCAGTGCGCAGCTCGAAGTTTCCAGTACCCGTGTTGACAATGGGCCCAATAGGCACGTTGGCAACAGCGGGGGTGGAGTAGACGCAGAGGACTTGGCCATTTTGGTAGAAGCAGATGGTACGGGGTGAGTGGTTTGACTATCGGTGGAGTAGCAGAAGAAGAAATGGTACAAGACATGTTCTTCCTTAGGAGTGCCTTTGGATTATCGATGTAGTTGTTCGGTAGATCAAAACCACTCATACACTATCCTATTTTCATCCATAACAGGAAGAAAACAAGCAAAATTAGCCTGCATAAACTATGGCTACCATACATGCATGTGCTCATGATTGTGTCCTACTAGATTCTTTTCACCTATGCCCTCCCCAGCAACGGTGCTAGAAATGCTTGTTGGCATTTCTTAGCGCAATCACCAAGTGAGGAGGTTTTAAGTCCATCACTAGCAACGACGCCAGAAATGTCTGTTGGTATTTCTTAACACCATTACTAACATTGAGTTAATCTTAGCAATGCCGCCAAGAAACACCAACTATGATAGTTCTTAATGATTATAGAGAATATCTGTAAGCGCATGGATCTATCATTGTAACATTTCACCCAGAAGTATTTAGGGTATCGTTATTTATATTTTCCCAAAGCAGGGCAAGGTATTAAGAGTCTAGCATGAGCATGAACATGATTACATACTTGCATAGTGAACCATAGTACATTACAGGTGTAAAAATGGTATTTCATGGATAGTGGACACACATCTGGGCCAACCTCAAGGATAAAAGGAAAACAAAGAATAAAAGAATGTTCCTAAGTGGAGCCGGCATGTATTAATATAGCCGTGCAAAGAACAGTTAATGATCATACAAGTTACATGATTAGAGCTAGAGCTAAGTGTAAGATAGGTCAGGAGGCCACCGTGTACTAGTCTGCTAGCAACCTCGTGTGACAATTTAGACTCCTACACCCTACCTGACTGTGGGGGGTTACAAGGCTCAAATAGGGCTGTCACCACCTACCGCCTACCCCTCAACCGTGGAGTAGAAAATGTATTCACCTGTTTCTTCGTACCCAAGCACTATGCTTGCATACATACAAACTACCCAAATTCCCCTGGGTCCTCGACCCTACGGATCGACAGGTAAAGAACTTGGGCACACCCGAAGGCACGATGAACCACTACCTCAACTTAGATCTAATTCTACTCATATAAACTATATGAATGATTAAGCATAAAGTTCTATATGTTAAGATCTTAGCATACAAACTATATGCTAGTTCATATATCATGATTATGACATGAGAACTATAGTCTAGTTTATATGCATTGCTATATTGTAAGTATGAGAGCATGACTATGGAAGAACTCTTTATATTCATACCAAGTGTTTCTTTTCTTCCAAGGACACAAGCTCTCCAAGTAGCTCTTGCTTTACTCATTATACTACTACTAGGTCAATAGTACATGCATATGTGTAAAAAGTTTGTTTATTTCTCCTATTTTGGACTATAATTAGTGGTTGGATTTGATCATTAGTGACCGCCAACAGTCGACAAGCAGGTTCTAGACCTCCGTCTCAGTAGCCACCTTCTCATCTCGCGCCTAGGTGGATTCCTGGTGGGCGATGCCAAGTGCAGTGTGTGCGGCCTTCAACTCATCATGTAGCTTGTCAATGTCTAGACTGGCCCCTGAGTACAAGTCTACAACCTTTTAGTAAGACTCCTTTAACTAACAATATTCTTCGTCGTCTAATGATTCATCACCAAAACCCTGTGCGGGGACAGACAGGATCAGCGGCGGCTTGCGGTGACGGGACAGCCCTCTACACAATGAAAGCCAAGTTCAAGCCCACAGGATAAGGTGAAGAGTGGTCTAATTGAGAAGGCAAATGACTTATGGCACTATCCAATGCAGTAGGGGATGGAATCATCGCTGGTGGCTACCCTCACCAAGGGATGGTTCCCAAGGCTGCTTTTCAAGCATGACCGCTGATGAAGAACCTGGCTCTAGGGCCAACGATCCTTGGGACGCCGTCACGCCAACGTCCACCTATTGAGAAAGTAGACAATTTCCAAATACTAGTTAAATTAAGCAACATGAACACAAATACTAGCGTGAGCATTGCTTGCATACTCTAGTTAATTTAATGAAGAGAAACAACATGAACAGCAGTACATAAAAAAATCACCTCGTAAGGAGAAACTGGTGGATGTGAGACCACGCCGATGAGAGGTCTATCTGTTGGTGGAGGTTAGTCAACGCTGAAGGCCTCTAGGGACTCCTTCCTGCCACGATCCTGCATGTACACTCCCATAATGTCCATCACTAGTTGTTCTAGGTCATCCTCATGGATGGTGACCCTCAACTCAATTGTAGGGTCCATCAGGCCCTATAACTCGCACTGGGGGTGGTGCCTCATCTGCAAGGGGAGGACCCGATGGCCGATGATGGTATGGATCACCCTCGGCCCCATTAGGCCTCGGTCCTTTAGGTCCTTGATCACATCCAACAAGCAGGGCACATCATGTGTGTCCTCCCAGGGCGGTAGTTCTGCCCATGACTCTAGGAGGTCACCACACAGTGGGTCAAGAGAATAAGACGGCAGCAGCGAGATCTCATTAGGGATGTAGAGCCACAACATTTCCCACCCCAAGTCTATAGAGGGGTAGCGGTCAAGGCTCAAGTAGCTGTCCTCCATTCCGAGACGAAGTTGGATCAGGTGCCCCCCATCTAAGGAAGATGGACCCCTCCGGACGCTGAGCGAACCACCCGGAATAAAGACCACCATAGCTCGTAGTAGGCAGGGATTCCTAGGAAGCCCTCGCATAGCATGATGAAGATGGAGAGATGGAGGATCCCCTATGGGGTCAAGTCATGGAGGCGGAGCCCGTAGTAGTGCAGCAACCACCGGAGTAAGGGGTGCGCCGATAGCCCAAACCCAAAAGAGTGGAAATAGGCGAAGGGACAACCTCATTCTCCTCTAGCCTTGACTCCACTTCGGTTCTCAGTGAGACTCTTCACCTGAACACATCAACAACATTTGGGATCACCGCCTTCTATCATAGCCGATCGAACGCCTTGCGGTTGATGGATGACTTTGTCCATTGCGTGATCATGGTCCTCACATGAGGCGTCGGTGGCGCAAAGGGCACAATAGGGTGGAGGGAAAAAGCTTTGGGATGGAAGGTGGAGATCTGGCGAGAGAAGTTAGATGATCACAGAAGGCAGTAGATAACCTTCCCTCTCATGCCTTGTGTCTTCTATAGTTTGGGGGCCGTGGAACCACCCCACGCCCCATGAGCACTGAGACATTTGCATGGATGGACGGTTCGGCTTTGCCCAATCACATCAATGCGATGGGGCGCAAGGCGACGTCCCTGCTGGAACTGCCTGCTGATGCCACCCACGCGCGTGCGCCTGCATGGGAATCTAGGAGCCTACAAGACAAAAACGGACGACGCACAACATTCATCAATACTATCCGGGTAGTCATGATTTCAAACTGCCAGACCTTCTGTGATAAATATAGAGGAGTCAGATTGTCAAATTTGACCAAATAAAGAAAACTCAATGTAATAAGAATCACTCGAAGTATATGAAGTATGAAAGACATAAAGGAAGATAAATATAGTTCGACCAACATAAAAACTTCGTTCCATTATATACAAAAGTACATGAGTGACTCATTCCATAAAGTACTTTGTCAAGTATTTTATTCAGTAATAAAGCTTTGCTTAGTTCAAGTCATGTCTTGCTCTTGTATATCATTAGTGAACAGGCCGCGGTGCTATGGTGAAGGGCCGAAGCGAAGCGGGGCGCTAGTTGGGCTGCGCGGGCGCGCGCGCGAAGCGAGCCGTCGAGCAGTGGGCCGCGCGGGCGAGGCAACAGGCCAGCGCAGGAGAAAAGGAGAAGGGAGGGGGAGTGCGGCTGGGCCGCCAGCAGCGGGCCGACGCCGGGAAGGGAAGCAGAGTAGGCCAGCGTGGGAGAAAGGGAAGAAGCGGGCCGGCGAGAGGAAACGTGGGCCTGTAGTCCAAAATGAGATAGAGGAGGCTTTTATTCTTTTTATTTTGTTTTCTTTTATTTCAAAGCCATTTTCAAACCCTTTTCAAAATCATTCCAAATTACTTTGAATTTTGATCAAAACCACACATCACAAAAAAAATGCGATAGCATGTATGCTCACACATGTTTCTACCTTATGATGAATTTTAATTTAACAAAAATCTTTATTTTCCTATATTTCATGTGCACAAAATTTCATATATAAATCATTTTAGCTCTATTTCAAAAGAGGAAAATTTTGGGGTGTTATAATACGGCATGGTCGTGGATCCCAAATATCTGGACTGGTTGAAGTATTCTATCACATTCAGTAGGGCTGACCAGTGGGCAGATATCCCATACCCAGGGCGTTTCCCACTCGTGTTAAACCCCACCATCCGCAACGTGTAGTTCAAGAAGGTCCTCATCGACGGTGGGAGTGCCCTCAATATCCTCTTTGCCAGAGCCCTAACTAACTTAGGCCTCACAAAGGACGATCTTGTCCCTGTTGATTCTCCATTCTAGGGGATTGTACCTGGCAGAGCATCCCAACCTTTGGGGCAGATCACCTTGTCAGTCTAATTTGGCACCACCAACCACTTCTGTACAGAGTACGTTAACTTGTTCATGGCAGACTTCGACACCGCTTACCACGCCATCCTTGGCCAACTAGCTCTCGCCAAGTTCATGGCCATGCCCCATTATGTCTACCTGGTGTTGAAGATCCTGATGGAACATGGTGTTCTCACCCTACGTGCCAAAGTCTCCACCACCTATGACTGCAAAAGAGAAGGACTCACCATCGCTGGTAGGATGGATCTCTTAGCTAGACTGTAGGCTTGCATCGCTGATTCCAAGAAGGTCCCAGCAGAGGAGCAGGCGATCCCAACCAGGATCCTATAGACTCTGCGATCAAGACAGCATAGACATCCCTAACTCCTGGCACATCGAATACCTCAGGCGTTTCTATCCTTGAGACGTCCTACTAAGATATGTACCCCTTATGTATTTATGCATTTCAATAATGATTTTCTCCATGATGTTTTATCTATTTATTGTTTTCTCCATATTTTTGCTCCAATTATCTATTGTTTTTCTCCATGCTAAACATCTTTAAGATGATGCTTTCTATCACCATTCGATTCGCCAACCAGCCACGTTCTCATTCGTGTTATCTAGAAGTAGTCATGTTCTCGATTTAGCACCTAAACATGCATGGGCAGTAGCGCTCTGCGTCATGGGCGGTCGGCAGCGGCTCCTCGGTGATGCCAATATTCCTAAGCATGCATAGGAGCTAAGCTCTTTACGCCATGAGGTGTGGGATAGCCTAAGCTGATAACAAGATAAAGGACTAACAATGCATCGTTAATATTAAATATTAACACTTTATACGTACTAAACGCTAAAGTTTCATTAACAACTACTCGGCATAATGCCGACAAGCCTGTTACATTCTAAGTTGTCATGGTTCATTGCCAGCATCGCCAAACAGATCCATGTCGTCTGCCAGTTTGATTGCCGAATCGGACACCTCCTCCTCCAACGCGGTGATTTGCTCATCGCTCAGATTTCAGGCAAAGCCGCCGTCGATTCATTTGAGCTTCACCAAGGGGTAGACTGACTGGACAACGACCAATGCATGGCCCATGGCAGAATAACGCCACGAGCATAGTGCTTAAAGTTCTCCAGTGCCGACTTGCACCTCTCCACGATGATGTCCGGTCACGGCGCTCTGTTGGGCTCCGGCACTTCTTGGTCGATGAGATCTAGCACGGGTTTTATCCTGTTGGAGATGGTCTTCCACTTTTCTTTACTGGCCTACAGCCGGAGCTCGAAGTCGTGGAACTATGCCTGACTATTGGTTCGAATCACTACAGACAAGAAGGGCAATCGTCTTAAACATGTTTCTCATAGCAAGAGGGGTATTGACATAAGGAATAACTTACGGTTCAGTTCTTCGGCGAGTTGTTCTTTCGCCATTAGAGCTTCATCTCTTTCTTTCTCTGCTAGCACTTTGGCTTCACGCACTAACAGAGCTTGGGTCTCTGCCTCCACCTTGGCATCACGCGCCAGGCGTGCTTCGGTCTCCGCCCGCTTCTTTGCTTCATCAAGCTCTACACCAATGACAGATTACTACCAGCATGGGTGAATTGATGATATGAAAGGAATACACCGTGGGGCCTAAGGCCTTACTTTTCTCCTGGTCTATGCCATCGCCTAGCTAATTCATCAGCTCCTAGTTCTCCACCTCCAGTCGTGTCTTTTCTGCTTGCAACTTCTCTCAGTCAGCGTGTGCTTCAGCCAGCATCTTCTCCAGAGTCTCCATAGACTCATGCAGCCTCTAGTTCTCAGCATTGATAGAGCCGCCTGCTTCAGCTGGCATGCGTGGTTCTTGAAGATCTTCATTAGCTCCTACAGCAAACAACAATTAACTGGCATGATCTCCAACTTCAATTGGTCGTGCAGACTAACTTACTTCAATCCGGCCAGACACTGATGTTAGTGTCGCCCTGAGTTCCTTTACCTGCTTGCTCGCCTCCTCGCCCTCCACCTCAATAGTATCTCAGTGGCACACGAAGGTCCGCAAAAGCTGAGGAGGAGGATCCTGGGTTTTTGGCGCTTTGTGCTCAATTTCTTCAATCACCTCAGGGGACTCCCTCGCCTACCTTGGTGCTTAGGCAGCTTGTGGTTGGACGCAGGGGCCAAGATCCATTACTAGTGTCTAAGCCTAGGGACTGGCCCTTGGCTCTGGACGACTGGTCGGCTCGGTAGCAACATATTCATTCATTTGCTCCGAGTGCTCGGGGACTTTGGCTTAGGGACCAGCCTAGTTTCTGGGTATTTCTCATGTTTCTTCTGGCTGTCCTGCCCTAGCACCTTGAGCACCGGCAGTCGTGGCACTTGGCTCGGCGTCCTGTTGAGCATCGCCGATGTCGATTGGGTGAAGTTCCTCGGGTACTAGGTGTGGAGGTATAACCCCAGATACCCACAGTAATGAACATGGGCTGCACTGCCAGGGGAGGTCTAGCCCATAAGATCAAGGCCTACGGTGCTCGGTTCTGGTCGACGTGTACCGCAAGGCAATCAGAAGACATCTTAGCGATGAAGTAAGATCTGTTCGGATATGATAGATATTGTATTCCTTGTAAATACTTACGATATAGCCGAATAGATTTAGACTTAAACCGACCTGTAACCCTACCCTCCAGACTATATAAGGCGGCTAGGGACCTCCCTCGAATGCATCTCATATTTAATACAATCCACCGAAGACACATAACGTAGGGTATTACGTCGATCAGACGGCCTGAACCTGTCTAAATCGCGTGTCTCTATGCTTGTGTCGTCATCCGGCTCCTATTACGCGCACTTCCACCGATTCATCTACAACCGTGAGCATACCCCTCGGTAGACTGCCGATCAGATTTCATCGACACCACCGGAGACGAGACAGGCGGGCGGGGTGGGAGAGTCACGGTGATGCCCCGGTGAAGCCTGGTTAGCGCAGCGGTGGGGATAGAGGCGGATCCGATGGTGGAGAGCCACCGGAGATGAGGCAGGCGGGCAGAGTAGGGGAGTCACAGTGATGCCCCGATGAAGCCGAGTTAGCGCAGCAGTGGGGTTGGATCTGGTGGTGGGAGACGCGGCATGCAAGCAGGGCGGGGGCGTTTCACGGAAACGCCATGAACCGACCCGAGGTAGAACTAAGGATAAGAACTGTTGTTGGGATCTTCATCCTACTTTTTGAAAAAAAATCCAAGTGTTGAACCGCTTAAAACACTCGATCCTGGGTATATTTTATACGTGACGATGTGGTATATATATGCGGTAGTCCGTATTCGGCGCACATCTGAACTCCAGGTTATGCGCATTCCGCGTGCGCCGCTGTGAATCAGTTCTGGTTGTATAATAGTATCTTTAATAAAAGGAAATTAAAGGTCGCGGAGGCTGACGAACTCTAGCCCCCACGCCCTGCCGGCGTTTTCCTTCCACCGATCGCGCGTATCCACTGCCGCCGACGCGAAAGCAGGGAACCCTTCCGATCGGACTAAATCCGGTGGCATCGGTCGAGGCGTCTGCTGCGATCCGGTGAGTTCGATCGCGGCTATGTTACATGTGCGATTTGGTGGGAGTTGGGGGCCGGTCGGCCCGATCGATCAAGGTATTGCCGCCACGCGCTAGCGCGCTGAACCCGCTGGCTCACGCACGCCACCTCCATCTCAGCCGCCGAACTCCTCAGTCCGCCCTCCCGCCGGGGGATCAGGAGAGATGTCGGCCCAGTTAGGGTCATGATCTACCGCGTTTTCCCGGGTTCCTTTGGGTTTCGTTCGATCCGATCTGGTCTGAGGACGTAATTACTCGAGTCATTGCCCAGTTAATTGATCCGCTGCAGGCAGTTGGCACCTGGCCACAAAGTGCTCAGTTTCTGTGGGGGCCTGAATTTTGCGCGAGACGGAATGGATTGGCCTGTGTGGAGATCGGTTTTACGAGTTTAGATTGGATGTGAATTGGAGACCCTTTGACGAAAGCCTTGTATCTTGATGATTAGCAAACTACCTGCCTGGTTAAGGAGCTGTTTGAACTTTGAAGTGCCTTGGATTCTACCTAAGCTAGCTGGTACCTTCTTTTGTTATATAGGTATGGAGTTTGTGCGTTCTTGATACTATCATGATTGACAACAGAAATGAATCACATTTATTGGACTTTGATTTAGGGCATGTTTGGATCCTATGGTCTAAAGTTTTGTTGGCTAAAACTTTAGACCATTTGAGTTTACTTGTGTAGTTGGCTAAACTTTAGACATCCTGTTTGAAGTCTCAAAAGCTAAATAAAGTGGTATAAAGTCTAGTGGCTAAACTTTAGACAAGGGATCCAACCAGGGCCTCATACAATTGAGAATTTAAAATTTTCAGCTGCGGTAAGGCATTTTGTCATATTTGTAGATTTCACACAATTGGTCTTTGAATGAATGAGATACTTAATGATCCATCTTATATTCCTGGGAAGTATAAAAGCCTGATTGTTTCCATCCGTACAATGCAATGTATTTAGTTTCTTTGGCAGTGTTAGTTTCATCGACATGTCCACAGTATACTACTGCTCCAGTTCTTTTTCTGGTGTCCACTTTTTTGTTTGTGTGGCAATGACTTAAATAAAATTTGTTTCTCTAGATGGACATCAAGGATAGCCTCTCTAGATTCAAGCAACAACAGGAGAGGTGCCAGTCATCTTTGACTAGCATAGCTGCAAATCAAGCTTCGGCCTCGAAACCAAAGCACAGGGCCCAACCAATAAATGCTCCATCTGTTCCTGCAAGATCATCACAATCTATTAAATTTTCGAATGATACTGAAAGGCTTCAGCATATTAATTCGATTAGGAAATCTCCTGTTGGAGCACAGATGAAACTTGTCATCGAACTGCTTTACAAGGTACTCTTTATTAAGCTACAACCCTCCTGTATTTTCTTTTTAGTACTAGTGTGTAATGTTGTCAGGGAATGATTTATTCTCTGGCCTCAAAAAAATTAACTGATTTTGGAAATCAACACTCTAGTTGTCTATTGAAAAATTAAGTATCGTTGAAGTGTTGAACTATCATTGTTTATAGAAGCCCTGGCTCAGTGGATATCCTATTTCTAAGTCTTCAGCTTATAGAACACTTAGGCAAGTCTCAATGCTTAGTTTCACTACACGGTTTCCAAAAAGCCACATCAGCTTTAGTGAGATGAAATAATGAATGAAACTAGCCTTCACAGTGCAACGATTTCATTGCACCAATTCCAAAATTAAGCAAAGCATTTAATTGCTGTTGAATGAAGGATCATATGCACCGATTAACTGTGTAGCCATTGACACACACAGACACACAGAGATAACATTACCATTGTTCAGATAAACGGAACAGCCTCAGATAAACGGAGCACCATTGTTCAGATAACATACCATTCTTCAGATAAACTAATATAGATATAGCCTTCAGCCTTGCACACGGCCAGACAAACGGAACAACAACATTCAACCTTGTTCAGAGATAACTAGAGCATACGACTGGAACTTAGATAGTAAACTAAGATATATAGATAAAAAAAAGTTCAGATAGCCATCAGCCTTGCACACGGCCTCTCACTGGTTTTTCTCTGCACTCCATATGTTCAGTACTGCAGGATTAGATTGCCTTCAGCCTTGGTTTCAGATTTGCCTTCAGCCTTGGTTTCAGCCTGCAGAAAAAAAAAAAAATGTTCAGCATGAGCTCTCAGGCTTCACAAAAAAACAGTGCAGGATCAGATCACAGATGAAGTAGTTAAATTCTTAAGCTTTATAACTAACTTGAAACATCCTTGCTTCCTTTTCCTCCATTGCTGCCTTCAAATTTGTGTTTGATATCTTAAGATGTGCTTCCGTAACCTTTTCGCACTCCACCTTTCGATCTTGCTGCACCTTGATAATTTTTTCAATATTGTCACCAAGGATGACAATTACGTCCATAATGTTATCCTTCTTGCGCTTTCCACTGCGCTCAGCCTTTGCTGCTTCTCTACCAATAGGCCGTGACTGTTCTTCTGGAACATCAAGTATCTCATTCTTGTCTTTCTCTTTTTCCTCAAACAGTGCACATCATTTGGGCTCCTCTTTTAATATCTTCCACCAATGCACCAACTGAAAACGCTTTCCAAACCTGGTTTCATATACCTTTTGTGCCTCTTCCTCTAACATGTCATCCGAGTATCCGCTTGTATGCATTTGAGCTATCTGAGTCCAAGCGTCATTGAAATCAGTGATCGAGGACTTGACGCGTGACCAGTGAATCTTCAATTGGTTTATTTCTCTTCTAGGCTTCCCATTCCCTTTCCTGTTAAACTCCTTAGTGATTTCTTTCCAAAATGTATCAAATTTCTTGTCGTTACCCCTAATTGGGTCTTTTGAAACATTCAACCAAGCACTGGCCTACAAAATACGAAATAAAAAAAGATGAACAAATCAAGTATTGTACCAAACACTGGCCTACAAAAAGGAAAAAAAAGTGATCAGTGATTACCAGTCTTGTTTCCTCGTCATGAGTCCAAAATCTTTTCTTTCCTCCCCTTTTTGCCTCATTGGTTTCCTCTTTGTCAATGTCAATATGCACCGTATTGTTTATTGAAGAGCCTTGTTTCATAGGTTGGGAAGTTCCTGTTCCATACGCATTTGGTGGTGGTGGTGGAGACATTGGATTGAAGGTCATAGTGTGACCAACCAAATGAAAATTTTCTCCTTGGACTTGTTGTTGATTAATCATATTTAGAAAACCACCTGGCGGATAGATCCTGAACATGTGTTGGACTGTTGGTCAGGATACAGTTTTGACTACAAAATGCATGGAGATTTCCATATATTTCTCTTGTCCTTGGATGGCTCTTGTCGCCAACAATGAAAGTACTGCTACTTGGTTATGTATTAGGTACAGAATTCAGAAAAAATGTTTGCTTGGCCTAGTCACAATAAAGAAAGATTGGGCATTGTTGGTTTGCAGATGGAAAGAATGAACTAGTTGCACAGATAAATAAAGAAAGATTGGTACAAAATTCAGAAAGAATGAACTAGTTGCACAGATTGAAATCAAATGGTTACCATGAATTTGGGCATTGTTGGTTTGCAGATGCCAAATTTGGGGGAATGGCGCCCCATCCTGCTCCTTGCGGTGTCCATGGCAGCACAATGGATGTCGGCGCAGTAGAGGAGGAGCTAGGCACAGCAGGGCCGACAGTCGACGCAGCAGGGGTGGGGGTCGTCGCGGCTGGCGTTGCAGTCGGCGCAGCTGGGGACGAAATCAGCGGCGCCGGCGGCGGAACCAGTGGTGGCGCAGGCACGGCGGCCTTCTTCATGCCGAGCCGATGTTGGCGAGCGTTCCCTCCTCTACCGGGAAGGCGTCGCCCGGATTCCTTTGCCGGCGGCGGATCCGTGGCGGCAAGCTTTGCCGGCGGCGGATCCATGGCGGCTCGCTGGCACTAAACCCTAGGGATGGCGGACGGCGGACAGGGTGGGTTTGCGCGCGCGGACGGGGTGGGAGCTGGATGGTACAAGGAGGGAAGAATCCTCGGCAGCGCGGGAGGATGGGGACGATGGTGGCCAGCTCCGCGCGCGCACGGGATCAGGGATGATGAAACAATCTTCCTCAACGCTGGTTTCACGCGAATACCAAGACTTTGGAAACAGTGCGACCTCGTTTCACCGAGATGAAACTTTCTCCTTCTCTCTCCTCCCCATTTCATGTAAAAATTCCTTTACTACTGATGTGTCACCACATTAAATGTGCATGACATCCCTGTGAAACTCCCATTGAGTCTGGCCTTATCCGTATCATGTGCCACCCCCTTCCCAATTTGTGTACTGTCTGAATGCCTTCCCTCACATGTAAGACGCTCAGTCTTGCTATGTTGTACCTTATGTGTGTTAGCCCATGATAAACAGAATGTCAAGGATAGATCGTACACTAAGTTGTATCTGGTCAAAGTGAACTGGCTATTCTGGCTGGCATGTGTGGATGCTACATATCAGTTATCGAATATTTGAACCATTTCACTGAGTAGAATTAGATACTTTAAAACTATGAAAAACTCCGGTGACGATTTTCTGTTCTGGCCCGATTTTCGTCATTTAAGCAATCATTGTAGAAGTTTCTTATATCTTCATAAAGGATAGCACAGTAAGTATCACATTAAACTTTCATTACAGATTACAATGCTGCATCTAGTTCATGAATTGATATTATAATTTCTTTTGCGTTTCCAGACAAGACAAGCTTTTACTGCAGAGCAAATAAATGAAACAACTTATGTTGATATTCATGGTAACAAGGCGGTCTCTGACAGCTTGAGGAACAACCCCAAAGTACAGTATGATGGGAGACGTTTTTCTTACAAGGTAAAGGAATTATTACTCTGTAGTTGTTCATAATTGACTTGAACTGCTAATATTAGCATGGGAATTTGTCAGTGAAATGTGTGAATGATTCACTTGGCATTCTCTGGTAACCTCAGCTGCTTAAGTAGTATCTAATACGCCTTCCTTTAATTTACTAACCTGGAAACTGTGGATTTTCACATGTTATGACTTCATTGCTTGTGCCGGTCATTTATCTTCCTCTCGACTCAGTTTTCTTTCAGTTGTCATAATTCGGTGGTTCATGATAGTTGTGTATCAAATACTGTGGTAAACTATAGCTTTCATGGCCAATAAACTTTTATAATGATTAAAATGCACTGGAATGCTGTTCTAAGGAAAAAGTAGATAAGGATTTCCTGATCATTACAGTAGTTGTGTGCTTATTCTAACAGCCTTCATTGTTTTGTCTTCTTGTTGCAGTTAACTATTCTGATTTCTGATGTCTTATGTGTTAATTCACTGTTTGCATATGTGCAGTCCAAGCATGATCTTAAGGGAAAAGATCAACTACTTGTTCTGATAAGAAAATTCGCAGAGGGTCTTGCTGTCATGGAAATCAAGGATGCATACCCAGCTGTAATGGAAGATCTGCAGGTGATGCTAATTCTCATTATCTGATACTTTAACATGTTACGTTAAACATCACGTGATGCTTACACTGTTCTAAAAGGTACCCAATTAGTTAATAACAAAAATGCTAAAGAATAACAGTATGTATGATACATACTGTATAACACACAAAGGTATACTGCAATGTGTACTTGAGTTTTTCTGTCTGTCAGCCTATATATTTTCTGTTTAAATTGGTACTGCTTAATGAGTCCCATGATATAGTTGACCCTTTTTGTGTGTGTTCTCTCTAGTTGCAGTGTCCATTAGCATAATAGAACTATAAGTGACCAAGCTTATTCTACTATTTATATTCAAGTACGTATGGGTTGTTATGTGGCCAGTTGGGATGGAGATGAGAGGACGTGCTACAGTACCATGGAACTACGATGTCCGCGGGTACTGTTCACGGTGGCGGCGGCTAGGGCTGCAAGGGCGCTGGGGAGGCCGGCCGTGGGGCTTCGCCCACGGCCAGGCAAGAGGGAAGGGATTTCCTTCTTAATTCTTGCTTGATTCTAGATGGATACATCTCCTCTTATTATATAGAGAGGTCGGACTTGGCCCCTAAGCAAGCGACTAATTAACCCTAATGGGCTAAGGCCCAATAGGCCCTTGACTCCTCTAACACTACACCCCACTTGAACATGCAACTCAGTCCTCGAGCTGCAATCTAACGATGACACTAACGATGCCTCCACTAGACACAAACCTAACACCTAAAAATAAGTCTTTTATATCTCGGCTTATTTTATTGACATGAAGAAGACTACTAGATTGTTATGTGGCCAGTTGGGATGGAGATGAGAGGGCGTGATACAGTACCGTGGAGCTACCATGTCCGCGGATACTGTTCACAGCGGCGGCGGCTAGGGCTGCAAGGGCGCTGGGGGAGGCCGGCCGCGGGGCTTCGTCCACGGCTGGGCAAGAGGGAAGGGATTTCCTTCTTAATTCTTGCTTGATTCTTGATTGATACATCTCCTCTCATTATATAGAGAGGTCTGACTTGGCCCCTAAGCAAGCGACTAATTAACCCTAATGGGCTAAGGCACAATAGGCCCTTGACTCCTCTAACATGGGTAATCTTGAGTACTGCCATGCTGTAGGCACTGAAGGCCGCAGGTGAAGTTTGGCTGTTATCAAACATGGACTCACAGGAGGACATTGTGTACCCTAATGATCCTAAAACGAAGACCAAGGTTGATGATGACCTGAAACTTCTCTTCCGGGAGACTGAGTTACCACGTGACATGGTCGACGTAGAAAAGGAGCTTCAGAAGAATGGCATCAAGCCCATGACAAACACTGCGAAACGATGTGCAGCTGCCCAGATCGACGGGGTAAAATCCAAGTCTAAACCCAAGAAGAAAGATCTTAAGATCACAAAACGGAGCAGACTTACGAATGGGCATCTGCCAGAACTGTTCCAGGACATCAACGAATGATTGGGTTTCCACTGACCAAAGCAAGAGTGGTTCATTCTACTACTGATTATGCGATATTATTATGTATTATGTATACATGCAAGATGGAACTGTTCTGTGTGCGGTTTATAGCCTCCTGTAAGCTGTGCAAAAGTTTTGGTAAGGGTCCAGACTCTGGTCCTTTCCCTTGCATAAAGATGATTTCATATGACATACCTGTTTCAAGTCTTTATACCTCAGCAGAAAGGATTCTTCATGCTGCCATATTTTACTTCTCACAATGCCACCTCTATCATGTCTGTGATCCTGACTCACAACCCATGCTCATATGAGTTAAAACAGCACGCATGTAGCCATGGTGGTTTGCTTTCAAGATGCAATAGAACAGATGACACGAGCATTGCATAAATCTTCAAGCTGCACGTTCTATGTTCTGCTGCATCACACGAGCATATTCGCTAGTAAGATCTAATTTAATTCCTAGGCATAAGAAGTAACAAATCATGTCCAACCTCCTAGCAAAATTGTGATGAGATGTCTCTACCTGATTCACTTACATCCTTGACAATTTTTATATATGATGTTAGATAGCCATGGATTGATCACAAGTGTATGAATGTCACTGCTTGAGGTAAGTGATACACAAAGGGCCTATTCATCTTTAGATAGATTGTGCAATTGAATAGCTATATCCTGAAACTTCATATACATTTATCAAGGAAAACATTAGCCGTAACTTGATAATTGCGCTATATAGACAACAAGGAAAGGGAAGCCTACAAACATCCTCCTTAAATAAAGCTTTAAAGATCACAAAAAAATCACTCACCATTGGTAATGAGGTCTAGTATCGCACTGAAAGAACACTATTTGGAGGAATCTCTAGGAATGCAAGCTTACAATTCTTTATTGCAAATGCAGGCTCACAATTCTTTACCACAAAAATAGAGTGCTCGAGAAACTGGGACATTGTCAAGGTAGGAAAAGAACACAAAGATATTATTCCATTACATCTTCATCGCCATCACCTCAATGATGCCATCAGGAAACCAAACCCTTGTAATGAAAAAGAGATACACACAAAAAAAAACTAAATCTATGAAGGGCCAGGTTCCGACTCCTCTGATCGCCAACAAGGTTGCTAGGAGGGGGACAAGGTGGGTGGAGAGCACCAGAAAATATGGTGAGGCTGTGAATGGAGATAGGCGACAAACATAACCTATAATAAAAAAAATACGTTCATGTGCCATACTTATATTGGAATCGTATAAATTAGAGCAAATGCAGTACCCGGGCTTCGGAACTCAAAGCGATTGTATTGATTATAGAATTGAAAGAGTGGGAGGAGCATTTACCTGGGCTTTAGGTGCAATCCGAGCAACTCAATCCTAGTTCAAGCATG
Organism: Miscanthus lutarioriparius; assembly: GCA_904845875.1. Taxonomy (NCBI): domain Eukaryota; kingdom Viridiplantae; phylum Streptophyta; class Magnoliopsida; order Poales; family Poaceae; genus Miscanthus; species Miscanthus lutarioriparius. The sequence continues at coordinate 89,862,890 of CAJGYO010000001.1, read as the reverse complement.
TTCGAGCAAAGCGATGTTTACGAGGTTTAGAGGTTCGATCGGCTCGTGCTGAGTGGAAAATCCCTTATCCATAGATGGAGCCCCGAGCACTCTGCTAGGATTCAATCGGTCAGACGTAGTGGGGCTTAGACGAGGAACTTCCACTGAGGGCCAGAACAGAATAGGAATTAAGACATCTGGCTTTTTGTTTGCTTAGATGGATATATGGTTATTTGGATGGAGTTTGAGCACTTGATCACCTTAAGCTATTGTTGGTATTTATTAACTTGTCACATGTTTAGTAGTCATCTAATATATGTCTACATCTCTTAACATTAAATTACTAGGTTGTCATCCCTAGTGATGATGCCAGAGATGTTTGTTGGTAGTACCTAGTATTACTACTAAAGTAGTTCTTTATTAATTTATGTGACTACGAAGAATATATAGATATATATGAAAGAAAGGAATCTGCAAGCGCACAGATAATACCATTGTAGCACTTCACCTGGCAGTATTCCAGATATCGTTATTTATATTTTTACCATAGGAAATGTCTGGTATGAACATGTATTGATAACTTATACTATTGATGGAGAAGTAAACCATAACCAATATTCTACTCACAACAGGGGTAAGTCAAGAGGTAAATGTATATATGAATGGTGCATAATAAATAATCATTGATCACTCAGAGTACTCCTTTCTATGGTATTAGCATGGTCAAGTAGAATATTAGAGGAATAATTCCTAAGTCATTCTTAGTTATAAGTTAAAGGATACATTGATTAGTGCAATTACACTTAGTAATCATGGCTAAGATCAACTTCATATCTACACATAAGGGATATTACTAAGAAAAATTAAGAACAGAGCTTGCCTTCTTTCGTAACTAGATCCTACTTGTCCTATATTCGGGGAGTGGACTACAAAGAACTAAACGGGAGTGGCACATCCACGATCTACCACATACCCTAGAATATGATGGAGCTCTAAGGATGATTAGGGTTCCTATCTTCTCAAATAACTTCTAGGCCAAAGCGTTAAATCCTGAGCCCTCGGATCAAACCGACTTGAATAAACAACGTAGATGCAATCTAGGAGGCGGTGGAGAACTGACATAACAATGGGGGCTGACAGGTAGACCCCAGGGGCTAATCGGCTTGCAGGTGCCGCTGGCAGCGCCTTGCCCTCCGCTTTGGTGTGGAGTCCTCTCGAGTCTTCTGGAACCTTTTGGGGCTGTTTTCGTTGTGGATAAGGGTGATTAAATCTGACATCTTGGTCCACCTTGATGGTTTTTTGGATAAACCCTGCAGAAAATATAGATTCACCAAAACTCGTGGAATTTGTTAGTTTAAACCCCTAGACCTTCGTTGGTGATTATATTTATGCCCTTATGCATGTTATATTGATGATTTATAATGGTTCTTAACTACCATCAACAAACTCTCCCAAGCTTAACCTTTGCTAGTCCCTTAGCAAAGCTAAACTTAGTAAATGGATCAGGAGTTGTGTCGATGCTTTCACTCCTCAAAAGTACACATGCGTTCAATCAAGAATTCTCCTTCGTATTAAAATGAACTGATCTAACTTTCAAACTTACCCATATTACCTTCAACCATGGGGCTTCTTAGCCTTCACTTGGGTCTTGAGCAATTGAAAGACAGAACGATCAAGTCAAGCACTATGTCTCAAGTTCTTTGCTCAACCATTATTCTAGAGTTTTTATAAGTTTTCAAAATAAAACTTAGAGCTTCCATTGTATGACACTCTCAAGTCTCTCAATATATGTGGTATTTGTGGATCCTCACCAAGGCAATAATGATGTTATGCCTTTCTCTTCCTACAACTAAGGCTTATGTGGAACTCATAGGAGTGGAAAAAGCATGAAAGAACATACTTGCAATACATATATTGTAAAGTCAAACCTCGAATTCAAAGAGAGTTGAGTCATACAATCAAATCAAGATGTGCATGTGTGTGGATGTATGGTGGATATATATGATGGCTAACCTAATTCTACTTTGCTCCTTGAAAACATATATCTCTTTTAAACCTTGGAAATAACTTTGCAAGAAAACATGGGCTATCTTATTCATCTCTTTTTTAGGCGAGCATCTAAGTACCCATTGTTTTAAATATCTCGGACACTTATCCATTTTTTTCTTTTCTCTCTTTTTTCTTATTTTTTATGAATAACTTTTGCATAGCTCAATGCTTCTTTTCTGCAACAGAACTTTTGAGAGATAGCAATAAGAACTTGAAGCATTTATTTGGTGGATATCCTATCAAGAATATTTTTGATGTTTACTCCTAGTGTAGGAGTAAAACATTTTTGGATGGATCTAGATGGAATGGCATGTTTTTTGTGCTTACCCCTAGTGTAGGAGCAGTGCATATATGGGTGGTGTGTATGTGATCTTGATTTTAAGAGCATGACAAGCCTCTCATAAGGGTCAACAAAGTTCGACTAAACTCAATGCAAAATAAGCAGCATATATGTGAAAGTTTTTCTAGCCTAAATAACATATATGACTCTGGTTGGAATTTAAGCTTTGTCATACATGAACTCATCATGTAACATTTTTATGTTTTTCAAAAGATAAATCTCCAGAACTTTAGTATCACTTGGAATAGGATAAACAGCAGCTTAGACCTTCTCATATCATATTCATCAATTACCTAGACTTAGATCAAGCATATGCTACCGACGAGTTTTAAGTTCAGAGTAAATTCTTATATCAAAACAGTCTTATCAAAAACTCAGGAGAATTCAAGGCTGAAAACTAGTTACTTGAAAGAAATTATTACAGAGCAACTATTCATCATTTCCCTTGTAAGAGATTATCATTAGAGTCCATTTATTTATCTCTTAAAAATCAAACTTTAAAGAAATCTAGACACATACTTTTTATTTTATTTTCTCATTTTTAGATCACACCTTACTAATATAGAAATCTACTATAAAGATAAAAAAAATTAGTAGTGAAACCAAAGGAAAAGAAATACTTAGCTATATACATGGGGGGTCCTTTTCCCCCAAGCTGGATGTTGGCGTGGTCAAATGTTGAAGTTGAGTGATCCTTCTCAGAGCAGATTTGCCAGTAGATGCCCTTCTCGTCCATAAATGGAGCGAGATGAAGATGACCAGGTGAACTTGCTCTTGATCATATCATCCTGTAAAATACCATCAAGAATACCAAAACTCGTGGAATGGATTAGGATAATGGGTTAGTGGTCAGACATTCGGAGATTAGTTGTTCTTGAGGTTTAGAAATATTTTTGTATTGGTAGAATTTTAGCAGGATGTTTACCTAATATATACTTTTTTATGTATGATATGCAGACAAAAAAATATATATGCATGATATTTTTAATTTTTATGGCTCCATAGTGAATATTCCCATGGATATTTACACCATAGATTTATTCACATAGGGCTTAGGATTTATAATGCAATGATAAAACTTTTTACTTTCTTTTCTAAGTGTAAAGCAAATGCAGAAAAGTAAATATGCTAAAGTAATTCATGCAATGAAAAAAAATATGGATAACTACCGATGTTACCTCCCGATGAGGATTCGGATTTTTAAGTCCTCCAAACAAGACTTTACTGGAGAAGAGTCATTTATTCTTCAGATGCATCTGTCGGTCCTAGGGATGAAGACCTTGATGGTTGCACCTCTAGTTTGTAGACTTGACTTTAGCGGAGTAGGTTCATCTTTCACAACTTCTTCAGATTCTTCATCTTCCACCCAACCATTCTTTGGGGATTGATTCTTCCGGCATTGGGATGATCGACGTTTTCTCCTGGAGTGGGACTTCTTGGGCTGCTCATAAGTGGTGTAACTATTGAAATAATAGTGTACCTTTTCTCTAGAGAATTAGAAGTGGACTTGTCTAGATCCGACGTAGATGATCGCGTTGGTGATGTTAAGGAACGGTCTTCCAAGGATGATGGGCGTATCATCTTCTTCTTCACCTATGTCTAGAACCATGAAGTTGGCAAGGACATAGTGATCATGTATTCTTACCATGACATCTTTCGCTATTCCCTCCAGAAATCCGATTGATTGGTCCGCCATCTGCAATTGCATATATGTAGGGAACAAAGGTTTGTCACTAAATAATTATTCATACGTTACCTTGGACATTATATTGACACCCGACCCAATGTCGTAGAAGGCCTTGTGGAATATTCGTTGTCCAATGGTATACTCGATCGTGGGTATGCCTGGATCATCCTTCTTAACAAGCAATGGTGAAGTGAGAAGGTGATCGTACTCTGATCTGAGTGTGTTGATCATGTTGACTGATTCTTCTTGTGGCTGTCTGACCTTGTTCTTCCTTCTTCTCCTATTGTTCTTCTTCTTGGTCACTATTGTCTCTTTGGGTAGGTACGACATTTATGAATGTCCAGGAGATTGCAAGCGTTCTTGAAAGAAAACTTCTCCCTTTTATCCTTGATTATGAAGCAGATCTTGGCACTATCCGCGTAGATGATGGCTTTTGTGGTACTTAGAAAAGGTCATCCCAAGATAATGGGTGCCCTTATATCTCCACATGTTTCCAAAACCATAAAGTCTATGGAAACATATGATTGTCCCACTCGAACAATGGCATCTTCAAGAACTCCCTTGGGGTAGCAGAGTGACTGATCTGCAAGCTGCAAATACATATTTGTGTACAACAAAGTATCTCCATTCATTTGATCATAAATTACCTTAGGTATAATGTTGACACTTTCTCTGAAGTCATAGACAGCTTCTTAAAAAATGTGAGGTCCAATGACGATGGGAATGACAGGTCTCCCTAGATCGCTCTTCTTTTTCGGCAAGGTATAATCTATCCACCTTTCCATCGATGGTTGTGTATAGTAATATGCTGCATTGTGAATATCGACAAGATTTGCAGTTTCTAGATCTTTCGGTTTTCCTGGAATCTTACCTTTGTTAGTCGAAGGAACAGCAACAGCCAGTTGAGCTATTTGTGATTCTATCATTTTATTAAAGCTATGCTGGTTCTTAATGGCAGAGGAGAGGTTATCCATTTTATTACTCATATTTTCTAATATTCTATCATTGTAAGCTAATTTCCTAGATAAATCCTTCATAATTTTAGCTTGGCCAGAAATTAACTCTCTCAAGGGTGGCTGATTGAAATTATTACCTTGAGGGTTACCTTGGTAATTACCTTGGTAGTTTGGCCTCTGTTGCTAATTTCATCCTTGATTTTGATGAGGACGATAGTAGTTGTTGTTGACAAAGTTCACATCCTCATGAATTTTAGGGCAGTTGTTCCCTGAATGCCCAGTGTTTCCACAGTCTTCACACGTCATGCAGGAATCATGAATGTGCATTACTTCTTGCTTCTTATTGGCTCGATCTTCGAGCTTCTTCATCAGCAGGTCCATCTTAGCAGACAACATGTCTACATCCTTGAGTTGATGCATACCTCCACCTCTCTTGCGGGTCTAAAGACGTTCTTCATTCCAACCTTGATTGGAGGTCATCTTCTCCACAAGAGCTGTTGCAACTGGTATGGTGAGTGACATAAATGTACCTCTAGCAGCAGTATCCATAGTCTCACGGGTACTGTTGGTCAACCCGTGGTAGAAAGTCTGCATGAGTAGCCAATGCTCCATTCCATGATATGGACATTCTGATATGTAATCTTGAAAGCGTTCTAATGCCTTAGGGACAGACTCATCATGTTGTTGTTGAAAGCTTGAGATTCTCCCAAGCAGAACATTAGTCTTGCCTGTGGGAAAGAACTTTACTAGGAAGGCAGTGGAGCAGTTATCCCATATAGTATTTCTATCTTTGTTGGCGTAGAACCATTGCTTTGCCTTCCCCAAGAGTGAGAATGGGAAGAGGTGAAGTAGTATGGAATCTTGGGTCACTCCTTTGATGATGAAAGTGCTACAGATCTCCAGGAAGTGTTGGAGATGTGCACTCGCATCTTCATGTGCCTTTCCACAAAACTAGCTTGCTTGCACCATGTTGATGAGGGCTAGCTTGAGCTTGAATCCATTGTCCCCAACATTGACTGTTGGTCCAGTTCAGATTTTGGTTGTGGTTGGAGTAGAGAATTCACGGAGAGTCTTGTTAGCCATGACTTCAAATTCTGGTATTAAGCTTCGCCTTATTTGGTTGTCTTCCGACTCTAAGGCTAAAACTTTCTTAAGTATAGCCTCAGTTCTCTTAAGCAATGCTTCTAGATCATCAACGTAGTTTGTCAGAAGGTCAATACTGGTCATACATTACCCTACATAAGATATAAAAGTAGATAAAATAAAGGTAAGCCTATTTTAGCAGAGGTCAATAGTTATCTCGATCACATCAATAAGTATAGGTTTATCAATACTTCCTTTGCCTAGCTACCTTCCCTGGCAATGGCGCCAGAAATGCTTGTTGGTATTTATTAACTTGTCACTTGTTTAGTAGTCGCCTGATATATGTCTACATCTCTTAACATTACTTTACTAGGTTGTCATCCCTTGTGATGATGCCAGATATGCTTGTTGGTACTACCTAGTATTACTACTAGAGTAGTTCTTTATTAATTTATGTTACTAGGAAGAATATATAGATATATATGAATGAAAGAAATCTGCAAGCGCATAGATAATATATTATTGTAGCACTTCACCCGGGAATATTCCAGGTATTGTTATTTATATTTTTACCACAGGGAAGGTCCGGCATGGACATATATTGATAACTTATACTATTGATGGAGAAGTAAACCATAACCAATATTATACTCATAATAGGGGTAAGTCAAGAGGTAAATATATATATGAATGGTGCATAATAACTAATCATTGATCACTCAGAGTACTCCTTTCTATGGCATTAGCGTGGTCAAGTAGAATATTAGAAGAATAATTTCTAAGTCATTCTTAGTTATAAGTCAAAGCATACATTGATTAGTGCAATTACACTTAGTAATCATGGCTAAGATCAACTTCCTATCTACACATAAGGGATATTACTAAGGAAGATTAAGAACAGAGCTTGTCTTCCTTCGTAACTAGATCCTACTTGTCCTATATTCGGGGACTAGACTATAAAGGACTCAACGGGAGTGGCACATCCATGATCTACCACATGCCCCGGAATATAGGGTGTATCCATAGGTAAACAACATATAAGCACCACGCTTACACAATGTTGACCACTCACCCTGTGTACACCAGAGTGAGCGCTATACGAACCTATGCATGAATATGTTGATAATCCAACTATACTAAGCATAAAATCAAAGTAGATTATAAACATGATAATTAGGAATATAAACGATATGAATGATATCGTCATAACAATTGTAGCAAACATATAAAAGTAATGAGAGGCACAAAAGAGAGAGGGGTACAAAGATTATACCAAACCACGCTCTTGACACGATCAGGAATCCAAGCAAAGACTGCTTGCCTCCCTCTAGACCTAGCCTAACTAGCTATGCCCTAAAATATGATGGAGCTCTGAGGATGATTAGGGTTTTTGTCTTCTTAAATGACTTCAATGCCTGAGGGGGGTATGGGCTGGTATATATAGGCCAGAGCATCAATCCTGAGCCTTTGGATCAAACCGACTTGAATAAACGGTGTAGATGCAATCTAGGAGGCGGTGGACAACCGACATAGAAACGGGGGCTGATAGGTGGGCCCCAAGGGCCGACCGACCTGTAGGTGGGGCTAGCCTGAGTCTTCTAGAACCTTCTATTGTTGTTTTCGCTATGGATAAGCATGATTAAATCTAACATATTGGTCCACCTTGACAGTTTTGTAGAGAAACCCTACAGAAATAGATTCACCAAAACTCATGAAATTTGTTAGTTTAAACCCCTAGACCTTCGTTCGTGATTATATTTATGCCCTTATGCATGTTATATTGATGGTTTATAATGGTTCTTAACTACCATCAATAGCTACCAATCCTATGCCCCCCTTGATAGTACAACTTTTCCTATACTCAATTTCGAAATAGAAACTTCAATAAGCTTTCACGAATCCTTTAGCCATATTCCATTAAATTTGGGGGGTCTCCTTATGTTGCCATGCACCCACAATCACTTATAACCTGTCATCATCATATAATTATCATTAGAACCTTAATTACATGGTCATCAATACACCAATACCCACTTAGGTCCTAGATGCTCTTTTAGGCTCACTAACAGTTGTAGGCAATGAATGTTGACTCCAACGATGAGGTGCCCTTAACTAAGGAACCACTGTCGCATCAACTATTACCTCAGAGCCATCCATGTCATCCTTGTTCTTGGTCTTCTCCATGGATGAGGAGGAGGATGACGTCGATGAGTTCGACGTGCTAAGCGAATTTGATGCTTGCGAGGTGCGTGTTTTGCATTGACTAAAAATGAATGATTGGTTTATTTCTAAGTGATTGGTTTATATTTCATGGTGAAAGGTCCTAAATGGCTAAAGGGGTGAATAGCCTAATAAAATTTCTACAAATTGACAAGAGCAACTTGTTAGACAATAAGATGGCGAAATAGCAATTTGCTCTAGCACTACAATTACCACTAGCAAGCCACCTACACAATGCTAGTCACTATGATCTCTATATTAATATCACACAATCAATTAAGCTGTGTTGCAAGTACACTAACTAGTGAGCTAGTAAGAGAGCTAGTTACAACTAATTACAACTAAACAATTTAACTAGCTACACAAGGTAAGCAAGCAAGCTCTACACAATTATACTAGGAAATGAAATACAAGTGATAGAGCAATATACCAAACCGGGCAAGTGTCAATATACAATTCCAATGAGACAATGTGACACAAGATTTATCCCCATGGTTTTGTTGCTTGCCGGCAACCTATTCCATGTTGTGGCGATACACTCACTTGGTGGTTCATGCGCTAATAGGCATCAAATGCCTAGCCCTACACAAGGGCGCCGTAGAAACCAAGCACAAGATAGGATCCACAAGCCATGAGCAATCCACTAGAGTTGCCTTTCGTGATCTCCCACGGGGAATAGGCACAAGAACCCCTCACAAGAACCTTAATTGGGGGTGGACACAATCACCAAATCCCCTCACCAATCACCAACCGTCTAGGTGACGGCAATCACCAAGAGTAATAAGAAATCCACAATCATAATCATCACCTAGTGCCATCAAATATGCAAATCTCAAATGCACACACTAGGATTTCCAATCCCTCAATCAAATGAGCACCAAGCTTAGAGAGGGAGAGGAAAGGGAAGAGGTGTTCTTCACTCTCTCAAGAACAAACCCTAGAGCTCTCAATCTCTATCTTGAATGGAGCATGAATCCTTGGGGAGAGAGAAGGAGGAGGATGTTCTTCAAGCTCTCAAGATCGAACCCTAGAGCACTCAATCTCTCACTTTAATGGAGCACAAATGCTAGGGAGTGAGGGAGCCTGTTCTTCTCTTCTTGGGGTCTCAAGTTGCAAGGAGGGAGAAGAAGTGAGTGAGAGAGGAGGAGGGGGAGGTAGATAAGGCAGCAGGCCTAGCCTCCCATGCCCCTCCTCAAACTGACGGGTGGACCCCCTCTAAATGGCTCTCTCAGATCTGACCGTTGGGGGGCTGAATTGCCCAAAACCGGACCTCTGGTTTCCAGCCCTGAAACACATATGTCAACACAGAATCAGACCTCTGATTTGTGGGACTAGACCTCCAGTTTTGGCAACCGGAGCTCCGGTAGGAGCACTTAGCCTGGAGCAATTATAAAACTGAATATTTACCTGACCTCCGGTGCAAACCAGAGCTCTGGTATGGGCTCTCAAATTTTAGCATAAAAACTAAAATGCCCATAACTATTAGCTCCAAACTCTGATTTCTATGATCTTGAACATTCCAGAAAGCTTATCCGGAGAGCTATCCATCCCAACCAACTTTATTTTCAAAGGCTCTTCAAATGTGCTTAACTGCACCAAGTGTTCCAACAAGTCAAGTGTGTGAGTTATTGTCGAGGGTACATAACCAGGGTACCCCCAAGACACGGATAGAAAGTCGCTTAGGATGGCGCAAATGACCGTGGCCTGGCTAGACCGCAGCCTGCCTCGACCTCTCTCTCCCCCTAGCTATACGAGGCCCGCCTTGATCTCTCCCGCCACTCAACCACACACTACGCGGTGCCCTCGACCACCTCCAGCCTTAGCCACTAATAAAAGGACGAGAGGTGGGTGGACGCATCGAATGCGCCTGCCTAGACGGGACGCGCACGCGCGTGCACTCTGTTGGGTACAAGAAGGATGACCGCCCCTCTGACCGTCCGGTCCTAGTGTAGAGCGTCACCTTGGGCAGCACTCCACTGCCAAACAAGACAACAGTAGGACTCAGCTACGTCACTGTAGGGTCGAGATGGCGACTAGAGAGGGGTGAATAGTCCTTTCTAAAATTAAACGCGCCGGCTAACCGAGACAAATGCGGAATTAAAACTATCAGTCCAGCCAAGACTACACCCCTTTATCTAAGTTCACAAGCACCTTATAAAAGATCCTAATTAGGCAACAAAGGTGCCGAGCTAGCTAGAGCTCACCTAATCAATTCTAGTAGCAAGGTCACACAAACCTATGCAACTAGTACTCAAGCAACCGGGGGAGCTCCTACACAATCTAGTAAGCAAAAGCACAAAGCTCCTAAGCTCACTAGCAATGCTCAATAACAAGGCTACACAAGCCAAATTAGAGAGCACAAATAACTTAGCTACACAAACTAAGTAATGTAACTAACAAGGCTACTCAAGCCAAATTAGTTACGCAAATGAGCTACTTCTATGCTACACAAGCAAGAAGGTAACTAGTAAGCTACATAAGCTAACTAGTTACAAGAGCAACTACACAAGCACAATATATTAAAAAGTAAATACAAGCTCATGTATGGGAATCACAAACCAATGGGAAGATGATGACAAAGTGATTTTATCTTGAGGTTCACTTGGTTGCCACCAAGCTAGTCCCCATTAAGACAAGCTCCAAGGTTGCCGCTGGTCCTCTTGCTAGTGGTGACCCAAAAGTCACACTCTCCCACGTGGAGTGCTTGCCACAAGCTCTAGCACTTGACTCAGCCAGACCACTTGTCGCTCTTCGTGCCTTGCTCTACTAGAGTTGCTCTTCATGGCTCCCGTGGGGTGAGCACAATACCCCTTATAATCACTTCTCCAAAGCACCACACAACCTTCTTGTGTGCTTCGATGGAGACCACGCCACCTAGCCATCTAGGAGGTGGCAACCTCCAAGAGTAACAAGCACCACTGGCGTGCAACTCGATCACCTAGTGCCAACACTTGCAATCTCTCATGCACTGCAATAGAATCATTCTCTCACTTAATGGATATGATTAGCACCAATCACAAGTGAGTTGGAGGGCCTCCAAGCACTCTCACACAAGGAGACTAAGTCCCCAAGGTGCTAAGCCCCTCAAATGGCCATCCACCACCTCTATTTATAGAGGGAGGCCTCAAACTAGCCGTTTGGGCGTGTGCTAAAAAGTGTACTACGGACAGTCCACCCTTATAGGTCCGGATAGTCCACCCTTATGCTAAAACTAGCCATTAGGTGCAGCAATAGTCACCCCGAACAGTCTACCCCTTAGGGCCCGTATAGTCCGTCGTTCACCTAAAACTAGCCATTGGAGTTCAAACGATTACCGCGGACAGTCCAGGAATTATAGGAGGATAGTCCGCCATTCACACTAGACAACAAGTCCAGAACCAGTCCAGAACCTTTGTTCCTCAAAAATTAGCCAGCGAATAGTCCACCCTTATAGGCCCAAATAGTCCACCGTTTGCCTGTCAGCTCATGAACAGTTCAAGCATCGCATCCGATCTCCCTCAGTTGAGAGCGTCCGAGGACCGTGGATGGTCCGCCACCAAAGGGCAGATAGTCCACCGTTGTCTAGGAAACAACCCAAGCTCCCTGCGACCTCTTCGCTTCCAACTTCTTCTCCTTTGCAAATGTGCCAACACCACCAAGTGATACACCACCTTGTGCAGTGTGTTGGCACAAATATTTTTCCAAAGGATTTTCAATCCTTTCACCACGCCACTCGATCCTAACATGTATGCAAAGTTAGATCGCTCAAGTGGCCCTAGATGACCGATATGCAAACAAGTTTGCCCCTCATGATAGTATGGCCATCTATCCTAAACCTGATCATAAACTTCTCTACACATCTATGACCAGTGAAATGAAATGCCCTATAGGTTATACCTTTGTCTTGCGCATTCCATTCCATCTCCTCGAATGTTGATGCAACACATGCACCAACCTTGATCAACAAATGATATGATCCACTTCATATCATCATGTGATCTTATTAGTTCATCGATCTTGACCTCACTTGCTCTTCACCGTTGCCTTCGTCCATCGGCGCCAAGTCTTTCTCAAGCTTCACCGCCATGCGGTCCATCGCTCCAAAGCCTCCAACTTGCCCTTCACGCTTGCAACCAGTCCATCAAGCCAAGTCTTGTCTTGATCTTCTTCACCTTAGTCACATGACTCAATGTCACGTATCATATGCAATGAGCTCCTTCATCACATGTGTGAGTCTTACAACAAATCCAAGCCATCTTCACCATCATGGCATGAGTTGCTCACACAAGTGTACCTATGGAATAATCACCAGTGTATCTCACATTTAAACACATTAGTCCACTTAGGTTGTCACTCAATTACCAAAATCAAACAAGGACCTTTCAGTCACCACACGTGGGCAAGCACTATCCAAATCCCATCTAGCCTAATGGATGGGCATATGATCATACCCACTATAGTATGGGAATCATGACTAGGAGCTAGTTCCTAACGAACTGGCCACATCCAATGCCCTTGATCCGGCCATGATGGGTCAAGGCAATGGGGTCATGACCCAGGGAGCAGGTAGCCCATGATGGGCAGCCAGTCCCCTCATACAATGACATCATGACTTCTCGAAGAAGCAGACGCCAGGATAAAGGCCATGACGACTACAACGAGTCCATGTCGTGCAGGGAAGTTGGTGAACAACCGCCACTCCCATGGCACCACCATGGCTAGCATAGTGCTGCCACAACAGGGACAGTGCTGCCACCACAAGTCGTGCCTTAGCATGGGGAGCAAGCCCTTGATGACCATACCTAGATGTGCTAACAAGACCAGACAAATTGCTGACCAAGCTTACTAGCTTCTCTCTCCCTCGGGCTCCTGGCCACTTGGGTCGAGAGAACCCTACACTTCTACATGTAACCCACCCCCCACGGCTATATAAGGGGAGCTTGTGGGGGGTATAACCCCACATACCCATAGCAATGGACATGGGCTACATCATTAGGGATGGTCCAGCCCACGACATCAAAACTTGCGATGCACGACACTGCTCGACATACACCGCAAGGCATCTAGAAGATCTGATCAGATACTATGGATATTGTAATCCAAATAAAATACCTACCATATAACCGATTAGGATACTTTCCTTGTAACCCTACTTATCCAGAGTATATAAGGAGGGGCAGGGGTCCCCTAGTTGACATCCCATATCTCATCTTGTATTCTAGCAATACAAACCAACAGAGCACAGGATGTAGGGTTTTACGTCACATTAATGGCCTAAGCCTATATAAATCTGGTGTCTTGTGTCTCTATTACCATCTAGTTCTTGATCATGCGCACCTCTACCATACAATCTACCATTGTGGGCATACCCCTCGGTGGATTACCGAGCATATTTAGTCGACAGTTGGCGCATCAGGTAGGGATGTGCATGCTGATCCCGTGACAAACCAGATGGCGTACCTCAAGATCAACAGCACTATAACACCCTAGGTGTTAGGCTTGCACTTGCATTGCATGAGCATAAGCATCATTCATTCATATATGAGCATAAACATATGAAACACTCATATGAAACATACCCTTTGTTATTCTATGTTACAACGTGTGTATGCTTTATGGTCATGCTTGTTAATGCAAGTGGTTGATGTTGATCACTAAAACACCTTAGACACACTTAGGATGGTACATGGAACAAGTTTGGTATTCATGACTTGGACCAAAACAACCCCCAAGTTATAGTTATTCTAGAAACTCCAATTTTCATGATCCTACTTTGACCAAAGTTGAACTACAGCATAGACTATTTGCATGGTAGTGCACCCTTAAGCAAAGTTGTAGTACTTAACTAGAGTAACAACTTTCATTTTTGGGCCAAGACCTAATTCAGTGCCTAACATAGTCCAAAATAGCTCCAAAGTAGCAAAGAAATATTGTTTTTGGACTTGGAGAATTTGCTGTCCTAAAGCCATTTACACTTTCAATGTGCCTCACTTGGGAGCATTGTAACTAGCTAACCATTGAGAATTAGATGATGGTTCCTAAATCAAAGTTGGAGATCTCACATAGCTCTACAACTTTCACTAATACAGTTTTTGCTAATTACGCACGGTTTAGGAGTTATGGAGGCGCAAAATTGGCTCGTCAGATGGCCTGAACTGGCCCTTCGCCGCGTGTGTCATGGCCGACAAGCGCAGCCCATGCGCACCACGTGGTGGCCATACACCAGCGTTGGCCTAGTTGGTCGAGCCGAAGGGGAGCGAAGAGTGAGGCGGTGTCGCTGCTCCCTCCATTTCTCGCTCTCTCGCCCTCGCTCTACTTCTCTCTCGCCCGCCAAGCAAAACCGAGAGCCGTTGCTGTCGCCGCTATGAGCTTCGCCAAGCTCGCACGCAACCATCACCACTCCATTTCCAAATTGCCCGCACTAATAGCTCCACCTTGCTCTACTCTACCACCCCGACCCAGTACAGCTACCGTTCGAGCCCAAGGTAAAGGCCTACGACCGTTTCCGCCACCGCGACCGCGCTCTCGGCTCGTTGTGGCTAGGCCGCTCCACTACATCGCCCGCCTTCCTATCATCCGGTCTGTAGTTGCCTTAGGTCACTATTGCTCAGTCCATAGATGCTACCACACTGTCACATGGGAATGCACCGTCGCTCCCACCGTGCCCGCCATGGCCACGAGCTTGAGCTCACCACGGCCAATAGCCCCTTGGTGTCGCCATCCCCCGCTCGAAGGTGTTTATGTATAGCCACAAACGCTAGCTCCTACCACGAAGATGGAGACCCACCTCTTGCCATCGGTTAGCCAGAATGGAGAGCTCCGCCATGTGCGCTGGGCGTCGCCGTGTCGCCATGCATGCGGTCAGGCTTCCCCACTACTTCACCGTGGCCAGATCTTGCTCTAAAGCTGTGCTAGGTCACCATAGAGGTAGGACCATCCTTGCCGAAGCCTGCCATGGCCGACACTCCACTGCACGACCACCGCCGTCCGCCATGCTCGCCGGTGAGCTTGCTCTGGTGAGCCGTCGACCCAACCTGGGGTACCTTTGGGTGCGGGTTAACATGAGAAACATGATGGTGCCTAGGGTTTCACCGGAGACCTCACCGACGGTGAGCTATCGCCGGTCAACCTCTGTCCCCTACCTCTGTTTCACTGTCGAGCAGGCCCCGTTGACCGCAGGCCCCATTTGTCAGTCTGTGTGTTCTTTGGTTTTCTTATTTTTTCACATATTTGAATACATGTTTCAAAAATTCATATTCGGAGCTAGGAGTGTCCAAATTGAGTGAACCAAATTTGATATATTCATTATGAAGTGTACTATTTGATAAAAATATGAAATCTACTGTTTGGAATATTTTTCTAGGAGAATTAAATTGAGCTAGATAAGTGCTTTTAAAGTAGTTTATATCTTGTAAAATGCATAACTTGAGCTAGAAAAGTGATAAAATTATGATTCTAATTTTGATGATCTTGTGTTGACATTATCTAGCTAAGAAAAATACTAAACCTACAATAAACATACTTAGAGTATGGTCTTCCTATTTAATCTCAAATAATTGCTAGTTTCTAGTGAGAATAATTGGGGTAAAAATATATAACTAATGATCATGCAAATTTTTACATTGTGATATGGTGCTAGGATGAATGTAAAAAAATAGGAAATCTATTGTTTGACACTTTTCACTAGGCTCAACTATTTTTGCTAAAATAAGCCTATATAACTTGTTATTTTTGTAGAGATGACTATACTTATCCAAATGGCATGAAATTTGCACAGTAGACTTTTGGGGTCATATGTAGGCTACTGTAATTTTTTCAGAATTTAGTGTGCACTTTTGATATATTTTCCTTATTTCACCTTAATGTCCAAATAAATTAATAAAGGCATTTAAATAATTTATTTGGGCTTGTCGATTATTTTTTCTAAAGTGTATATGATGTCTATGAACTGTTGGTACCATTGGTCGTACCCAAATTTGGTTGCTTATATGCAGTCAAATATTAATTGCTCTATAATTCAATTATAGTGATGGTTTTGGATAGTTTCGGTTGTTAAGTAAATTGCATGGGTAAAATGATGTTTGCTTTGAATCTTGTCAATAACAAAGTTATAAATAACTTACATATCTTGCTTGTGTCAAATTTTCATGGCAATAGGCTAAATGGTTTGAGAGTTATAGTTGTTGGAATTTGGTCTCCGGAAATGCTTGTTCTTTGGAATTTCTAGATAGATTTAGGAAATTGCTTTGTTTGACCTTAATAGCCATTGAATCATCTTGAGATGACTATAAGAAAGTTGTAGGAAGTTTTATAAGCTTTCTAGAAAGTCTAAGATCATAGTATTTGGTTGAGTAGAACTCTAGATATGGCCGAAATAAGTAGCTGCTGTTTACAGCAGAAAATGACTAAGTCAATTGTAATTGTTTGTCTTATGTGATGCTTGTGTAGATGCTTAGGCTAATTGAGATTAGTTGTAGTTGTAGGTTCTAAGCCTCTTACTAATGATGAACAACTTTACCTTGGGTTACTAGAACTTGGTGAGTGTATGTTTCTTGTACAATAGAAGAGATATGCCCCTACTCAGTAAAGATCAACTAGAAGAAAGTTATACATCTACTTGGTCAACGAATGTTAAACTTATCATACATCTTACAGATAAACATGCTCATGTGTATATAATTTATCATATCATCTCATCTCTTATACATTCATGATACTCATTTGTGCATATGCATGCAATAGGTTCCTCGGAAGGAGTGACTCTACTCGAGTTCGAACCCAAGCATCAAGAGGAGCAACAGGCAGCCCAAGAGCAGGAGGTTCAGGCGGAAGGAGGAGTCAACGTGGAAGATCTTCCTGAGTGTCCTGAGCACCAACCTTCCTCATTTCTAAAAGGCAAGCCCCGGAGCATTATAAGCCTCCTATGTTTTTATAAATATCACTTACGTCCTTTATGTCTGATGCATTAGGTTATTGGAGTTGATTGGAAACAGTTGCTGCATATATTTTCCTTGTCGAGACCAATATATCTTGAATCCTATGTTGATCTAGGATCGAATATATACTTAGCCATGCTTAGTCCGGTAGAAGTCGGATGATTTCATGTCACCTGCTAGATATATGTAGATATCTGGTCACGTTTGGCTATAATTCTATCATAAAAATAACCATGTGTTGATGAATAAAAAGGAGACCGGGCAGGATTGGGATAGAGAAGCAATAAGGCATGGAGGTCTTGGTGCCTATTTATCCCCGTCTGTGTCGGTTAAGGACCGATTCGTTGTACGTCCTCATGTCATGTTGAACACATGCCTAGCACTTAGCTGGCCGGATAACTCGTTCCGACCGCGAAGCCGAGTAGCTCAATTCAGACCGGGACCTGGTAAGTGAAAGTACGCACACTGGATGTAGTAAGAATGTGCGGGGAGCCAGTGGCGTGAGTCCAAGGGCAGGCAGGGCCTGAACTTCCTGGCAGACTGGTACAATCCTTGAGGGTGCAGCGTTGCTCGGACCCACGACTGTACCTGAATTGTACCAAAGGTGACCCGACGCGACCCCAACGGGGGAAGTATGGGTTTATGTGAGGAATAACTCCCCAGCTGGTTGGAATCGATTTGAGTCGCCGTCTCTCCCGGATAGTGAGAACCTGACTGAGCAGCGGCAACGTAGCATTAATTAATGGAACTTGATGGTTATGATGATGCTCAAATTATTATACCAGATATGGTTACTAATACTTGTTAGCTTAATCAAGTGATTGCTCTAGTACATGTGCTAATTTAGAGGTGCTTAATTGAATAAGTATTCAATTTTATGTTAAAGATATTAAACCTTCAAGTTATATTACTTAAGATTTTATGTAAAATGTTGTCAAGCTAGCTCCAACGATAAAGCCTTACATACTCCTTGGTGTCATATTATTTCTGATTTATTACGAGTAAGTCTAGCTGAGTATATTCTCGTACTCAGGATTTATTCCCCCTTGTTGCAGATGATATGATGTATCATAGGTACTGTAAGAACTGCCGTGGATGAGGACTAAACCATGGGACATGGTACTTCTAAGATATCATCTCTGTTCTGCTTTTGCTAGAAATGACTGTGGTACTGGCATGTATTTGAACTAAGTATGAAGTTGATGTCAAACTACTGTGCTTCCGCTATTTAAACTTGGTTTGTAATAACTATGTGAACTTCGATGTATGTGAGATACTTGTGAACTATTTATGAACTGTGATGTAACATGTGACTGGTTATGTTGAATCATGTACGATCTTAGTTTCTATATTGGTTTGTTTGAGATCCTTCATGATTTCATCGGACTACTGGGTTTATATGAGCTTAAGTATAATAGTTTGATCGTTTCGATAATTGCTATTATAGTTATGCTCTTATAATTAGATGGTTCTATTACAGGCACGTTCTCGGTGATGGCCCCGTGCGTCCAACCAGTCGCACCGGCCGCTGTTGGGGAGGTGCACCTACACCAGGATGCTCGCCGCAATATCCGATCTCCAGATGCTCCGTAGGAGCTTCACCGTGTTCACGTGACCGGATTAGACTCATGGCCCCATCTCCGAGTTGAACTCAGATCTCCTGCAGTTGGCGCCGTCCTGTGGGATCAAGATCATCTAGAGTCTGATCGGGTGCCCGTATGAGCGCGCATCTATACTCAAAATTGGATAAGTAGCCGCACGCGTCAAACTCCATCATCCTCGCCATGAGCCTCGAGCAGATGTGGTCGGTGGTTCAAGACAGGCTTCGAGGATGAAATCGAGTCCATCTCTGTCCACACCTGCTTCAAGTAGAAGTTCCGAGTCAACTACGTCTTTGAGTTCTCATCCTGCACGGCTTGATCAGACTACTCGGTTACCACATGCATGTACCAGCAAGCAAGCAAATTATGCATGGTCTACATCACCATGACCTGAAGACGATGCAAGAGCAAGGCCAAGACGTATATGGATATATGCATGCACGAACGGGTCATGCAAACCACGTCCGACTATCAAACCCTCCAAACTCTACCTCAACGATTGAGTTTGACTCCTACTCGTACATGCCGGGGGGCTTCAGCTTCTGCGCTACTTGCCTCTGCTACGACAAGAATCCGACGTCTCCATGACACGATTCAATCCGGCTCATGATCACCACGCATGCAAGCAATCAGGAGTTGCATGTATGCATGCATATATCTTGCATGTACTCAGCATCAAGGCCATGGATTTATCACTCCAGCAGCAACTACGAAGACGACGCATGCATCAAGCCGTCGAATTGTCCATGCCACCGAAGGCATCAAGCACCCACACAGATTGATTCCGTCAGGCTCTGACTACGCCCGTTCAACTACGACTCCGTGCACTCATCCGATTGCATTAAGCCGCTAAGCGAGTTGCCCGAGCCATCAAGCGAGTTGTATCGCGTCGCAATGATGATTGCCGCGAAGAACGGCGCTATGACGACCGCGACCGCTGCCATGACGACAGGCCAAAAAGCTCAAGGGCCGGGCAATTTCGACGATACGCTGCCAACCAGACGTTCTATCTAACGCTAAGTACCCTTCATATATCTGTATTTAATACAATCTTCTCCATGGCGTTTCTCCAATTGATTTTTTTCTCCAGTTAATCTTCATTTTTAATATCTCTAAGATACTCCATTTATTCTCAGTGTTTAAGATGCTCCATTCGTTCTCCATAATACAATATCTTAAAGATATTCTTCCAACTTGCCAACCGGCCACGTTCTTATCTGTATCATCTAGAGACAGCCATGTCCTCAACTTCGCTCCTACACGTGCATGAGTCACGCTCTGCTTTATGGACAGTCAGCAGCGGCTCCTTGGCGACATTCTTTCTCTTATGCGTACACGGGTGCCGGTCACTCCGCGCTATGGGGTTTGGGCCAGTCGGGTCTGGTGATTGAAAGGTCTTTGTTTTATTTTGGTAATGGTAATTGAGTGACCACTTCGGTGGACTAATGTACGGTTAAGTGAATTACATAGGAGATTAGTCTACAAGAACACTTGTATGAGCAACTCATGCCATAGAGGTGAAATGGCTTGGATATGTTGCATAGCTCACACATGTGATGATGAAGCTAATTGCATATGAGACATGACATGGAGTCATGTGACTAAGGTGGAGAAGATCGAGACAAGACTTGGTTTGATGGACCGGTTGCAAGAGTGAAGGGCAAGTCGTGGACTTAGCGCCGATGGACCGAGACAACTGTGAAGAGCAAGTGAGGTCAAGATCAATGAACCAATAAGGTCACGTGATGATATGAAGTGTATCATATCATTTATAATTATGTTGGTGCATGTGTTGCATCGACATCGAAGGAGATGAAATGGAATGCGCAAGGCAAAGGTATAACCTATCGCGTATTTTTTTTCACCGGTCATAGGTGTGTAGAGAAGTTTATGACCGGGTTTAGGATAGATGGCCGTACTATTAAGAGGGGCAAACTTGTTTGCATATCGGTCATCTAGTGCCACTCGAGTGATCTAACTTTGCATCATTGCTAGGATCGAGTGACGTGGTGAATTGAGTGACTAATCCTTTGGAAAACATTTGTGAAAAGCTAACACATGCACAAGATGGTGATCACTTGGTGGTGTTGGCACATTTGCAATGAAGAAGTTGTTGGTGTTGAAACGGATCAAGTTGGAGAGGAAAAGGAGAAGAAAAGGGCTAGTTATGGTTGTCCGGGGGTCAAAAGTTGTAACCTAACTCGTAGCCAAATCGCAGCCATTATAGAGGGTGTTACCGCCCTTTCTGGTGGCCAAAAAGTGGGCACCGCCACCCCTAGGGCGGTGCACCGCCACCCTAGGGTGGTGCCCAAAAATAGCAGCAACCCCTTTTGTATTTCAGACATAACTCCTAGCTCCAAACTCCGATTTCGATGATCTAGGACTTTTAGGAAAGCTAATGAATAGCTCTACAAGGCTGAAGTGGTGGAAATTGATTTGAAGAAAGTTTTGGTCACCAAACTGTCTGGTGACCATGGCGGTGTGGCACCACCTCTTTTTTCCAGAGAGGGGGGAAACTTGTCATGGAGCATCGCCACCCCTAGGGCGGTGCACCGCCCCCCTATGTCTGGTGCTAGGGTCCCAATGGGTAGTTTGAAATAGCCATTTCAATTTGACCGTTGGGCACCACCACCCTTTGTCCGGTGCCCGCACATTGCTATCCGGTGACCACGTAGAAATGTGTTCCTTGGCTCCAACGGCTCTATTTGGCTTGGGGCTATAAATAGAGGTGGAGCTCGGGCTTGGCTAAGGTTGAGCACCTTGGGATGTGTTGCCCTTGTGTGTGCTTGGTTTGAGAAGCCTCTAACTCACTTGTGCTTGCGAGAAGTGTGAATCCATTGCGAGTGAGTGATTCTAGTGCGTTACATTCTGAGATTGCATCAAGTGGCACTAGGTGATTGAGTTGCAAGCCGGTGGTACTTGTTACTCTTGGAGGTTGCCACCTCCTAGATGGCTTGATGGTGGTCTCCATCGAAGCACGCAAAGAAGATTGTGTGGTGCTCCGAAGAAGTGATTGTGAGGGGTATTGTGCTCACCCTGCGGGAGCCGCGAAGAGCAACTCTAGTTGAGCGTGTCATTGAGCTACCCTCACTTGGTTCGTGGGGTTCTTGCGGCATCCAACGTGTGGGCTTGGTGTGGTGCCAATTAGCTACCGAACCACCAAGTGAATGGTCGACACAATGGGGACTAGCGTGTTGGCAAGCACGTGAACCTCGGGATAAAATTCACCGTGTCATCCTTGTCTTCCCATTAGTTTGCATCCCTTTTACACAAGCTTGTATTTACCTTCATATACATTGTGCTTGTGTAGTTGCTCTTGTAATTAGTTAGTTTGTGTAGCTTGCTAGTTACCTTCTTACTTTTGTAGCATAGTAGTAGCTTCCTTGCGTGGCTAATTTGGTTTGAGTAACCTTGTTAGTCACATTGCTTAGTTTGTGTAGCTAAGTAATTTACGCTCTCTAATTTGGCTTGTGTAGCCTTGTTATTAAGCATTGCTAGTGAGCTTAGGAGCTTTGTGCTTTTACTTACTAGTTTGTGTAGGAGCTCCCCCGGTTGCCAAAGTACTAGTTGCATAGGTTTGTGTGCCCTTGCTATACTAGAATTGTTTAGGTGAGCTCTAGCTTGTCCAGCACCTTTGTTGCCTAATTAGGATCATTTAAGGTGCTTGATAACTTAGATAGAGGGGTGTAGTCTTGGCTAGACCGATAATTTTAATTCCACATTTATTTCGATTAGTCGGTGTGTTTCAGTTTTAGAAATAACTATTCACCCTCCCTCTAGTCCGCCATCTCGACCCTACAGTGATACAATAAAGAACCAACTAGAAGAAAATTACTCATATTTTAAATATGAATACTTCAAACAAACATAATGTTTATCCACTCCGCTTTGATGTCTTCATCGCAGAGTTCATATGTTTTATTTTTACATCATGTACTACCCGTTCTACATATTTGTATTGCAGGGGCCTGGTTCAGTCAACAAGCTTATTTTTTACGCTCAGGGGCTGAATCATCCAGGAAGGACAAAAGGATCATCATCCGGATGGTCGCACCACCTGGCAGTCGGACTTCTCCATCGATCAATTGGTCGAACTGCTAGGCTCATGGACTTCATTGCTGACATGTTGGTCGGATAGTTCGGCACTCACTTCTACTCAGCGCTCACTTCGCCGCTGACCAGTTGGTTGGACTGCTCGGTGCTTGCTTGTTCGCTGACCAGCTGGTCGCATTGTTCTTCGCTTGGGCTTCATCGTCAGCTATGTTGGGTGCTCACTACCTAAGTTAGAGACTCATCGGCAATCGGATTCTTCGTGCAAGTGTTGCCAGCTAAGCTAGGGACTCCTCGGTGTTCGGATTCTTCATGCAAGAGTTGCCAGCTAAGCTAGGGACTCCCTTGGAGGTCGGATCTTGCTATGTCTCATCGGTGTGCTATCAAGTTGCTCCATGCT
This sequence comes from Miscanthus lutarioriparius, assembly GCA_904845875.1. Taxonomy (NCBI): domain Eukaryota; kingdom Viridiplantae; phylum Streptophyta; class Magnoliopsida; order Poales; family Poaceae; genus Miscanthus; species Miscanthus lutarioriparius. The sequence goes on along the minus strand of CAJGYO010000001.1, from coordinate 89,839,610 downwards.
ATTCGGATCAGGGTGCTGATCTTAGGCAGCACGTCTGGGGTCTTGATACGTACATGACAGATGACGTTGGCAAGCTTTCAGACTTATTTTCTTTGACCCTGCTACAAGATTTATTTCTTCATCTTCCAGCAGGCTCAGGGACTAAGTGGCTACACTTCACCTGCCGGTGAATGTAGTGTTTTTTCCTGATTTACCCTCCTTATTGACTAAGTCATGGATGATAATCATCCGACCTCGCAAACAGGGTCTAAGTGGTTACACTTCTCCAAAGGGGAAGAATTTTCAAAATTTTATTTTGAGCCCCTTATATCCTTCTAGCAATCCTTACTTGAGCAGGTTCGAGCCCTATGGACCAGTTAGACTGGTCGGCTGTCTATTTTCTTTGGTGGATTACCAGTTAAACTGGTCAGATTACCAGTTAAACTGGTTGGCTTCAAGCTAGACTTCTAGACGGTGTTGCTCAAAGAATACAAGGCGCTCGGGGACTAGTTGTGGGTGGTATAAACCCAGATACCCATGGCAATGGACATGGGCCACACCATCAGGGATGGTCTAGCCCATGACATCAAGACTTGCGGCACACGGCACTGCTCATACACCGCAAGGCATCTAGAAGATCTGATCGGATACTATAGATATTGTAATCCAAATAGAATACATACCATATAATTGATTAGGATACTTTCCTTGTAACCCTACCCCTCTAGAGTATATAAGCAGGGGCAGGGGTCCCCTAGTTGGCATCTCACATCTCATATCGTATTCCAGCAATACAAACCAACAGAGCAAAGGATGAAAGGTTTTACGTCATATTGATGGCCTGAACCTATATAAATCTTGTGTCTTGTGTCTCTATTACCATCTAGTTCCTGATCACGCACACCTCTACCACACAATATACCATCATGGGCATATCCCTTGGTGGACTATCGAGCATCTTTAGTCAGCAGAGCTGGGCCTTCTTCATGGACAATCGATTTCCCCTTCCTCAAATCCTTTCTACCTGTAGAACCCTAGCTTGCATACCCCCTATTGTAAGCCGTTTGGAGCACTTGAATATTGAGGACCACGTACACATAGTCTCCTGCACTAGACGTATAGCTTCGTCCTAAACTAGTATAATTCCTTGTGTCTTGAGTGCTAGCCATCGACTCCCTTGAGCAGCGTGGAGCTAAATTTACTCGTCGCTCAAAACACCGACAGTTAGCATTTTTCAATCAATTTGAAAGGCTTTTCTCTTGCATCTCACCACGTCACTAAGCGCAATGCATATGCAAATGAGACTCACACTTAGTGGTACTAGATAACCATTACAATTAAAGATTTCCCCTCTTTATTGTACGGTTATCTATCCTAAATATGATCACACACTCTATTGCGTCTTGGCTAGAAAAACAAAATGGCCCTAGCTCTTATACCTTTGCTTTGAGCCCATTTTGTTTTTCTCTTTCTTCTTTTTCAAGTTGAAGCACTTGATCACCATCCTTTTGGCCATCTCCATCACATGAGTGCCATCTTGCTCCATCACTTGGTGTGAACCAACCTATCTCATGTCACTTAGAGCAAAGGGTTAGTTCACCTATGTTTCATCAATTATCCAAAACCAAACTTGGGCTTTCACATGGTGGCTAAGATTGTGTTTAAGATGCCAAGTTGCTGCCTTTTGTGGTGTTTATGTGGAGATCAATGAGGAGGACGAGATGATCCTCGCTGCCTTATGTCAAAGGACAAAGCCGTTGAACACACACTTGGTGAGATATCATTCTCTATAAGTTCAAAGATAGATGCCAAGGTTGCAATAGGTGGATATGCTTTGCTAATTGTTATATACTTCTCCCATACTTGGGATTGTAGTCAGTTTAGCAAACCACATGCTATTTTGAAGTAGGCTTAACTACAAATTTTGTTATTAGCAGAGTTAAATGTGTTATTAGCAGAGTTATGTCATTACAAACACGAGGGAGTAAATTCGTGATGTCTGTATTTGTTTGCATTGAAAGATGACCATGTATAAAACTGAACAATAACATTATTGTGGTGTATAGAGAGTATGTGACTTTCTATCTTTTTATTTCCTATAAATAAGGATTGCACTAATGAATGTGTCATTTGTAGGGTTGGGAAGTTCTTAAGCCGATACGAAAGTGAGAAAATTTTGAAAGCCCTGAAGCGCATACCATTGCTAGAGTGTTGGGCAGATACTCTACTACTAACAGAGCCAGAAAATAGGTCTCCTAGTATCGTGTATCAAGCAACATGCCTCTTCTCTTCAATCATGAACACAAAGAAGGCCAAGCGGTTCTATGAGCTATTTTACTCCCTTGTGTTTGTAATGACATAGGGAAGAACAAGAGCCTGTGTTTTCCGCTCTACCCAGAAAAAGGTACTTTATAAGACTATGCCATTTAACAAGGGAATTTTATTTTCTCTTCGAAGATTAGTATTTAATTAAACATACTCCATCCATCTTAAAATATGGGATTGAAATCTATCCTATGTCAAACTATCACAAGTCAAAGCATGGTTCAAAAAAGGCGCTCCTAGGCTCTTGCCTACGTGCGCTTATGCACTAGGCGGAGGGTCACCACCTCACCTAAGGGGGTAGGTAGAGGAAAATGAGGTGTGCCCCTAGATCTAGGGCTACGCTGCCTACTGGAGGGACGGTGGGTGGCAGGGAGCATGCCAGGAGGAGGCTAGCGGTGTCCAGTGGGCACGAGCATGGTCGATAGGAGGGTGGATCAGCGAACGCTAGGGCACAGCAGGGAGAAAGGCAGGTTGTGGGCATAGTTAGGAGGCATGGACATCGGGCGGTGGTGGGGGAGGAGGTAACATCGACGGAGGCGGTGGCGGCTGATGGCGAAGGATATGTCGGGCGCTGGTGGCGGTATGGGCGAGCAATGCAGGCAAGGGCGGGCGCGAGAGAGCTCGGGAGGGAGAGAAACTAAAATAGAGGCTAGTAGGGGAGGGGATAAGACGTGGTGGAAGAGTTGGGCTGTTAAATTGGCCTTTTGCTCTTTCTCCCAATTCTATGACTACTGATCTTCTATTTTTTCTTTTCTTTTAAGCATATATACATGTACTAGTTGAGTGCCCATGCGTTGCTATGGGCATACAAAAAATCCAATGACATGCAGCCACATGGGTAGAACAAACGTAAAAGCTCATATCCTCACAAACAGTTAGCTCCAAAACACAAACGTAAGATATATATAACATCCAAATCAGTAATATCCCACAAGCCATCATATACTCCTTGTCTCCTATTGTTCTCGTGCTTTTTCTATTACCTAAAATGTAAGTTATACAATACTTATAAGTTATAGTAGACACAAATGTAAGATATGTATTACTTATACAAAGCAGAAGATAATACCTTTCTATGGTGTTAGGACCTCTTTGTAGATAGTTTTTTTGTGTATGTACCATTAATTGTTGTATGTTTTTTCTTATCCTTCTTATCGCTGGGTGGGACAATAAGGATCCTGATGTTCAATCTGGCAGTGGCTCTAGATAGTGCAACATACAACTAACCATGAGAGAACACCGGTTCAGGCAAATACACACCAACATTGGGGATAGTCTGCCCTTGCGCCTTGTTAACCGTCATGGAAAAACTGAGCCTAATGGGAAACTGCTTCCTCTTGAGCTAGAATGGGAACATCTCATCATCAAAGGGGCATAATGGAATCCATGGTAGGAAGATTCACTTTCCAGCATGGTCCCCCACCACAATTTCTGCATTGATGGTATTTCATTGGAACCCCCAGACCACCAGCCTCGTTCCATTGCAAAGTCCATTTGTAGGGTCGATATTCCTTAACAATATGATCAAGCACCCAATCTTGAGCTTTAATACATGTGGAGGAAGACCGCTAGGGGTTAAAGTATTAAGGAACTCGGAAGGGTAGTAGTTATGCAGGTCATCCACTGTAGAGTCAAAGCTATGGTACACAATCTCCTCACCTTGGAAACGACCTATCATCTTCATATTAATCATGTCCACCCAGTCATTTCTTGTAGACAATATAGCTCTCGAAGTGACATAGCTTCAGTTCCATAAATTTTCATTGAGGCTCAGGAAAATATAGTCTATTAATGTATCAAGTTCATTGCCATTCCCCATATATGGCACACAGATCTCATCAGAAAGACGGACATCACCATCACCATTGACCTCCTCTGTACCACAACCGATGCGCAATAGATATTCAAAAAAACCTAGGTCACTCTGCACCCTCATGTTATGCACCAGCTTTAAGTGACGCATGGAATCCCAAAGGTATGACCTCCGTAGTGACGCACCAACTATCTAAGCCCTCATCCCCTTCCATTGAACAGAAAGGACCTATCTCAAATATCCACCGAACACAACAGTCTTACCACCAAAAGGAAGTTCGTGCTGATCCATTATATCACGTAGGTTGTTGTCTAGTGCCTCTACTACTTGTGTCTTGGTCATAGAAGCCTCATCCCATATAATGAGGGATGTTGTCCGTAGAAGCTTCACGGTACCACTCTATTTTATGAAACTACAAAAAGTGCCATCCTCGATAGTTAAGGCTATCTTGAAACATGAGTGGGCAGTCCTCCCTCCAGGCAATATGGAAGCCACAATGCCAGATGTAGTTGTAGCCACAGCAATCTTGTTTTGACTATGTATTTTCACGAGCAAGGCCTTATATGGATAGGTCTTTCTAGTGCCTCTAGGTCCATCAACAAAGAATACTCTACCTTGAGCAGAGTCAAGGGCAGAAATAATCTCATCGAAAGCAGCCCTTTGCTCATTGTTAAGGGACCCCTCTAGGGCCACATCATTAGCATTGGGATAGATGCTTGACTCCTCAAAAATCTCCCTTGGAATGCCGTTGGCAGCATCATATGTGTCATTGATATCTAGCAGAGGGAATGACTTTATGTCCTTAGACATTGAGTGTAGCAAATTCCTAATATGAATCAAGACCATCTACTCTACAGCTGATGTGGATTGTATATTGCGTCGATAGTCCTTTGACATGGCATCTAGGTGTCTATCCAAAGTCCATGCACATCGCTCGGCTCACAGAATACTAATATTGTTGCAAATAGCCTTCGTAGTTAGGATGGCATCTGATATAGAGTAGCTTTAGCTATGCACTCATCCAATGAGTTGTTGCCTTCAATGAGGCCCCTTCTCTCTGTAGCTTCATGGAATGTCGGTAGGATCACTCCATCCACTGTTCTTAGATCATCGTAAGAGGTCGCGCCAATCACATGGTTTAGGAGAACACGGAGATAGTAGCGTTACCCCTCGGCTAGATGGGCAGAGATGATTCGACCTACCTGGCCCTTATATTTTTGCTTCCTTCTTTGCCACTTTTTATCACGTGGTTGCCTATTAAAATGGCTAGAGGGGGGTGAATAGCCTATTAAAAATTTCTACAACAACACTTAGCAAATCGGTTAGACAAATATGAGGCGAAGCGAGTATTGCGCTAGCCTACTAAAAATGCAAGCCACATACCACAATTCTAGTTTCTATAGTCTCTATCCACACAATGGCTATGTCACTACACTAAGTTAGTGTGCTCTCAAAGGCTAACTAAAGAGCCACACTAACCAAACTAAGAAGCTCTCACGACTAGCTATACTAAAGAGCTTGACAACTAGTTTATGGTAATGTAAAGAGAGAGAGAGCAAGATGGTTATACCGCCGAGTCGAGGAATGAACCAATCAATCTCAAGAATGAATACCAATGAAGACCAATCACCTCAGAATCAAATGATGACACAATGATTTTTTACTGAGGTTCACTTGCTTGCCGGCAAGCTAGTCCTCGGTGTGGCGATTCACTCACTTGGAGGTTCATGTGCTAATTGGCATCACACGCCAAAACCTCAATAGGGTGCTACACAACCAACACAAGATGAGAATCACACAAGTTATGAGCAATTTACTAGAGTACATTTTGGCTCTCCGCCAGGGAAAGGTCAAGAATCCCTCACTACTCCAAGCCATCTAGGTGGCGGCAACCACCAAGAGTAACAAGCCAAACCCGCAGCGAAACACGAATACCAAGTGCCTCTAGATGCAAACACTCAAGCAATGCACTTGGATTCTCTCCCAATCACACAAAGATGATGAATCAATGATGGGTATGAGTGAGAGGGCTTTGGCTAAGCTCACAAGGTTGCTATGTCAATGTAAATTGCCCAGAGAGTGAGCTAGAACCTGCCAAATGCCTTATATAAGCGTCCCCTCAAAATAGAGCCGTTAAGCTCTCACTGTAGCCCAACTTGGGGCGACCGAACACACCGGTCAAATCAACCAGACACACTAGCCCCAGTGTCCGGTCACTGATCGTTGTCCACATGTCCCCGACGTTCAACGACATATGCACGATCTCAACGATCAAGTGACTTAGCTCAACCCCTAAGTCATGACTGGACACGTAGGCAAGCTGATCGGACACACCATGCTCGCATCAGGTCCTCACGTGCCTACGCACCAACACCCAACGACCGGACGCACTGATGGAATGACCGGACGCTCCACTAACGTGGAGTCCGATCAATTTCAGAGAGCACCCAGAACCGTATTTTCTCAATCGGACGCGTTCGGTGTACCTCGACCAGACCCAACTTAGCGTCCGGTGCAATACCCTAGGTTATGCTGCCTCAGCTTCTTCTAACTAGACTCACCACTGTTGCATCTGGTCACATTTTGACCTAGCGTTCGGTCACTTCAACAACAGAGCCCGAGCGCACCAACTTCATTTTAAATTGATCGGACGCTGCTTCCCCGAGTCCGGTCACTACATGACCTGCGTCCGGTCACTGTTTCACAGTGACAATCACCTCCTTTACTTCACTAACTTCTCCACCCTTGCTCAAATGTGCCAAACACCAAGTGTATCACCTTGTGCACGTGTGTTAGCATATTTTCACAAACATTTTCAAAGGTGTTGGCTCTCCACTAGATCCTAAATGCATATGCAATGAGTTAGAGCATCTAGTGGCACTTGGATAACCGCATTTTATATGAGTTTCACCCCTCTTAATAGTACGGCTATCGATCCTATCGTCACAAAAAACATGTCGACACGTAGCAAGCTGGAAGGATCTACATGGGATGAGCCCGGAGATCCACTTGGCTTCAACGCAGGACCAGCCGACCCTGTGAATTCTTGAAGGCGTGTTAGCCAATTTGACCTGCAATTGATAAGGAGAGAAAGTTTATCAGTAATTTAAGGTGGAACAAGCCAATTTTTCGCAGACAGTTCCAAGTGTGCCGCTTCGGGAGCAGCTAGATGGGAAAATCGACTAACTAGCCGATACGAGAAGAAATCGACTGTTAAGGACTGTAAAGCTCATGGGTCATGATTGATTTTATAGTAACGAATGCAACGTGCCTAGATATAAGTAATATCATCAGCTAGATAAATATAACTAGTGTAAAGCATTGAGCCGATAAGTTTAACGAGAAAGGATATAACATGCGAACAAAATTGACTGTCTAGTATAAATGGATCTACAAACGCTCTGAATCTAATCCGCTACCATCAACAGTGAGGTTCGATCGGATCGATGCAGCTATGATGATAACAACAAACTAAAGCCAAAGAATCTATGAAACCATCTATACGTTGACAGGTTTTCTGAAAGACATGCTATATGTGTGAAAGCACAGGAGAATCGGCTGAGATAGCCAATTCAGGTAGAAAAAGGATCATAGCATGAGAACAATCGACTATTTAATACGAATAGATTTATAAACTCATCAAATCTAATCTATTCTATTTAATAGTGGGGTTTGACTGGATCGATGGCAGCCATAATAAAGATAACAGATTAAACCTTTTAAAGCAAACAGATCTATTCATATTTAATAGAATCATGAGAACACACTATGAGTGTTTAAGTACGAGCAATCAGCTATTTTAGCCGATGCAGGCATAGCAAACAGTCAAGGTCATGCCTGGTCGAAGCAAGCCTACCGGCTAGCATACTCCGATCTAGAGTGCCATCAGTGGGGATCAACCGGATCGTTACAGCCATAATAGCGAGTTATAGACTAGATTCGACTAGCCAGCAAACCTCATCAAGATCAGACATGTCTTAACCACGTACTATGCATGATTAAGATCGAAGTAGGATAGCCGATGAAACATAATCCGTCGTTTAAAGTAAGAACCATCGTAATATGACAAGATAAACGAGAGACTAAAAGGATGTGAGGCCGATGAAGTTTGATCTTGATCGGGTAGGTTGATATTGCTGAAACTAAAGACAATAAGGACATCAGCAAGATCGGTAACTTAATGAATCTACCCAAAGGATGCCACCCTTAGGTAGAGCCGATAACTTGACCTTAATCTAATTCGAGCAGTGGAGGTCAAACTTAACCGATGCAGCCGTACTTAAACTAGATAAGGATTGAAAACTAGCTTATACTAGAGCTCGCAAGAGGTCGGTCGTGTAACATCCCAGATGTTAAAAAGTAATTAAGAAGGTGATCATGCCATCATTATGCATAATCATCATGCATCAACTCATGAATGCATTTCATGTTTATATCTAAAAGATTTGATTTAAAGTCCAATTTCTGGGGAATTAATAAATCAATTTTTACAAATAAAGGTTTAATATTTTTTGTTGCAATGCTTGGTGTGAACCTTGTTTTATGATATAGTGATATTGGTTGAATGAAATTGAGTTATATTTAACCACCAAAAATGACTAAATAACTATTTTTGGAAACTCTATAAATTCAATTTTCAATATATACATTTCGTTGGAATTCTACAATTTTTAAACCATAAAGAATTTGAGGTTGATCCTTAAAGCAAAGTTGAAGAGCTCATCAAGGTAAACAAGTTTGCTTTAAGGAGCAAAATGAGATGTTGAACAGTTTGGGAGTAATTTGAGAAAAATAAAATCTGCTCTTTGCTACAGTAACCTGTCGTGAGCTCCTTCTCTTCTTCCCTCTCTGTTCATCACCGTCGCCGTGTCCTCTCAGCGTCTTCTCGAGCTGAGCCGTGCAGGTAGTTCATTGGCCAGCCCGAGCTGGTCCTGGCCAAGTTGGATGCTTCTTCTCTTCTTAAGGCACCAGAACCGGCCGACGCAGCCACTGCCTTTTCTGGTTCTTCCTCGCAGCGCCGCCGTCGGTCATCTTCTGCTCGCCAGAAATTGGCCTCAACTGAGCAGTCTTAAGCCAATTGGCCTGTGTCGATTAAGGTCCGTCCGTTGTTGAATTGCATGAGGTGAGACTTTGTAGTACTAACCACATACTCCGGTAAGCCTTAACTTGGCTATTCTATTACGAGAATGGCTACTCGCGCACTGGGAGTGGAGAGATGGCGGGAATAGCATGTACCCACGTGGCAATGGGCTGGATTGGTGGAGTACTGTATTCTCGGGTGGCATGGACCCGTTCTTGTTTTAGAGGATCTGAGGGTAGGTTGGTATATGTAGGTCGGGGACCTACATATGTCGTGTGGTCTGGAATCCCCAGCTGGGTTTAATAGGTTCAAATCGTCGTTGCTCCTCGGTTATGGAGACTCAACTCACTATTCATCATCGTAGTTAATAAATAAAACTTGAACTGGATTTGAGAAAGAGTTTGATATGAAGTTCATGATCTCATTACGGATCATGGCAGATTCATATATGTTTCTTGTGAAGTTTTAAATGTTGAATTAAAGAATTTTGTTAAAGTGCTTTTACGCAAAAGAACTTTGATTATTGCTAAAGCCATACCTTGAATCCCTAAGCCTGCATCCCTACGTCTTATCAGTTTTTATTTCGGTTAAGTCTTGTTGAGTACTTTTGTACTCAGGGTTCGTTGACTCTTGTTGCAGGTGAGCCTCATGAGCAGGTCTATTTTGGACCGTGTTGCATGACTGTTGTTCGATCCGATGATGATAAGTAAATGCGTGGCCCTTGGGTAGGGCACTTTATTTGTGTGTTTGTATTATGTTACTAATGCCACTCCACTACTATGGTTTGTAATAATTATCGAACTTAGTTGTAAGGTGTGAAACTACTGTTTTGTAAACTAAATTGTTGTAAGACTTCTGCTATTTTACTCTAATGTAGATATTTGAATAAATGTTGTAATACTGCAATGACTCTGTAATGGGATCCTGCTCGGAAATCGTGGATGATTCGGGGTTCCCCGAGGACACCCGATAGTCTTCTTAAGTTACCAGGAACATATGCATAGTCGTCAGAGGTCGTTGGACAGTGACAGGTGCATGTGGGTCCTATAATTTAGGAGGTTCTGCCATAGGCCGGACCAATGCAGCCTTACAAACAGAGGTATAAGCCATGACGGTACTTACAGACAAGCCAGAGGTTGGCTGGACCGATGTAGCCCTGCTTGTTGAAGAACTCGCCGAGATCTACACTACTCCTACTCCTAAGCGTTGGCGTGAAGCCAAAAAAGTAATTGGTATTGATTGATTGGATTCTTTTCTTTTTACACTAGCCGAGGTTCAATATTTATACCCGGAACCTAAGCATGAATCCTACTCAAGTATGACTCATTACAATGTTTGGTATAAGAGAAAACATTCCTAACTTAAGATAACTTGGACCCTAATCTTTTCCTTTTTGTAGAGTCCGACATGTCTTTCCCGACGCCAACCGTAGCTCATTGACGTTATCTGCTAATGTCATCCGAAGAGAGCCGATCCCAGTGTCGCATCTGAATCAGCTGATATCGATCCTTATGCAATCGATTCCTTGATGACACAATCTTGGAGGCTTTGAGTTCCCGCATTCTTCTTCCTAAATTTTGATGTAAACACATGCCCCTCAATTTTGGGATAAAAATGATTTTATTCCAAAATTTCTATTTACCTGTTCACCATGTTGCAACCGTTTATTCCAAGATATACGCGTGACTCTTGATATTCTCAGCCTGAATTTTATATAATACCCCAACAGTATCATTTCCAATTCATTCAGCCCATCTACTTTCCCCTTGTTCTTTGAGCGAGCCTCAACAACCAAAGCCGCCGCTACTAGAGCTCCAACCCTAGTAGTTTTCCCTCTGCTCGAGCTGCTCATCAAGTCATTCCTCTACAACCTTTTCTGGATTCAGATCTATTCCAACTAAAATGGCGACCAGTGACTACATTCCTAAGGTACGTTTCCAAATTTCCGCCCTTCAACTATCAACCGCTGCTCTATATTTCTTCCTTAAGTTTATCTCATCTCTCTTTCCAGGGGATGGAAAATGAAATTCTGATCCCTTCGTCTGTTGTCCCAAATGCTTATTACCTTGGACCCATGGGAGATGCTAATCCTTTGGATTTTATCAGCCAAGAAACCAATCGAAATCCTTTTAGGCAGTCCTTGGTAGATCTATCTTCTTAGAACACCAAAAACCTCTTTAGGAATTGGCCCAAAATGCCCAAGGGATGGAGAGATTGGTTCCGTAGAGTGTCAGACAAAAAGGGCGGAGACTGGGAAGTTAACAATTTAAACCAATGCATGACCCTTTCACTATCTGGAATGGAGAGAAATGATTCACTCCTAATTGCCGCTTCTTACTTCAGGTCTAACACTTTGAATGCTTTTGTCTTTGGACATGGCCCAATGACTATTACCTTGGTCGATGTTTATATGTTGACTGGCCTTAGAATAACAGGACCAATGCAGCCATATGAACTCTTAGGTGATGGGTCAAAGAAATTGGCCAAAATATCGGATTACACAGGATGGGCAAGCTACATTCAGAACCACATCAGGAATGAATCGACTGTTAGCGAAAGAGAACATGTGGCTTTTCTGAACATGTGGCTAGAAACATTCATCTTCTATGGGTCATCTTGTGGTCCAACTTATAATCATAAACTCATGGTAGAGCATCTAGCAGTAGGCGTTGAGATTCCTCTTGGAAAGTATTGTTGGGATTAGTTTACCATTTGATGCATTAGGTGGCCACTCAACTACTGAAGAATGAAGTAGTGCACACTATCAGCGGCCCTTGGTGGTTGATACAAAGATGATTAAACTTGTATATGCATAAGATTGTAAAGCCAAATCTCTAGAATTTGAGCTGTCCCTCCTCCAACTTTGATGAGGAATACAGAGGCGAAGAAGGAAGAACCCGTCAGTGCATGAACTATGGTGAAGCGGCATCGGCCATAACAATTGTTGTCGATGTTGGCCATCTCTTTAAGAAGTTTTATAGAGGGTTTGATGCAGATATTCTGACTTGGATCCCCTATGATGAGGATGAGAACAATGAGTTGGTCTTCCCATTCAAATTTCGATTTGAATCAGGCTGCTCAGATGAAATGGCAGCTGTAATCTTCAATTCCTTCATCAAACCTTGCGTTCTTCCAACCAAATTTCGTCATGGTCGTGGCAAAATGTCTACAGGTTCCTTCCTTCCAGGCAACCTTCCAACCTATGAGTTTTACAACCCTTCTTTCATAGCTCATCAGTTTGGTCTTGGTCAACTGCCCCCCGGGCTATTCTTCAGAGATATACTAAAACTGAGAGAAGGCATCATCGAGGCAATGGAAGCTTCTAGAGTGTTTCCGTTAGGATCAGATCTTCCTTCCCTCTATCTGCATGAATGGACTAGATCCCCTTTCACTTTCTATTTATATGATCTCTGGTGGCAAGAATGGCACTCACACCTCTTCTATGGGCCAGTTCATCCTAGCTGCATAGCTCTGGATGAAGATTTTGCTTCTGACAGTGAGGTAACTAGCTAACTCCTTTTCTCTCATAAAGATCATCTACTAAAGTTCCTCTATCAACTTATCTAACAAAAACTCCCTTGTAGGATGCTGAATTCAATCCCCTAATCGTGGATAGAAAAGGGCATGCCATAGAGTATTATCCACCATGTCCCATCTTGAGACTAGCATCAATTACACCTCTACTAAAGAAGCTAATGAAAACTCAAGCTGCATCTACAATTGTAATGTATCAATCTTCAAAACGCAAGGCGGCCCAAGGGACAACCTAGAAAACCATTACTGAGAAAAGACTTCGTAGAACGACACCATCAACTGCACAGGTAAAACAATTCATCCTCTTCTCAAAATGATATTTAATTTCTAATCCTGTTCCTTTCTTCACAGTTATCAACCATTGCATCCCAATCTGTTCTTGGTATTGAACTGTTGTCCCAGGCATTTAAATCAGCACCAACTAAACCTTCATCGGCCGATCCTCAAAAATAGCCGATTTTGGTTGAAACAACCGATGCTTCTAAGACAGCAGAAGACGAGAGTACTTCCATTTCACCACCTGATGCTACCAAGGTATTCCCTCAAAATTCTTGATTTTTTATTCAATTTTCACCCTTCTTTGACCATTTACCATGCCAGGTACTCCCTGAGGGAACATTCACGCAAGGGCAGAAATCTGGTAGTCTACCCATTGGAGGTGATCCTATTGATGTTGACATCTAGACTGTCGAATCTCCAGTCCAGCAAACAACTGATGGTAAGAAAGTAATATGCCTAGTTTATCCCTCTGCAACAAATATGAACCAAAAATCTTCCTTGATGTTTGCAGATACCAATGTTGAAAGTTTAGAGCCGATTCAACCAGATACCATTGGTGCATCATCAGCTTTTCCTTCTCCTTAGATAGGGACTACCCCAGAAAAGGTATTGTATCCACTTCACCGTTTATCTTACTATAAACTGATTCAATCCTCCTAACAAGATTTTCTTATATATAGATACTTCATTCTCCAGCTCTAAGCTATTCTTTCAATCTTGAAGAATATATAGATGAAGATTAAATCAGCTCATCAGCCACCTCTTCTAAAGAAGCTTTATCAGAAGAGGCCAGAAATCGGCTAAGGGACATATTGCCAATGCTTGAGAAGAATATAGTCAATTTGGTCCAAGATGCAGATTCAATACAAAGAGTCTTCTTAGCCATTAAGGATAATTTATCCCCATATCTCATCAAAATCTTGTCACCTTTATCCATCATTGAAGATCAAGCCCCAAAGGTGAAAAAGGCTCAGAGGAATCTGTCTAATCATGAGACTTTATTGGCCAAGAAGAATTCCAACAGACAAGAGGCCAAAGAGCTGGCACAGCTGATCGATAATTTAAAGAACTCCTCCCCTAGGATCGAGCTAGAGTTGAACCAACTAGAAACCAAGCGTGCAGAACTTGAGAAGGAGCTGGAGAACGTGAAGGCTGCCATCGATCACCATAAGTCTAATCTGGCTCAAATACCCAATGCCATTAAGCAGAAGAAACAGGAACTGTTGACCAAGGTCAGAGAAGGCAAGCGTAACACCCTAGGTGTTAAGCATGCATTTAACCTTGACATTGCATGACCATAAGCATCCTTGAGCATGCATGAGCATGAGCATCTCAATTACTATCCTTTTGTTGGCTTATATTGCATGTGTTATTACTGAATTGTGTTACTTAGGTTAGGGTTTACATGTAACCAATGTATGAAATGTGTGTGGAACCTTGGGAATACCTTAAACATGTTTAGAATAGCATAAGGAACAACTTTGGTATTCATGACTAAGGCTAGTTTGGTCTCGAAGTCCTAGTTAGGGTGTAAGTCATCATTTAAAGTGGTATGTTTGACCTAGTTTGAACTATGTCATAGAGTCTTTGCATGGCAAAGCACCCTTAAGCAAAGTTGTAGTATTTGAGTAGAGCAACAACTTTTATTTTTGGGTCATGAGCTAATTTAGTGCATAGCTTGGTCATTTTTAGCTCACAAAAATCCATAAAACATAATTATTCCATGCTTAGAAATTTTCTAAGTCTTAGCGCGTTTTCAGTTTCGCTGAGCTGACTTTGTGATGATTTTACTCCTTATTAGCTAAGAATTAGGCCTTGATCCTTTAAGAGAAATTGGAGATGGTATATAGGGCTACAATTTTGGTTAAGGAAGATTTCACTAATGTACCGTGGATTAGGAGTTTGAACGACGCCAAGTCGCGCTGTCAGGCTTGGGCACTGGCTCTAATGGCCTGTTCGGCTGGCCATCAGTGGCAGACAGGCACTAGGGTTTGTCCGCCGTGTGGAGGCTGCTCATCGCCGACGGCCTGGTCAGTCAGGCCACGTCGGGCCACGATGCACCATTTCACGCCCCGCACTCGCCCATCACTCCCGTGCTCACATTTTCCTCTCCTGCCTCCTCCTTCGCTCTCGCCTCCACCCGCAACAGCTTAGCGCAGTGCCGCCGTCGCCTTGCCGACCACCCAGCTCGCATTGCGCCCACGCCACTCCTCTGCCACCACTGTAGTAGCTCCATCATGCTTCCACCGTCTCACCGCACCCACTTTGCTTGCTAGAAGCGCACGGTAAGCCTTCGTCCAGCGTGCGGCCCTCGCCGATGTTTCACCGCCGTGCCATGCCGCCCGTGGCCGGACCGCCTCCGACCGCCATTCGCCGTGTTAGGATGTGAGCTAGAACCACTGTTGTATGTAGAAGCTCGGCATAACCCTAGATTGCGCCATCTTGGCTAGCTCTGGCACCTCGTCGTCGACTGCATCCGTCGTGCCACCATGAGCGCCGTCGTTGTGCTTAGCTCCAGCAATCGGTACATCTAGCTAGCTCGGTGTGTTCTGAATGTCATTGTGATCATCGTGGTGCCGGTGCCGTTGCCGGAGAGCTCGCTGTCGGCGAACTCCGGCCGGTCCGCGCTGCTCCTCTGTTTTGGTGTCACTGAGGCACGGGTCCGTCTGACTCGAGGGTCCCAGCTGTCAGCGGCTGTAGAGTGGAAAGCTAGTTCATTTATTTCAGATTTGAATGTCAACTTTGAAAAATCATAAGTGGAGTTCTATATGTCCAATTCTTGTGAACAAAATTTTGTTGTAATCCTCATGAAGTGTAGTGTTTTATACAAATATGAAATGTACAGTTTATGGTATTTTTCATGGTGATTAAAATGTATTTAAATAAGTGCTTTTTGAAAGTTAGTCATCTTGTAAAATAGATATCTTGAGCCAGAAAACTCATAAAATTGTGATTCCAATTTTGTTGGTCTTATGTTGACATGCTCTAGCTAGAAAAAATAATAAACTTGTTGTATACTTGATTGAAGTAGGGTCTTTCTATTATCTAGTAATAAATGGTATTTTTAGAGGAAAATTGTAGGGATAAAAATATGTAACATATTGATATGAAAAATTTTGTACAGTAGTATGGCACAAATATGAATCTAGGAAAAATATATAATCTGTTGTTTGACACTTTTCTATAGGGTTAACTATTTTCACTGAAATAGGCCTTGCAAGCTTGTCATTTTTGTAAAGGATGTTATATAAGGTCAAATGGCATGAAAATTTTACAATAGTCTATTGAGAGCACTTGGAAACCACTATAATTTTATGAGAATTTATTGTGCACATTGGGTATATGTTTGTTATTTTCCCTAATTATCTAATTAAATTAATAAATGCATTCAAATGAATAGTTTGGGCTCTACCATTAGGTTTTCTTAAGTGTATTTGATGTTACTGAACTGTTGGTATAGTTGGTGATGTCAAATTTGGAATGCTTATTTGCAGTAAAAATATTGTTGCTCTATAATTCGATTTAGAAGTGTTTTCGGACAGATTCTGTGGTTTGGTATGTTGCATAGTCAAAATGATGTTTGATGTGGAAATGGTTAATAACAAAGTTGTAGGGAACTTCTTCATATATCTTGTGTTCAAATTTTAGGGCAATAGGCCTAAGGGTTTAGGAGTTATATCTGTTTAAAGTTAGTTTTCCGAAATGATTGTTCTCTAGAATTTCTGGATAGCACTGGATAGATTGCCTGTTTTGGTTAGGATAGAGTGTGAATTAGTTTTTGGTGATTAAATAAGAGTTGTAGGAAATTTTATAAGATTTTGAGAAAGTCCAAGATCACAGCATTTGGATTAGTAGAACTTCAGTTATCATGAAAACTTGTAACTGCCATGTGTAGCTTAGACATTGCCTTGTGTGAAATTTGTAAGTAGATAGAGAAGAGATATGCACCTACTAAGTTAGTATGGAGTTAGCATTGCTATAATGGTGTAACTTAACATCATTATCGCAACATGTACATTTCCATATCACATCATCTATGATTCCTCTTATGCATTCATGAGACTCACTTATGCATATGCATGCAATAGGTGCAACCGAGGAGATCACGTTGGTGGAACTCGACGTCGATCCACAGGAGGAGAACCAAGAGGTGCAGCACTAGGAGGTTCCCAGAGTAGGAGAGCCTAAGGTTGATCATCTTCCAGAGTACCCCGATCATCAGCCAGCAACGTTCATGAAATGCAGGCCCCGGAGCAGTATAAGTCTCCCTACTTTATTAATGTCACCTAAAGTTATTCGTATTGATGCATTACGTGACAGGAGTTGTTTGGAAACACTTGCTGCATATTACCTTTCGTTGACCAAAAATATCTACCATGAATCCTATTTAAATCCAGGAACGCTTATCATGCTTAGCTATGCTTAGACCGATAGGAGTCGGGTGATTTCCTGTCACCTACGAGCTATTGGTGATAACTTGATCACGGATGGCTATATTGTGCTATCATGGAACATAACCTGGTATTGTTGAATAAATGGAGACCGGGCAAAGTCTTATGTTGTGGTATCATAGTGATTCCGTCTGTGTCATTTAAGGACCGGCCGTTGGAGGTTTATCTTGTCATGTTGAACGCACGCCTCTCACATAGTTGGCCGGATAAGTCATTCCGACCACGAAGCCGAGTAGCTCAACTTAGGCCGGGGACACAAGCAGTTAAAGTGCACACCCTAGAGGCAGTAAGGATGTGCAGAGAGCCAATGGCATAAGCCCAAGGGCGGGTTAGAGTCTCGAGCCTCCTTGGCAGATTGGTTGTATCTTTGAGGGTGCGGCGCTGGTTCGACCCATGATTGTACTTGAATTGTCCCAAAGGTGACCTGATGCGACCCCAACGGCGGAAGTATGGGTGTGTGTTAGGAATAATTCCCTAGCTAGGTAGGAATCGATTCGAATTGTCATCTCTCCTAGATAGTGAGAACTTGACAGGAGTACACTTCATCGTAGTAATTGATGGAAGTGTGGTTACGAGATTATGCAAGAACTCAACCAGATATGGTTATTATTGTGATGACTTAATGGTACCAACATGTTTGGCATAGGATAGTTGCTAATCTAGTATGAGATAGGATTAATAACTGGTGATTCACAACTAAAGATATGTTGGATAACTTATGCTTTTTCTACAAATAATGTCTACCAGCTCTACTTATAAAGCCTTGCATACTCCTTGGTGTCTTAGTATACTAGTTGGACGGGTAAGTCTAGCTGAGTACATTCTCGTACTTAGGGTTTTATTCCTATTGTTGCAGATAATGTTACGTATCATGCCTACTGCAAGAACTGCTTTGCTCCTGCAGTGGATGAGGACTAGGACCATGGGCAATGGTCATTCTGTTTATCATCTCACCCTTGTGCTTTTGGTTGGAGATGACTATGAAACTAGCTTTGTATTAAACTATGTGTGATGTCGATGTTAAAGTACTTTGCTTCCGCTACTTTCAAACTTGGTTTGTAATAATTAGTCGAACTCTGATGTATGAGAAATATTTGTGAACTGTGATGTAACATGTGACTGGTTATGTTGAATCTCTATGATCTTGGCTTGTATGTTTGTTGTTTGAGATCCTTTGCTGTTTCATCGGACTACCGGGTTTATATGGGCTCAAGTATGACGGTTTGATCGCTTCGGTGATTGCTATTGTACTTGTGCTCTTATAAATTGGACGGTTCTGTGATAGTTGGCATCAGAGCAAGGATTTAACATTAAACTTGTCATATGTGTATTTAAAAACAAAGGTTTTGTGTTATAAAAATCTAAAGTGTGCCAGTGGTCATCTTCTTTATGCCTAGTTAAGGACTTTTAGGTGGCTATTTAAGTACTAACATGGGGGGTTTTACTTTTGTCGTCCATACGGCGTGCTATTGTATGGATGCCATTCACTTGAGTGGTAATGTATGGACCATATGCCTCTACGCCAAGGTAAGAAGGCAAGTTTATGAGTGGCATGACAGCAAGACGTGAGCGTGCGGTCGGGGAGAGCTAGTTTTGATACGGTTGTATATGCATGCTTGCATGTGTGTATGGTGCGTATTTAATTATGGGTATAAATTGTCATCGGGTAGCTTTGATATAGAAGTATATGTATGGGTATACATATATGGAAGTATTTAGTTGCAACCTAGAGCCTAGATTTACATTTCTGTACTTATATCTGTTGGGTTGGGCTGAAATGAATTTTTTGTAGGTACACTAACTACGAAACATGTAGCTCGTTTAGTTATGATTATATTGAGAGAACGTATGTATGCCACTGCGTATGTCGTAGGGATTATTTTTCTTAGTTTATGAGGACGTACGGAATGAGCATACGTCATGGTGCATTATTCCTTCATGTTATTGCATTGTTTTCCCCCTTAAATGATCTTATGGTTAAGTAACTCGTATCTATCATCTCCTTGTCTCACTCAAGTGTAACCTTTTGTTACAGATGGCAGCCCTAGGAGCCCTTGTTGCTAGCGATACCTTTCTGGCATTGTTTGGGACTCCCACCTTACTGTGGCAGGTGCTAAACTCTGTCGGGTACGTTGAACCGCCTCGCTACTTTTGGAGCGAAGTGGTAACTGAAGGACAGAGGTGGTTTGATGTGCGAGTCACTATCGCAGCCCATGAGAACAATCCTTAGTGGCAAGGGTGGAGTGTAGAGTTAGATGGACAGACCCCTTGGGAAGGTGCCCAAGTGGCCGCATTTGAGGTTCTCAGTGAGATTTGGTAGGAATTCGGGGATGAGCTTGTGAATGGGCCAGTTGGATCTTTTCCCCGTGTTGATGCATCACAGACCGTTTGGGCCTAGCAAGGCGGTAATGCTTTAGTCAGAGACAGGGATGAAAGAGCTAGAAGTAGCAGTGCTGCAATGAGTGCCATGTATGCAATCATGAGGATGTTTTATTCACGCCAAGATAGCTACATCAACTGCATGCTAGAGCTCCAAAGAGCATAGGCCGCACAGCGCAAGATGCGAGCACATGTTCGCAGGCACCGAAGGGCAGTTAGAGCAGCCCAACATGAGATAGATAACTTCACAATAGCCATAGCAGCTCATCAGAGGTAGTTTGGCTTTGCAGTGGCAGAGAGAAATGCAGCGAGAGATGAATTACAGGGCGTCCGTGATGAGAGGGACGATGTCATTCGCCTTGCTAAAAACAGAGAGGCAGCTAGGATCAGGACAGTATTCTAAGCTGCTAGGCATGCCACTGAGTTCGAGCGCAGGGAGCAGGAGCTCATCTACCAGATCGAGGAGCTTCAACTTGATGTTCATTGCCTCAACAACTTAATCAACCCAATTATTCCTCCAGCTCCAGCGATGGAAGAAGGCCCTAATGTGTTGATTGCTGAAGATGATGGCATAGAGATGGATGCCGAGGAGGAGCCCAAAGATGAAGAGGTGGAGCCGTGGGAGGACGACCATGGTGATGGTGTGTCAGACGTCGATAGCGACCACTCTCAGGAGTAGCTTAGCTATAGTAGTGACGAGCTTGATGTCTTAGCTCTTTATTCTCGATCTTTGTGTAACAAACTCGTATGTAGGTTCCAATTTCATGATGTACCCTTGTGATGTTATTGGAACTATGCATGTACTACTTGTGACAATTGCACTGTTTAATGGATTTCCAGTTGTGTTTGACATAAAAAAAATTGGCATGCATGGAACGCGTTGCAAGCATGATAAGTGATCATTTGATGATGTTATGTTGTGGAAATCAATTATTGTGCCTCTGTGTTATTGTATGAATTTACGATTCTCTCCAGTAATTACAATATGGCATGATTATACAATTCTTCTGCAATCTCTTGACATCATCCAATAATCACTTATTGTTGTAATTTCACAGATGACGCGCACTCATAGGGGAGCTGGTGGTGATGATGTGGGTGGTAGTGATGGCCGCGGCAATGGCAATGAGGATCTTCCCCCACCACCGCATCCTACCCCAGCAGAGATGATGGCTCAACTCATGGAGACTCAACGTTCCATGGGAGAAGTGATGCATGGTCTCACGTAGAATGTTGGCCAAGGACGTGGAAGAGACCAGGATCAAGGACCTGAGCCTAACCAGTTCAGCACTTTCAAGGACTTTCTTGACACCAAGCCTCGTGTCTTTAAGGAAGCAGAAGAACCGTTGCCATCAGATGAGTGGCTGAATACAATTGAACAGAAGTTCCGTATTTTAAGGCTCACCAAGCACCTAAAGACAGAGTATGCATCGCACCAGCTGCATGGACCTACAGGCATATGGTGGAGTCATCATCGATCCACTTTGCCGAAAGATGCTCAAATCACTTAGAATCAATTCAAGGCTGCATTTAGGGGATATTATATTCCCCCAGGTCCAATGAGTATGAAGCATACATAATTCATGAGGCTGACGTAAGGTACTAAGAGTCTAACTGAGTATCTGCATGCCTTTAACAACGTGTCAAGGTATGCCATAGAGTTTGTGGATACTAATGCAAAGAAGATTGCTAGTTTCAAGCGGGGACTTAGCCTGAAGCTGATGAAGACACTAGCTAACAATAAAAGTGCTACTTTCAATGAGTTTGTTAGTGATGCATTAACCTAAGAGAATCATAACAACATCTAAGAATCGCAAGAGAGCTTATGAAGCAGGTGTATCTCAGCCAAAAGCTCCTACCACTGGGAGACCCTAGTTTCGCCCTCCCGCTCCAAAGTATAGACCACCTCAAAAGAAGGCACAACCCAGTCAGAACTAGAAAGTATATCGCAAGGCCTATTCTGTTGCTCTACCTAAGGGTAGCACTAGACAAGGCAGCTCCAACATTCCACCTAGCAGTATTCACTACAACAAGATTGGCCATTGGGCAAGAAATTGCCCTTATCCCAAGAAGAACAACAACCAGAAGCAGGGCAATTCAAATGGACGTCAGGGACACATGCACTATACCACCATGGAAGAGATTCCCTCTGGTGACATTGTCACGGCTGGTATGTTTCTTTTAAATCATCATCCTATAGTTGTTTTATTTTATTCTGGAGCTTCGCATTCATTCATGAGTCCAACTTTTGTATCCAAGTATGATCAGAAAATAGTTGTAGTAGACAAGGGTGGTTATTGTATAAGTGCTGTTGGGAGTAACATTTCTACCAATCAGATAGTTAAAGATGTATGCATCCAAATAAGTGAATGGGAGTACACTACAAACTTAGTGATATTACCGGGATTGGGTATTGATGTCATCTTGGGTATGAATTGGATGAAGAACCATGGTGTTCTTATTGATACCTCGACTAGAACCATAATGTTGAGGGATCCCAAGAATAATGAGGCTTTTCTAGTACCCCTTTTGTAACACCC
Organism: Miscanthus lutarioriparius; assembly: GCA_904845875.1. NCBI lineage: Eukaryota > Viridiplantae > Streptophyta > Magnoliopsida > Poales > Poaceae > Miscanthus > Miscanthus lutarioriparius. Next base: position 89,817,230 of record CAJGYO010000001.1, on the reverse strand, counting down.
CAGGTGTTTGCCACTAGTTAAGCAATGGGTTTGAGCTCAAACATGACATGTTAAGTGGTGATGAAGGTGTTAAGATCAAATCTACAAGAGTGAGCTCTAGCTTAAACTTAGACAACACACCTTTACTTACATGTGTACCCTTGTTAAGATTATGCAAGAGTAATGTTAAACATGCTTATTTCATGTACATTACATCAACATGCTTCCATCTTGACTAGTGGAAAAGTTTCATGAAGTTTGGAATCAAGAAGTCACATGAAATGATAAGTTATAATCTTTCTTGGATTGTTTTATTAAGTGAATGGAATTATAGGTCATCAATCAAACCTTTCTACCTTGCCCAAATGACTCTAATTGAACTCTACGACAAAAGTCATGAAGGGTTCGTGTTGAGCAGAAGTCAAGAAAATGCCTCAATCGGTCAAAAACTCTAATTTAAGCTTTACCATGATACTATTTTGACCTGTGTTGACCAATCGCTTGCAATGTTTGCATGGCAGTGGAACTTAAATAAAAGTTGAAGTTTGAGTGGAGTAGAACAAACTTTGTTTTTGGACCAAGAGCTAGATTGTCTTGTAAGCAAGTCAAACCGAGGCTCAAACTTTGAATCTGCTGCTGTTTTCAGAGTCCGAAAAATTTGCTAAGTCTGGGTAACTAAAAACTAAACTTTCAGTTTCATGAACCCTACTTTGCAGCTCTCTATCTTCCAATATAATCAAAGTTAGACCAAAAAAACCTTTAAGAAAAGTTGTAGTCCTCGTATAGCTCTACAACATTTGTTACTACATCTTATGCCAAGACTTAACGGATTAGGAGTTAACAAGGAAGAAATATCGATGTTCAATTGCACTTTTGGGGTAGAATTAGAAATTTTGAATTGTGCTACGTGGCCTTCATGGCGGACTGTGTGCAGGAACCGAGCGCCGCGTGGCTGGCCTCACTTGTCACATGAGCGCCACCTAGCCTCGCTCTCCTCGTCTTAGACAGCCGAGCGCCCTCCATCCTCCCTCCTCCCCCTCCTGCCCTCTCCATTCTCCTCCTCCGCTCTGCTGCCAGCGCCATGGCGGGCACACCCATGTGTAAGGTCGAGATGGTGGACTAGAGGGGGGTGAATAGTCTTTTGTAAAATTAATCACGTTGGCTAACCGAAACAAATGCGGAAATACAACTATCGGTCTAGCCAAGACTACACCCCTCAATATATGTTCTATAGCACCTTGCAAAGATACTAATAAAGCAACTAAGGTGCCGGGCTAGCTAGAGCTCTCCTAAACAATTCTAGGAGCAAGGTCACACAAACCTATGCCACTAGTACTTTAAGTAACAAGGGAGCTCCTACACATGCTAGTAAGCAAAAGCACAAAGCTAACTAAGCTCACTAGCAATGCTCAATAACAAGGCAACCAATGCCTAATTAGAGAGCGCAAATACTTAGCTACACAAACTAAGCAATGTGACTAACAAGGTTACTAAAATCAAATTAGCCACGCAAGGGAGCTACTTCTATGCTACACAAGCAAGAAGGTAATTAGCTAGCTACACAAGCTATCTAATTACAAGAGCAACTACACAAGCTTAAGATATATAAAAGTAATTGCAAGCTTGTGTAATGGGGATGCAAACCAACTGGAAGAACAAGGTTGACACGATGATTTTTCTCCCGAGGTTCACGTGTTTGCCAACACGCTAGTCCCCGTTGTGTCGACCGCTCACTTGGTGGTTCAGCGGCTAATTAGCATCACCCGCTAAGCCCGCACGTCGGGCACCGCAAGAACCTACCCCTTGAGTGAGGGTAGCTCAATGACACGCTTTACTAAAGTTGCTCTTCGCGACACCTGCGGGGCGATCACAAGTACCCCTCACAAGCACTTCTCCGGAGCGCCACACAAGCTTCTTGCGGGCTTCGAAGGAGACCACCACCAAGCCATCTAGGAGGTGGCAACCTCCAAGAGTAACAAGCACCACCAGCTTGCAACACGACCACCTAGTGCCACTCGATGCAACCTCACGATGCAATCGCACTAGAATCGCTCACTCACACAATCGAATGATCACTATCAAGTATATGTGTGATGGAGGGCTCCCAAGCACTCACAAGCATGGACACTAAGTCCCCCAAGGTGCTCAGCACCAGCCATGGCCGAGGGCCACTTCTATTTATAGCCCCAAGGGCTAAACTAGCCATTACCCCTTCACTGGGCAAAAGTCGGGCTGACCGGACGCTCCGGTCGAGTTGACCGGACACTGGACCTCAGCGTTCGGTCGTCCGTAGACGGCCACGTGTCCCGATCCCAATGGTCACTTGACCTGACCGGACGCAGCCATAAAACTGACCGGACGCTGAAGCCCCAGTGTCCGGTCATTTCCAGTAAGCTCCCCGAGGCATATTTTCTCGACCGGATGCGTCCGGTCCACCTTGACCGGACACAGACCAGCGTCCGGTGCAATACCCTCGGTACAGAGCAGACCTGACAGTTTGACCGGACGCAGCCTTTTAGCGTTCGGTCGCTGCATGACCCAACGTCCGGTCAGTAGACCGACGCCAGCATCTTCGCGATCAACTCGTTTTCACTTCTAACTTCTTCACCCTTGCTCCAATGTGCCAACCACAAGAATTTACATCCGGCGCAATAGAAAATAGGCATTCCATTTTCCCGAAAGCGCCATCCTTTGTAAATGTGCCAACACCACCAAGTGTACACCACCATGTGTATGTGTGTTAGCTTTTCACAATCATTTCCCAAAGGATGTTAGCCACTCAACTTGCCACACCACTCGATCCTAGCGACAATGCAAAGTTAGATCACTCGAGTGGCACTAGATGACCGATATGCAAACAAGTTTGCCCCTCTTGATAGTACGGCCATCTATCCTAAACCCGGTCATATACTTCTCTACACACCTATGACCGGTGAAATGAAATGCCCTAGGTTATACCTTTGCCTTGCGCATTCCATTCCATCTCCTCCAATGTCGATGCAACACATGCACCAACATGATCAACAATGATATGATCCACTTCATATCATCACGTGATCATATTGGTTCATCGATCTTGACATCACTTGCTCTTCACCATTGCCATCGTTCATCGGCGCCAAGTCTTGCTCAAGCTTTACCGCCACGCGGTCCATCACTCCAAAGCCTTCGACTTGCCCTTCACGCTTGCAACCGGTCCATCAAGCCAAGTCTTGTCTTGATCTTCTCCACCTTGATCACATGACTCAATGTCATGTCTCATGTGCATTTAAGCTCCTTCATCATCACATGTGTGAGTTTTGCAACATCTCCAAGCCATTGTCACCTTCATGGCATATGTTGCTCACACACATGTACCTGTGGACTAATCACCTGTGTATCTCACGTAAACACAATTAGTCCACCTAGGTTGTCACTCAATTACCAAAACCAAACAAGGACCTTTCACCATGGCTGCCATGGCAAGGCCCTGTCCCATCCACCCTCGCTGCTCGACACCTCCAACCATCTGAGCACCTAGCTCCATGCCCCTCCAGCGCCTCCTCGCGCCGTCCCCCAGCCAGCGAAGCCGGAAAGCATCGCCGCCGAGGCCATGCCCGTCAGCCGCTGCATCCTGTCGCTGCCGAGAGGCTGCTGGCTACAGCCGGCCAAGACCAGAGCTAGGCGTGGCCACGGCTGGCCACGGCCAGAGTCAACTGTCCCCTTCCTCGTCACAGCCGGCCGTCAGCTGCCTGAAGCATGACCTCCCCGGTGCCTCTTCTCTGCTCTGCTCCATTGCTGTGATGTAGAGAGAGCGAAGGACTGCGGGCATGAATTAGAAGAAGTTGGAGGGCCTAAGTGCAAAGCCGTGACTCAGTTCAATAGTGCCGGAAAATCCCTTTTTCTTTGAGTTTAATTTCTGAAAATAGCAGGGTCCCCGATGCAAGATCTACATCCCTTTTCTTTGGTTTTTGCAGATTTGGATGATCAACTTTGCAAATTCATAGTAATTAGTAGAAATATCTTAAAATAGTAAATTAGGACTTTTTAGAATCCCTGTGAAATTATCTATGTCGTATATCAATAATATGTCATGATTTAGTTTAAATTTTTAGCTATAAAAATCAATTTATGCGGTTAGGTTTTTAATACTAGTTATGTCTTGTCTTTTTCATAACTGCAGTTATTTTGCTCAAATAAATGTGAGTTTTTAATGGTAATCTACTTATGCTATGTATATGCTGTGGTAAAAATTTCAGGAATTTAGATCTGACAGTTTAAGAGCTATAAAAATAACAAATGCCCTATGTTGCTTTGCTCATATTCTGAATAGGACTGCATGTATGTATAAATTGGCTCAGTTAAGTTATGAATCATTCCTTGATCACAATACATGAGTTGTAGTAGTTTTCCTAAGATTTTCAAAAACCTAAATATCATAATTTTTTGTTAAGCAGATTTTTAGTTATTATTGCTTAAATTTCTGTGGTTGTTTCTGCCCAAACCCAGACAAGGTTGCTTTGTTGGTATTGTGGGACCTTTTTAATAGTATAATTAGCTTTATGTGTTTATAACAAATTTGTTTATAATTTTCTAAGATTTCTAAAAAGTCTATAACCATATTTATTGGACATATAGAACTCCAGTTATAGCTGTTTAAAGTGGTATGTCAGATTCTGTCCATGTTTTGGACAGAGATGCAATTATTGGATTAATTGACCTTGTTAACTGTAGAATCATCTTAAGATGAGAATAATAAAGTTGTAGGTAACTTCATAAGATTTTCAAAAAGTTATGATTCATGTTTGTTGGAGGTCTAGAACTCCAGTTATGCTTCTCTGAAGTTTCCATCAGTTTTCTGTACCACTGCTGTTTGGGCTGCATGTACAGTTTTGCTTGTGCAATTATTTTCATGGTGTAAATGATGTTTGTTGTGATTGTAGTGAATACAAAAGTTGTATATAATTTCATAATATTGCTTGTGTTCAAATTTCATGACTATAGGCCTAATATTTTAGGAGTTATGAATTTGACAAATGATCTGTCATGTTTGGTCTATGCTCTGTGCAGATTTGAAGGATTTCATTGTTTGACCTAATTAAGTATGAAATCATGTCTTAATGATAATATACAAGTTATAGTGCTTTCCTTAAGCTTTCCAAATTATCCTAGATCACCCCTTTTGGTGTTGTAGAGCTATAGTTATAAGCTTGTGAAGTTGCATGACAGAATCTGTCCAAGTCTGGAAAGATGTGCTCAATTGTGCTCGATTGACCTTGTTAATGGTGGAATCACCTTGTGATGATAATAAACATGTTTTAGATAATTTAATAATATTTCTAGAAAGTTAAGGTTCATGCTTGTTTAATGTCTGTAACTCTAGTTATGCCTTTTTGAAACTACTACTACTCTTCTATCATAGTTCTGTGCAGATCTAAAACATTGGCATGTTTGACCTAGTTATCTTTGGAATAAGCTTTTGGTGATAATAACAATGTTGTAGGCAATTTCATTAGCTTTCCATAAAGTCTAGTATCACCTTCTTTAGATGTCTGGATCTCCAGTTATGGATAAAACAAGTGACTGCTATGCTGCTGTCCAGATTTCTATACATGTGCTAGGTGATTGCTTTAGCTTGCTCTTGTTTTGGCTAAACATGTTGGTTAGTTCTTGATCGATGCATGTGTGCAATATCTGAACTTAAGTTCACTTGTGTGCCATGCCTAATATGCTTGCTATCCCTCTATAATAGGTTGTGTGATGTTTAGTTAAATAACTCTTGGGTGTGAATCTATCCCCATCTATGTCATTTAAGGACCGATGCGTTGTACGTCCTCATGTCATATTGAACGCATACCTATCACTTAGTTGGCCAGATAACTCGTTCTGATTGCGAAGCCGAGTAGCTCAACTCAGGCCGGGAGCCAAAAAGTGAAAGTGCGCACTCTGGCGATAGTAAGGATGTGTGGGGAGCCATTGGCGTAAGTCCAAAGGTGAGATTGACCACCTGACAGAGTGGATTCCCTGAGAGTGCGGCGCTGCGCGGACCCACAAATTTGTTTCTGAGTTGTACCGAAGGTAACCCGAGGCAACCACTGATCAGGTTGATTGGGTTTGTGTTAGGAATAATTCCCCAGCTGGGTAGGAATCAATTCGAATCGCCGTCTCTCCCGGATAGTGAGAACTTGACTGAGCCACGGCAACGTAGAGACACTTAATTGAACTTGATGGTTATAATGATGATGATGATGATGATGTTACAACATTATACCGGCTATGGTTACTATTGACTGTTACTAAATGATATCCCATATGTTTGGCACAGGTTAGTAGCTAATCTAGAGATGAATAGCTATAATTAACTTGGTTACTGAATTGTAAAAATGTATAGTTCAACTCTTGGCTTTTATGCAAAATGTTGTCAAGCTAGCTCTACCTATAAAGCCATGCATACTCTTTAGTGTCACTTTATTTTTGGTTTATGACGGGTAAGTCTAGCTGAGTACATTCGAGTACTCAGGGTTTATCCCACCATATTGCAGGTGAAGTTCAACTCCGCCTATGGTGGGGCGCCTTTGGTGTCCTAGGATAGCAGGTCCCAAGCCCTGGTAAAGGAGGAGGGTTGTGTTAGGCGTGGCGAGCCAATGTAAAAATTTAGCCACTTTAATGGAGATGAAACCCGAAAGAAAATCGTTGGGGCGTAACCCTCTTAGCGACGCGCCATATCGGAACCCGGGTATGGTGTTAAATGGGCAAGGGCCAGGTTGTCACCCCCATGACGCGCCGTGTCGTGATCTGGGCATGGTGTCAAGTGATCAAGGATCGGGTCGTTGCTTCCTTAGTGGCGCGCTACATCGGCGCCCGGGTGTAGTGAAAAATGAGCAAGGGTCTTCGCATTTGAGTCGACGGGTGTGAAGGGTAAGGAAGCTAGTCGAACCAACTAGGATCCGTTTAGGTAGTTGGAATGTAGGGTCACTTACAAGTAAGTTAAGAGAATTAGTTGATACCGCGAGTAGGAGGCGTGTAAATATATTATGCGTTCAAAAGACTAAATGGAAGGGTCAGAAAGCGAAGGAGGTGGACAATACAGGTTTCAAGCTTTGGTACACAGGGACAGTCGCGAATAGAAATGGAGTAGGAGTTTTGATTGATAAGAGCATCAAGAATAGTGTGGTGGGAGTGAGAAGGCAAGGAGATAGGATTATCTTAGTCAAGCTTGTCGTTGGTGATATGGCCTTGAACGTAATTAGTGCGTATGCCCCCCAAGTAGGCCTCGACGAGAGTGCTAAGAGACAGTTTTGGGAAGACTTAGATGGTCTGGTTAGAGCTATACCTAGTAGTGAGAAGCTTTTTATAGGAGGAGATCTTAATGGGCATGTAGGTACTACAAGCGCAGGTTTCGAGGTAGTTCATGGAGGTTTTGGGTATGGTAGTAGGAATCAGGAGGGGGAGGAAGTTCTGGACTTCGCGGTAGCTTTTGACCTGATGATAGCCAACACTTTCTTTAGAAAGAGAGAATCTCATCTAGTGACCTTCAGTAGTGGACAACACTTTAGCCAGATTGACTTTGTCCTCGCGAGAAGAAAGGACAAACGAGCATTCTTGGATTGCAAGGTGATACCAGGGGAGTGTGTTGTTTCTCAACATAAGCTTTTGGTGGTAGACTTTCGTTTTCAGGTGCGTGCCCGTAGTGATAAACAAGCTAAGATCGAAAGAATAAAGTGGTGAAAACTGAAAGGGGAGACGTTAGAGTTATTCAAGGAAAGGGTTATCAAAGAGAGCTCTTGGAAGGAAGAAGAGGACATTAACAACATGTGGGAGAAGATGGCAACCAACATTCGGAAGGTGGCCTTAGAGGTGTGTGGAGTAACCAAAGGAAGTGGAGGCGAGGCTAAAGATACTTGGTGGTGGAATGAGGAAGTCCAAAGGGCTATTAAGGAGAAGAAAGAATGCTATAGACGCTTGTACCATGACAGGAGTGTGGACAACATAGAGAAGTATAAGGTGGCAAAGAAGACTGCAAAGCGAGCTGTAAGTGTGGCAAAGGGTAGAGCATACGAGGATCTTTACCAACATTTGAGTACGAAGAAAGGAGAGAAGGACATTTATAGGATGGTTAGGGTTCGTGAGAGAAAAACAAGGGACTTCAACCAAGTTAAGTGCATTAAGGATGAAAGGAAGCATCTCTTGGTGAAGGAGGATGAGATCCGACATCGATGGCAAGAGTATTTTGACAAATTGTTCAATGGTGAGAATATGGACACAACCTTTCAGTTGGATGACTCTTTTGATGACACCAATAGGAGCTTTGTGCGGAGAATCCAAGAATCTGAGGTCAGAGAGGCGTTGAAAAGGATGAAAGGAGGTAAGGCGATGGGACCGGATGGTATTCCAATCGAGGTGTGGAGATGCCTCAGGGACATAGCTATAGTATGGCTAACCAAGCTGTTCAACCATATTTTTTAATCGAACAAGATGCCTGACGAGTGGAGGAGAAGTATATTGGTACCGATCTACAAGAATAAAGGGGATATTCAAAGTTGTACTAATTACCAAGGAATTAAGTTGATGAGCCATACTATGAAGCTATGGGAGAGAGTTATCGATCATCGCTTGAGAGCAATAATGCGGGTCTCTATGAACCAATTTGGTTTCATGCCCGGAAGGTCAACCATGGAGGCCATTTTCTTAATAAGACAAGTTATGGAGCGGTATAGGGAGAAGAAGAAGGACCTACATATGGTTTTTATTGACTTGGAGAAGGCTTATGATAAAATACCAAGGAATGTTATGTGGTGGGCTTTGGACAAACATAAAGTGCCAACGAAGTACGTCGGGCTCATTAAGGACATGTACAACAATGTTGTGACTAGAGTTCGAACAAGTGATGGAGACACGGATGACTTTCCGATTAGGATAGGACTACATCAAGGGTCAGCTTTGAGCCCTTATTTGTTTGCCTTAGTGATGGATGAGGTCACAAGGGACATACAAGGGGACATCCCTTGGTGTATGCTTTTCGCGGACGATGTAGTACTAGTTGATGAAAGCCGGATAGGAGTGAATCAGAAACTGGAGTTATGGCGGGAGACTTTGGAGTCCAAAGGTTTTAGACTCAGTAGAACTAAAAATGAGTATATGAGATGTGACTTCGGCACTACTACTCGGGAGGAGGAAGATATTAGTTTGGAAGGTCAAGTAGTGCCTAGGAAGGATACTTTTCGATATTTAGGATCAATGCTACAGAGAGACAGGGATATTGATGAAGATGTTAGCCATAGAATCAAAGCAGGGTGGATGAAGTGGCGGCAAGCATCTGGTGTCCTATGTGACAAAAGGGTACCACAGAAGCTAAAAGGCAAGTTTTATAGGACGGCGATTAGATCTGCTATGTTGTATGGTGCAGAATGTTGGCCTACAAAAAGATGACATGTTCAACAGTTAAGTGTCGCGGAAATGCGTATGTTGCGTTGGATTTGCGGTCATACAAGAAGGGATCGAGTTTAGAACGACGATATACGTGATAGATTAGGGGTAGCACCAATTGAAGAAAAGCTTGTCCAACACCGGTTGAGATGGTTTGGACATGTGCAATGGAGACCTCCAGAGGCACCGGTGCATAGTGGAATCCTAAGCCAGGATAGTAACGTGAAGAAAGGCAGAGGAAGACCGAAGTTGACTTGGGTAGAGGCAATAAAAGGAGACTTAAAAGGATGGAATATACCCAAAGACTTAGCCTTAGATAGGAGTGCTTGGAAGATAGCTATTCATGTGCCTGAACCTTGATTGCTTCTGCTGGGTTTTAACTCTAGCCTACCCCAACTTGTTTGGAACTTAAAGGCTTTGTTGTTGTTGTTGTTGTTGTTGTTGTTGTATTACAGGTGAAGTTCTCGACCTGCTGAAGATGGTGGCTAACTGCCGGTGGGCTCGGTGACTCTATATTTATTTCTCATCTATATGCTTTTGTCTGAGGATGTAACTTATGCTAGCAATGTATTTGGAACTTATATTAATGTAATCTTTTGAAAGCTATGTTGTTTTCACTAATCGGTTTTGAAACCCAAACTTGTACTATTATTTGTGAACCCAATTGTAATATTATTTCCACTGCAACTCTGCGTATGTGATGTGTATTTGCTTAATCACGCGATCTTGGTTGTGATGTTGATTTACCGAGGTCCTTCGTGACACTCGGCGGACTACCGGGTTTATATGAGTGAAAGTATGTGTGTGTCAACGTGTTAGCGGGGACAGCCGTACTTGATCTTGTATAAATTGGGCATTTCTGTCACACCTTCCTACGGAGTTTGATCTCCATAATGTGGCCAACGCTATCCAGCCTATGGCCCTTGCTGTTATTCCGGTAGTATGTGAATTTCCAGATGTCTTTCTTGATGAATTGCCAGGGTTACCACCGGACAGAGAAATAGAGTTCAAGATAGAATTGTTACCTAGTACTACACCTATTTCCCAAAGACCATATAGAATGCCTCCGAATGAGTTAGCAGAATTGAAGATTCAATTGCATGAACTCTTAGAGAAGGGTCTTATTCGCCCCAGTTCGTCACCATGGGGTTGTCCCGTAATATTTATGAAGAAGAAGGACAAGTCTTTGCGGATGTGTGTGGACTATGGACCACTCAATGCTGTTACTATCAAGGACAAGTATCCTTTGCCTCGCATTGATATCTTGTTTGATCAATTGGCAAAAGCAAAAGTGTTCTCTAAGATTGATTTGAGGTCAGGTTATCACCAAATCAAGATTAGGCCAGAAGACGTACCTAAGATGGCTTTTTCCACTAGGTACAGTCTTTATGAGTATTTAGTCATGTCCTTTGGATTGACCAATGCTCCGGCCTACTTCATATACTTGATGAACTCGGTGTTCATGCCTGAACTTGATAAGTTTGTGGTTGTGTTCATCGATGATATCTTGATTTATTCTGAGATGGCAGAAGAACATGAAGAGCACTTGAGAGTGGTATTGTCGAGACTAAGAGAGCATATGTTGTATGCAAAGTTTAGTAAATGTGAGTTTTGGTTGAAGAAGGTACCTTTCCTAGGTCACGTATTATCGGAGGATGGAATTTCTGTAGACCCATCCAAAGTGCAAGAAGTGCTAGATTGGAAAGCTCCTACCTCAGTTCATGAAGTTCGAAGTTTTCTTGGTTTAGCTGGATACTATCATCGGTTTATCCCATATTTCTCCAAGATATCCAAGCCTATGACGAGGTTACTTCAGAAGGATGAGAAGTTTGTGTGGACACCAGAGTGTGAAGCAGCTTTTCACACTTTGCGGACTTTGTTAACTACTGCTCATGTGTTGGCATAGCCTGACATTGAGAAACCATTTGATGTATTTTGTGATGCCTCAGGTACTGGTTTAGGGTGTGTTTTAATGCAGGAAGGCCGAGTCATTGCTTATGCCTCGCACCAGTTGAGAAAGCATGAAGTCAATTATCCAACGCATGATTTAGAGCTTGCAGCAATTGTCCATGCTCTAAAATTTGGAGGCATTATCTGCTTGGTAATGTTTGCCATATCTACACTGATCATAAGAGCCTTAAATACATTTTCACTCAACCTGAGTTGAACATGAGGCAGCGCAGATGGTTAGAATTGATCAAGGATTACAACCTAGAAGTGCATTATCATCCGGGGAAGGCCAATGTGGTTGCTGATGCCTTAAGTCGAAAGTATCAAGGTAATTCTTTGTTGAAAGATGGTTTCAACTTATTGCATCCGGCAGTCCTACACAATATCACTGTTAGTTGTTCTCTAGAGTCAAAGATCATTAAGCTCCAAAAGACTGATGTTGGTATATTCCATATCAAGAGAAAGATGAAAGAAGAAGAAAGTAAGCATTTTCGATTGGATGAGAATGGTGTTCTATGGTTTAAAGATCGACTTGTAGTGCCCAAGGATAGGGAGTTGAGGAACCAAATCCTTGAGAAAGCTCATTCTTCCAAGCTATCCATTCACCCGGGTAACAGCAAGATGTACCAAGATTTGAAGACTAGATTTTCGTGGACAAAAATAAAAAAGGAAATTGCAACATATGTTGTAAGATGTGATAACTGTTGTCGAGTTAAGGCCATTCATATGAAACCAGCAGGGTTACTTCAGCCACTGTCCATTCCAAGTTAGAAATGGGATGACATTAGTATGGATTTTATTGTCGGACTTCCAAACACCCAAAAAGGGAATGATTCTATATGGGTAATTGTTGACCGTCTCACCAAGTCTGCACATTTTATTCCTGTCAGTGTCAAGTATCCACCTCATCAATATGCAAAGTTATACATTGAACAAATTGTCAGATTGCATGGTGTACCTAAGAGTATTGTATCAGATCGAGGGACCCAATTTGTTAATCATTTTTGGGAACATCTGCACAAGTACTTAGGTACCACATTGATTCGCAGCTCTGCTTATCACCCCCAGACCATAGGTCAAACTGAGCGTGTAAATCAAATCTTGGAAGATATGTTGAGAGGGTGTGTGATTTCTTCCAAGGGTTCATGGGAGGATTGGTTACCTTTGGTTGAATTCTCCTACAATAATAATTATCAAGAGAGTATCAAGATGGCTCCGTTTGAAGCTTTATATGGTTGCAAGTGTAGGACCCCTCTAAATTGGATTGAGCCTGGTGAAAAAAGATATTACGGGATTGACTTTGTCAAAGAAGCCGAAGAGCGACTTCAAATCATTCAACAACATATAGAAGCCGCTCAATCAAGACAAAAGAGTTATGCAGATAAGAGAAGTCCTATTGTGTTTCAAATTGGAGATTATGTGTATCTGAAGGTATCCCCAATGAGGAGAGTACAAAGATTTGGAGTAAAGCGAAAACTTGCTCCTAGGTATGTTGGTCCATACCAGATCATTGCACGAAAAGGATCAGTAGCCTACCAACTCCAGTTACCCTCATAAATGAAAGCTATATTTAGTGTTTTTCATGTCTCCCAACTCAAGAAATGTCTTCGTGTGCCCGAAGAAGCTATTGAACCCACTAGTATCAAGATTCAGTCGGATTTGACCTATGAAGAAAGACCTATTAAAGTGCTTGAAGAAATGGAAAGGGTGACTCATAGCAAAGTCATTAAGTTCTACAAGGTGATTTGGAATAATCATAGTGAGCAAGACGCTATGTGGGAACATGAGGACTATCTTCGTGAGGTTTATCCGAGTTTCTACGAGGAATGGTAGGTCATGCAATCTCGGGATGAGATTTTTGTTAGGGGGGAAGAGCTGTAACACCCTAGGTGTTCAGCATGCATTTAACCTTGACATTGCATGAGCATAAGCATCCTTGAGCATGCATGAGCATGAGCATCTCAATTACTATCCTTTTGTTGGCTTATATTGCATGTGTTATTACTGAATTGCCTTACTTAGATTAGGGTTTACATGTAACCAATGTATGAAATGTGTGTGGAACCTTAGGAATACCTTAAACATGTTTAGAATAGCATAAGGAACACCTTTGGTATTCATGACTAAGGTTAGTTTGGTCTCGAAGTCCTAGTTAGGGTGTAAGTCATCATTTAAAGTGGTATGTTTGACCTAGTTTGAACTATGTCATAGAACCTTTGCATGGCAAAGAACCCTTAAGCAAAGTTGTAGTATTTGAGTAGAGCAACAACTTTTATTTTTAGGTCATGAGCTAATTCAATGCATAGCTTGGTCATTTTAAGCTCACAAAAATCAGTAAAACACAATTATTCCACACTCAAAAATTTTCTAAGTCTTAGCGTGTTTTCAGTTTCGATGAGCTAACTTTGTGTTGATTTTACTCCTTATTAGTTGAGAATTAGGCCTTGATCCTTAAAGAGAAATTGGAGATGGTATATAGGGCTACAATTTTGGTTAAGGAAGATTTCGCTAATGTACCGTGGATTAGGAGTTTGAACGACGCCAAGTCACGCTGTCAGGCTCAGGCGCTGGCTCTGATGGCCTGTTCGGCTAGCCATCAGTGGCCGAACGGTGCCAGGGTTTGGCCACCAAGTGGAGGCTACTCATCACCGATGGCCCAGCCAGTCAGGCCACGTCGGGCCATGATGCGCCATTTCACGCCCCGCACGCGCCCGTCACTCCCGTGCCCTCATTTTCCTCTCCCTCCTCCTCCTTCGCTCTCGTGTCCGCCCGTAGCAGCTCAGCGCAGTGCCGCCGTCGCCTTGCCGGCCACCCAACTCGCATTGCGCCCACGCCACTCCTCCACCATCACCGTAGTAGCTCTGTTATGCTTCCACCATCTCACTGCACCTGCTTTGCTTGCTAGAAGCGCACGGTAAGCCTTCGTTCAGCGCGTGGCCCTCGCCGACATTTCGCTGCGGTGCCATGCCACCCGTGGCCGGACTGCTTCTGACCACCATTCGTCGTGTTAGGATGTGCGCTAGAACCACCGTTGTATGTAGAAACTCGGCGTAACCCTAGATTGCGCCATCTTGGCTAGCTCCGACGCCTCGCCGTCGACTGCATCCGTCGTGCCGCCATGTGCGCCGCCGTCGTGCTTAGCTCCAGCAATCGGTCCATCTAGCTAGCTCGGTGTGTTCAGGATGTCATGGTGATCATCATGGTGTCGGTGCCATCGCCGAAGAGCTCACCGTCGGCCAACTCCGGTCGGTCCGCGCTGCTCCTCTGTTTTGGTGTCACTGACGTACGGGCCCGTCTGACTCGAGGGTACTAGCTGACAGCGGCTGTAGAGTGGAAAGCTAGTTCATTTATTTTAGATTTGAATGTCAACTTTGAAAACTCATAAGTGGAGTTCTAGATGTCCAATTCTTGTGAACCAAATTTTGTTGTAATCCCCATGAAGTGTAGTGTTTTATAAAAATATGAAATGTACAGTTTATTGTATTTTTCATGGTGATTAAAATGTATTTAAATAAGTGCTTTTTGAATGTTAGTAATCTTGTAAAATAGATATCTTGAGCTAGAAAACTCATAAAATTGTGATTCCAAATTTGTTGGTCTTATGTTGACATGCTCTAGCTAGGAAAAATAATAAACTTGCTATAAACTTGATTGAAGTAGAGTCTTTCTATTTATCTTGTACTAAATGGTATTTTCTGAGGAAAATTATAGGGATAAAAATATGTAACATATTGATATGCACATTTTTGTACAGTAGTATGGAACTAATATGAAGCTAGAAAAAATATATAATCTGTTGTTTGACACTTTTCTATAGGGTTAACTATTTTCACAGAAATAGGCCTTGCTAGCTTGTCATTTTTGTAACGGATGTTATACATGTTCAAATGGCATGAAAATGTTACAGTAGTCTATTGAGAGCACTTGGAAGCCACTGTAATTTTATGAGAATTTATTGTGCACATTGGGTTTATGTTTGTTATTTTCCCTAATTATCTAATTAAATTAATAAAGGCATTCAAATGAATAGTTTGGGCTCTACCATTAGGTTTTCTTGAGTGTATTTGATGTTATTGAATTGTTGGTATAGTTGGTGATGTCAAATTTGGAATGCTTATTTGCAGTAAAAATATTGTTGCTCTATAATTCGATTTAGAAGTGTTTTCGGATAGATTTTGTGGTTTGGTATGTTACATAGTCAAAATGATGTTTTCTGTGGAAATGGTTAATAACAAAGTTGTAGGAAACTTCTTCATCTATCTTGTGTTAAAATTTCAGGGCAATAGGCCAAAGGGTTTAGGAGTTATATCTGTTTAAAGTTAGTTTTCCTAAATACTTGTTCTCTGGATTTTCTGCACAGCACTGGATAGATTGCCTATTTTGGTTAGGATAGAGTGTGAATTAGTTTTTGGTGATTCAATAATAGTTGTAGGAAATTTTATAATCTTTCCAGAAACTCCAAGATCACAGCATTTGGACTAGCATAACTTCAGTTATGATTAAAACTTGTAACTGCATGTGTAGCTTAGACATTGCCTTGTGTGAAATTTGTAAGTAGATAGAGAAGAGATATGCACCTACTAAGTTAGTATGGAGTTAGCATTGCTATCATGGTGTAACTTAACATCATTATCACAGCATGTACCTTTCCATATCGCATCATCTATGATTCCTCTTATGCATTCATGAGACTCACTTATGCATATGCATGCAATAGGTGCAACCGAGGAGACCACGTTGGTGGAACTCGACGTCGATCCACAGGAGGAGAACCAAGAGGTGCAGCACCATGAGGTTCCCGGAGAAGGAGAGCCTGAGGTTGATCATCTTCTGGAGTGCCCAGATTATCAGCCAGCAACGTTCGTGAAATGCAAGCCCCAGAGCATTATAAGTCTCCCTACTTTATTAATGCCACCTAAAGTTATTCGTATTGATGGATTACGTGACAGGAGTTGTTTGGAAACACTTGCTGCATATTACCTTTCCTTGACCAGAAATATCTACCATGAATCCTATTTAAGTCCAGGAATGCTTAGCTATGCTTAGAGCGGTAGAAGTCGGGTGATTTCCTGTCACCTGCGAGCTATAGGTGATAACTTGATCACGGTTGGCTATATTGTGCTATCATGGAACATAACCCGGTATTGTTGAATAAATGAAGACCGGGCGGAGTCTTATGTATTGGTATCAAAGTGATTCCGTCTATGTCATTTAAGGACCGGCCGTTGGAGGTTTATCTTGTCATGTTGAACGCACGCCTCTCACATAGTTGGTCGGATAAGTCGTTCTGACCGTGAAGCCGAGTAGCTCAACTCAGGCCGGGGACACGAGCAGTTAAAGTGCGCACCCTGGAGGCAGTAAGGATGTGCGGAGAGCCAATGGCGTAAGCCCAAGAGCAGGTTAGAGTCCCAAGCCCCCTTGGTAGATCGGTTGTATCTTTGAGGGTGCGGCGTTGGTCCTACCCGCGATTGTACTTGAGTTGTCCCAAAGGTGACCTGATGCGACCCCGACAGGGGAAGTATGGGTGTGTGTTAGGAATAATTCTCTAGCTGGGTAGGAATCGATTCGAATCTCTGTCTCTCCCGGATAGTGAGAACTTGACAGGAGTACACTTCATTGTAGTAATTGATGGAAGTGTGGTTATGAGATTATGCAAGAAGTCAACCGGATATGGTTATTATTGTGATGACTTAATGGTACCAACATGTTTGGCATAGGATAGTTGCTAATCTAGTATGAGATAGGATTAATAACTGGTGATTCACAACTAAAGATATGTTGGATAACTTATGCTTTTTATGCAAATAATGTCTACAAGCTCTACTTATAAAGCCTTGCATACTCCTTGGTGTCCTAGTATATTAGTTGGACAGGTAAGTCTAGCTGAGTACCTTCTCATACTCAGGCTTTTATTCTCATTGTTGCAGATAATGTTATGTATCACGGCTACTGCAAGAAGTGTTTTGCTCCTACAGTGGATGAGGACTAGGACCATGGGCAATGGTCATTCTGTTTATCATCTCACCCTTGTGCTTTTGGTTGAAGATGACTATGAAATTGGCTTTGTATTGAACTGTAACACCCCAGGTGTTTGTCACCAGTTAAGCAGTGGGTTTAAGCTCAACCATGACATGTTGAGTGGTAATGAAGGTGTCAAGATCAAATCTACATGATGGAGCTCCAACTTAAACTTGGGCCACGCACAATTGCTTACATATGGACCCTTGTTAAGATTATGCAAGAGTAATGTTAAACATGCTTATTACATGTACATTACATCCCCATGCATCCATCTAGACCCGTGGAAAAGTTTCATGAAGTTTGGAATCAAAAAGTCACATGAAATGATAAGTCATATCTTTGCATGAATTGCTTTATCAAGTGACTGGAAACATATGAAGTCAACCAAACCTTGTAACCTTGCTCAAACAACTCTAATTGAACTCTACAACAAAAGTTATGAAGGGTTCGTGTTGAGCGAAGGTGGAGAAAATGTCCGAAAATAATGGAAACCCTATATTTTGTAGCAGAAAGGACTTTGCGTTGACCGAGAAATAAAGTTGACTTCTGGACCAGATATGAGGTTTGACCAAAAATGAAAGTTGAAGAAAAGTTTGAGTATAACAAACTTTGTTAAAGGACCAAGTCATGATTTAGCTTCGAAATAGATCAAAACAGTGCTCAAAGTATAAGAGAAAAAGCTGAAATCAACCCGACCGTGTTTGCAGTCCGGATTTCACCGACATCGACGTTGACATTCCGCGTTCTCCAAATTTTGCTAAGCAACTTGAGTTGGTCCAAAATAAAAGTTCAAGGTTATGTTATGGAGAAGAGAATGCAAAAGTTGCACTAAGTTTGATCGAGTTTCGACCTCCGAAAACGAGTTTCCGTGATCGCTGTTAACATATTGACACTATCATCTTGGAACTTAATTATCCGCTGTTACAAAGCTCAAATGGCTGGGCACCTTAAATAAGAAACGTAGAGCATGTCGAGGTGAACAAACTTTGTTTTGGGCCCATGAACCAAATCGGCCCGTAGCTAGCCCAAACTCGCGCTCCACGCCGGCCACTCCGTCGCGTCGCCAAGTGTTCGCGAAACGCCTCAAAGGACGCCGCGTGGCTCGCGCTCGTGGCTGCCATGCGCGCGCCACGCCCCACCATTGCCGAAGCGCTGCCGCGCGCGCGTGGTCTGCCTTCTCCGCGCCCCTGCCCTCCAAAGCGGACGCCCGAGCCTCCCCCCTCCTCCTCCTCACGCACGCCTTTTCGCCTCTCTCCGCTCTCTCTGCTGCCGTGGGCGCCATAGGCTATGGTCGCCATTGCCACCGAAGCGAGGTTCGAGCTCCGCCGCTGCTTGCAGAAGCCGCGCTGTAAGCCTCTCTTGACCACTTCTGGCTGGCTGCTAGGGCCCCGGCGCGGCCACGGCTCTCCGTCGCAACCGGTCGGCCAGGTCTCAGCACTCTCGCCCTCGTCTTTGGTCGCCGGTGAGCGCTTCTCCGGCGGCCGCTGCTGCTATTCACGCCACACAGCAGCCACGCCCATTCTTGGCTCAGGCCCGAGCCATCCCAGCCGAGTCGCGGGCACCCACGGGTGCACAAGGGGTGCCTCGTCCCCTGCCCGCCGCCTCCGGGAGCTTCACCGCCGCCCGCTGCTACTGCCGTGCCGCTCCGCCGCCGAGCCGCGGGCTCGCGTGGCCGGGCCGACTCGGGCCGCCCCGGGCTGAGCCAAGCGGTCCCCTGGGTGCGCACGACTTCCCTGGTGCTCCACCGCCACTTCCCCGACGCCGGCATGGCCCCCAACGGCCGGAGCCGCGAACTCCGACAGCCTCCTCTGTTTTGATTCCCGTGGAGGACTTCGCGCTCGAATCGAGAGAAAGGGAGGTTCCTTCTGCAAAGTCAGTGACTCAAAGGAATAGTGCCGATAAGGACTTATTTGTAGTAAATTTGCTGAATCTTTGGAAATTCATAGTAATTCATAGGAAATTCGTAAAATAGCAAATGAGGACTTTTTGGAATCCTTGTGAAATTCTCTATGCAATAGATCTATAATATTACATGTTTTACTTTAAAGTTTTAGCTGTAAAAATATATTTATGCAGCTAGGTTTGTAATGCCAGTGGTATTTGTCTTTTTCATAACTGTAGATCTAGGGCTCCAAATGAAGTGAAATTTTTGTGGCATGCTAATCATGTGATAGTTGATGTGTGGTAAAAATTTCATGAGTATTGGATGAAGTATGAGTGAGTTATTGGTTTATCTTGCTCTCACATGATTTCTTGCTTTAGCAACTTGTCTTTTTCATAGAGGTTGCTATACATATTCAAATGGAGTGAAATTTGGACAGTAGACTATTGAGAGGATATGTGAGCCACTGTAATTTTTGTAGAATTTATTGTATACTTTTGGTATATGTTCATTAAGTCACCTTGTTATCTAAAATAAATTAAGAAATGCATTAAAAGAATTTATTTGGTCATGGACCCTAGGTTTTCTGGTGTTCTTTAGTCATGTGTGACATGTTGGTAAAGTTGGTTTTTCCCAATTATGTGTTTGCAACATAAGTTAATAATTATTTTCTTGCCGATGTGGTTTATGGACAGATCTGAGAACTTAGCAAAGTTCTTCATGATAATATGATTTGTTGTGAAACTTGTTTATACAAAAGTTGTAGATAATTCATGTATCTAGCTACTGTTAAAATTTGGTGTCATTTGGCCAAGTAGTTTAAGAGTTACAACTGTTTAAAGTTAGAGTACAGGATTTGTTGCTCTCTGTTTTGTATGAACCAGTTTCTGTAAAGGTATAATTTCGACCTACTTAACTTGTGAATAATGCTATGATGGTTACAGATGAAATGTAGATAATTTCATAAGCTTTCCAAAATGTCTTCTTGCAAGTCATTTGGATTTGTGTAACTACAGTTATTCTTCTCTGAAGTTGCAATCAGTTTTATGTCCATGTCTGGACAGGTCTGAAACATCTACATGTTTGACCTGTTTAACTTTGTAATTAGCTTTTTATGTAAACATCAATCTTGTATACAATTTCTATGGATTTTCATAAAGTCTTAGATCATCCTTGTGGGATGTTTGTAGCTTAAGTTATGTTTGAAACAAGTGACTGTTTGCTGCTGTCCAAATCTGCTTGTATCTAGAATTGTTTGCTTCTACTTGCTCTTGTTTGTATGATTGCAAATGGTTATCTTGGACACCTAGAGTTAAGGTAGCATGCCTAAAATGTTTTGCTAAATTGTGAAGTACTTGATCATGTATAGCTAGCTGGTTGTATGACATGCTTATGTGTGTATAGTGTAACATATGCTTGTTTAGTATGCTTGTTGCATTCCTTCATGTGTATTCTTTATGTTCATGCATCTGCATCTATGCATCTCATCCTAGGTACGCTAGGTACAACACGTGGACGTGGAGCGCATGATGTGGAGATGCAGGCGATGGTGTATGGTGGACCTATCCCGAAGGTGGAAGGACTGGACAAGTGCTAGAACGGGAGATGCTCACTTAGCGAGTGTCGTCTACCTAACACTGACTTGTGTCGGATCCCAGGCAAGCCCCAGAGCATATTAAGTCTCCTAATTTTCGAAATGCAGTTACAATATTATTGTTACATATATATATTGTTGCATTAAGTTTAGGCGTTGGATGAAAATACTTGCTGCATTGGTTATCCAATCCTTGTCCAGATATTGATACCACAGAATCCTATGTAGCTCAGGGCTCGTGTAGTGCTTAGCCTGCTTAAACACGGTAGAAGTCGGGTGATTTCTGTCACTGCGAGATATAGGAATCTACATGTGGCACGGTTGGCTATATTTGCTATCGTGGAAAAGAACCAGTCTTAATTTGAAATGAAGACCGGACGGAGGCTTGCGGTTTGCGGTGACTCATGCGTGTCGCTTAAGGACTGATTCTTGGAGCCTTTTTCTGTTCATGTTGAACGATGCCTCTCTCTTAGTTGGCAGTGTCCGATGACCGACCGCCATGAAGCCGAGTAGCTCACCTCGGGCCGGGAGTCGATAAGTATAAAGTGCGCCTCGGAAGGGAGCCGAGGCGTGAGTCCAAGGGCAGGTGATTTAAAAGTCTGATCGTCTGGCGGAAGGGTAATCCACGAGAGTGTCGCATGTTGATCGAACCCATGAATTTGGTTCTGAGATGTCCCAAAGGTGACCCACGGCTACCCTTGCTAAGTATGCGGGGGTGAGAGTTAGGAATACCCCTCACCTGAGTTGTAATTCGATTCGAAGTCGCCGTCTCTCCTGGTTAGTGAGAACTTGACGGGCTTATCTCCAATGTAGATACACTAAATAACCTAATGGTTCGGAAATGATGATATGATGATGATGACCTTATTATACTGCTATGGTTAATATTGTTTGCTCCTAATAAGTGAGTGCTCTAGTACAGGTGCTAATCTAGTGGATAGGTAAATGATGATAAGCTTGATGCTAAGTTTAAATTGGTTACTATGCTCATAAGCTCTTTTATGCAAAAGTGTCAAGCTAGCCCACCTCATAAGCCTTGCATGACCCTTGGTGTCACTTGTTTTGGTTTCCGACGGGTAAGTCTGGCTGAGTACATTCGAGTACTCAGGGTTTATCCCATCATGTTGCAGGTGAAGTTCTTGGCCTGTGAAGATGGTGGCTAACCGCCGATGGGCTCGGTGATTCTATAGTTACTTCTCATCTATATGCTTTTGTCGGATGATGTCACTTATGCTAGCAATGTATTTGGAACATATATTAATGTAATCTTTTGAAAGCTATGTTGTTTTCACTTATCGGTTTTGAAACCCAAACTTGTACTTTTATTTTTGAATTCATTTGTAATATTATTTTCCGCTGCAACCCTGCGTATGTGATGTGTATTTGCTTAATCACGCGATCTTGGTTGTGATGTTGATTTACCGAGGTCTTTTGGGACACTCGGCGGACTACCGGGTTTATATGAGTGAAAGTATGTGTGTGTCAACGTGTTAGCGGGGACAGCCGTACTTGATCTTGTATAAATTGGGCGGTTCTGTTACATGAACTATGTGTGATGTCGATGTTAAAGTACTTTGCCTCCACTACATTCAAACTTGGTTTGTAATAATTAGTCAAACTCTGATGTATGAGAAATATTTGTGAACTATGATGTAACATGTGACTGATTATGTTGAATCTCTACTTTCTTGGTTTGTATGTTGGTTGTTTGAGATCCTTCGCGATTTCATCGGACTACCGGGTTTATATGGGCTCAAGTATGATGGTTTGATTGCTTCGGTGATTGCTATTGTACTTGTGCTCTTATAAATTGGACGGTTCTGTGACAGCAAGGCCATCTGCAGCAGCCTTGAGAATATTCCTAGATTATCTAAAGAAGACAAGCAACAAATCGCAGAAGTCGATGTTGTCCGGCTAAAAGCATTAAAAGCAATCCAGGATGTTCTAAACTTGTAATCTGCATACCAACATGTATTTTGTGTGGAACCAATGATAACAATATTTTCTATTGATCTATTGTCTTTCTTGTCTCGGCTAAAGAGCCGATTTGAAAATAGCCGATTCTAGACTTCTGACCTTACTCCAATTAAGTCTGAAAACATGGCCTCCATTAAGAAAACTCCTCAATCTTCCATTCTCAGTTATCAATGCCGCATTCTCTCCGATATTAGTGGGGCGGCGCTTTGCCTTCTATTAATTGTGGTTACCTTTTGCACGTCCCGAGATATCTACTACCTCGCTTCGTGGCTTTAAATACTAGCCGAGGGCTCTGGCCTCGAACACATCTATGCTTGTAACCACTCATGTTCTTTGCGCTTCTCCGCCTTCACAAACCCTGTAGCGGTTTTTTTCATCCCTTCTGTAGATCTAACAAAACTCTATGGCCGGCGAGGACAACTGGGGCAAGCACGCGGTGGAGGAGGTTTTGGAGGAGAACCTGCCGATGAGCCAGCGCCTCTACCATATGAGGTGAGATCGATATCTTCTGCTCATGGCAATGAACTTTTCTAACTTGTTTATGGGTTCATCTTGAATGATAGCCTTCGTCCACTTCCTCCCAGGGCCGGCGAGCCCTCCAATGCTGCATCTGATGCCTCCTCCGCACCAGATTCATCGTCAGACTCCTCCGACTCCTACAACGGTGATGACACCCGGCGCTTCCTTTGGGAGTGGAGGGCAGCCCAGGACCATTATTCCGAGGTAACTTAGGAAAATGGTCAGCTTGAGATCCGCCTCAACGCCTCTCAAGCCACCCTTTATGCCACCGAGGAAGAGGCCAGCACTGCTCGGGAGCGGCTAGTCAAATCCGATGCCATGGTGGCAGGTAAGATGGACTCCAAGAACACCATTATTTTGATTTCCATTATCTTTGTCTTGATATCTTCTTTGTTTCTGTGATTGCCAGCCTTGACGGTGCAGTTGGAGTCCCTCCGACTGACAGTGAACGTGGCTACGACGGTCGTCAATTCCTGAGCCCCCTCATCAACACCTGCCTCCACAATGTCCCAGCCTATGTCTAGGAGATCGTCCTTCATGGCGTCCGTCATGGCGCATTGGTGGCGCTAGCCATGGCGCAAGTCCAGACCGGGTACGAGCTCCATACCATGGAGACCGGTTTCTCGATGGGCGACGGCCCTAAGGAGCATGAGGAGTTGATCGAGGACTTCGTTGATGCAACGGAGGCCATCGTGGACATCACATCCGCTCAGGATGTGATAAACAATGTCTTTGATTAGTTTGTATTTAGGGCAAACTAATCAATGAATAAAATCTCTATTTTTCTGTGATTATGTCTCAGTGTATTCTCTATAATGCCTTGTGTATACCATAATCGTTTCTGTGTTGGTTTTTTGCTCTATAGGCGATACATATCGTATCGGCTTTTCCCCTTTTGGGGTAGTTTTTTAGCTAAAGGCGATGCCCTTCTGGTACTAGCTATTAGAGCCGATGACTGAACAAATCGGTGATCAAGTATTGATCCGAATGCTAGGATAATATCCCTTTAGACATTTTCCATTGATCGCTTCTTGATAGGTTGCACCAGAACTCTTCAGACCAAAGATCAAGCAATTGATTGATCTAGGCTAGGCATCTCATTGTATTCCTAAGCAAAACAATCTTTAAATTCCTTTAATAAGCCCATCAACTCTTGCTTATACTCATGATCCAACTTAGCAATCACATATGTCGGCCTAGGCCTATCTTTAGGACCAATGTCTATCTCCTCTAATTCATCAGCCGACGTGAACCCATGCCCTAGCTTACCACCTGTACCATCTATTAGACTATCCATTAAAACAAACTCTCAGAGTCGACTGCTTGGATCAGCTTTTGGCCTTCATCATTGATTTTAATGAAGCCTCCTTCCCATAGCTTGCTAGAAAAACACTCGAAATCTTCTAGCTCCCAATACATTGGATTAGCTATTGCGACACTCACATAATCATCAACATGAACTAGCTCAACATTGTCTCCATGCCACTGAATCAAGCATTGATGCGCAGTCGATGGTACACAACAATTTGCATGAATCCAATCACGACCAATGAGTAAACTATATGAACCTTTTCCATCAATGACGAAGAACGTGGTGAGCAAAGTTTTACTTCTGATTGTTAATTTGACGTTCATTGCCCCCTGGTCTTGGATGCATTACCCCCAAAATCCTTAAGCGTCATGTCGGTCTCAATCAGATCTCCTGATCCCTTGCCAAGTTTATGAAAAGTCATATAAGGCATAAGATTGACAGAAGCACCTCCATCCACCAACATTTTACTCATCGGCTTCCCATCAACAAAACATTTTACATATAAAGCTTTTAAGTGCCGATACTTGAATGGCTTATCGAATATAGCTTGATGTACAACTATCAACTTGGCAACTATCTCCTCATACTCTGATTCATCAAAATCTAAATAGACTTCTTGGTCTGTTGGAGCTCTAAATTCTGACGACAATAGAAAAGTCATTTGAATATTAGCTGATGGTTGACCTCTATTGGCTATTTGTTTAGCACGCCACAATTGAGGTCTACTAGATACCTGAGCCTGTTCTAGCTCTCTGTTCCTTAGGTGTTGCACCCTTCTTTTCTGGCTTCTTATCAAACCTCCTAGATACCATTGCCCTTCCTACTAAACATACTCTTCCTCATTATCTTCTTCTTTATAATCAGCCCAATTTTGATCAACAACTTGCTTCCCTAGCCGATCGTGAACACTTCTATTTTTTAAGCGTCGATCCATATTGTTATGATGATACTCATCTCGAGCATGGATAGACCGGCGGTTGGCTTGAGATTACCTAAACTCCCAATATTGCTTACTGCACTCTAGGCAATTATTTCTAGTAGGCAATTTCAAACCTTCATTCCAACAATGTCTGAAGAAAGGACAATTCCAATGTGACTCAGCTTGTTTTCTTTCATACCTCTCTTTCTCCTGTTGACACTGGTATTCTTTCTCTTCTAACCAACACTGATAATCCTTTTCCTTTTGATGTTGCCATTTATTCAACAAAATTCGAGATGTGACACGTGGCCTTATCGCCCCATCCCTTGACGTCTCTCCTTTCTCATATCGGCTCTTCTATTGGTCACAACGCCTTCTAATTTCTCTATATTCATCAGTCGATATTTGCATCTCGAGATCGACTGTTCCAGTTTCTTTTGCTCTGGTTGATGTCAGGACCTTAGTCTTCCCTTTGAGCAACTTCACATCAACCATATTCTAATCTCTTGGGAAAGGATTATCATCAACTTTCATCTTCCGAGGTGTATCAAATTTAAGCTTCCCTTGCTGAATAGCCCTCTGTATATGTTGCCAGAAAATTCTACACTCATTAGTAGAATGAGAAGTAGCATTATAAAATTTGCAGAACTTCTTATTCTTCAACTGATCAGGAGGTAACATAACATGATTGGTGGGCAACTTTATCTATCCTCTCTCAAGCAAGAAATCGAAGAGCTTGTCTGATTTTGTGACGTCAAAATCATAGCCCTCTTCGACTCCTCTTCCCCAAGGATTTGGCACCACTACTGTCTTCTTACCCCAATTTCATTCAGCCATAGCAATCTCTTCTTCTTCATCGTCCTCATCGCCGTTATCAACTGAATATGGATTATAGGTTTCGGCAATTGCAGCACTCTTCTGGAATCGGGTATCTCTATGCATATTCTAGAATTGGCTATTGAGTGCTGCCACCCGTTGAGCCAACTGACCTAAATTGTCAAACTCTTGCCCCAGCAGCTTCTCCCTCCATGTTGGCAACATTCCTTGAACAGCTAAAGTAGCTAGCTGATCATCAGTTAGATTTAATGAGAAGCACAAATTTCTAGTCACTCGAAACCTCTGAAGAAACTCGGCACCCGATTCATTAGTTCTCTGCCTTATGGTCGTCAAATCTATGATTTTCTTTTCTTCTATCCCAGTATAGAAATATGTATGAAACTTCTTCTCTAGGTTAGTCCAATTGGTAATGGAATTAACTGGCAATGATAAAAACTAAGTAAAGGCTGGTCCTGATAGGGACAAGGAGAAGAAATGAACTCGATGGGCCTCTTCAATGGATGCTTCGCCCAACTGTGTAAGATACCGACCGACATGTTCTATTGTGCTTGTGCTTGTGCTTGTGCTATCTTGGCCAGTGAACTTAGCAAACTCCGGGAGCCTGTAACTTGTAGGGAGAGCGAACAAATCATACCACTCTAGATATGGACGTTTGTACGAAAAGGTCTGCCCCTTTGGTTTCAAACCGAACTAATTCTTCATCATCTCAGTCTCTCTGAGCAACAACTCATCAGTATTTGAATCTAGATTTCTTTGCAATTGCTGACCCATCTACGGATTAAAATTTTGGGTACCTTGATACCCTAGATTTTGAATCATATGAAGGGTATTGTAATCTATGCCATAATGATATCCTTGTGGAATCTCTATCTATTGGGTCCTTTGTTGATTTGCTATTGGAAGTCTCTGGTTGTAGATGTTGGGATCTGTGTCGCTATGAATCCTTTGAACTGATGGCGCTATCTTTTGAGTCAATGACGGTATTTGGCCTAACGTGCCAAAATTAACCATTTGATTCTAAACTTGCCCCGTCGGCTATTGCACATACTGCACTGCTGATCTAGGATTATTTTGCATTTGATTAGTAGTGGTGCCTTGGACTTGCTCAGATGAGCTCTGAACTGCCTGGACATCATCATTACCAGTTAGTGCTGCTTCTTGATGGCTAGTACCGGCTTGATTAGTCCCCTGAGTCGATGGATGTGGAATGTTGTAATAAGCTGGTCCAACCTGATCAATTGGATATCCATAAAACACCTCTTTCATGGTATTGTGGAATGTGTTCAAGAAAGTTGTATTATGGTGCAACAAGGCATCATGAATAGATTTGTTTACATCATCTATGAAGAAATGCCGATCATCAGCCTCATCTGTATCTGACTGCCCATGCATCAAAACTCTTGGTAGTGGATATTTTTGAACAACCTTATTGTCACGTGTCTTGGTGTAGAACAACAAACACTTGTTCTAGAATTCTTCTATAGCCTTGCTGATGGCATCTTTATCTTCATCAGATAGATCTTCATAAGGCACCATAAGGATGTCCCTGTTGTTGTGAGTTGCCATGACGATTGTGGGGTCCCACTAGGCATGCCAGAACACGTGTCGTCACAAAAAACGTGTCGACACGCAGCAAGCCAGAAGGATCTGCTTGGGATGAGCTCGGAGATCCACTTGGCTTCAATGCAGGACTAGCCGACCCTACGAATTCCTGAAGGCGTGCCAGTCAATTTGACCTACAATTGACAAGGAGAGAAAGTTTATTAGTAATTTAAGGTGGAACATACCGGTTTTGCCCAGATAGTTCCAAGTGTG
The DNA here is from genome assembly GCA_904845875.1 of Miscanthus lutarioriparius. Taxonomy (NCBI): domain Eukaryota; kingdom Viridiplantae; phylum Streptophyta; class Magnoliopsida; order Poales; family Poaceae; genus Miscanthus; species Miscanthus lutarioriparius. Next base: position 89,789,020 of record CAJGYO010000001.1, on the reverse strand, counting down.
CCGCTTCGGGAGCAACCACATAGGAAAATCGACTAAATAGCCGATACGAGAAGAAATCGACTGTTAAGGACTGTAAAGCTCATGGGTCATGATTGATTTTATAGTAACGAATGCAACGTACCCAGATATAAGTAACATCATCAGCTAGATAAATATAACCGGTGTAAAGCATTGAGCTGATAAGTTTAACGAGAAAGGATATAACATGTGAACAAAATCGACTGTCTAGTACAAATGGATCTACAAACGCTCTAAATCTAATCCGCTACCGTCAATAGTGAGGTTCGACTAGATCGATGCAGCTATGATGCTAACAACAAACTAAAGCCAAAGAATCCATGAAACCATCTATACGTTGACAGGTTTTCTAAAAGACATGCTATATGTGTGAAAGCACAGGCGAATCGGCTGAGATAGCCGATTCAAGTAGAAAAAGGATCATAGCATGAGAACAACCGACTATTTAATACGAACAGATTTATAAACTCATCAAATCTAATCTATTATCTTTAACAGTGGGGTTCGACTGGATCGATGGCAGCCATAATAAAGATAACAAATTAAACCTTTTAAAGCAAACAGATCTATTCATATTTAACAGAATCATGAGGACACACTATGAGCGTTAAAGTACGAGCAATCGGCTATTTTAGCCGATGCAAGCATAGCAACAGTCAAGGTCACGCCTGGTCAAAAGCAAGCCTACCGGCTAGCATACTCCGATCCAGAGTGCCATCAGTGGGGATCGTCTGGATCGTTATAGTCATAATAGCAAGCTATAGACCAGATTCGACTAGCCAGCAAACCTCCACAAGATCAAACATGCCTTAACCGCGTACTATGCACGATCAAGATCGAAGTAGGACAGCTGATGAAACATAATCCATCATTTAAAGTAAGAACCATCGCAATGTGACAAGATAAACGAGGGACTAAAAGGATGTGAGGCTGATCAAGTTTGATCTCAATCAGGCAGGTTGATATTGCTGAAACTAAAGACAATAAGGACATCAGCAAGATCGGTAACTTAATGAATCTACCCAAAGGATGCCACCCTTAGGTAGAGCTGATAACTTAACCTTAATCTAATTTGAGCAGTGGAGGTCGAACTTAACGGATGCAGCCGTACTTAAACTAGATAAGGATCAATAACTAGCTTATACTAGAGCTCGCAAGAGGTCGGCCGAACCAATGTAGCCTTACAAACAGAGGTATAAGCCATGATGGTACTTATAGACAAGCCGAAGGTCAGTCGGACCGATGCAGCCCTGCTTGTTGAAGAACTCACCGAGATCTACACTACTCCTACTCCTAAGGGTTGGCGTGAAGCTAAAAAAGTAATTAGTATTGATTGATTGGATTCTTTTCTTTTTACAATAGCCGAGGTCCAATATTTATACCCGAAACCTAAGCACGAATCCTACTCAAGTATGACTCATTACAATCTTTGGTATAAGAGAAAACATTTCTAACATAAGATAACTTGGACCCTAATCTTTCCCTTTCTGTAGAGTCCGACATGTCTTTCCCGACACCAACCGTAGCTCATTGACGTTATCTGCTTATGTCATCCAAAGAGAGCTGATCCTAGTGTCGCATCTAAATTAGCTGATATCGATACTTATGCAATCGATTCCTTGATGACATAACATTGGAGGCTTCGAGTTCCCGCGTTCTTCTTCCCAAATTTTGGTGTAAACAGATCCTAAATGTGATCACACTCGCTAAGTGTCTCGATCACTAAACCGAAAAGCTCCTATCAATTTCACCTTTGCCTTGAGCTTTTTGTTTTTCTCTTTCTTCTTTTCCAAGTCCAAGCACTTGATCATCACCATGGCATCACCGTCATCATGATCTTCACCATTGCTTCACCACTTGGAATAATGCTACCTATCTCATGATCACATAGATGAACTAGGTTAGCACTTAGGGTTTCATCACATCACCAAAATCAAACTAGAGCTTTCAATCTCCCCCTTTTTGGTAATTGATGACAACCCTTACACAAAGATATGAATTGAAATTGAATTGAATCCATGTTGCTTGCCCAAGCATATTTACCATGTGTAAAAGGATGTGGAGAAGTTTCATGAACCCCGAATGGTGGCAATTGCTCCCCCTACATATGTGCTAAGAGTTTGGATAGAGCTTGCACATATGTTTAGATAGGAAATGTAGGAGTCAATGTCTACCAAATGATGCTAAGGTATAAGAGATGGACCTTTGAAGCGTGATACCAATCGGAGTGCACCAATATACCATCCTTAGCACCATGAGTAACTAGACATCCACAAAAAAACTAGAATACCCCGTGAGATCAACATTAGAAGTAAGGGTCTAGTTTTCATAATATGAGCATGAGTCTAGTTACTTAACCTATGCATGCTAGTTTTTCATTTCATCATTCAAACCTACAACTAGCATACACCACACAAGCATGGATATTGAAATTTAAAACTTGTGCCATGCAAGCAAATATATGAAATGCACATTCAAATGCATCCACCAAGTTTATGAGCTTGCTCTCCCTACTTGTGTACTCAAAATTTTAATTGATCCTTTCTTTGTCATATCTCTCCCCTATGTCAATTTCTCAATTTCTCCCCCTTTGTTATTTTTTCACTATCTTTATACACTATTTCTCCCCCTTTAGCATCAATGACCACAAAGGTTTAATTTTAAATAGGTTGAGATTATCAATGTCAATCAATGGGGTGAGGACCATTTTCCCAAATTTGGTCCAATCTAGAACATTTGCCAAAGATATTTAACTCGGTTTGATCCAAGGACAAGCTTCTTCACACCTCCAAATAAGGGTTATCTTGTACCACATTGAGTTAAACACTTAGAGCCCATTTTCTAGATCAAACACTAGGTTTACAAGCCCACAAACATGTCATATGCTACCACTAGATCAAGTCAAGTATAGAAGCAATAGTGGTACAATACAATCATCAAATTCATTTGATTTTCATGAATGAGCCTATTTAATGTGAAAAATGACTAGATGCACTAAACATGTCCTTAGCAAAGGATGTAAGCATGCCAATCAATTTTTACCTTGGATTGCTTGAAGGAGAGGCATGTCATATAAGTGAGGGTGCATCAACACATATCTGAAAAATCCAATATGTTCAACTCATTCCTTAGCTTGCAAAACCTTTTCTCATCCAATGGCTTGGTGAATATATCGGCAAGTTGATCTTCGGTGTCTACACTCTCAATGCAAATGTCCCCTTTTTGTTGGTGATCTCTTATGAAATGATGGCGGACATCAATGTGCTTTGTTCTTGCATGTTGAACCGGGTTGTTGGTTAACTTGATTGCACTCTCATTGTCACATAGCAATGGCACTTTCTTGAATTTGATTCCAAAGTCATTCAAGGTGGCCTTCATCCAAAGTATTTGTGCGCAACAACTACCGGCGGATATGTATTCGGCATCGCGGTTGATAATGCAACACTATTTTGCTTCTTTGATGACCATGAAACAAGTGATCTTCCCAACAATTGGCATGTGCCTGAGGTGCTCTTCCTTTCAACCTTGCATCCCACATAATCTGAGTCAGAGTAACCAACTAGCTCAAATTTTGCTCCTTTGGGATACCACAAACTATCATTTTGTGTATGCTTCAAGTACCTCAATATTCTCTTTGTAGCCTTCAAATGACTTTCTCTTGGTGAGGCTTGAAATCTTGCACACATGCATACACTAAACATAACATCTGGCCTTGATGCGGTCACATAGAGTAGACTTCCAATCATAGACGGATACAATTTTTGATCCACCATATTGCCACTTGCATCACTATCCAAGTTGTCATTTGTCCCCATTGGTGTGTTAATGGCTTTGCTATCACTCATGCCAAATTTCTTGAGCATGTCTTTGATGTACTTGCCTTGACTCACGAATATACCATTCTTCAATTGCTTGATTTGAAGACCAAGGAAGTAACTTAACTCTCCAATCATAGACATTTCAAACTCACTAGCCATGATCTTTCCAAATTCTTCACAAAAGTCTTGATTGGTTGATCCAAATATGATGTCATCAACATAGATTTGCAACACAAATAAGTCTTTGCCAATCTTATTGGTGAAAAGAGTGGTGTCAACCTTGCCCATCATGAACCCTTTAGAGAGTAGGAAGTCCCTCAATCTCTCATACTATGCTCTAGGTGCTTGCTTCAAGCCATACAATGCCTTCTTCAACTTATACATATGGTTGGGCTTCTTGTCATCTTCAAAACCGAGAGGTTGCTCAACATATACTTCTTCATTGATGTAACCATTGAGAAATACACTCTTGACATCCATTTGAAAGAGCTTGATGTTGTGGGCACAAGCATAGGCTAATAAGATTCTAATTGCTTCCAATCTAGCAATCGGGGCATATGTTTCTCCAAAGTCAAGACCTTTAACTTGTGTATATCCTTGTGCTACCAATCTTGCTTTGTTCCTTACCACTATCCCATCTTGATCTTGCTTGTTTCTAAAGACTCATTTGGTTCCAATCACATTGTGTCCCTTTGGTCTCTCTACTAACTCCCATACTTGATTTCTTGTGAAGTTATTCAATTCTTCATGCATAGCATTCACCCAATCAACATCCTTCAATGCTTCATCTATCTTCTTTGGTTAAATGGATGACACAAATGAGAAATGCTCACAAAATAAAGCCAATCTTGATCTAGTTTGTACACCTCTAGAAATATCTCCAATTATAGTGTCCAATGGATGATCCCTTGCAATATTGGTTGGTTGGAGGATTGGAACTTGATTGCTTGCACTTGTTTGATCATTGAGTTGAGATGATGCACTAGCCACTTGATTTTGTTCATTCTCATGAGAGCCATTTGTACTAGCTTGATTTGTATCATCTTGCAAATTTGTGTTAGAGAGCACTTGCACTTGATCATCTTCATCATCATTCATTTGCCTAGCTCAATTCACCAACATCCATGTTCTTCATGGCATTTGAAAGTTGAATGCCTATCCAAGTTCTCATTCTCTTCTTGTGAACCCTTGGTTTCATCAAATTCAACATCATGAACTTTCTCAAGAGTACCACTATCCAAATTCCAAACTCTATATGTTTTGCTAGTAGTTGAGTATCCAAGTAGGAATCCTTCATCACATTTCTTGTCAAATTTGCCCAATCTAGTGCCTTTCTTTAAGATATAGCATTTGCAACCAAAGACACGAAAATATGCAATGTTGGGATTTCTACCATTCAAGAGCTCATAAGGTGTCTTCTCTTTCAATGGGTGACAATAGAGGCGGTTGCTACTATAGCAAGCCGTGTTGATAGCTTCGGCCCAAAAAGATTCACTCACATTGTACTCACGATGCATAGACCTTGCCATATCAATGAGTGTTCTATTCTTCCTCTCAACAAGGCCATTTGATTGTGGAGTGTACTTGGCTGAGAATTGATGTCTAATTCCAAATTCATCACACAACTCATCAATTCTAGTGTTCTTGAACTCACTACCATTGTCACTTCTACCTCTCTTGATCGTTGTTTCAAACTCATTGTGAATGCCCTTGATAAAAGATTTGAATGTTGTGAATACATCACTCTTGTCCACTAGAAAGAATACCCAAGTGTATCTAGTGTAATCATCCACTATCACAAAGCTATATTTGTTTCCACCGATGCTAGTGTATTATGTTGGCCCAAACAAGTCCATGTGCAATAACTCAAATGCTTTACTAGTGCTCATCATGCTTTTCTTAGGATGGGTATTTATAACTTGTTTTTTGGCTTGACAAGAGCTACAAAGCTTATCTTTCTCAAACACCACATCTTTCAAGCCTTTAACCAAGTTATGCTTGACCAATCTATTTAATTGTTTCATTCCAACATGACCAAGTCTTCTATGCCATAACCGACCCATGCTAGACTTAGTGAACAAACATGTAGATAATTGAGCTTCACTAGCATTGAAATCAACCAAGTATAGATTCTCATATCTAAAGCCCTTGAAGATCAAGTTAGAGCCATCCACACTTATGATCTCTACATCATCTACCCCAAAGATGCATTTAAATCCAAGATCACACAATTGAGCCACGGATAGCAAATTAAAGTTTAAGCTCTCTACTAGCAACACATTGGATATGCTCATGTCATTGGATATTGCAATCTTACCAAGCCCTTTGACCTTGCCTTTGCCATTGTCACCAAATGTGATACTATCATAACAATCATTGCCATTTGTGGGGGTATTAACCCCTATACCCTTACGGCTAGGCTTGGGCCGGCCTGGACCAGGGGGTCTGGCCCACTAGAAGATGACGCGTGGCCTGGCCAATCTGTTCGGAGTCTCACGCAAGGAATCAAGGTAGATTTGGAGATCAAGCAAGATCCTGGTTGGTTAGAATAGGAATCCTTATTCGGCCACCTATGGCAATTGTAACTGGTTAGGATTAGTTTCTAGATCTGTAACCCTGCCCCCTAGGCTATATAAGGCGGGCAGGGGACCCCTCTAAAAACATCTCTCATTGACATACAGCAATACAATCAGACGCGGGACGTAGGTATTATGCCATCCCGGTGGCCGAACCTAGATAAAACCTCATGTCTGTCTTGCGTCACCATCTTGTTTGTAGCTTGCGCATCTGTCTGCCGATAATCTACTACCTTGGGCATACCCCTAGGTAGACTGCCGACCATATTTTGTCGATAATGGCGCGCTAGGTAGGGGGTGTGCATACTGCTTCCTAGAAGAACAAGATGGTCATCATCCCCGGATCCATGGCTACGCCGAACGGCCTCACGTTCACCGTCGGCCAGATCACCTGGACTACTGGCTCCGACAACTTCACCGCCATGACCACGGAGGAGGCGCGGATCCGATCTGCGTTGACCACTACTTCATCGGCATCGGCTACGGCTCTAACCATGTTGGATCTGGCTCTGGCTACACCAGCATCATCTCCGATCACGCCGACAACTCGTCGCTCGCTTCCTCGCTACAAAGGGAGGCAGATCGATAACACCGACCTGCTTGACTCCATCGATCGGGTCGGCACCAAACTTGCCAAAACACTAGCTCAAGTAAGTTCGATTCAAAGTCAACCTAATGAGCAGGTAACCATTACCCACAATAGATCTACCCGACCAGCTCGGGCCAGTCGTCCTGCACGACTCGGTACGGATCTCGTGGTCACATCTACTCCTGAAGGGTGCTCCATTCGTCGCCTGCCAGCCCCCACGATGGGTCTCCGGATCTCCGAGTACGAAGCCTCGATGGAGAACTACCAGGCTCAGCCCTACGGCCTGCGAAACTCTGCTTCCAACTATGCGTGCAATATGCAATGATCTTGGCCAAAACCACGCAACTTCGTCAACATGGTCCGGATTGAGGAGTACCAAGAAGGATTGGTCCACACAGTTCAAGAAGATGGCTCAAGCTCCCCGTCCAGCACTGCATCTAATGGCTCCATCCACACCGAGCTCCAGCATCATGACAATGAGGGCGTTGAATACGATCTGGATATCCCAGACCACGCCCCGGGGTTCCCATGATTCCCATCCTTCCCACCAAGACGAGGAGACTTGATCAATGTTGTCAGTAATGACAAACCACCGGCAGTTGGCAAAACAGAACAAGAAAGGCTGGCATGCAAAGCACGCAATATTGATCGGTTTAATCGTTGGCAAGTCAAAGCCGAGGTGGAAGAGGAGGCACGACGCATACGGGTCCAGCCACGCGACCTTAACAATGCCTTTGACAGGGTGGGGGACAAGCAGGTCTTCAGGACTCCAAGCGCCAACGTAGCTATTGCTATGGCGACAATGCAACGACTACCCAATACCCCGGAAATCCAGGCAGTTCGAGATGATATACAAGCTTACCTGACGGCTGCTATGGCCCAGACCGCAGAGATTGTGAATCAAGCTCGGGCTCCATCCGTCTCAGTTGAATCAAGCTACAGTCGCCAATACTCAAGTCACTCACAGCCACCCAACCAACGTGGCTCGCACAACAACGACCCATCAGACAACCGTCAAGGTGGAAACGGTGGTCATGATGGTGGTCGGGACGACAACCGCCGTAACTACTGGGATGAAAACCGCCGAGACAACCGCGACAATCGTCGTGATAAACACGGTCGCAGGGTTAACCAGGGTGGCAATCGGGGTCACCGTGATGGCAATAACGACCTCTGCCATTCCCTCGGAGAACGCGATCTGCGCGATCGCATTAACCAAAGAGCCAACGATCGTGCATCCCACGAAAGCTATCGTCGTATGGAATATGATACTACCCACGGCCCTCTGGGTTTGAAGCAGTTTACTCCACACCTTCGCCAAGTCATATGGCCCAAGAACCTCAAGCTCAAAAAACTTCAGAAGTACGATGGCAAGGAGAACCCCGAATTATGGGTCATGCTCTACGAAACCGCGTGCAGATCAGCCATGGCTGACGAGCACATCATGTCTAATTACTTCCCAGTCGCCGTCGGCCATGCAGGCCACCAATGGCTGGTTAGCTTGCTGGTGAATTACTTTGATTCTTGGCAAGAGCTCAAGCAAGCATTCATCGACAACTTCATCGCTACTTGCGAGCAACCCGGCAACAAATATGATCTACAGCGGATTTGAGATCGCAAAGATGAGCCACTACGCGAGTACAATCTCCGACAATGAGGCAATCGAGGCTTTCATCACTGGTCTCCACTTCCACGATGCCCTAAGGGACAAGCTCCTCCTCAAGAGACCTGAATCGGTCACAGTGCTCCTAGCCACTGCTAAAAAATATGCGGATGCCGATGATGCTAAAAAGATAATCGTCGAAGAAGCAGCAAGGGTTCCATGCTCCGACCACCCTCCACACCGCGATGACTACCGTGGCAACCGTGGTCGGAATGACAATTTTGATCGCCGCAACCAGCGCAACGATTCCCGTGACCACCGCGACCAGCGTAATCAGCGGCATAATCGCCGTGACGATTACAGGGGCAAGCGTGCTCGGGAAGACGACGGCGAAGTCAACATCGTTAAAAAAGGTGGCGGATGTCGCAATTACGAAGAAGACTACACCAAAGCGTTGAAAGGACCCTGCCAGCTCCATCCCAAGTCAAACCATACCATGGAGGATTGCCGTGTTCTCAAATCCATCTATACGCACCAACAGGCTCTAGATAAATCCAACAAGCCTAATGATGCAGGGGTGCAGCATGACGAGGACAACGATGACGAAGATGCAGATCCCCGTCACAAGTACGTCAAGCCAACCGATCGTGTCCATACCATCATTGGGGGCAGAGTGTCCATCGAGACCAAACGAGAGCGCAAGCTGCTCGCTCGCGCCTGCCTAAACGTGGCCAATGCCGACAACCTCATCGCCGATCCATGGCTCCCTCCTTGGTCTCACCGTGAGATTTCCTTCAGCAGAAAGGACCAATGGGCTGCAATACCTGAGCCAGGGTGTTTTCCTCTGGTTCTCGATCCTTGTATCAATAAGGTTTAGTTCGATAGAGTGCTAATTGACAGCGGCAGTTCCATCGATATTCTGTTCAAGAACAGTTTGCTGGCCCTGAAGATAACCCAGGCTTATCTCAAGCCATACGAGGCATAGTTCTGGGGTGTTCTCCCTAGACAGAGCTCCACACCTCTCGGGCAGATCACGCTACCTGTGCAATTTGGTACTCCAGACCACTTCCGCGCTGACTATGTCAACTTCATGGTCGCTGACTTCGAAGGCACCTACCATGCTATCCTTGGTCGACCAGCGCTCACCAAGTTCATGGCCATACATCACTACATGTATTTGGTGCTCAAGATGCCTACTGAGAAGGGGGTTCTAACTCTTAGGGGCAACGTATACATAGCTTACACCTGCGAGGAGGATAGCTTCAAAATAGCAGAGGCTCACGACCTCTCTATTCGCATGGCCGAGACCACGCTCGACGCCAAGAAGACCCTAGCCGACCACCTGGAGATTCCAGAGCTTGAGGCCCCACGCAAGAACATCAAGTCCAAAGAGCACAAAGCGATCCAGCTAGTCGACGGCGATCCCAGCAAAACGGCCCTTATCGGGGCCAACCTAGATCCTAAATAGGAAGACGCGCTCATCAGATTCTTGAGGAGCAACATGAGCGTGTTCGCATGGAAACCCACTGACATGCCCGGTGTTCCCCGGAACTTGATCGAGCACTCCTTAAATGTCGATGGCAAGGCTAAACCTATCAAGCAGAAGCTATGACGGTTCGCTCGCGACAAAAAGGAGGCTATTAGGGTAGAAGTTACACGACTTTTGGCAGCCGGATTTATCAAAGAAGTGTATCATCTGGAGTGGTTAGCCAACCCGGTTCTTGTACGCAAAAAGAATAATGAATGGAGAATGTGCGTTGATTACACCGATCTCAACAAACACTGCCCTGAAGACCCCTTCGGCTTACCTCGCATAGACAAGGTCGTAGATTCAACTGCCGGTTGCAAGTTGCTTTCCTTTCTCGATTGCTACTCTGGTTATCACCAGATCGCTCTCAAAAAGGACGACCAGATCAAGACATCCTTCATCATGCCCTTCGGCACCTACAGCTACACGACCATGTCGTTCGGGATCAAGAATGCTGGGGCTACCTATCAGCGCGCCATATAGGCCTGCCTCAAAGACGAGATAAAAGACGACCTCGTCGAGGCTTATGTTGATGATGTAGTTGTTAAAACCAAGGAAGCATATACCCTTGTTGACAACCTCGAATGTACCTTTGCAGCTCTTAACACATTCCAATGGAAATTAAACCCAAAGAAGTGTATCTTTGGTGTTCCATCTGGTATACTGCTCGGCAATGTCATCAGTCGCGACAGCATATGCCCTAACCCAGAGAAGGTAAAAGTTGTCTTGGACATGAAGCCGCCCAAAAAGGTGAAGGATGTTCAGAAGCTTACCGGATGCATGGCCGCCCTTAGCCGTTTTATATCAAGATTAGGCGAAAAAGGACTACCGTTTTTCAAGCTACTCAAAGCATCCGAGAAGTTTGAGTGGTCGGAGGAAGCAGACGTTGCCTTTACATAGTTCAAACAATTCCTTACATCACCTTTGGTCCTCACTGCTCCTGGAGAAGATGAAACCCTCCTGCTTTACATTGCGGCAACTAATCGAGTGGTCTCCACTGCCATGGTGGTCGAACGCGATGAGCCTAGCCACGTATACAAGGTACAGCGACCAATCTATTTCATCAGTGAGGTACTCAACGAATGCAAGACCAGGTACCCACAGATTCAGAAGCTGATCTATGCCATACTGATTACATCCTAAAAGTTGAAACATTACTTTGATGGATATCATGTGGTGGTCATGACCGAGTACCCTCTGGGAGACATCATTCGCAATAAGGATGCCAACGGGCGCATCGTCAAATGGGCAATGGAGCTATGCCCTTTCTCCTTGGAATTTGCAAGCCGTACTACAATCAAGTCTCAGGCACTTGTCGATTTCATCGTCGAGTGGACAGACTTAAGCACACCTGTTTCTCATGGGCCCGCCGAGTATTGGAAGATGTACTTCGACGGCTCTCTCAACATCGATGGCGTAGGAGCAGGAGTCCTTTTCGTATCGCCATCTAAGGAGCAGCTCCAATACGTCCTTAGGATTTATTTCCCGGCATCTAATAACACTGCCGAGTACGAAGCATGCCTACATGGTCTGCGCATTGCGGTCAAGCTCAGTGTCAAACGTCTCTATGTCTATGGAGACTCGGCTCTGGTCATCAACCAACTCAACAAGGACTAGAATACGACCAGCGAAAAGATGGACGCATATTGCAAATCGATCAGAAAGTTGGAAGGCAAGTTCTACGGCATCGAGTACACACATGTGGTCCGGGACAAAAATCAAGCAGCAGATGCGCTGTCAAAGTTAGGATCATCCTGAGCCAAAGTCCCACATGGTGTATTTGTTCAAGATCTATTCACGCCCTCCATCAAAGAAGAAGATCCCGTGGTCGACAAGCTTCCAGACCAGCTATTGGTGGCTACGGTTCTGGCGTCAAGCACCACCAAACCACCTCTGACCACTAAGGAGCCTGACTGGAGAGTACCTTTCATCAAGTACCAAACAGATGGTAGCGGTTACACCGATCGGACAGAAAACGAATGCCTGATGCGTCGCAGTAAGCAGTATCTTCTCGTAGATGGCAAATTGTGGCGCAAGAACGCGAAGGAGGAAATCTTGATGAAGTGTATAACTCAGGAGGATGGTGAACGTCTCCTAGACAAAATCCACTCCGGCTCCTGTGGCAACCATGCAGCCTCGAGAACGCTGGTGGGCAAGGCTTTCCGAGCAGGGTTCTATTGGCCGTCAGCCGTAGCTGATGCAGAAAAGCTAGTCTGTCATTGTGAAGGTTGTCAGTTCTTCGCCAAGAGAATCCACGTACCAGCACATGAGATTCAGACAATACCAGCCTCTTGGCCCTTCGCATGCTGGGGACTGGATATGATTGGGCCTTTCAAACCGGCCCCTGAGAAATTTACATGCGTCTTTGTGCTGATCGATAAATTCTCCAAGTGGATAGAGTACATGCCCCTGGTCAAGGCATCTTCAGAAAAGGCTATTGCGTTCATCGACCAGGTCATCCATCGCTTCGGCATACCCAACAGCATCATCACTGATATGGGTACTCAGTTCACCGGGAACGCTTTTTGGGACTTCTGCGATGAAAGGAGCATAGTAGTAAAATACGTCTTGGTGGCGCACCCTAGAGCTAATGGACAGGTCGAGCGGGCAAACGGTATGATCTTGGATGCACTTAAGAAGAGGATGTACAGAGAGAATAACAAATCTCCCGAAAGATGGCTTAAAGAGTTGCCAGCCGTGGTCTGGGGTCTCAGAACCCAGCCCAGTCGCAATACTTTATGGTTTATGGCGCTGAGGCAGTGCTCCTAGCAAATATAGCCTTCAGATCAGCATGGGTAGAAAACTTCGACGAAGACAAGGCCAATGAAGTACGAGAGCTAGAAGTGAATAGTACAGAAGAGAAGCGGCTCGATTCTTGTGTACGTACAGCCAAATACCTTGCTGTTTTGCGTAGGTACTACAACAAGAACGTCAAGGAGCGGTTCTTCATGGTTGAGGACCTGGTCCTGAAGTGGAAGACAAATTAGGCTGGCGTCCATAAACTCGTAACCCCATGGGAAGCACCCTTCATGATCAAGGAGGTTACACGCCCAACATCTTATAGGTTAGCTCACCTAGACGGTACAGACGTACCCAATTCATGGCACATCGACAAGCTTAGGCGTTTCTATGCTTAACTACTAAGCTCCGTACCCCTCTTGTACTTCTGATTTAATTCAATAAAGCTATTATGATTTCTCCGACCACTCTAATGTGTCATTTTGAAGTCTATTGTTATTCTAACTTTACCAGTTGAAACCGACCACCATTCCTTCTCAGGTTTTCAGAGCAGGCCCTGTCTCCGGTTCCTCCCAACGCATGCATGGGATCCGCTCTCTACGCTACGGGTGATCGGTAGGCGCTCTCTGGTTTGACTTGTGTGTTTTTACGTGTGGACAAGCTACGTACAACACACTCCGACCACAAAACAAACCAGGGCCATACAAACCTTTCAGGATGACGTGTCAACTAGAACTGATACAACTAAACAGAACGCCAACATGTTCTAACTTAGTTACATCAAACGATATCCAAGCTTAAACACGTTTTTAACAAAGCAAACAAGCTTATATTGAGATACAGTTACGTTATTACAAGCTTGCCTGAAAAGGTCCAAGTTTACAATAACACAACTACATCTTCTTCTATAGCTACAGCCTACACTATTGGCTGGTCGAGGCACGCGGCTCCTACTGCTCGCAATGCCTCAATTCGAGCTCGGGTCTCTGGGACTCTAGCACTGAACGAGCTAAAGAAGATGGCCCCATTGTCGCCTGGCTGGTCGAGACCTCAGGCTTCATCGATTGGCTTGAAAATGACAACGCTCCCAGCTGACTTGTTGACGGCGTTGCTTGTATGGGTGGTGTCGCACCTCCACACAGGTTAATATCACTAATTATCTTCGCCGACAAGTCCAGCTGGGTTATCCGTAGCTCCTCAGCCTTGTCTGGATCTACCTCCTTCGGGTATCCAGCCTCTAGGCGCTTGAGATCGATCAAGGGGTAGTGAGCACGTACCATGCTTAGCACATGTGCGCCTGTGTACTCACCCGCCTCCTTCACGAACTCCTGGAACCATCCCCACGCCTTTCGGCATCTCTCGATCAGTCCTGGCTGCGGCGTCCTTGGCACGTCCTCTGTTAGCGCCGGATCGATGAGGTCAAGGACCGGCAAAATGCCCGTTGCCACCTCCTGGCACCGGTTTCTCCAGGTGTCATGATCCTTGGTGATCTCTTGGCACTGCGCTTTCCAACCGTCATGGTCTTTTATCATGGCCTCCAGATGCTTCTTCGCATTGATTTTTATAACTGCAAGCCGTACATGCTGTTCAGACGCTATATTACGTCAAACTATGGTAGGCAACCAAAATAAGCAAAGGGGTTTGGAAAACTTACTTTTCAGCTCCTCTGTCATCTTGGTCGTGTGGTCCCGGAGCTGCGACTGGTCATGCGCCAGTTTTCTATTGTCCTCTTTCAGGTGATCACACTCCACGACCGCACGACTGTTCTCCTCTCGGAGACGGGCCACTTCGGCTTCTAAGCCTGCACTACAGCTGTTACTACCAACAACGCAACAATTGTCAGTATTTGTTGTGATAAAGTGGCTACTTACTTGTTCTTTCCTGCTCTTTATTACTGAGCTGAACGACCAGTTTTTGGTTCTAGGACTCTTTCTCCGTCTTCTCATGGTTGGCGGTTTCAAGTCGCTGGCGCAAGCGTTCCACCTCCGCCGTCAGCTCCTTGTTGCTTGCAGTGATCCCCTCGATCTGGTCGAAGCATTTCTTGCAGTACCTTGTGGTCTTCATTAAGTCCTGTGTGCAGATAGCTAAGTAAGACAGCTTGACTAGACAGCAAGATCAGGTGGTGAAGCTAAGCCTACCTGGACCTCCGTCACCAGCCGTTTCACCGCCCGTTCAACTTTCTTGGTCTCTTCGACCTCTGGGATTTCCTCGTGAACAACCCATTGGTCGTTCCGCCAACGTGACACATACACATGTTGTCGCTTGTCCTGTGGATGGCCCAGGACCTCCTCCACTTCGTCCTCTTCGGGCTCTTCTTCGGGTCTCGGTGCTGGTCCGGAGTTAGCAGCTTCTGCGATCACTATGGCCTTCCCACGGGCTGCAGCATCGACAAATGTGCTCTGTGCTCTCACCTCTGGCCGCTGCTCCTCAGTCTATTCTGTTACCCTTGATGCTGAGGTGTTGCCCTCGGCAAGTTCAGCGCTCGGAGCACTCATGCTTGCCTCGGCTCTTCCCTCGACCCCCTGCTCGGGGACTATTGTCTGACTGTTTGTTTGCTGAGGCCCCGATGGATCTTCTGCTATGGGTTCCTCAATGGCCGGCTGCTGGGCAGTCTATTCTGAACTTACTGGCGGAGCCATGCCACTCCCAGCTAGCTAGTCCAGACTTTCGGTGGACGCTGAACTAGTACATCCGAGATAAGTTCAAAAGGCAATTATATTCAATGCAAATTGCTAGATTACATCGAGTTCACAAATACTTACATGTTGGAAGCATGGAATGACGTGGTGAAGGTGCGTCTCTTTGGCCGTGCTTGCTCCACATGCTGTGCGGGTGACTCCTGGTCTCCCTCTACATCCAGCACTGTCGCTGGGCCTTGGTGCTCAACCCTCCACCGCTTGTCCTTCGCGCAGCAGTGGTCGGCGATGTAGGTCTCACCGGCACGGAGGAGCCACCTTGGTCCATCGACTCCAGTTGCCTTCTCCTCTTTCGAGGGATGAGTCAAAAGGTGCCTGCATCCTCTCTCTCCTCTGCGTCATCGTCTGACAAAGTAAAAATCGCCTAACGACGTTTGCTGGCTGCCGGCTGCTTACCAACAGCTTTGGCTGCTGCCTCCTCTCCAGCTCAGAGCACCGCCCAGTCAACATCCTCGATCCTGATGTTGGTCTAGGTAGCTGGGACAGCTCCTTGTGGACAATCTACTCCAGGGGGTGGCGACACAAACACTGTCGCTCTATCCTGACCATTAATCTGGGAAACAAATGGGAGCGAACACAGTAAGTTTCTACCATAATATGAGACTACGGGTACAAGGCAAGATGAGTTACCTTCGGGGGAGGTCAGGCGAGCTTGAAAGCGTGCTCGATGTCGCTCAATCTGACATAATTTGGATCAGCTAAGTTAAATAGCTCTCCAATTCGGGCTCTGACTTTGTTTTTGTCAAGCGCCCCCTGCCTCGTCCTCGTCGGGTCCGTGCTACCTTCATACTCATAGCCAGGATGTACCCTCCTCTGGCAGGGCTAGATCCGCCAGCTGATGAAGCTCCCGACCACGCTCAGGCCATCTAGTTTTTTCCACGGGATCATCCCAAATATTTCTGGAATTTGTTCCAGGTGCTCAGGCTTCTCTGACCAGCTTATCCTCTTCTCATGGAATGTACCCCACGTTGCACAGTGTGATCGTGTTCGGCTCTTCGTGGATGTAGAACCATTTCTTGTACCAGTCATCAAGCGATGTGTTCCATGGGTAGTGTAGGTACTGGGCTTTCATGCCATCACGGAGGTTGAGGTACACACCTCCGGCTATCTTTGAGCCGCCACTTCCTTTCTTCCGCAGACAGAAAAGATGGCGGAAAAAATCGAAATGGGGCTGGAAGCCGCCATATCCTTCGCAAAGATGAATGAAAGTGGCAACAAGGAGGATCGAGTTGGGATGCAGATTGCAAATCCCAATCTCGTAGTAAAGACAGAGCCCCTGAAGAAAAGGATGTACCGGAACCCCAAATCCCCGTTTGAAGAAGTCTTCGAACACCATGATCTCACCTGGTTGTGGATCGGGGTACCCCTCGCCCTCCGGCGCACGCCATCTGTAACACCTCTGGTGTTTTGACCTATTATTAAAATTTGACATGTCATCATATGCATTGCAAAGCATTCATAAAGTAGAAAATGTTGAATGCATTCACTAAATAAGCTTTATTTCCTAATGTTGTTATTTTATGTGATGTGATTCAAAACCCTAAATAAAGATCATGACCATAAGAGTCAAAATTCATGTGATCATGTGAGACCATGTGTTAATTGACTCAAATAACCCTAATGGGCCATGTTACTGGTCAAAAATTAAAGTTAAGTCAAAAGGTAAACAAATCAAATTTGAATTTAAATTCCAATTATAAAAATCCTTTTTGCCTCTTTTGTATAATTCAAAATCCTTTTGGAATTTGGGGTTGTGACAAAAAGCAAAGTTGAAACTTATGTTATTAGCATCAACTTTGGTATACAAAGTTTTTAAAGTTTACATATAAAATTTGAAGTAATTGTGAAATGATTCAAATGCTCAAATGCACCCCAAATTCAAATTTCAAAATGGAGGCAGAATTTGAAAATATTCGTTAAAACAAAGTTGTAGAGTTTGAAAAGTTGAGCAACTTTCATTTTTGGAGATTTACAACTTCCTTAGAAAATTTGGGAGTAATCTGTAAAATGAGCTCAGTGGCAATTCTGTAATTGTGGGTGAACAGTACACGGTCACCGCCCCACCGCCGGCGTCCTTTCTCTGATCTTCCAGGCGCGCCTGCGACCGCCCTTGGCTTCGCGCTGGTGCGGGGAGCACGCTGCGTGTCGATTCCACGTGCTCCTGGCCGAGCTATAAGACCCAGACGTCGTCGTTGGCTTTTCTTTCCTTCCCTCTGTTTTCCCGACACCGTCGTCTCAACTCCGGCGAGCTTCTCTCGTCTCCTCAGCGCAAGATAGCCCCGAAAAAACTGTGCCCTAGTTCTGCCTGCTCCTTGCGCATCCGACCGAGCTGTTGCTACCGCTTGATTTCACCGAAAGCTCGTTGTCCACGTTCATCTTCCTCGCGGCCGGCGACCTCAACGGAAACTCCGATTCACCGTAGCCAGCATCGTCCGGTGAGCTGTTGCCCTTTCTTGTTGACTCTACGGCTTCATCTCGATGTTGTAGTACTTATTCCACTCTTGCCTGCTCTTTTTGCCCACTGCAGTTGCCGTAACACCGTCGTCGACGAGGTCCGCTCCGCCGTGATCCCGGTCACCGTCGAAACACGTCACCATAGCTCATTCGATCTCGCTCGTTGCTTCAACACATTCGGGGTGAGCCACTGATGCTTCCTAAACTCTCTGTTTCACCGTTACCGGCCTTGTTTCGCCAGCGTAACGCTACCGTGCCACCGCATCTGCCATGGCCGGCGTCAGCCTTGTTCCATGTCGTAATCAACCTCCAAAGTACCACAGATCGATGCGCCTAGTTCTTGTGAACATGTTGGTAGTTTGGTCGTCGCTGTTGGGCTCACCGGCGGCGAGTTAGCGCCGGTCAGTGTCGTTGATGCCACGGTCAATGCCAGAGGATAGGGATGACATGTGGGGGCCGGCTGTCAGTGAACGAGAGAGAGAGAATAGTGTATTTTGATATTTTCTAATTTTGAATAGTGCTAAATCTTTGGAAATTTGTAGGAAAATAATCATAGCTCCAAAAATTCTAAAAATTTGTGTGTAGATTCTGTACATGTTCTATTATGGTTTAAAAATTTGAAACTTGAAATTTGAATAAATTTTTAATGTTCAAAAATTCAGTCAATTAATTGATAAATGCAATTTCCATAATTTTTTTAGGTCACTGTATAGCTCCAAAAATTTTGAAATTTATTTTGGTACACTAATTTGTTATGAGGAAACTTACATAAAATTTTTAGGTCATTTGGAACAAGTTTATTTTTGGGCTTATTTCCAAATTAATTCAAAATTTAATAAAAGCAAACCCTAATTGTTAGGGTTAGGGTTTGATCTTGTTTGGGTCATGTTGTGTGACCAGTAGGGTTTCAAGATCAATTTGGTCAAGTCGCTTATGTCATAAACCCTTGATGTTAGTGTCAAGTAGTTTTGTTAATTTACAACTGTATCGCAAAGGAAAGTTGTATTCAAGGTGTGATTACATTTCATGTACCATGAAAGCATCATGTTTACATTATCATCATATTGAAGCATATGTTATTATTTCGTGTAGAATCCGAGAGTGAAACGATTCTAGTTGAGCAAGTTGTGGAAGAAGCCCCGGTTGTCACGGGATTCGATAATTGTGGTACTGATCCGGAACCAGAGATCGTCAACGAAGGCAAGCCCCGGTTTATACATTTAAACCATTACCTTGTTTACTTTGAAAAGTTTATCACCTATGTTACTTATTGCATCAAGTTGATTTATTCAAATGTTACCTACTTGATGCATTGCCTACCTTGTTAATTGTTTACCCTCCTTAAAGATGATTTCATTTACAAAGGCGTAGAATTGCTTAGTATGCTTCATGGTAGGCTTTCAAAGTAAAAGTTTCGATACAATCAAAGATGGCATACTGGCCCAAGAAAGAAAGAAGAAAGAATGAACTAGAGACTAGTTGGGTGACTTATCTTGAATGTTGGGTAATGTTGCCGACTATGTCGCTTAAGGGCCACTCATTGTGATCTTCTGAACGAGACACTTTGTAGTACTGGTCACATACTCCGGTAAGCCTACTTTGGCTAATCCGATACTAAGACAAATGCCCACGCACTGGGAGTGGTGAGATGGCGGGAGTAGCATGTACCCTCATGGCTTGAATGTGGCCAGATTTGAGGCATGTTGTGCTCTCGGGTGGCATGGAGACGGCTTAGTATGGGAAGATCCGGTAGTGAGGTTGATGTATGCAACATTAAGTTCTACATATGTCGTGTAATAAGGAATCCCCAGCTGGGACTTGAATCAATTCGAATTACCGGTGCTCCGCGGATATGGAGACTCGATTCATTATAGAAGCAATGCAGGACTGGTGAATTACTAAAACATAAGAAAAAGAATGGAATGAGAAGGATTGGAATATGTGATATGAATACTTAGTTTGAGATAATGAACTAAAGTACTTAGGGGTAAAACTCGAAAATAGGATCAAGAATAGTAAGCTTTTGGCAAAGAACTTTTGAATCTTTCTACATCCTTACCTTGACCCAACACCTGCATCCCTAAGACCTTCGCCCCTTTTACGTCAGGTCAGTCTTGTTGAGTACTTTTGTACTCAGGGTTTGTTAACCCTTGTTGCAGGTGAGTCGCATGCGCAGGCTTGTTTTGGTCCCTGCTGCATGTCAGTGTTTGAAGTCGATGATGATGAGGAATGATGAATGGCCTTTGGACAAGGCACTAGTTTGTGTGAAATAAATAATGTTAATATAATATTATCCCACTACTATGGTTGTATGATACTTATGGTTTTGTAAGTTTGAAACAACTGGTTTGTAATATTAAAACTTAAGTCTTCCGCTTTATAATCTCTGGTATGTATATTGAAAACTGTTGTAATCTGCAATGACTGTGATTGGGATCCTGTTTGGAAAAGATTCGTGGATGATTCGGGTTTCCCGAGGACACCCGACAGCCCTGTTAAGTTGTTGGGAACTTGTGTACGCTATCTGAGGTCTGTTGAGACATCGATAGGTGCACGTGGGCCTGATTTCTTAGGAGGTTCTGCCACAGCTGGTATTAGAGCAGGTCCTATCTAAGATCATTGTGGGTTACTTTTGAAAACCTTCAAACGGATTTGGATCAAAGAAATTAAACTGGATATTTTGAGTTCAAATTTCTTTCTTCTTCCCTCTGATCTAGCCTCAATCCTATCTTATTTGAAAGTGTGGCGGATAATATGATTAGGTTTGTCCTATGTATTAAAAATCTAGTACTTTTGATTGTATAAATCTATTGTACTCGGATTCGTAAGATCGATTCATGCATCATGCTTGAACACCGTGCATAATAGTTCCCCTTAAAAGTGGTTGGGTAAGTAATGTCAATCCCATTCTTGCTAACCTCCATTATCCTCAAGCTATCCTTATAGTCCTACCCTAACTTCTACAGGCTATGGCAAAGACCAAGATAACCGCACGCAAGTCCACTGGACCTCACAGAGTCCCTCGTCACCAGTTGGCACCGCGTAACCATGAGCTTGGTGAAGGAAGTTCCAAGACCCTAGGAGATGAAGGATCTTCAAGCAATCCCGCCAACATCGAGAACCTTACCAAGGAGCTCAACACTCTTCATCGAGCTCATGCCAAAGATCAAGAGAAGCTGGCAGAAATGGAAAGGGACATCACCAAGAATACCGAGTTGCGGAATGAAGCCTAGACACAAGAGGATGTGGCCAATGAACGCATCCATGAGTTGGAGTTCCACGTAGAAGACCTAGAGATGGACAACGCCATTCTTCACGAGAATGTCCACATGATGTACGCTCAACTTCATCCTCCTCATGGGGATGGTGAAGTTACAGATGAAGAAATGATTGTAGATCCAGGAGAAGTCGAGAATGAAGAAGAGGAGGAGGATCCTGAGGAGTTAGTGTACTTTTCCAATGAAGATGAGGTTGAGTCCGATATGGACACGGACGCCGATGACTGAGAGTTTGGAGTAGAAATAGTTCCTTTACTGCTTTTCTAGTAAACCAGGGTTGTCTTGTGGGATACAAGACATGTAACATAAATAAGAAACCCTTTATAGCATGAAACCTTTTAACTGCTTTCAATAAAATAATAATGTAAATAAATGAGTCTCTCTGACAGATGCCTCGTATTAACACCCGAACTGGTGCAAGTACTTCCCAAGACAATGATGAAGTCCCAAATCCTCCACCAATGCCTCTGACTATGGCAGATGCCATAACTGCACTCGTCTATGCAACGGCCGAGAACGCTAGGTTGTTAAGGGAAATGGCTCAGAACCAACAAGCACCACACCCTAATCATGGCCGCCGTAATAATGGAAATGACGAGACAACCTATATTGATTTTACTAACACACGTCCACCTATGTTCTCTAAGGCAGAAGAGCCTTTAGAAGCTGACGATTGGCTCCGGACAATGGAGCAAAAGTTTGAGCTAATTCGCTGTACCGAGATTCAAAAACCAAGGTTTGCGGCACAGCAACTCTGAGGAGCTGCTGGTGCCTGGTGGGCAAATTTGGTAGCTGTACAGTCCACTGGTCACCAAATCACCTGGATGGAGTTTAAGGATGCCTTCAGGGCACACTATATTCCAGATGGGGTGATGACCATGAAGTTAGAAGAGTTTCTGGCTCTTAAGCAAGGGGAGCACCCGGTGATGCACTATGTTGGGCATTTCAATCACCTATCGTAGTATGCTATAGAGTATGTGAATACTGACAGGAAGAAGAAGAATCATTTCATGAGAGGTCTGAACACCAAACTTCAGACCATGATGGCAACTTGTGGCAACGCAACTTATCATGAGACTGTCAACATTGCTATCGCTTCAGAGGAGAATTACCGCCGACACAAAGAGGCGAAGAAAAAGAGAGCATTTGCTTCTGGATCGTCGAGTGGAAAGCGTCAAAAGGTGGTCTACCATCCTTAGAATCATGGCCGTGCACCATTCTGCCCACAACAAAGCCAAAGCAGGCAGCAAATCTTCATTCGCCGTGCAACTAATACGTCGTATCCTAATCAAGCACCGCAGCAGCAAAATAATACAAATAATGCAAACCGCACTACTACTTCCCAGAATCACAATTATCCATGTTATAATTGTGGTAAAACCGGACACTTTTCTGAGAATGTCCGTATCCCAGGAAGAGTAATCCTAATGTACCTTAAGCCCCTGTTACTCAAGCTCAGAATCAGTACAAGGGCAATGCTTAGAATAGTCAGAAAGGTCAGGCTGAGAAGAAATCTGGAAGGGTCTTCTATACTCAGGTGGAATCTATTCCAGAAGGAGAACCAGTAATGATTGGTATGTTTCCCGTTGCTAAGCACCCTGCAATTACCTTATTTGATTCCGGTGCATCCCATACATTCATCAATCATACATTTGTTGTGAAGCATGGGATAACTATTGGGGAAACAAAAGAACCATATCATATACAGTCGCCCGAGGGATGACTCTGTACAAGGGAGATAGTTCAGCATGTACCTATTGATTTGGGAGGACATGAGTTCCCTACCAGCATGCTGATATTAAATGATCAAGATATAGATGTGATCCTTGGTATGAACTGGTTAACTCAACATGGGGCTATCATAGATGTCCTACGTAGAACCATAAGAGTAAATGTACCTGGCAGCAAAACCCAACTTCTCATCCAACTTCCCTTTCCTAAGAGTACAGTTGGAACAGTCTGTGCAACTACTGTTGAAGAAGTCAAAAACATTCCTGTGGTATGTGAATTTATGGATGTTTTCCCCAATGATCTGCCTGGACTGCCACCAGACCGAGATGTGGAGTTTATAATTGACCTAAAACCAGGAATGGCACCTATGTCTAGAAGAGCATATAGGATGCCACCCAAAGAACTAGCAAAATTAAAAATGCAACTACAAGAGTTGTTAGACAAGGGTTTCATTCAACCCAGTTCATCACCTTGGGGATGCCCTGCTATCTTCGTGAAGAAGAAGGACCAAACCTTAAGGTTATGTGTTGACTATTGGCCATTAAATGAACTCACCATAAAGAACAAATACCCCTTACCCTGAATTGATTTGCTTTTTGATCAACTTGCGGGAGCTAAGGTGTTCTCGAAGATAGACTTGAGATCAGGCTATCACCAGATTAAGATCAGACGAGAAGATGTGCCGAAGACAGCGTTTACTACCTGATATGGTCTGTATGAGTATTTAGTCATGTCTTTTGGGCTGACCAATGCCCCGGCTCATTTCATGTACCTGATGAACTCAGTTTTCATGCCCGAGTTGGATAAGTTTGTAGTGGTATTCATCGATGACATTCTTATCTATTCTAAGAGCAAAGAAGAACATGTAGAACATCTCCGCATTGTTCTACAATGATTAAGAGACCACCAATTATATGCCAAATTCAGCAAATGTGAATTCTGGTTAGAGGAAGTACAATTTCTAGGTCATGTGTTTCTGCTGAAGGTATAGCTGTTGATCCGAGCAAGGTAGAAGAAGTCCTTAACTGGAAAGCACCTACCACTGTTCATCAAGTTCGTAGCTTTCTAGGGTTGGTAGGTTATTACCGTCGGTTCATCCCTGACTTCTCCAGAATTGCGAAGCCAATTACTGGATTGCTGAAAAATCAAACAAAGTTTGTATGGTCAACAGAATGTGAGAAGGCCTTTCAAACATTAAAGAAGTTGTTAACAACTGCACCAGTATTAGCACAACCTGATATTGAGAGGCCGTTTGATATCTATTGTGATGCGTCTGGAATTGGTGTTGGTTGTGTTCTTATGCAAGAAGGCAGAGTCATAGCATATGCTTCCAGACAACTTAAGAAGCATGAAGAACATTATCCTACCCATGATCTTGAATTAGCCGCTGTTGTTCATGCACTCAAGGTTTGGCGACATTATTTATTGGGCAATATCTGTCATATCTATATGGATCACAAAAGTTTGAAATATATCTCCACTCAGTCAGAGCTGAATATGAGGCAAAGAAGATGGTTAGAACTTATCAAAGATTATGACTTAGAAGTGCATTATCATCCGGGCAAGGCTAATGTGGTTGCCGATGCCCTGAGTCGCAAGAGTCATTGTCATTGTCTGACTGTGAAACCTATGCAACGAACATTGTGTCAAGAGATGGAGCATCTGAATTTACAAATCATAGAACAAGGTTCCCTGTCCAATATTGCAGTTGAGTCCACTATCAAAGATCAGATCATTGCTGCTCAATAGAAAAGTAAGGGCATAGCCCATATCAAGGATAAAGTCGGATCTGGAAGATCAACATGTTTCAAGATTGATGAATCAGATGTCATATGGTTCAAGGATAGATTGGTAGTACCCAAAAATCCGAAGCTGCGAAAGCAGATTCTTGATGAAGCTCATTCTACAAGATACTCCATTCATCCAGGTAGCAACAAAATGTATCATGATCTGAGAACGAGATATTGGTGGACCAAAATGAAAATAGAAATAGCTCAATATGTGGCCAAATGTGATACTTGTCAAAGAGTCAAAGCGATTCACATGAAGACTGCGGGTCCATTACATTCCTTGCCAGTTCCATCTTGGAAGTGGGAAGATATCTGTATAGACTTCATAGTGGGGTTGCCTAGGACATCTGCAGGCTACAATTCAATATGGGTTATTGTTGATCGCCTAACCAAGATAGCTCATTTCTTACCAATCAGAGATAAATATCGAGCGAAGCAGTATGAAAAGCTTTATCTTGATAGAATCTTCAGTCTGCATGGGGCACCCAAGACCATTGTCTCTGACAGAGGGTCATTGTTCATATCCAAGTTTTGGAAAAGTCTACATGAGTCTTTGGGAACTAAACTTATCCATAGTTCTGCTTATCATCCGCAAACAGATGGACAGACGGAAAGGGTAAATCAAATTCTTGAAGATATGTTAAGAGCATGTGTTCTCTCCTATGGTGCTATATGGGATGAATGCCTTCCCTTAGCTGAATTCTCATATAACAATAGCTATCAAGAGAGCATTAAAATAGCACCATTTGAAGCATTGTATGGCCGTAGATGCCAGACACCTTTACATTGGTCAGATGTTGGGGAACGTTGGTTCTTTGGACCGGATGTGGTCAAGGAAGCAGAAGAGAAAGTTAAACTCATACAAGCTAATATGAAGGTAGCTCAATCCCGACAGAAAAGCTATGCTCATAAGAGGAGGCGACCGCTAGAATTCATAGTGGGAGATCATGTCTACCTCAAGGTATCACCAATGAAAGGAGTTCATCGTTTTGGGATTCGGGGAAAGTTGGCGCCCCGTTATGTCGGTCCGTTTCAAATCCAACAACGATGTGGACCAGTCGCCTATCGCGTCAAGCTACCAGATCACATGTCAGTTGTGCATGATATTTTCCATGTATCCCAGTTGAAGAAGTGTCTTCAAGTACCTGACCAAGTGATCGACTTTGGTGATGTAGAACTAGAACCTGATTTGACTTATGCTGAGTACCCCATTAGAGTCTTAGATCAGAAAGATCGAGTCACTCGAAGGCGTACAATCACGTTCTACAAAGTACAATGGAACCAACACACTAAAGAAGAAGCTACCTGGGAGTCCGAGGATTATTTAGAAGAAAACTTTCCTGACTTCTTTGCTTCTCTCTAGTTAAAATACCTTGTCTATATTGTAACTTGTCTCTCTTGTTAAAAGAATGGAAAACCCCCTCACTAGTCCTTTGAATAAAGTTATGATGTGTTAGCTTGACACATTTCCTTTTCCATTACTTAATCCTAAGTTTTAAATCTCGGGACGAGATTTCTTTAAGGGGGAAGGGTTGTAACACCTCTGGTGTTTTGACCTATCATTAAAATTTGGCATGTCATCATATGCATTGCAAAGCATTCATAAAGTAGAAAATGTTGAATGCATTCACTAAATAAGCTTTATTTCCTAATGTTGTTATTTTATGTGATGTGATTCAAAACCCTAAATAAAGATCATGACCACAAGAGTCAAAATTCATGTGATCATGTGAGACCATGTGTTAATTGACTCAAATAACCCTAATGCTCCATGTTACTGGTCAAAAAT
The DNA here is from genome assembly GCA_904845875.1 of Miscanthus lutarioriparius. NCBI lineage: Eukaryota > Viridiplantae > Streptophyta > Magnoliopsida > Poales > Poaceae > Miscanthus > Miscanthus lutarioriparius. The sequence continues at coordinate 89,762,411 of CAJGYO010000001.1, read as the reverse complement.
CAAAGTTAAGTCAAAAGGTAAACAAATCAAATTTGAATTCAAATTCCAATTATAAAAATCCTTTTTGCCCCTTTTGTCTAATTCAAAATCCTTTTGGAATTTGGGGTTGTGACAAAAAGCAAAGTTGAAGCTTATGTTATTAGGATCAACTTTGGTATACAAAGTTTTTAAAGCTTACATATAAAATTTGAAGTAATTGTAAAATGATTCAAATGCTCAAATGCACCCCAAATTCAAATTTCAAAATGGAGGCAGAATTTAAAAATATTCTTTGAAACAAAGTTGTAGAGTTTGAAAAGTTGAGCAACTTTAATTTTTGGAGATTTTCAACTTCTTTAGAAAATTTGGGAGTAATTTGTAAAATGAGCTCAGTGGCAATTCTGTAATTGTGGGTGAACAGTACACGGTCACCGCCCCACCGCCGGCGTCCTTTCTCCGGTCTTCCAGGCGCACCTGCGACCGCCCTTGGCTTTGCGCTGGCGTGGGGAGCATGCTGCGTGTCGATTCTGCGCGCTCCTGGCCGAGCTATAAGACCCAGACGTCGTCGTTGGCTTTTCTTTCCTTCCCTCTGTTTTCCTGACGCCGCCGTCTTAACTCCGGCGAGCTTCTCTCGTCTCCTCATCGCAAGATAGCCCCGGAAAAACCATGTCCTAGTTCCACCTGCTCCTTGCGCATCCAACCGAGCTGTTGCTACCGCTTGATTTCGCCAAAAGCTCGCTGTCCACGTTCATCTTCCTCGCGGCCGGCGACCTCAACGGAAACTCCGATTCACCGTGGCCAGCATCGTCCGGTGAGTTGTTGCCCTTTCTTGTTGACTCTACGGCTTCTTCTCGAGGCTGTAGTACTTATTCCACTCTTGCCTGCTCGTTTTGCCCACTGCAGTCGCCTTAACACCGTCGTCGATGAGGTCCGCTCCGCCGTGATCTTGGTCACCGTCGAAACACGTCACCATAGCTCCTCCGGTCTTGCTCGTTGCTTCAACACATTCGGGGTGAGCCACTGATGCTTCCTGAACTCTCTGTTTCACCGTTACTGGCCTTGTTTCGCCGGTGTAACGCTGTCATGCCACCGCGTCCGCCATGGCCGGCGTCAGCCTTGTTCCATGTCGTAATCAACCTCCAAAGTACCATAGATCGATGCGCCTAGTTCTTGTGAACACGGTAGTTTGGCCGTCGCTATTGGGCTCACCGGCGGCGAGTTAGCGCCGGTCAGCGCCATCGATGCCACGGTCAATGCTAGAGGATAGGGATGACATGTGGGGGCCGGCTGTCAGTGAGCGAGAGAGAGAGAGAATAGTGTATTTTGATATTTTCTGATTTTGAATAGTGCTAAATCTTTGGAAATTTGTAGGAAAATAATCATAGCTCTAAAAATTCTGAAAATTTGTGTGTAGCTTCTGTACATGTTCTATTATGGTTTAAAAATTTTAAACTTGAAATTTGAATAAATTTTTAATGTTCAAAAATTCAGTCAATTAATTGATAAATGCAATTTCCATAATTTTTTTAGGTCACTGTATAGCACCAAAAATTTTGAAATTTATTTTGGTACACTAATTTGTTATGAGGAAGCTTACATAAAATTTTGAGGTCATTTGGAACAAGTTTATTTTTGGGCTTATTTCCAAATTAATTCAAAATTTAATAAAAGCAAACCCTAATTGTTAGGGTTAGGGTTTGATTTTGTTTGGGTCATGTTGTGTGACCAGTAGGGTTTCAAGATCAATTTGGTCAAGTCGCTTAGGTCATAAACCCTAGATGTTAGTGTCAAGTAGTTTTGTTGACTTACAACTGTATCGCGAAGGAAAGTTGTATTCAAGGTGTGATTACATTTCATGTACCATGAAAGCATCATGTTTACATTATCATCATATTGAAGCATATGTTATTATTTCGTGTAGAATCCGAGAGTGAAATGATTCTAGTTGAGCAAGTTGTGGAAGAATCCCCGGTTGTCACGGGATTCGATAATTGTGGTACTGATCCGGAACCAGAGATCGTCAACGAAGGCAAGCCCCGGTTTATACATTTAAACCATTACCTTGTTTACTTTGAAAAGTTTATCACCTATGTTAGTTATTGCATCAAGTTGATTTATTCAAATGTTACCTACTTGATGCATTGCCTACCTTATTAATTGTTTACCCTCCTTGAAGATGATTTCATTTATAAAGGCGAAGAATTGCTTAGTATGCTTTATGGTAGGCTTTCAAAGTAAAAGTTTCGATACAATCAAAGATGGCATACTGGCCCAAGAAAGAAAGAAGATAGAATGAACTAGAGACTAGTCGGGTGACTTATCTTGAATGTTGGGTAATGTTGCCGACTATGTCGCTTAAAGGCCACTCATTGTGGATCTTCTGAACGAGACACTTTGTAGTACTGGTCACATACTCCGGTAAGCCTACTTCGGCTAATCCGATACTAAGACAAATGCCCACGCACTGGGAGTGGTGAGATGGCGGGAGTAGCGTGTACCCTCGTGGCTTGAATGTGGCCGGATTTGAGGTGTGTTGTGCTCTCGGGTGGCGTGGAGACGGCTTAGTATGGGAAGATCTGGTAGTGAGGTTGATATATGCAAGATTAAGTTCTACATATGTCGTGTGATAAGGAATCCCTAGCTGGGACTTGAATCAATTCAAATTGCCGGTGCTCCGCGGATATGGAGACTCGATTCATTACAGAAGCAATACGGGACTGGTGAATTACTAAAACATGAGAAAAGAATGGAATGAGAAGGATTGGAATATGTGATATGAATACTTAGTTTGAGATAATGAACTAAAGTACTTAGGGGTAAAACTCGAAAATAGGATCAAGAATAGTAAGCTTTTGGCAAAGAACTTTTGAATCTTTCTACATCCTTACCTTGACCCAACACCTGCATCCCTAAGACCTTCGCCCCTTTTACGTCGGGTCAGTCTTGTTGAGTACTTTTGTACTCAGGGTTTGTTAACCCTTGTTGCAGGTGAGTCGCATGCGCAGGCTTGTTTTGGTCCCTGCTGCATGTCAGTGTTTGAAGTCAATGATGATGAGGAATGATGAATGGCCTTTGGACAAGGCACTAGTTTGTGTGAAATAAATAATGTTAATATAATATTATCCCACTACTATGGTTGTATGATACTTATGGTTTTGTAAGTTTGAAACAACTGGTTTGTAATATTAAAACTTAAGTCTTTCGCTTTATAATCTCTGGTATGTATATTGAAAACTGTTGTAATCTGCAATGACTGTGATTGGGATCCTATTTGGAAAAGATTCGTGGATGATTCGGGTTTCCCGAGGACACCCGACAGACCTGTTAAGTTGTTGGGAACTTGTGTACGCTATCTGAGGTCTGTTGAGACATCGATAGGTGCACGTGGGCCCGATTTCTTAGGAGGTTCTGCCACACCATCCTACGAGCTCCTTGTTATGAAGTACACCCATGGTGACGAGGTCTTCAATGGTCTACTCGTTGCTTCTCTATTTCCACCACTCCTTCGCCATGACTCCTGCTTTCTTCTACGTGTCACTTTTCGCCATGAATTTGGCCTTGCTGATGAACGAGGAACTGGCGGAGGATTGATTGGTGGTGATTTCGGAGGTATTAGGGTTGGCAAGAGGAAGAAGATGGCTACGGCTGTGAATGGCAATGGGGTTCAGGAAAAAATAACTTACCTATCCTATACTGTATTTAACCCAAGAGTTATGCCATTTCATCTGCCCGAGATTCTTGGGAGACGTGCGCACACGCCGCAGACGGTTGTTTTCACAGCCTTGAGATCTATTATAGTATATGCGCCTCTTCGTTGCCACTGTATGTGCCTCTTCGTTGCCAATGTGAGAGGGCCCACGCTGACGCACCTATTTACAGGTGCCACGCAACTGTTTGCTTGAAAAGACAAGAAGGCAGTATGACGTGCTATACCCGTCTACTTTTTTGACCAGACATGTCAGATTGGACTTGACAGGGCAAATAATTAAATAAATACAAAAGATAATAGTACAAGTGGCATATGGTTTTTCGCTGCACTTCTCGCGCTCAGGGACTGTCTAGACCACCGTTGTGCTCGGGGACTGTCCAGACCACCATCGTGCATGGGGACTATCCAGACCACCGTCGTGCTCGGGGACTGTCCAGACCACCGTCGTGCTCGGGGACTGCCTAGACCACTATCGTGCTCGGGGACTGTTCCGATCACTCTCATGCTCGGGGACTGTCCCGACCACTCTCCGAACATCGCTCGAAGACAGCTCTCCTCGGCTACATGTGATTTGTACTCACATACAGTTGAGAGGCGTTTATTTAGACCTTGCTACAAGGCTGCTACCTCGCCTTCCAGCAAGCTCGGGGACTACATCGGTACGATGCACCTGCCGGTGCATCTCGTATTGCTTGTGCGACGATTGGATTCTCAACTTTAGTGGGAATTCTTTTTAGACCCTGGCACCACGTGCCTACGTCACCTACTACCAGGCTCGGGGACTAAGTGGGCACACTTCACCTTGCGGTGAATGTGCTTATTTTATCGACCCCTACGCTCTGATTGTTGGCCAGAATTACTATTGTCCAAGGGTCACTTACATTTCTTTTTAGAAATACAAGTGGGCACACTTGATAAGGAAAGACATCTTTTTCTTTTTTCTTTAGAGCACCATGCATTCTTCGGACAATCAGAATCTTCGGCTATAATCGTGGTCTACTGCTTTCTGTTCTGACTAGAATACTGGCACATTCACTTGGTTAATGTTTCAACCAGTTGGAGATGACATGAAGACGGATCGCATTAGCCGAAGGAGATTGAACGGCGTGTCGCAGCATAATACATGATGCTCGGGGACTAGCTGTGGGGGTATTAACCCCTATACCCTTACGGCTAGGCTTGGGCCGGCCCGGACCAGGGGGTCTGGCCCACTAGAAGACAACGCGCGGCCCAGCCAATCTGTTCGGAGTCTCGCGCAAGGAATCAAGGCAGATTTGGAGATCAAGCAAGATCCTGGTTGGTTAGAATAGGAATCCTTATTCGACCACCTATGGCAATTGTAACTGGTTAGGATTAGTTTTCAGATCTGTAACCCTACCCCCCCAGGCTATATACGGTGGATAGGGGACCCCTCTAAAAAACATCTCTCATTGACATACAGCAATACAATCAGACGCAGGACGTAGGTATTATGCCATCCCGGTGGCCGAACCTGGATAAAACCTCATGTCTATCTTGCGTCACCATCTTGTTTGTAGCTTGCGCATCTGTCTAACGATAATCTACTATCTTGGACATACCCTAGGTAGACTACCGACCATATTTCATCGACACCATTGGTATTGATTGAGTTGAACATCTTGCATCACCGGTCATGTGTTGAGTGCACCCACTATCAAGAACCCAATGCCTTCCTTCGGCTTTGTAATTGACCTATAAAAGAAGATCAATTCTTTTTAGGTACCCAAACATGCTTGGGTCGTTGAAGGTTAGTGACCAAGTTCTTTGGCACCCAAATAGCTTTCTTCTTTGAGCCCATCCATGGTGTACTAATGAACTTAGCTCTCACACCATTTGTACCCTTAGTAAGCACATAGAAAGAATTAATCTTAATTAAGGATACATTAGCATTCTTACTCTTGTTCTTGCACTCGTGCTCTTTATGACCAACTTGCTTGCAACTAGTGCAAAACCGACCATTATTCTTCACAAAACTAGTCTTGTGAGGAGCAAAGGTCGTCTTGCCTTTATTGGGGGTATAGCCCAATCCCTTTTTGTAGAGAGAGGCTCTTTGGCTACCCAAGCAGATAAGCAAGCGGTCCTCACCGCCATAGGCCTTAGCCAAGGTGTGAGTGAGCTCATTGACCTTCTTGAGGGTCTCATTCTCAACCATTAGTGAGGCATCATATGTGAAACCATCACTACTAGATGAGGTGGAAGTGGAAGTGCTACAAGAAGGGTTAGTGGGAGCAACAATGATAGGCTTATGGAATGATTCATCAATTATATCATAAGTTAAGCCTACATCACATGTCTCAACATGATTCTTCTCATTTTTCTCACTAAGCAAAGAGGAATGAGCTTTTTTAAGCTTCTTGTGAACCTTGCCAAGCTTCTCATGGGCTTCCTCTAGCCTCTCATGAGATGCATTAAGCTCATCAAAGGCTTGCTTAAGGGCTTTTAGTTCCTTATGCAAGCTTTTGCATTCCCTTCTCTTAATGTCAAAGTGTTCTTTAGCATCATCTAGCATGTCAAGTAATTCATCCTTGGTTGGTTCATTATCACCACTATCACTTTCATTTTCATTATCATGTTCCTCATCACTTCCATCATCACAAGTTTGTACCTTAGTGGCCTTAGCCATGAAGCATGATGGAATGTCGAAGATAGAAGGCTTCTCATTGATAGCAATGCTTGCAAGTGCCTTCTTGGTGGTCTTGTCATCATCTATCATTGTCATCACTTGAGGAAGCATCACTATCCCAAGTGACTACATGTGAACCACCCTTCTTCTTCTTCTTAAAGGTCATCTTGTCCTTCTTCTCTTTCTTTTCCTTCTTGTCCTTCTTCTTGTTATCATCACTATTGTCAACATTGTATGGGCATTGAGCAACAAGATGATCCTTGCTTCCACAATTGAAGCACCTTCTTGACTCTTCCTTGTTCTTGGATGAAGATTTCTTCCTTCTAGCGTGGTAGCCCTTCTTCATCATAAACTTGACAAATCTCTTGACAAAGAGAGCCATCTTCTCATCATCCATCTCATCAAAGCTCAAGTCTTCATCTTCACTTGATGTATCTTGCTTTGCCTTGCCCTTGTATGATGTGGCCTTGAATGCCACACTCTTCTTCTTCTCATCCTTCTTCTCATCTTTCTTCTTCTTCTTTTCTTCCTTCTCATCATTCGCTATCATCATCGGTCATGGTATCAACTTTGGTCATTATATCTCCCAACACTTGGTTTGGTGTCATGGTGTCCAAACCACTCCTCACTAGAATAGTGAAGAATATGCCAAATCTTGAGGGTAAGCATCTCAAGAACTTATGAGAGAAGTCTTTGTCCTCCACCTTCTCACCAAGTGCTTTGAGATCATTGACAAGCACTTGTAACCTATGATACATCTCGGCACAATCTCATCCTCCTTCATCTTGAAACTAGCAAACTTCTCCTTGAGGATATATGCCTTGGCACCTTCATGGCTTGAGTGCCCTCAAATGATTCCTCCAACTTCTTCCATGCTTCACGAGCCATCTCAATGTTCTTCATTTGCTCAAATGTTCTCTCATCAATAGCATCATGAATGGCACTAAGAGCAATGTCATTGTTTTGGAGAAGCAATTCTTTGGCTGACAATGGGATTCTCTGGATCTTCTATCTCAATCTTGGTCTCCACCACTTTCCAAACCTTCCTACTAATCGACTTGATATATGTTGTCATCTTAGCCTTCCAATAGGGATAGTTGGAGCCATCAAATTGGGGTGGCTTCTTGGTGTTGTTGATTTGAGCCATTTTGACACCGAAGGATGTTAAGCCTCAAATTACGGTGACCTCGGCTCGATACCACTTGTAAGGTTCTAATGGCTAGAGAGGGGTTAATAGCCTATTAAAATTTTCTACAACAACACTTAGCAAACCAGTTAGACAAATATGAGGCGACTAAGTGTTGCGCTAGCCTACTAAAATGCAAGCCACCTGGCCAGCCACCTACCACAATTCTAGTTTCTATAGTCTCTATCCACACAATGGCTATGTCACTACACTAAGTTAGTGTGCTCTCAAAGGCTAACTAAAGAGCCACACTAACCAAACTAACAAGCTCTCACAACTAGCTACACTAAAGAGCTTGACAACTAGTTTCTTGGTAATGTAAAAGAGAGAGCAAGATGGTTATACCTTGAGTCGAGGAATGAACCAATCAATCTCAAGAATGAATACCAATGAAGATCAATCACCTCGAAATCAAATGATGATACAATGATTTTTACCAAGGTTCACTTGCTTGCTTCCAAGCTAGTCCTCGTTGTGGCGATTCACTCACTTGGAGGTTCACGCGCTAATTGGCATCACACGCAAACCCTCAATAGGGTGCCACACAACCAATACAAGATGAGGATCACACAAGCCACGAGCAATTTACTAGAGTACCTTTTGGATCTTTGGGGAAAGGGACCCTCACAATTACCAGAGGACCAGGAGGAGACAATCATCGCCGTAAAGGATGATCCTGCTGCTAAGTCTAGGTGGCCCAACCACCAAGAGTAACAAGCCAAAGGTAGTGAAACACGAATACCAAGTGCCTCTAGATGCAAACACTCAAGCAATGCACTTGGATTCTCTTAATCTCACAAAGATGATGAATCTTTAACAAGTTTGCATTACCATTTCATCCCATGAGCATAATCATCATCACCACCATAAGTGGCATCATGCATATTAATTTCATGTGGATAAGTTGATTGAAATTCATTATGTTGAAAACAATGTGAAATGAGTGATGCTCATGTTTGGATGCCATGAAGTCTTGTTAAGATCACTAGGATGTCTTATAAAAATGGATACAAGAGCAAAGTTTATATTTGAAGCAGTGCCAAACACCTTTAAAAATATCAAAAGTGTCCCTTGAAATATATTGATTTTATTTAGTAATTCAAAATCTATTTGGAATTTGACTTTGGTCATAAAAGCAAAGTTGTAGATCTTGAAAATGGAACAACTTTCATTTTACACCAACTTTTGCATCGCTTTGAAATAGTTCAAAATTTTGTTTGTCACCGAGGATTTGAAAATGTGAAAAATCTCATTGATTCAATGCCATGGACGATCTCGGAGTTTGCCCCTCAGGCCACGATCAATGGTCATGCCCTGACCACCCAGACGCTCCCGCCGAACCCCTAAGTCGTGACCAGATGTAGCCAAGCGACCGGACGTCACGCGCCGCACTCCTCCACCTTCACGCCTCACGCGCCACGCCAGTCACTCTTCTCGCTCACGCACGCACCAACACCCAAAGAACAAGACGCAAGCCCCCTTTCAATGGAATGACCAGCTTGACGCGCCCACTAACGTGGAGTCCTGGCTCCACTCTCGCGAGTCAGAGAGCACCCAGAGCCCACATTTTGTCGATCGGACCGCTTCGCCGCCACCTCTAACGCTTCCGGCCAAGAGATGGCCGGTCGTTGAGTAAACTGTGCACCGACCTAGCAGCCTTCAGCCTCATCGAGCTCCTCGTAAGGCAATAACGCCACACCCTAGGTGGATGCTCCGCCAGTCGCGTTCAGCTTTTTCTTCCTCGACCGACTCACCTCAGCTGTGCATCCGGGTCACATTTTGACCTAGTTTACGCTAGGTTACTCTTAACATATCCTTGGATCGACGACTAGGCATGGATTCTCTGGCCACTCTTAACATATCCTTTCTGAAAATCCATGTTCAAAAACTGCTAGATCCACCCGGCTTTCAACCCAAGCGTGCATCCCTACGGCCGACAAGGGTTCTCTGTGGGTCACCGCCCCACCTGCTAGCTCTTAAGCAGAGGAGGCTACGCCGACCGGGCGTGAGGTCGCTGCTGGCGAGGTGGTCATGACGAGAAACACCACCAACGTGACCACCACCTGCCAAGGAGGACACGTTAGTGTAAGTGTGGCAGGTGGGTCGGAGGAGCTCGAGAGCTTAGCGGGCCAAAGGCCATGGTGGCGCGGTGGTACGCTCACCAACGCACCGGCCATCTCCGGCCGGGAAGGGGCGGAGAGGTGGCGCGGAGCTTTTACCGAGCCTGCAAGGGTGCTCGTGCGCGTGAAGGAAGAGCGAGAAGGAGGACGGAGGGGCGAGGTCCACGGAGTGGAGCACTCCGGCAAGCTCGGCCATGACTCCGGCGAGAGATTCCTGGGGAAGGGGAGCTTCTCATGGCTTACCAAGGCGAGCACGAGGTGCGCGAGGAGGAGGCGAGGCTCAGGGCAAGATGGAGATGGCTTAGGCGAACTAGAGCAGCCGGAACGACCAACTCCGAACGAGTCAAAAGAGGGAGGTGGCGGAGGCGCGAGCCATGGGCGGGCCGGGCCGGCACTGGTGGAGGTGAGAGAGAGAAGTGGAGGAGTGAGGCGAAGCGCAGCGCATGGGCTCGGGGTGTGTGTTCGCGCGACAGGAGGGGCACGGGCAGCCGACGGCAAGCACGTGGGCGTGTTTGCTGCGGGCAAGATGGCGGCCACGCTGGGCGGCAAGGCGGCGACGCTGGCCAAGGCGCAAGGGATGACGAGCGCCGCAGTGGAGCAGGGCAGGGCGCTGGAGGTAGGCTGGCCGGGCCTGCAAGGGTCTGGGTAAAGCGAAGGCGGTGGCCCATTAAAGGAAAAATGAGATTTTTCAAACTATTTTCAAATCCTTTTTCATTCAAACAAAATTTTGAACTATTTCAAAGCAGTTTCAAAAGTTGGTGTAAAAATGAAAGTTGTTCCATTTTTCAAGATCTACAACTTTGCTTTTATGACCAAAGTCAAATTCCAAATAGATTTTGAATTACAAAATAAAATCAATATTATTTCAAAACCCAAATTTTGAAGAAATATTTTTAAAGGCAAAATTTGGTAAAAATTCAAATATAAACTTTGCTCCAAATTGTATCCTAAATATTTATAAGCTATCCTAGTGATCATAACAAGACTTCATGGCATCCAAACATGAGCATGGCATTTCACATTGTTTTAAACATAATGAATTTCAATCAACTTAAGCTCCACATGAAATGATACTTCATTTCTTTCGAAATGAAATGCATGCATGATGCTTATGCATGTGGTGATGATGATTATGCTCATGGGATGAAATGGTAATGCACGCTTAACTCCGAGGTGTTAAAGATTCATCATCTTTGTGAGATTGGGAGAGAATCCAAGTGCATTGCTTGAGTGTTTGCATCTAGAGGCACTTGGTATTCGTGTTTCACTACGGGTTTGGCTTGTTACTCTTGGTGGTTGCCGCCACCTAGACAGCTTGGAGCAGCGAGGATCATCCAGCGAAGGTTGATGATTGTCTCCGGCTCCGATCGTGGTGATTGTGAGGGGTTCTTGACCTTTCCCCAACGGAGATCCAAAAGGTACTCTAGTAAATTGCTCGTGGCTTGTGTGATCCTCATCTTGTATTGGTTGTGTGGCACCCTATTGAGGGTTTGGCGTGTGATGCCAATTAGCGCGTGAACCTCCAAGTGAGTGAATCGCCACAACGAGGACTAGCTTGCCGGCAAGCAAGTGAACCTTGGTAAAAAATCATTGTATCATCATTTGATTTCGAGGTGATTGATCTTCATTGGTATTCATTCTTGAGATTGATTGGTTCATTCCTCGACTCAGCGGTATAACCATCTTGCTCTCTCTCTTTACATTACCGCAAACTAGTTGTCAAGCTCTTTAGTGTAGCTAGTTGTGAGAGCTTGTTAGTTTGGTTAGTGTGGCTCTTTAGTTAGCCTTTGAGAGCACACTAACTTAGTGTAGTGACATAGCCATTGTGTGGATAGAGACTATAGAAACTAGAATTGTGGTAGGTGGCTTGCATTTTTAGTAGGCTAGCGCAACACTCGCTTCGCCTCATATTTGTCTAACTGGTTTGCTAAGTGTTGTTGTAGAAAATTTTAATAGGCTATTAACCCCCTCTCTAGCCATTAGAACCTTACAAGTGGTATCAGAGCCGAGGTCACCGTAATTTGAGGCTTAACATCCTTCGGTGTCAAAATGGCTCAAATCAACAACACCAAGAAGCCACCCCAATTTGATGGCTCCAACTATCCCTATTGGAAGGCTAAGATGACAACATATATCAAGTCGATTAGTAGGAAGGTTTGGAAAGTGGTGGAGACCAAGATTGAGATAGAAGATCCAGAGAATCCCATTGCCGCCAAAGAATTGCTTCTCCAAAACAATGACATTGCTCTTAGTGCCATTCATGATGCTATTGATGAGAGAACATTTGAGCAAATGAAGAACATTGAGATGGCTCGTGAAGCATGGAAGAAGTTGGAGGAATCATTTGAGGGCACTCAAGCCGTGAAGGGTGCCAAGGCATATATCCTCAAGGAGAAGTTTGCTAGTTTCAAGATGAAGGAGGATGAGATTGTGCCAGAGATGTATCATAGGTTACAAGTGCTTGTCAATGATCTCAAAGCACTTGGTGAGAAGGTGGAGGACAAAGACTTCTCTCATAAGTTCTTGAGATGCTTACCCTCAAGATTTGGCATATTCTTCACTATTCTAGTGAGGAGTGGTTTGGACACCATGACACCAAACCAAGTGTTGGGAGATATAATGACCGATGATACATATAGCGATGATGATGAGAAGGAAGAAAAGAAGAAGAAGAAAGATGAGAAGAAGGATGAGAAGAAGAAGAGTGTGGCATTCAAGGCCACATCATACAAGGGCAAGGCAAAGCAAGATACATCAAGTGAAGATGAAGACTTGAGCTTTGATGAGATGGATGATGAGAAGATGGCTCTCTTTGTCAAGAGATTTGTCAAGTTTATGATGAAGAAGGGCTACCACGCTAGAAGGAAGAAATCTTCATCCAAGAACAAGGAAGAGTCAAGAAGGTGCTTCAATTGTGGAAGCAAGGATCATCTTGTTGCTCAATGCCCATACAATGTTGACAATAGTGATGATAACAAGAAGAAGGACAAGAAGGAAAAGAAAGAGAAGAAGGACAAGATGACCTTTAAGAAGAAGAAGAAGGGTGGTTCACATGTAGTCACTTGGGATAGTGATGCTTCCTCAAGTGATGACAATGATAGTGATGATGACAAGACCACCAAGAAGGCACTTGCAAGCATTGCTATCAATGAGAAGCCTTCTATCTTCGACATTCCATCATGCTTCATGGCTAAGGCCACTAAGGTACAAACTTGTGATGATGGAAGTGATGAGGAACATGATAATGAAAATGAAAGTGATAGTGGTGATAATGAACCAACCAAGGATGAATTACTTGACATGCTAGATGATGCTAAAGAACACTTTGACATTAAGAGAAGGGAATGCAAAAGCTTGCATAAGGAACTAAAAGCCCTTAAGCAAGCCTTTGATGAGCTTAATGCATCTCATGAGAGGCTAGAGGAAGCCCATGAGAAGCTTGGCAAGGTTCACAAGAAGCTTAAAAAAGCTCATTCCTCTTTGCTTAGTGAGAAAAATGAGAAGAATCATGTTGAGACATGTGATGTAGGCTTAACTTATGATATAATTGATGAATCATTCCATAAGCCTATCATTGTTGCTCCCACTAACCCTTCTTGTAGCACTTCCACTTCCACCTCATCTAGTAGTGATGGTTTCACATATGATGCCTCACTAATGGTTGAGAATGAGACCCTCAAGAAGGAGGTCAATGAGCTCACTCACACCTTGGCTAAGGCCTATGGCGGTGAGGACCGCTTGCTTATCTGCTTGGGTAGCCAAAGAGCCTCTCTCTACAAAAAGGGATTGTGCTATACCCCCAATAAAGGCAAGGCGACCTTTGCTCCTCACAAGACTAGTTTTGTGAAGAATAATGGTCGGTTTTGCACTAGTTGCAAGCAAGTTGGTCATAAAGAGCATGAGTGCAAGAACAAGAGTAAGAATGCTAATGTATCCTCAATTAAGATTAATTCTTTCTATGTGCTTATTAAGGGTACAAATGGTGTGAGAGCTAAGTTCATTAGTACACCATGGATGGGCTCAAAGAAGAAAGCTATTTGGGTGCCAAAGAACTTGGTCACTAACCTTCAACGACCCAAGCAAGTTTGGGTACCTAAAAAGAATTGATCTTCTTTTATAGGTCAATTACAAAGTCGAAGGAAGGCATTGGGTTCTTGATAGTGGGTGCACTCAACACATGACCGGTGATGCAAGATGTTCAACTCAATCAATACCAATGGTGTCGATGAAATATGGTCAGCAGTCTACCTAGGGGTGTGCCCAAGACAGTAGATTATTGGTAGACAGATGCGCAAGCTACAAACAAGATGGTGACGCAAGATAGACATGAGGTTTTTTCTAGGTTCGGCCACCGGGATGGCGTAATACCTACGTCCTGCGTCTGATTGTATTGTTGTATGTCAATGAGAGATGTTTTTTAGAGGGGTCCCCTACCCACCGTATATAGCCTGGGGGGCAGGGTTACAGATCTAAAAACTAATCCTAACTAGTTACAATTGCCATAGGTGGTCGAATAAGGATTCCTATTCTAACCGACCAGGATCTTGCTTGATCTCCAAATCTGCCTTGATTCCTTGCGCGAGACTCCGAACAGATTGGCTGGGCCGCGCGTTGTCTTCTAGTGGGCCAGACCCCCTGGTCCGGGCCGGCCCAAGCCTAGCCGTAAGGGTATAGGGGTTAATACCCCCACAGCTAGTCCCCGAGCATCATGTATTATGCTGCGACACGCCGTTCAATCTCCTTCGGCTAATGCGATCCGTCTTCATGTCATCTCCAACTGGTTGAAACATTAACCAAGCGAATGTGCCAGTATTCTAGTCAGAATAGAAAGCAGTAGACCACGATTATAGCCGAAGATTCTGATTGTCCAAAGAATGCATGGTGCTCTAAAGAAAAAAGAAAAAGATGTCTTTCCTTATCAAGTGTGCCCACTTGTATTTCTGAAAAGAAATGTACGTGACCCTTGGACAATAGTAATTCTGGCCAACAATCAGAGCGTAGGGGTCGATAAAATAAGCACATTCACCGCAAGGTACAGTGTGCCCACTTAGTCCCCGAGCCTGGTAGTAGGTGACGCAGACACGTGGTGCCAGGGTCTAAAAAGAATTCCCACTAAAGTTGAGAATCCAATCGTCCCACAAAAGAATTACTTAATTTCGTATAATTGGTCGGTTCTATTACAATGATGGAGATGAGTGGGAGGGATTTGGCTAAGCTCACAAGGTTGCTATGTCAATGCAAATGGCCAAGAGAGTGAGCTAGAGCAGGCCAAACACCTTATATAAGTGTCCCCTCATAATAGAGCCATTAGGCTCTCACTGCAGCCCAACTCGTCGAAATAGATCGACCGAACGCACCAGCCCCAGTGTTCGGTCACTGATCGTCGTCCATGTGTCCCCTGCATTCAATGACATCTGCACGATCTCAATGGTCATGTGACTCAGCGCAACCCCTAAGTCATGACCAGATGTGTAGGCAAGCTGACCGGACGTACCACGCCCACGTCAGGTCCTCACGCGCCTACGCACCAACACCCAGCAACAAGACGCACCAATGGAATGACCGGACGCTCCACTAATGTGGAGTCCGGTCACTTCCAGAGAGCACCCAGAGCCACATTTTGTCGATCAGACGCGTCCGGTGTACCTCGACCGGACCTAGCTCAGCGTCCGGTGCAATACCCTAGGTTACGCTGCCTCAGCTTCTTCTGACCGGACTCACCACTGTTGCGTCTGGTCACATTTTGAACATGCAATACCCTAGGTTACGCTGCTTCTTCTAGGGGTTCATGGGAGTCATGGTCACCATCGTAAACCGAGAGCCTAGTCGTCATACCCGAGGAGCCCAAGGAGCAGCTCGAGGTGCAGCCGCAAGAAGTGACCAAAGCAGACGAGGACGACGTTGAGGAACTTCCGGAGTGCCCCGATCACTGCCCGAGCACCTTCGAGAGAGGCAAGCCCCGGAGCATTTTCCTCCCCGGTTTGCGATTATTAATTAATGCTTTACTTTAATTGATGCATTATGTTCAGGAGTTGTTTGCAATTGTTGCTGTATTATACCTTGTCTACCTTTGTTATACTATATCCTTGTTACCCTGGTATCCGCAGTGGAGTCAATGCTTAGCTGGCTTAGACCAGTAGAAGTCGGGTGATTTCCTGTCACCTGTGAGCTATAGGTGGTTACTTGGATCTGCTTGGATAACTATGTAGTCATGGTATAACTAAGTATTAATTTGAAGTTGAGACCGGACGGAGACTTACAGAGTTTTGGACTGTAGTGCTTTCCGTCTGTGTCGATTAAGGACCGACCGTTGTTGGGCCTCAGGTCATGTTGAACGCATGCCTTACATTTAGCTGGCCGAATAAAGTACCTTTCGACCGTGAAGCTAGGAGATTATTCGGGACGAGTAGATTGCCCGCAGCACACTGTACCGGAGCAGGTGTGGTAGGACACGGGGGCATGATGATAAGACCGAAAGGCAGTCGGTCGGCCCCCAGGTACATGTGGTTCCTGGCAAACTCGAGATTTTTCCTGGATAGTTGACTCGGTGACCGATACCTCACTTTAGCGGGTAAGTGAGGTTTGTGTAAGGAATAAATTACCAGCTGGTTAATAATCGATTCGAATCGCCATCGTTCACTGGATAGTGAACACTTGACTTGAGTTACTTCATCGTAGTAATGTTGATGGAACACTTGGACAGTTATAATGAATATGACATTATGGAAGTTGTTAATGATCATTGGTTATCATTATTTGCTTAATCACATGCTTGCTCTAGTATAGGTGCAAATGTAGTCGACAGGTTAATAATAATTAACTTAACAATAATGCTTTTGGAAAGGTTCTTGAAATACTAAAAATGCCTCTTTTTGCAAATGAGTCAGCTACCCTACTATAAAGCCCTTCATAATCCTTGGTGTCACTTTATTTTTGGTTATGTCGGGTAAGTCTAGCTGAGTACCTTCTCGTACTTGGGGTTTTATTCCCACTTGTTGCAGATGGGCATATGTATTACGGCTACTATATCAATTGCCTTTATCCTGCGATGGGTGATGCTTATGACCATGGGCATGGTCATTCCTTAAGTCTCGTCTAATGCTTTTGTTGGAGATGATCATTAGCTGGCACTGTATTTGAACTCCGTGTGAGTGTGTGTGGTCTCGAACAAATGGCTTCCGCTACTTCTATTTGAACTCGTTTTGTAATAACTATGTTTAAACTCTGATGTACCTGTGATGCGAACTTTTATGTAATATGTGATGGTGACCGCTAAACTCATTACGATCTTGGCTGGTATGTGAGTTGGTTTGAAATCCTTCGTGATTTCACAAACTACCGGGTTATACGGGCTTAAGTTTGCTAAATCGTCTGCTCCGGCGGGTGATTTTCTTACTTAATTTCATATAATTGGTCGGTTCTGTTACAGCTGGCATCAGAGCATGGTTTAGCATGTTACTGTTCACAAGTGTATTTAAAACAAAAAGGCGTTTGAAAAACATGATTTCCAAACTAAAAAGTGTGCCAGTGGTCATATCCTTTATGCCCAGTTAAGGACTCTAGGTGGCTTAATTAAGTACTAACTTAGGGTTCTTGCATCATATTTCTCTTTCATTGCTCATACGGCGTGCTATTGTATGAGTGCCACTTGTTTGAGTGGTAGTGTATGGATCATTTTCCTCTACGCCTCGGTAAGTGTGAGTTGTGAGAGCATGATCGGATACACCGCCGATCTAAGGTGAATGCTTATATGATGCTGGAGTAATTACATGTTCTATGCGTGTTTTACAAAGGTATCTCATGTGTGGGTATTCCATCCGTTGAGGCGATGCCGTCAATAGGACAATGGTTCGGGTAGTTACTACCGTTGTACACGTATCTGGGGATTCGTGTAGAGCATGTAGATAAAATTTACTGCTTTTATGCATTCATTGGGAATTGGGCTGAAATGAATCTTCTGCAGGTACATAACAACATTATCGTGTAGACGTATTAGATACGTATTTGAGAGATCGTTTGTATGCCACCGAATTCGTCACTAGAAATTATTTATTTCATAAGTTTGTGAGACGTACGGCACGTACATACATCATATTACTTGTGCATTTCATTCATGTCATGCATTCCTCCCCTTATAAATTGATTATCTCATTTCGATAAAAGTTGTATCACCAAAAATATGTTCCCACGGGGTAATAAAAGAAAATTTGCTACAGATGGCCCGCACGAAGCAGACCGCCCGTAAGTCCACCGGAGGAAGAGCACCTCGACGTCAGTTGGCCCTGAGGGAGCACCGCACCACGGACACCTTCTTGAGCGAGTTTGGCATGCCAACCTTGCTTTGGAGAGTGCTCCATGATGTGGGGTACCCAGAGGGTCAAGAGCCGGTGTACTCTTGGAATGAGAGCCAGTTAGCAGAGGATGGACTTGTAGTGGTAGATATCACAGTTCCTGCTCTTGGTGATGCTCCAGAGTGGGATGGTTGGCACTTGGAGTTTGAGGGTCGCACTCCTATGGAGGGTGCAGAGGGAGCAGCTTTTCATGTCATCAGGGACATCATGAGCAGATTTCCCAGTGAGCTTGCAGTAGCTCTAGCTGGCACTTTTCCTAGGGACGATCCTCGTGATGCTATTTGGGTTCAGCCTCAGGGAAGTGCTTTGGTCAGAGGTCCAGCTGAGGGACAGGCTAGCGACAACCATGCTATGAGTGCTATGTTTGCCGCTATCAAAGCGTATCAGGGTCTTGAGCGTACCTACTGGACTTTGACTGGCTTACGTGGTCATGATAAGCTTAAGGTAAGAAAGCAGAAGAAGAAGCAGGCGCGTGCTATAGCTAGTTTGCAGGAGCAATTGGCTGATATGAGCTTACAGCGGGACCAGGTGGTAGAAAGAGGTGATAGAGCTATGCAGCGGGTGCATACGTTGACTCAGGCCAACAATAATGCAGACCGCATGATTGGACAGTTGGTGTAGGAAAGGAATGAAGCCTGGAACGAGAGGGACCTTCTGCTGCAGAGGGTCGATGAGCTAGAGGAGTACAACGTCAACATGCACGAAGAGTTTCATGCGCTCTACAATGGGGTTTGCCCATATGCTCCTCTAGATGCCGCTGGCATGGACATCGACGACGATGATGAGGACGAGCCTGTAGTTTCACCTGGGGGCGATGGTGACATCTCCGACCCCGACAACGGCCCCGAGGAGTAGGCTAGTTGCCTTGCGCTAGTGTTTAGGTCCTGTCGCGATGACCTTTCTTTTGTTGGCATGTAACCTAATGTATCTTGCTTCAAACTTATGAGACTTGGCATGTGATTGGAACTTGGCTAGTAATGCGGTATCTGAATGCATAAAAGTCCAGTGTAGGTATGCTGGCAATTCGATTGTATGGACGCGATGTTTGCTTTTGAAGTAATTAATTAGTGATGTTGTTTTAATTGGGATGCGATTATTGTGCCTCTATTTTATTGTACGAATTTATTCTCTCCAGTAAATTCAGTACGGCATAATTTTTCCTTCACTCACAATTATTACAGCTTCACTCAATCATTACTTGTTGCCGAAATATGCAGATCACAAATACTCGCCGTACCACTTATGAGGCCGCTGAGACCGGTGCTAATGGTGCTGGGACCGGTGGTGGTGGTGGAAACCATGTCAACAACAATGAGCCCCCCCATGAACCGCATTTGCCACCTCCTCCCCCGCTCACCCCAGAGGTGTTCTTCGCATAGTTGCTCGGGAGTCAGCGCAACACGGAACAATCCCAGAAGAACATGGAGGATTTCCTACGTACCATCGTCAACAATGTTCAGCGCGGTAACAATCAGGGTGGTGGCAATGGGGTGAATCAGTACAGCAACTTCAAAGATTTTATGGACACCAGGCCGCCAATATTCAAGGAAGCCACAGAACCACTCGATGCTGAAGAATGGATCAACACTATGGAAGATAAATTCCGTGAGTTGAGGATGACTGAGGTATTGAAAACTGAGTATGCTGCACATCAGTTGCAAGGACCAGGGGGAATGTGGTGGAAGCACCATCGCACCACCTTCCCTCCAAATGCTTAGATTACGTGGAGAGAGTTCGCTGAGGCCTTCCATGGAGTTTACATTCCACCCGGGCTGACCGAGATGAAGTTGGGAGAGTTCTTGGCGTTAAATCAGGGCACCAAAACCGTGACACAATATTTGCATGCTTTCAACAACTTGTGCCGTTATGCTCCCGACATGGTTGACACCGATGCTAAGAGAATCGCCAGTTTCAAGAGAGGACTCAATCCAAAGATGATGAAGCATGTGGGTACCAACACCCATGCTAGATTCAATGACTTTATCAGTGATTGTCTGAAGCAGGAAAAGAACAACAACGTCAGTATCGCAGCCAAGACTCGCAAGAGAGCACTAGAAGGTGGTCCGTCCCAAGCAAGAGCACCTACAGGAGGTCATCCTCCCTATCGTCCATCTACACCTGGCGCTAGGTTCAGGCCACCATAGTAGAGAGGTTAGAATTTTAGGGGACCACAGAAGCCTTACAAGATGGCAGTGTAGTCCAACAAGGCAGCTGCAACTGCGATACAGGGCAGTTCCAAGGGAGCTGTGGGATCTACTGGTACAATAAGGGGACCCTGCTACAATTGTGATCAACCCGGCCACTTCTCTAGGTTCTATCTTTATCCGCCAAAGAAGAAGCAGTAGACCTATACTGCTCGGGTGCATAGTACGACTGTGGATGAGATTCCTGAGGAAGAGCCCGTAACCGCTGGTAAGTTTCCTGTCAACCAAAACCCTATAGTTGTTCTATTTGATTCTGGATCATCACATTCTTTTATGAGTCAAGCATTTGTACGGAAACATGAACAACTATGCACAGAATTGGGTTATGATTACCGTATAAGTTCAGCAGGGGCTGATGTTTTGACCAATCGGATGGTTCAAGGGGCAACCCTTGAATTAGGTAGCAGAAAGTTTTGAGTGAACTTGATAGTTATGCCTAGACTAGTTCTGGATGTCATTATAGGGATGAATTGGATGAAGGATTGGGGAGTAGTTATAGATACAGGAAGTCGGGTACTTACCCTTAAGGATCCCCTGGGTGAGGGTACTTTCCAAGTACCGTTGCCTCGGAGAACAGACCTTATAAGTGTGACATGTGCTACTGAAGTTATTCCCATTCATTAGATTCTGGTAGTGTGTGAGTTTCCGGATGTTTTCCCAGATGAGTTACCTGGTCTTCCGCTAGATAGGGATATTGAGTTTGGAATTGAGTTAATCCCCGGAACAGCTCCAATTTCAAGAAGACCCTATCGGATGCCTCTGGATGAATTAGTTGAGCTGAAGAAGCAACTAGAAGAGTTATCAAAAAAGGGGTTTATCCGGCCAAGCAAGTCTGAATGGGGATGTCCCGCCTTGTTTGTGAAGAAGAAGAAAGAGGGCACGTTGAGAATGTGCGTGGATTACAGGCCACTTAACGCTGTAACCATCAAGAATAAGTATCTCTTGCCTCATATTGATGTTCTGTTTGACCAGTTAGCCAAGGCTAAGGTGTTCTCCAAGATAGATTTGAGATCCGATTACCATCAAATCAAGATTAGGCCACAAGATATACCGAAAACCGTATTTTCCACCAGATACGGGTTGTATGAGTATCTTGTCATGTCCTTTGGCTTGACAAATGCTCCTACATACTTTATATTTCTGATGAATACAGTTTTTATGCCAGAATTGGATAAGTTTGTGGTTGTGTTCATTGATGACATTCTGGTGTACTCCGAGAATGAGAAGGATCATGAAGAGCATCTGAGAATTGTCTTGACTAGACTTAGAGATCATAAGTTGTATGCTAAGTTTAGCAAGTGAGAATTTTGGTTGAAGAAAGTTCCTTTCCTTGGTCACATTCTGTCAGAAAATGGAGTTTCAGTCGATCCAAGTAAGGTGCAAGAGGTTATGGATTGGAAGGCACCGACCACAGTTCCTGAGGTTAGAAGTTTCTTAGGATTAGCCGGTTACTATCGTCGTTTTATACCGGACTTCTCGAAGATTGCCAAGCCAATGACAAGTCTGCTACAGAAAGATCACAAGTTCGTGTGGATAGAGGAGTGCGAAGCAGCTTTCCACACCTTGCGGAAACTGTTGACCACTGCTCCTGTTCTAGCACAACCGGACATTGAGAAACCATTTGATGTGTTTTGCGATGCATCGAAAACTAGATTGGGCTGTGTTCTTATGCAAGAAGGAAGAGTCATTGCTTATGCCTCACGTTAGTTGAGAAAGCACGAGGTCAACTATCCGACACATGATCTTGAACTTGCTGCAGTTGTGCATGCCCTAAAAATTTGGAGACATTATCTACTTGGTAATGTGTGCAATATTTTCATAGATCACAAGAGTCTCAAGTACATCTTTACCCAACCAGAGCTGAACATGAGACAGCGAAGATGGTTAGAATTGATCAAAGATTACAACTTGAATGTGCAGTATCATCCTGGAAAGGCCAATGTAGTGGTAGATGCTTTGAGTAGAAAGTCACATTGCTTGAATGTGCAGCCATTACTTGAAGATGGGTTCGATCTGATGCATCCTGTTGTGTAACATAGTATTCAGATTAGTTGCTCGTTGGAGAGTAAGATAATAGAAGGCCAGAAAATAGACAAGGGAATATTTCACATCAAAGAGAAAATAAAAGAAGAGCCGTCTAAGCACTTTAGAGTGGATAAACAGGGCGTGTTGTGGTTTGACGCCGTCTTGTGGTTCCCAAGGATCGAGAGCTTAGGAATAAACTCATGGATGAATCTCACCTTTCTAAGCTATCTATCCATCCGGGAAGTAGTAAGATGTATCAAGAACTTAGACCTCGTTATTGGTGGACCAAGATGAAGAAAGAAGTTACAGCCTATGTTGCCAGATGTGACACGTGTTGTAGAGTGAAAGCTATTCATATGAAACTTGCTGGTTTGTTGCAACCTTTGTCCGTACCTAGTTGGAAGTGGGATGATATAAGTATGGATTTTATCTCAGGTTTGCCCACTACTCAAAAGGGACATGATTCGATTTGGGTGATTGTGGATCGTCTTACCAAGACCGCTCATTTCTTACCTGTCAAGACAGATTATCGACCACCTCAATATGCCGAGAAATATATTGCAGAAATTGTGAGGTTGCATGGTATACCAAAGACTATAGTATCTGATAGAGGGCCACAGTTCACGGCTCACTTTTGGGAACATTTGCACAAAGGCTTGGGAACTAGTTTGATTCGTAGTACCGCTTATCATCCTCAGACAGATGGTTAGACCGAACGAGTTAATGTTGTTCTAGAGGATATGTTAAGAGTCTGTGTGTTGTCTTCTAGGGGTTCATGGGAGTCATGGTTACCATTAGCTAAGTTTGCTTACAATAACAGTTATCAAGAAAGCATCAAGATGGCTCCATTCGAAGCTTTGTATGGCAGAAAATGTAGAACACCACTGAATTGGGTCGAGCCAGGAGAAAGAAGGTATTATGGCATTGGCTTTGTAGAAGAGGCCGAGAAGAAAGTTCATATTATTCAACAAAATATGAAGGCGGCCCAATCACATCAGAAAAGTTATGTAGATAGAAGGAGACCCCTTGTGTTTGAAGTTGGTGACTATGTTTATCTGAAGGTCACGCCAATGAAGAAGAAACGGTTTGGAATCCGAAGAAAGCTTGCCGCTAGATTCATAGGACCATACAAGATCTTGGAAAAAAGAGGTTCAGTAGCTTATAAGATAGAGTTACCTAAGACAATGAGTACCGTCTTTCCAGTTTTCCATGTATCACAACTCAAGAAGTGTTTGTGTGTTCTGGAGGAAAAAATAGAACCTCGGGGCATCAAACTCAAATCAGATTTGGTGTATCGTGAGCAACCGGTCCGTGTGTTAGACACTAAAGAACATGCTACTCGGAATAGTGTGGTGAAAACATACAAGATACAGTGGAATCATCATGATGAGGGAGATGCAACTTGGGAAACGGGAGAATATCTACAAAAAGCTTATGAAGATTTTTATAACAAATGGTTCGTAACCCAAATCTCGGAACGAGATTTTTATAAGGGGGGAGGGATGTAACACCTCGGTGTTAAGCGTGCATTACCATTTCATCCCATGAGCATAATCATCATCACCTCATGCATAAGCATCATGCTTGCATTTCATTTCGAAATAAATGAAGTATCATTTCATGTGGTGCTTAAGTTGATTGAAATTCATTATGTTTAAAACAATGTGAAATGTCATGCTCATGTTTGGATGCCATGAAGTCTTGTTTTGATCACTAGGATAGCTTATAAATATTTAGGATACAATTTGGAGCAAAGTTTATATTTGAATTTTTACCAAATTTTGCCTTTAAAAATAATTCTTCAAAATTTGGGTTTTGAATTAATATTGATTTTATTTTGTAATTCAAAATCTATTTGGAATCTGACTTTGGTCATAAAAGCAAAGTTGTAGATCTTGAAAAATGGAACAACTTTCATTTTTACACCAACTTTTGAAACTGCTTTGAAATAGTTCAAAATTTTGTTTGAATGAAAAAGGATTTGAAAATAGTTTGAAAAATCTCATTTTTCCTTTAATGGGCTGCCGCCTCGCTTTCGGCCTAGCCGCACAGGCCGGCCCGGCCTGCCTCCGCGCCGCGCCCCAGCTCCCGCGGGCCGCGCCCGGCCATGTCAGAGCGTGCACGCCACGTGGCCGCCATGCGCCGGCGAGCACGCCACGCGGCACCGCCGGCCTACCCCGCGCCCCTCCTGTCGCGCCTACACCTGCCCGACCATGCTGCGCTCCTCCTCACTCCTCCACTTCGCTCTCTCGCCTCCGCCAGCGCCAGCAGCAGCCGTAGCGCTCGCCTCCGCCACCGCCCGCACCAGCAGCTCGACAGAGTTGGTCGTTCCGGCTGCTCCAGTTCGCCTAAGCCATCTCCATCTTGCCCTGAGCCTCGCCTCCTCCTCGCGCACCTCGTGCTCGCCTCGGTAAGCCATGAGAAGCTCCCCTTCCCCGGGAATCTCTCGCCGGAGTCTTGGCCGAGCTCGCCGGAGTCCTCCACTCCGTGGACCTCGCCCCTCCGTCCTCCTTCTCGCTCTCCCTTCACGCGCACGAGCACCGCATGAGCTTGGTAAAGCTCCTGCGCCACCTGTCACACCCCTTCCCAGCCAGGAGATGGCCGGCCGTCGGTGAGCCACACCACCGCGCCGCCATGGCCGCTGGCCAGCTTGCTCTCGAGCTCCTCCGACCCTGCCACTTGCACTGACGTGTCCTCCTTGGCAAGGTGGTCACGTTGGTGGTGACCTCGTCGCCGGCCACCTCGCCGACGGCGAGCTCACGCCGGTCAGCGTAGCCTCCTCTGCCTCAGGGGCTGGCAGGTGGGGCCTACTGACCCGTGGGGGCCATTGTCAACCGTAGGGATGCACACCTGGGTAGAAAGCCGGGTGGATCTAGCAGTTTTGAACATGGATTTTCATAAAGGATTTAAGAAATGATTTTCATATTTTTATT
Source organism: Miscanthus lutarioriparius (assembly GCA_904845875.1). Lineage (NCBI taxonomy): Eukaryota > Viridiplantae > Streptophyta > Magnoliopsida > Poales > Poaceae > Miscanthus > Miscanthus lutarioriparius. The sequence continues at coordinate 89,737,260 of CAJGYO010000001.1, read as the reverse complement.
TAAATTCTTTGGGAATTTATAACTTGCTCAAAATGGCTCCAAATTTGTTGAAACAAATTTTGTTGTGTTCCTTGTCACCAGATCTACATGATAAAAATATTGCATGTCATTTTTGAGATACTTTAATGTAGAGCTTTATTTAATTCTTGATATTGCTGATATCTTGTAAAATGTTTAGTAAATCCTATATGTATCAGAAAAATATGATTCCAAGTTTGTTACTCTTCTTGTGTAATGTACTTCCTAGGAAAAATATATGCCATGCATGTCCTGTAGAAAAATTTTGAGATGTAGTTCAAGTGCCTTTAATGGCTGATTTTTGTTATTTTTGCTAGAGAGCAAAATTTGTATAAAACATGCATGTGATAATTTTTGTGCAGTGATTATTTACTGTGTAGAACATAGGAAAAATATTACATATGTTGTTTGACACTTTTCACAGTACACAGTATTTTCATGATCATAATTATGCCATATCTTGTCATTTTTGTGTAGGCTAATCCACTTATCCAAATGCCATAAAAATTTAAGGGTAGACTACTTAGGGTAGTACTATGCTATGGTAATTTTCTAAGATTTTCTATGCTATAAAAATAGATGTTGCTATTCAAACCTATTATTAATTAGGGTTTAATCAAATGTTGCTTTATGCATGATTAAGAAATTAGTGAAGCTTTGGTGTATCTTTGAAGCATTTAATGAGATGTGTTGACTTAGCATATTAGTAGTAGAAGAGAATGCAGTAGATGACATGTGCTTGTAGTACATGTTCTAGGATGATGTTGACTACCTTGCATGCAAGCAGATTCATTGTGTTCATTTCATCCGATGCACCTTTTGCATAAGCACTTACTCACCTGCATCATACAGGATCACAAACCAAGAGCCCGGTCGTCATACCCAAGGAGCCCGAGGAGCAGCTCGAGGTGCAGCCGCAAGAAGTGACCAAAGCAGACGAGGAGGATGTTGAGGAACTTCCGGAGTGCCCCGATCACCGCCCGAGCACCTTCGAGAGAGGCAAGCCCCGGAGCATTTTCCTCCCCGGTTTGCGATTATTAATTAATGCTTTACTTTAATTGATGCATTACGTTCAGGAGTTGTTTGCAACCGTTGCTGCATTATACCTTGTCTACCTTTGTTATACTATATCCTTGTTACCCTGGTATCCGCAGTGGAGTCAATGCTTAGCTGGCTTAGACCGGTAGAAGTCGGGTGATTTCCTATCACCTGTGAGCTATAGGTGGTTACCTAGATCTGCTTGGATAACTATGTAGTCATGGTATAACTAAGTGTTAATTTGAAGTTGAGACCGGACGGAGACTTACCGAGTTTTGGACTGTAGTGCTTTCCGTCTGTGTCGATTAAGGACCGACCATTGTTGGGCCTCAGGTCATGTTGAACGCATGCCTTACATTTAGCTGGCCGAATAAAGTACCTTTCGACCGCGAAGCTGGGAAATTATTCGGGCCGAGTAGATTGCCCGCACCGCACTGTACTGGAGCAGGTGTGGTAGGACACGGGGGCGCGATGATAAGACCGAAAGGCAGTCGGTCGGCCCCCGGGTACATGTGGTTCCTGGCAAACTCAAGATTTTTCCTAGATAGTTGACTCGGTGACCGATACCTCACTTTAGTGGGTGAGTGAGGTTTGTGTAAGGAATAAATTACCAGCTGGTTAATAATCGATTCGAATCGCCATCGTTCACTGGATAGTGAACACTTGACTTGAGTTACTTCATCGTAGTAATGTTGATGGAACACTTGGACAGTTATAATGAATATGACATTATGGAAGTTGTTAATGATCATTGGTTATCATTATTTGCTTAATCACATGCTTGCTCTAGTATAGGTGCAAATGTAGTCGACAGGTTAATAATAATTAACTTGACAATAATGCTTTTGGAAAGGTTCTTGAAATACTAAAAATGCCTCTTTTTGCAAATGAGTCAGCTACCCTACTATAAAGCCATTCATAATCCTTGGTGTCACTTTATTTTCGGTTATGTCGGGTAAGTCTAGCTGAGTACCTTCTCGTACTCAGGGTTTTATTCCCACTTGTTGCAGATGGGCAGATGTATTACAGCTACTGTATCAACTGCCTTTATCATGCGATGGGTGATGCTTAGGACCATGGGCATGGTCATTCCTTAAGTCTCGTCTAATGCTTTTGTTGGAGATGATCATTAGCTGGCACTGTATTTGAACTCTATGTGAGTGTGTGTGGTTTTGAACAAATGGCTTCTGCTACTTCTATTTGAACTCATTTTGTAATAACTATGTTTAAACTCTGATGTACCTGTGATGCGAACTTTTATGTAATATGTGATGGTGACCGCTAAACTCATTACGATCTTGGCTGGTATGTGAGTTGGTTTGAAATCCTTCGTGATTTCATGGACTACCGGGTTATACGGGCTTAAGTTTGCTAAATCGTCTGCTCTGGCGGGTGATTTTCTTACTTAATTTCGTATAATTGGTCGGTTCTGTTACAATGATGGAGATGAGTGGGAGGACTTTGGCTAAGCTCACAAGGTTGCTATGTCAATGCAAATGGCCAAGAGAGTGAGCTAGAGCAGGCCAAACACCTTATATAAGTGTCCCCTCACAATAGAGCCGTTAGGCTCTCACTGCAGCCCAACTCGTCGAAATAGATCAACTGAACGGACCAGCCCCAGTGTTTGGTCACTGATCGTCGTCCATGTGTCCCCCGCATTCAATGACATCTGCACGATCTCAATGGTCATGTGACTCAGCGCAACCCCTAAGTCATGACCAGATGTGTAGGCAAGCTGACCGGACGTACCACACCCACGTCAGGTCCTCACGCGCCTACGCACCAACACCCAGCAACAAGACGCACCGATGGAATGACCGGACGCTCCACTAACGTGGAGTCCGGTCACTTCCAGAGAGCACCCAGAGCCGCATTTTGTCGATCGGACACGTTCGGTGTACCTCGACCGGACCTAGCTCAGCGTCCGGTGCAATACCCTAGGTTACGCTGCCTCAGCTTCTTCTGACCGGACTCACCACTGTTGCGTCCGGTCACATTTTGACCTAGTGTCCGGTCACTTCAACAACAGAGCCCGAGCGTGCCAACTTCATCTAAAATTGATCGGACGTTGCTCCCCCGAGTCCGGTCACTACGTGACCTGCGTCCGGTCACTGTTTCATAATGACAATCACCTCCTTTACTTCACTAACTTCTTCACCCTTGCTCAAATGTGCCAAACACCATGTGTATCACCTTGTGCACGTGTGTTAGCATATTTTCACAAACATTTTCAAGGGTGTTGGCTCTCCACTAGATCCTAAATGCATATGCAATGAGTTAGAGCATCTAGTGGTACTTTGATAACCGCATTTTATACGAGTTTCACCCCTCTTAATAGTACGACTATCGATCCTAAATGTGATCACACTCGCTAAGTGTCTCGATCACTAAACCAAAAAGCTCCTATTAATTTCACCTTTGCCTTGAGCTTTTTGTTTTTCTCTTTCTTCTTTTCCAAGTCCAAGCACTTGATCATCACCATGGCATCACCGTCATCATGATCTTCACCGTTGCTTCACCACTTGGAATAATGCTACCTATCTCATGATCACTTAGATGAACTAGGTTAGCACTTAGGGTTTCATCAATTCATCAAAACCAAACTAGAGCATTCAACGGTTAACCACTCTTTGTATACCTTGTCGTTGGTGAAATGACACCATGTGCATGTTCGGAAGATGGAGTTGTAGCTGCATCACAGGTGGTGAGTTCTTGCTCAACTCAAATCCATATATCCTCCACAATGCTTCTAGAGGGGTCACCCACCTAGCCTCTCTATATTGTTCAATCTCATCATTTTTTCCATTTTCATCAGGCTTGCTAGCTTCTCTCATAGACACAGAAGCATGATCGTGGCCCTTGTATATGTACTTGAATAAGTATTTCATGGCCTTGATGCTACCGCATGCCTCAACATTTATGTGGCAATTGAAAAGTCGGAGGAGGTAAGGGTTGTAGGGGACGACCCATCTATTATCTAGTACGGCCCCTCGAACTCTTGCATGGCGTCCGTCTTCACGTCGCCTATAAATTGGGTAGGAGTCCTTGCCCTGTAAGGTAGCCTCACTGTATGGTAGTGGATAATGATTCTTGCATGAATCATGACCCTTTGTGCATGGGCAATCACGATTTAGCACACCGCATGGGCCATGCATCATATGCTTGATAACCAACATGTGCAGCTCTGGGTACTTCTTCTTGTCTAGAATTTCGGCTGAGATAAGACGATCATACTATTATGTGCATGTGAGCTTGTACCTCCTATTCATAATCAGCAAAAAATGGGCATGCGGTAAACCTCGCTTCTGGAACTCTATGACATGCACATGTGCACAGACCTTCCCAAGAATATCATTTTCCATCAACCTTTTTTTAGCTCCTCCAGCTTTGCCCTAAACACACGCACAACAAGATCTAGACGATCTTGTGATGTCTGGCTAGGGTAGAGTTCATCCTTAATTTCATCCCAGTTTGAGTTGCATGTCATCGTAAGAAAGATATCCGGTTTTCCAAACTTCCATACTAAAGCCATGGCGTCCATGTACCGACGCCTCATGTCACGTGGGCCACCAATGAATGATGTAGATAGTATAGTCTGCTTTCCAACGACAGCAGCTCTGTCCTCACCAGCCTGCAAGCTATCCACCAAGCCTTGGTATAGGTCAGCCCTTATCCTATCATGATTCCTCCGTTGATAATCTAGGCGATTGCTCTCGATCTTGATATATGTGTCGACCGCAAACTGTTGAAAAAGACGCTTGCCAAAGAGTATCAGGTTGAATATTCCTGGACGCATCTAAAATTTATAACAGTAGTAGTCTCGCATAGACACACATAGATTGCCAGGAGATTCTGCACAAACAATTAGATCGAAATTAGTGATGGAAAATAGCATGCTTAAGATGAACAGTGTAAACTACTATGAGGAAACAACTAACCTGGTTCATCCTCATTATTATCTGAACGTGCCTTGCGGAGTGCACGTGCCGCCATTACTTCTTCCATACTCACATTTGCCTTTGGAATGTCAATATGACACCCAAGTTCTCCTCTAGGGAAGAACATAGGGTATGACAGTGGGTCATAACATCCATTGTATGACCGGATGCCATACATTTGCCTATTTTTTCCTTGTAGGATTACACTATGTTGGAATTGTCCATGTCGTTCGCTTCCCTCGATCCAAACAGCGGCCACCTCAGAATTGATCGGCACATTATATACTCTCTGGTCCAACTTTTGGTCAAGGTTGAGTGTCACACAGTAGTCATCAATTTGTTTAATTTGCCCCATAGTCCTAAGATGGTCAGAGTATGGATTACCACGAAGGATGGCAACCAACCTCTCGATAACTTCTTTGTCTTTTTCATAGTGTTTCTTGCGACAGCTGCGGTAACGGTGCTCAAGACTTGGATCGTCATCGTAGAAGTACAGCTCTAGATGCTTAGGTTGTGTACCCTCCTGTCTACCAAATGACTGTATATTGTGGTACATCTGGCCATGTGCACGGAACGTGTATACACCACTGTTCCTGATATCTATGGTCATACTATAAAGGTAACAGTAGAGGGAAGTGAATGAGAAATGACCATTGAAAAACCGAATGTTATCATGGAAGTGCCTAGCATCAGCATCTGCACTTGACCATAGTCTCATGAGGTCAGGTGGTGTGTCTGGTGTGGATAGCTCAATCTTTCCGCTGCAACAGGAGAATCCAGGTGGCTTGGATTCAAACTTCTTTGCATTGCAATGTTGGCAGTTGTAAACTGGCTTTAACTTATGCTCCTCTTCAGGGATGTTACTATACACCCCGTCGTAAGGATCAGGTATGTCAGGAATAGATGTAGTCTTCTTCTTGAGAATCACCTAACTCATCATCATCGTCAACTTCCTCATCTGAAGTGGTATTTAACAAACACGTTACTAATACTTTCCAAAGGCACAAATGTAAGTACATTTTGTATTATATTTAGCGTAAGTACCTTGGCCAGCGAATAGATACCCCAAGTCAGCTTCTTCATCCTCTTCAAATATGATGCCCTCGTCATCACCTGTTGTGTCATAGGGACCTGTGAAAGGTGCATATTTGAGGATGAGCACTCAATTGTACCGATCAATCATGGTAAATACCATTTTAAACAATGGAGAATGAATAACCAATGGACGAAATATAATTAAATATATTACCGTTGCATCCTGTGGGTAGACATGTCTCTGGAAGCTAGACATGTTGAGGGCTTGAACCGGTACCTTTATTAATGACAGGGTGAGTATAGTGAGGCTATCGGTAATTTTTTATATAATAAATTAAATTAGTTGAAAGGAGTAGAGAAGTGAGTAAGTACCATTGTTTATGACACATGAATTATTTGGGGTTTCAAATCCATAGCCATCTTCATTGGTCATGCCCGGATTCTCCATAGCTAAAGCAACTATTTTCCTTGCAGTGTTTGCTTCAAAATGTTTGTTTTGTCTTACTAATAGTGATTGTCTCTCTCCACATGGCACACGTCGTCTACGTGTTATCTCATGAGGATCCATATCAAGGGGGCCTAACATCCTGTGTCTGGTCTAAAGCTCTCTGGACGTAAACAGGTGGTCCACTTGCCTCTGGAATAATCCAATCGCTCGGGGTAGTTGAATTTTCATTAAGTGATACAACACTGGGGATATAATTTGGATTAGAGTGTTGCGCCGACGATGCCTTTCCATCCTTTTATTCCCTCTCTTTGCCACCCTTTTTCGTTTATTTGCTGCTCCAATGTGCTCCTGAGTTTGAGTACCGCGTCGACAATCATTTTGAATATTTTGACGTGCTCGTCTCACCTCCCTTTGCTCAGGTGACATACTTGCATAGTGTTGTCTTTCCCTAGCACGCTTAGCTTCACGTTGCTCATTTGTTAAAATCATCGTACGGGAATTGTTATGTGAGGGTGTTGTGATGTCACAATCACCGGCTGATGTGGTATTTGTTGAATCAAGGCAATTTTCTGATAGCAATTCATCATCTACAAATCAAAGGAGTTTTTTGTAAAGATATATGTTGTATTTTGTACATTATTACACTAAAGCCAGTAAATTAAGTAGAATTGAAATAGATGTCTTGTAGAAATCAAATTCATAGTATTACAATAAATGTATCATATCAGCTTTATGAAATAGTATACAAGATATTCAGTGGACAATTGTACGTAGTACCCATCAATTGCAGGGAAGTCTTTGTTACATGTGGCATCTTGTATAAATCATTTATGTGAAACCAATCAACATTCTCATCTGGGACCAATCAAGTAGTGTTACCTTCAGCAGTGAGTGGGATTATGGGTTCTGGCTCTTCATTTGGAACGAGAGCTTGAGATTTCCTTCGATGATAATTTTCTCTACGTTTTTTTAGTGACTTCTCCTTTTGGTCTTGAGGCATATTCGCATACACTTCCCTTTCCCTTTGCCTCTTACGTTCTTTTGGGTCTGTGGCGTCTGGTTGCACACCAGATGTCGTGGGTTCACTTTCATTGTTGGTGGTGTTGGATATATCTTTGAATGGGGTGCGACACCGAGGTTGTTCCGAAGATGACATCTGCGAGACAAGAACACGTTATTCCTATGCATCTCTTAGAGTGTAAAAAAGCCTATGCAGTGTCATTTCAATCCAACTGAAACTTTCCAAATGATGCAAACTGAATAACAAATTTTGTTGCCTGGTGAACCTCTTATTGTGAAAATTTAATGAAAAGGCTATCTAAATTTGAAATAAATTATTGGAGGCCCTTATGTTATGCTTCTCTCTGTGTTAAAAGAAGCAACAAAGATATGATGCCAAAAAATTAGAGATATGAAATCAACGGTAACAGGAAAATGCTCAAAGGAAATGTGACTCACCTTCTCTGGTTCTCTCAGCTAACTTCTTTCTTCTTTTTCTTTAAACAATTCTGTACCTCAGGAAGCCGTGTTGTAGAAAATTCAAATGAGTGAAAACAAAGCATAACTCTAACTGTTACATAGAGAGAGAAAATATATAAGTGAAATATGGCACATTGGGCTTTTAAGAGCTCCTGGGAAAAAATTCTATTTAAGAAAATCTTTTATCCAAACTGTAAGAACTTGAACTCTAAATAAGGATAATCTTTCAAATATATAGCTCATATGATTCAAAAGGGAGTTTACATACACCGCATTGTGCAACATCAAGTTGTATCCGTATGACCATAAGAACAAGTTCAGTAAGCTCTCCTCTTTCAGCAGCCTTCTCAATTTCCTGCATATGAGTACCATATCAGTTCACCAACTAAACAAAAAAAATTCAAAAAAGAACTACATATGAACAACTGAGCTGTATCATGCTAAGCAGGATTACACCTGTGGTGATTAGAACCTATAAAGAACAGTATAATCCTGAGTAGCCTACTGATAGTGAGGACAGGTAAAACCAGTTGGTCGTGGCCTTCACTTGAAGCTATGGCCCCAGAAATTCAGATTTTTCTAACCTCCTACAAAATTATAATGAAAATGCTAAACGATTTCAGCATAAACATCATTCTCTCTTAGCCATTTTAGGAAAGACTTCATGGGATACATGAAAACTCGATTCTTGATGCTATCTTTCCATATTCGATTTGGGGTTCATGCACATTATCCAGTCTTGAAAAGAGATCAGTGTTATCAAAATAAGATTGACAATTTGGGGTTCATGCACTCCTAACCCTATTTATTTAGATCTTGGCTGAAAGCAAGTTGAGTCGGTTTGTATGATGAGTATTTCTCTTCTTGTCAGATATTTACGCTCCTCTTTCCACACTCTCTCCGAAAAAATAGTGCAACGCAATCAGAGAATCTGGCAACTTAACAGCATTAATGTCAAATTCTTCAAGCTCCTGATTTGACATTTTCCTATGTTTCTTGACCTGCAGGAATGTGCAAACCTTGGAGAAGATGAGAGAGGATGTGGTGAAGGAGGGGCAGCTCTACAGGAGGTGAGCTATTACAGGTGGACAGAGGCAGCTGGAGTCGATGGAGGGCACGAGGCAGAGTCCAAGAGGAGGCTGGTGGTGCTTGTACCATTGGTTTAGTGGTTATTCATATCATTTTTTGTGTATATGTCCAGCATGGTTGTAAAACAAAACTAATCACTACCAGGTGCGTGAACCTAAACCTACAGAAAACCATTAAAGCATCTGAAGGCTGATGTGAACTACTGATCTACATAGTATGGACAGATAATAATTTTTTGTACTACTGTATCTCTGACTCTCTGTACTATTGAATCTATCTTAAGAACTCCTATGCAATTAAGAATTTGATTCTGAATTAGGACTGCTGGGTCTGTAGCCTGCAAATACCTGCTTCTTATTAATACAAACTCCACACTTCAAGATGCATTTGAGGCTGAAACGAAATGTCAAGCACGCTGTCCGCGTCGACCCTGAACTAATGCATACATATGTTGCGTGCAGGTTCCCTGAGGACGTACCACTGGCCTGGCGTGATGCCTGGGGACGAGAGACGCTGAGCAGGGGCGACGCCGGTGCAAGACGACAGCACGCGGAGGACGAATCGGCGCCCTGAGCACGGTTCTGAAGCCGCCGCCGGCCAGATGTGTCTGAGTTTCTAGGGATCGGCGGCGGGCACCGGAGGTACGTCGGACGGATACAAGCGGAGGGGCCGGGAGCGGGGGTGTCGAGGTGCTCTCCGCGCCGAAGCCGGAGGACGCCCGCCGGGGGATGGGAGAAACAAGAGCTGCGCCGGTGGCTGGTGAGTGGACTCGGCAGCGGAAGGTTGGAGGGCGGAGCGGAGCGGAGAGGGTGGCCGCGTGCTGGGTCGGGGCAGCGTCGCGTCGGCGGGCAGGTGCGCCGGGTCGAGGAGATTGGAGGGAGCTCGGGGGTTAGAGGGAGCTCGGGGCTCGAGAGGCGTTGCGAGGCAGGCGGCGTGGGCCGGAGTGGTGGGTGTCGTGGGAGCGGGGATTGGTTGTGCGACGGGACTGGGTACATAGGTACGACGAGTGTTGACGTGCGCGTGGAGAGTTTGGCGGCGAGAGGGAAGTCGGACAAAAACCGACTGGCAGACGAAGCAAGCTGGCCACGGCACAAATAAATTTTTATACTAAAAACATACGAATCGTATAATAAAATAATAACACTATAAAATTAAATATCGATGTTAAAGTAATATTTAATCTAATCTAAAAACAAAGTTTGTAAAATTAACACGGTCAAGGAGAACGCGGCGTCGTAGGTCACCAACTATCGCCCTGTTCGTTTGACTTATAATTCATACTTTTTCAGCGAACGAACATTATTTTTCTCTCATAATAAATCAGCTAATAATACTTTCAGCCATGGCTTATTAGTCAAGCAAATAGGGCGTATACTGTATAGACCTTTCCATATGTTGCAACGGAAATAAATAATACCCTCATACGTGTTGTATTATGAAAAAAACGATAATGCGAGGGAAAATAAACTTGAATTGTAGCGTAGACCATAGATACAGAATCACTAATCTTCAGCAATGTCTAATACTTTAATACCTCTTGCTAGACAGTCTAAGGTCACAGCAGAGCAGGGAAACTCCTGATCGCCTGATTGGCTTATTATTAACAGCAGTTCGATATGGATGACAAGATGTACCTCCTGCTTCTCGGCTGCTGCTCGGCGGCTCAGTGCTCGGCCGCTGGTGGCCCGTGCGGACGATGGCTAAACCAAGTTAGCACAAACAACTCCCTCCAAATTTAGTAGTAAACTGATAGTCACCTTGAGACAAAAGTACCAAGAAATTAGGTTTAAAATTGAAGGAAAAAACAACTCACTCTAAATTCAGTAGGAAACTTACAGTGACCTTGACTACAACACAGGAGCAGCCTAGAACCTTCCTCGGATAGCCCTCAGAGGCTCATCTTGTGCTTGTAGCTAGTGTCCTCCCTGCATAATAAAGCAAAACAAAACGAAGCAGACATTATTCCTACGCCTAGTTTAGATTGCAAAAAAAATAAACCCGATGAATAGTGCCACTTTCGTCTTATTTGGCAAATATTGTCCAATCGTGGACCAACTAGGCTCAAAAGATTCATCTCGTGATTTCCAACTAAACTGTGTAATTAGTTATTTTTTTTACCTACATTTAATACTCCATGCAAGCGGCTAAAAATTGATGTGATGGAGAGAGAGTGAAAAAACTTGGAATTTGGATGGCATCTAAACAAGATCCTAGATACAAAGGACGCTTTGAAAAAAATGAAACCAACAATTAGCACAAACAGTACTTGGAATGGTTTATTTGGCTAATAGACCATGATTTTGCAGGCCTGTGAAGTTTTGGCATGCAACATGAAACTAGACTGGCCCTGAACAATGACCGATCACTTTTGGAAAAAATCTAAAATGCTTTAGGCTGTATCTGGGTTAATTCATCAAGAAAAATATGATTGACAATTTACAACCATGGCTAAAAGAGAATATAAAGCAAACAACGTAAATTTAAAGTTGTACCAGAAATAAAACATCATGATAAGTAAAGCTCATGCTCTATTTATAAATAACATCAAAAGTACAGGTTTGAGCGACAAATATAACATGCAGGACTAGAACCAATCAGAATGGTCAGGTAATGGAACCCTTGCTAAATCACAAACTAAGTATGCACGTGAAGATAACTAGCAGGCAAAGTTATTAGTTCTCTACATGAACTGATGATATGTGGCGTGATTATCTTTGATCACTGAACCCAGACCAATGTTGAAACTGAATGGCTGCTAACTATTTTTCCACTCTCAACAGCCAAAATAGTTGCCAAGCTTTATTAGGTAAGAATCGTATCTCTCAAGATATAAGAGTTATTTTGTTTCTACTACATGTTAATTTGCATATATTAGTCCACATCCTCAGATCTATTTTTTTAGTGCATATAATTCTCAGTCTGATTGTTCTCAAAATATCTTTAGCGACAAAAAAATAATAGTGTCACAGTTTACAAAAGTATTGGATATGGTTGGCCTGATCACTACTAAGAGTATGTGATGACTTAGGCACATATGAACTCTGAAGCTATGTGAAGCTATTGTCAGATTTCGTTCAGCCACCTATATGATGACTTAGGCACCTCTAAAAAGAATTCATACTGAATTTGGTCTTCAGTTCAGAAACATTATGAAAATACATGCAGATTAGCCAAGCCTGGTTCTAAATAAATTCGATTAAACATTGTTAGGTTCTAATTAATACCGTGCTCTGAATAAGATCCTTTAGTCTAGTTCTTAAAATACTACATTCTGAATATTTTCAAGTTTTGAAATGGATTAGATGGGAGCATCTAGCAGTGAATTACAGTTCATGAAGTTACACAGGAGGCACATTAGCTAGCAAGGAATGTTGGGAATGAGGATTGGACATGCAAGATTTGGGAGGCGTACGTACCTTTGTATAGAGGTCGTCGGCCGCACCTTGAGCAAGACGGTAAGGCATCCTCTGCAGCAACGACGTAGCCGCAGCCCGCAAGGGCGTCCCTTTAGTCCAGCCATGGTGTAGAGGACCACTATGGCGACGATGTAGTTCGTGTCTCCACTTAAATGGAGTAGTCTCTGCAGCAGCGGTTGCTGGATGGTGACTCCACGGTGATGGCAGTGGATCGGATCATGAACAGTAAGTGGGACAAAAAAAACTGGAATTCTGCGGTGCTCATATATTATTTTGCCATCCCTAATCAATACTTCAGAGACAAAACACATCTCTATGTAAACACTACCATCGGACCTCTTCTTAAGATGGTCTTGGTCATTTAATAAGCATATGTATCCATTTGTGCACAACGGTAATAAAAAGTTTTGAATGTTTATCATCTCATTGTAACCATTTGTGCAGTAGGAGTGAAATCTCAAAACCCAAATTGTGAGAAGTGATCCACGCAATGGAATGTATACTCTTATTAATTATCTGATCATTATTTTTTGTACCATAAAGATGTGCAATTGGGCGGTCATAATTCAGAAATCAGAAATTTAAAAACAACTAATAAATGATGGTGTGAGATGTGTTAAAACAATTGATTGAGGACCAGTAAAAGACAGCAAAGCAGAGAGAACTTCAGAAGATAACAACCCAGGTGAACATCTGACTCAGATTGACAGAGACCTGAAATAGAGAAGCTTCCAGTCTAAAACAAAATTGAGTATGAGACTATGAAACCTTCAGGCGTTCAACGATTGCAGGACCAAGGCCGCAGGATTCAGATTGCAGGATCAAAGCTGAAGTTGTCGGATCATGAACAATAAGTGGGAGGAAAAAACCTTGAAGTATGCAGTGCTGCCGGCGACATGCGTTGGGCGTCTGTGTGCGCGGCGGCCGCGGTGAGCCTGCGTTGGGCAACGGCATGCGCGGCGGCTGCAGGGAGCCTGCGTTGGGCAACAGCGTGCGCGGTGGCAATGAGCCTGCGTTGGGCGACGACGTGCACAGTGGTGACGAGCCTGCGTTGGGCGACGGCGTGCACAGCGGCTACAGCGAGCATGCGTAGGTTTGGATCTCCGAACTCCTTCTGCCGCGGCGTCTTCCGAGTTCCGATCGACGTGCAAAAAGACGATTGGGCACGCTGGCAATAAATGATACCCTATAGGCAACAAATGACGTCCTTCTTGGTCCTGCATGCAATTGCTCCCCACACGGATGTAATCTCCTTTCATCTATTGCGCCTGAGTGGTAATCAACGTTGGTTATTTCCTTGTTAGTCCTGCATGCAATCTCCTTCCATCTATTGCGATGGGTGGACTTCGATCGGGGCAGGACGTCGTTCTGCTAGGTGGACGTTAGCGTTCCCGGAGATTACCTTCCTTCTATTTGCCAGTGATTGACATTCCTTCTATTTCGCACGGGGCGGGCAGAGCAAAATTATGGAAAAAAATTCGCATGGGGAGAGGCGAAGGTGAGGCGAAGTTTTTGTCGCACCAAAACGGTGTCTCCTCTTTAGTCTTTTTAGTTGTGAGAGATAAGTAACCTGATAGTTGCTCGGTGCCATTACTGTAGGTTGAGTGCATATGGAGCCAGTCACTATTTTCGTCCAATTGATCTGTTGTATCCCTCTCTAGACGTTTCTTGTTTCTTTCACTACTCTTTTCATCAGCCATTGTTGCATACCGTTCTCTCTCCCTCTGCCTCTTTTGCCCATTAGGATCCCCATCTAGTGGCACCAACCCTAGTCGGGTATGATTCCCTTCAATAAATTATGGTGAGGAGTTGCAAACATATGAATATAGATATGTAGAGATGTTGTATAAGTTTATATACCTCCATGTGTTGTATTTGTAAGGTCCCCCAAAGATACCCGATCACCGGTTGGCCTTGGTGTGTCCATCAACACTACCTATCACATATCTCTCACAACATGTAGTACACTGGATAACTTTGGCGAAAGTAGAATTGAGAAAGCATGTTTGAAGGCTATGGGCTATGACAGGTAGAACTCAGAAAGAAAGACAACTGAAGAGCAAGTCACGAAGAAGCACAACTGCACGAGCAACAAAAAGGTGGGTGCTCATTAGAAAAGGATAGCAACTTCCAGCAGGTGTTTCACATCATGTGAGAAGCTAATTTCTTTTTTCTTTCTTGATAATTATTTTCTCTGATTTTGAAACTCCTATCCATTCTGATATTTTTTACAATTTTCTCTCTGTTATAGAAGATGATCTATAATAAAGCCTGTTTCATTTGCTCGTGCAACAAACAATCTGATTCTTTTAGTATTCTCGGCAACCAACTAGATAAATTCAGCTAGTATGTGATGATGGATGTATCCACTATTTAGCATTCAGTTAGCTAACTGTCTATTCTAAACTCTGAATGCATATGGGCCATAAAGATTCTAAAAAGTAGTCGCAAACAAATCATGTCTATGATTACCTGGGACAGATGAACAACCAATCGGAAAGCTTCACAACTTCTATGATGCTTAGACTTGTCAGAGGAAAACTCTGGTTCCTATAGATTGCAAAAATAGTGATATCAGAATGGATTGATCTTGTGTTTTGACAAGAAGACAATTGATTGTGAGTCAATAAGGCAATTCTGGTTTGCAAATGATAAGAAGACAACCATATGACTGCATGTGACTTTGTTAGGTTAATACAAAGTTTCTAGATAAAGAAAAAATTAAATGGCCAATTGGATGTCGTATTCTCACCTCAGCCCTGTCCTCCTCCCTAGCATAAACAACAAAACAAGCAATAAAATAAAGTGCAATTTTTTTATCAAACTAAAATCACTCTTGGGTAGATATTAATGACAGGAACAACAAATTCTCTTGAGGTTGTGCTAATTGTAATAGCAACGGAGTAAACCCTGTATACTAAACCTATCACTGAAACTGAAATAGGGAACAAGTGCTACTGTCAAACTCTATCAAAGAAAGAGAAAATTAATCAATGCAAGTTTCAGGTCTAGCATAGGATCACTGAATTAATAAGCTAATGCTAGAAAACTATGCAGGCAAGTAATAATTATTTGGAGATTGGTCACTGATGGGATGGTTGAGATGCTGCTACTTTCTCTTGCCACTTCTACTTGGCGAGATGACCTGCAAGCTGCAAATGGAATGACTTGCTACAGATCGGAGAAGAATACCGTTGTTCCAACAAGCTACATAGAAGAATTTCAAGTGACAGCACAGCACCAAAATGGTGAAGATGACCAGCAGAGACAGGCCACCTTTTACCCAAAATATCGACCATGTCATTGGTGATAGGATTTACCTGTCTGCAGTAAATTTCCACTTTTGATATATTTTTTGTGGTAGACAGAAACATGCAAGACTGAGAGGAATATCTTCAAATAAAAAATGCAAAATTGATTTTGTCCGACAGTGAACGGTGGTAGACAAAGGCCTAAAACTAAAGTTACTCTGAAACACAAGACTAAACTGATCCTATATAGTTACAAGAATCAGTAATTACAACTATCAGCATGATAGGTTCAGGTTCTCAACCTGTTGCCGGATTTTATTCAGATAAACAAGTAGTACGCACCTAACCCTATTTTTTTGAATTAATCATGGAATTAAACCAGCTTGATAAATCAGCTGTAAGATGAACTGAACTAGTTGAACCTTGAAACTGAAAAATCATATCACAGGGTAAAGATCATGTCAAAAGCTTCAGAAAAAATCTAACATATATAATTAAGCTGAGGCGATTGCTGGGATATGTGTTCTTGGACTTCTTGTGTGATATTACATGGCACGGAAAGTCTTTATTCTTAACTGATGATAGCGTGGTTACTTGGTTACCGGGCTTGTCTTTATTCTTAACTGATGATAGCTTGGTTACTTCCTAGCTACATGCAGATTTATTAGGCATCCCTGTTATTAGACCAGCTGACATAGAGACCATCAGACCACACATATATGAGCTTCATGCCAATTCAGGACCAACGCATGGCTTCTATTCTGTCTTATCAAATCCATTTTTTGCAATACATAATAAATATAAAATACTTATTTGCATTGGAGTTCCTAAGCCTGAGGAGGTAGCAATGAAGGAAAATCAGATGCATGCAGTCCTGAATGATATACATAACCTGGTTGATGGATTGTCATATAATCAGTTGTTGTACGTATTACCACAAACACATGTGCACATGTAATGGTTTATGGATCTGGAAAACAAACTTGAATTGTTAGTTAATGAATAGTAGGCCAATCAGCAGCACCTGGAATGGGCGGCGTTCACGATGGGCTGCGATGCTCAATCGGCGGGTGTTCGTAGGTCCATGTCGGCGACACTTCTCGATGGCGACGGCGCACGGCCCTCCGATCTCCGAGCTCCGAGTACTTGGATGTCGGCGATACTTCTCGACGGCGCACGGCCCTCCGATGCTTGATCGGCAGAAGATGACCTTGAGCTCGCGCGGCGCGGCGCACTCGTGGGTGAGCGAGGGGTTGTCGTGCGCGTAGGTGAAGGCCTACGGGCACTCGCGCTTGAAGAACTCTGAGTACTTGGACGCAGCGGCGGGGTCTCACGGTGCGTGGCGTGGCGGAGTGCAACGCTGGCTGATCGCGGAGAAAGAAGAGTCACGCCCAATGGGACTTGGATCGTGGAACTGATGCGAAACTTGTTTAGTATTTCCTTGCAGACGAAGAGGAGAGGCAGGCAGGAATTTCAGGTGATCGTGATCTGATGAGGATGCTGTGCGGAGGGATCATGGCGCTGATTTGCTGTTGCATGTGGGCCGACCTGCATGATTTTGGGTGATCGGGCATTTGTTTTATTGCATGACCCGGCGAGATTGCATGCGGTGCTGTTTTGTTTTGCATGTCCTAAAATTATGGTGATTGAAGATCTGTTTTTTTTTGGAAAGGAAAATCAGAGGAAGGGGTGGGAATGTGGGATTGCACGGGCGGCAGGAAGGTGAGGTGAAGTTTTTGTCGCACAAAAACGGTGTCTCCTCTTTAGTCTTTTTAGTTGTGAGAGATACAGTAGAGATTAGCCATCGCCGAGAAAAACGCCTTCAAACATCTAGGCTCCCTTAATCTCTAGGCGGTGGCTCACCGCCTTTTGAACCTTGAGTCAAGGTATCCTTTCTCGACCGGGTTGGCGCCGAAGGAGAAAACTGTCAAGGCAGGCACATTATTCATTCTAACAGCCTATACTGTATCATGGCTGATAAACCCTGACTAAAACCAATAAACGAACATGCTGTAAATGAAGACATGCAAAACTGGACACAAAGCTAGAAACACCAAATTTTTTTCTTCAACGCCATAATACACTTCTTATTTCGTCTTTAGTCTAGGTAACTTTAGATCTAAATAAGGTCGTGTTTGGCCGGGCTCCGCCCGCAGTGCTCCGTCGCGGGAGGCGGAGCCGGAGCCGGAGCCAGAGCGGCGAAGCCACAAATTCGGGCTCCGCCTCCGTACGTGCAAAAGGGCTTCGGCTCCTCTGGTAGACAGGCAGAAGCGGCTCCTCCGGGTAGCGCGTTTGGTGTGGCTCCTCCGCTGGAGCTGCCGTGGAAACGGAGCCGGAGCCTGGCCAAACACGGCCTAAGGCTGTACCATGGGCTGCTGCTGCTGGGTTTAATCTGATGCATTATCCCAGTACTTGTATTGTGAACTTGAATGCATAGAAAAGATACACGAATAGAGCCACATGTCTTCACGTTCATTCGTTACCTCCCCTTATTCCCGTTTTTTATATTATCTTTATGGTCACTTGATTTTCTCTTATGTTCACTTTGTTATTTTAAAATATCAAGTTTGTTATGGTTAATTCAAATCAAAATCTTTGTAGATGTTAACACTAGGATAAAACATTTTGTCATTTCTATAAATATCCATTTTGTTTCTTTAATTGGACTTGATCTACTCCTAGTTGAGTTTTAATTTAATGTTCGGTGATGTTTTGGTTTATTTTGCATGCCGCTGATCTCTTGATTAATATTTTCTTGAGTTTTCAACTACTCAATTACATTCAATGTATAAATGTTTATTTATTTATTTTGTAGCATTCACCAAAAAGGAGTGATAATTTAAATCCAAACCGGCCAATGTTCTAGAGGATGGCCAAGTGGATTCTACGTGATTACATCCGTCCTGATCCAGTAGCAAATAAAACGTATATTTGATTACTTTTTAGTCAAAGATATATGACAATGAAGGAGGATAAAGAGGATGAACCATGAACTTAATGGTCTGGCATATATACTCTGTCATGCTTCTTCTCTTTCCTTGGTCATGGGTACCTGGGTGTTTTGATTGTTGATCTGTTTTTTTAAATCGATATATTGGTCAATTACATCTTTAAAAGTTATTTTTGATCTGCTCCCTCAGTCCCATAATACTAGACATTTTAACCTTCAAAATTTGTCTAATAAAGCATGACGTTATAGCCAATCGCATAGGTACCACCCTAGGCCAACCATCCCATCAGTCAATCCGTCTCTGCTCTATACTCTGGGCCTGTTTAGATTCCAAAAAATTTTACACAGTATTTGTTATATCGAATCTTGCGACACATGCATGGAGTACTAAATATAGACGAAAAAAACTAATTACACAGTTGGATGAGAAATTGCGAGACGAAACTTTTGAATCTAATTAGTTCATAATTAGACACTAATTACCAAATACAAACGAAATGCTACAATAAACCAAAAATCAAAAAATTTTGGATCTAAACGGGGCCGATACTTTTAAGTCACCAGGAGATGAATATAAAAAGAGAAAAGAATCTGAGGCAGGTGGTGCTCCAGTGGTGCACAGCACTGGGCATTGGGACTGGAGTTTGCTGTCAATCAGATTCATCATTATTCGCGTTGGGTGATACTGTTCCGACTGATTAATATAGGAGAAAAACACTATTATATCTGAAATCACTATTCACGTAAACAGTAAACATGTGAGTGCGCTGGCCAGCTGGCCAGCCAGCCATCAGCCAGCCGAACACTCCCGGGGTATGCAGGATTTTTAACCTCAGCATTGATCTACGTGATGAATCCTATAGTGTGTAGCTTTGGCCCTGTTTAGGTCCAAAATTTTTTAGGTTTTGGTTATTGTAGCATTTTTGTTTGTATTTGATAATTAATGTTTAATTATGGATTAATTAGGTTTGAAAGTTTCGTCTCGCGATTTCTCACCAAACTGTGCAATTAATTTTTTTTTCGTCTATATTTAGTACTCCATACATGTGCCGTAAAATTCAATGTGATGGATACTGCGTAAATTTTTTTGAATTTTAAGGAACTAAACAGGCCCTTTGTGAGACAGAGGAAGAATCACTTATTGAATGCAACGTCTTGTCGACCAGCTTTTTAGGGTTTAGACTATGACTATTAAATCCCAAGATTTCGATTAGCCATCGATGATATGAGGGCCTTGTTTAGATGCTGAAAAAATTTCAACCCGATGAATAGTACCACTTTCGTCTTATTTGATAAATATTGTCCAATCGTGGACCAACTAGGCTCAAAAGATTCATCTCGTGATTTCCAACTAAACTGTGTAATTAGTTATTTTTTTTACCTACATTTAATACTCCATGTAAGCGGCTAAAAATTGATGTGATGGAGAGAGAGTGAAAAAACTTGGAATTTTGGTGGCATCTAAACAAGGCCGAGGAACCCCAATCTTGGATGTTATATGGTTCTCTAAATGCGTCGACGTGTCATTGTTGTTAATCTTATTTTAATACAATATCATTATTCATAGTTCAATTCGTATGTGCCACACGTACTTAACTATTTTTTTTCAGCCTGTTCGCTTGTTGATTTCAGCCAGCCCAAACCAACCAACCAATAATATTTTCCTTAAAAAAAACCAGCACCAGCCAGTCCAAACCAGTATCAGCACCAGCATCAAGCGAACAAACTCTTTACCTAAACAATCGTTGGGGCAGGGCATATTCTAGGTTTATGCTAGAGTTCTAGTAGGAATGACAGGTGGCTCCGATTGTTGGCCCACTTTGGTAGCCACCAACCTAACATTTAAGCTCATTCGACATTTGGTTTTTTGGCCGTCCCAAACCAACCAACCAATGTTGTTTTCCTCTCTCAAAAAATCAGCACTACCAACCCAAACCAAAGACCAAAGACCAACCAAATGAACAGGCCCATTAACGGTGCGAAGTCAAACTTAGATCGCAGCTGACCGAGGTCGCAGCCACCGGAGGAGGATGACACGTTGGGCCGCCTTGGTATAGAATTATGCAAACACACTACCAGTACCACCCCCGTGAGAGACATAAGGGGCCCACCTGTCCCTTCCCTGTCTCGTGGGCGCAAATCCGCGGTCAAAGCGCACGGCTGTCTCTTGCGTAACCCAAACCCAAACACAAAATAGATCCCCATTATAATATCTATAATATCGAATAAAGTATCTATATAAAAGACTTATTTTAGATGTTAAGAGAGACATAACCTAAATCTAAGTATTTTTTTTTTTTCTAGAGATCCATTTATAGAAAATGTTGATTTTGGGTCTCGTAGTTGGAGAAGACAGTTCTAGTCACCTCTCCTAGTATATACTCTATATACCCACTGACGTTCTGACCCCACTATCATACCCAACATGTCATCAACTGTGACGAAGGAGCCGCTCACTAACTGCGCAGAAGCCCACGCAAGAAGACGGCTCAGCAGAAAACTACCCCTCACTGGCATCTGGCCCCAATGCCCCCAGCCCTACCCGTCAGGCAATAGCACCGAACCATACAATACAATACAATATGGCCGCGCCCCATCGCCCCCACCCCCTCGGTCCCGAGCCGTCCCTCTCCATCCCCCGCACCCGCAACCTCTCCCTGCCCCCCCGCTCCCTGAGCGCTCGCGAGCCTGCGGCCACCACCGCCGTCTCCGCGCCGCGCAGATCCGCCCGGCTGGTGCGGTCCCACTCGAGAATACGTGTACGGACGCGACGAGACGCGGCCCCCGCCCACCTCGCCGAGGACTCGCTCCTGAGTCGTGCGCGCCAGCACTACCGGTGCCCGTGCGGGGCTGGGCCAGGTTGATTCGACCGAATCCGGTGGAATTCACCGTGCCGTGGTGTCAAATCGGTGAGTTCCGTCGGGTTACGCGTGTGTGTGTGTGGGGGGGCGGGGCGGGGCTTCGGTCTTTGGCCTGAGGGCATGGCGGATGGGGGCCGGATGAAGGGCGTGCAGGGCGCTGGTGACGAGGAAGAGGGGAATGAGGAGGCGCGAGAGGAGCTGGAACTCGCGCTGTCGCTGGGGCGGCGAGGCTGGCACCTTCTGCCGCGGCAGGAGCCCGCTCCCCGCTCACTTAACTGGACGGCGGTTCTGCCGGAGTGGAACCCCGACGCCGCTGGGAGCTCGCAGGGTGCGGAAAGGGCCTTGGGCGGACAATCCATCTCTTCTCTCGGGTTCCGTGACATGTTGGGTGGTATCCTAGACGGCCCCCATGCGGGTGGCAGTGTGGAGGTTGGGTGGGACAACCTGGACGAAGAGGATGAAGACAGAGACCTGCAGAATAAACGGCTCAGAGTACGACGCTTTGGCGAGTAAGTTATGCGAATGTTGCTCCTCATTTTTAGTATTTTGCATGCTGTGGAGTTTTGGTTCGTTTATATGTTTTGTTTCTCTAGTTCCTATTGATAGTAGTTTCAGGAAAACCTGCCTAGTGAAATTTTAACGAAGATGCACTTCATTCATTATGTAGTTGATTGATGTGGAATTGCAACCTGAGGTCTTGTTCTTTTGCATGTATGTGGAGGATACCTAAGATATGCCTTGAACTCAAGCATGAGAATTTATGCAGTTCATTTTTGGTTGTTCGTGTATGTTGAAATGCTGAGCCCACTCTAACAATGGTATCAAAGATGTAATGCAGTTCCCTGAAGTGTTGTTATTGTAATCCCTGCCTCCCTGGTTTGAAATGATAAAGGACCCACAAATGGATCAATGGAGAAAGTGCTTGCTCTAACCATGTTGGGCGTTAGCACATATTTCCTGCTATAACAAGTACTCCAGTATAAAGCTTTACCGGGCCTTGACATGCCACTTGAATTGTTTTGAAGATCTGAATACCTAGGCTGCATTGAATTTATTGCAGGATATTTAATCTAGTTACCCCCTTGTGCTTGTTAATCTTCTTTTCCTAATTGCCGCATGGCATTTATGCTCCATCAACTAAATATGACTCACATTTGAAAGGACTGTATTCTTTCACATACTTGGGAGACAGCAATACGTTTGTAGGCCTTAGGCAAAAAAACAGTATGCTGATTTTTAGATTCTTTGCATAATAACTTCTTACTCATAATTTTTTTCCCTTCAACTGTATTTGTTATAACCCCAGACCCCACTCATGTGGGAGCCTCCGGCACTGGGTCTGCCCTTTTTAACTGTATTTGTAATAAAAAAACCAAGTTACTCTGTCCATTCCAAATTGTAAATTGGTTTGGCTTTTCCAGATACATAGCTTTTGCTAGCACCTAGATACATATTATGTGTAGATACTATGTATCTAGAAAAGCCAAAACGACTTACAATTTGGAATGGAGGGAGTATATATAATGAAGATACATCTCGTCATCTACCATAGACACTCCTAAAAATGTCAGAGAGTCTTGGCTTCCTAGAGATCTAGATGAATCAGGCCATGCTGAATAAGATTTTGGTTGGTGTTTCGACCTCAGTCTGCCCTTCATCCAAGTATAGCACTTTGCTTTTTAGATATTGTTTACTACTTTGGTGCTAACTTTTTGGTATCATTCCTATGTTGCACAATGAACATTTTTTCTGTGGTATTGAAATTATTCTAAATAGTCTCGTACACTATTTGCATGTTTTTGTGCATGTGTAGTTTAGGGTTAATCTACTATGGCACACAAGCAAGGACCACAATTTCTTAAGTTTTTTTTAATAGTACGATATGATATCTTTGGATATTGATCATCTTCGCTGTTTTGGTTTGTTTCCAACTGTTGTGTTGTTGTGAGCTACTCCCCCCATTAAAAAAATGTAGATCCTTTTAGTTCTGTCCTAAGTCAAACCTCTATAATATGTTAACCTCTATAATACCACCAAATGAATGCACTATAAAGACTTCATGGTGATTTTAATGAACCAATTTGATGTTGTACAAGTTGGTGCATTTTGAAAAGTTTGACTTGCAAAAGAACTAAAACAACCTACATTTGGGAATGGAGGGAGTAGTATTATGGTGGTTAGCAATAAAGTGACACAGCTTTTAATTGTCTTTGCTATGAACAGTGTTTGTTGTCATGTATACATTGTATGCATTCTGTTTTTGCTGATACAAGTCATCCAGTAGGGAGTAGAAGAAAGTTATTTGTATTGTTTCTGCTTGGAAACACTAATGAGATTTGGAGAATTTTCTCCTCTTGTTAATCCAAACTTCATTGTGATTAAAGATTACCATATCGATGACCTGTCTATGCATCATTTTGAGTTGTGTTTAAGAGGTTCTTTTATTTTGCAGAGAAAGCCCACTGCATTCTGGTGCCAGTGCTACTCCCTTTGGCTCTGAATTGTCATTTTTGCCCATTTCTGATGAATGTGTTCATTTAAAGCTGTCTCGTTTCCCAGAACATGAATTGGAATTTGGCTTGTCACTTTTCCCAAATGATGGTAGTGAGAGCCCAAGGGATGCCAATAATGAGCAAGTTGATAATGCAGAAAACTCAGGTGGAAGAAATTCTGAAGATGTTGGAATAAGAATGGATCTCTCCGACGATCTCCTGCACCTGGTGTGCCCTGAGTTCCATTTTCTTATAGTTTATGTACAGAAATATTGCTTCTGCCTGATTTGGAATGGACTAATTTCTTATGTTTTCCATGGCAGATATTCTCTTTCTTGGGCCAGAAGGATTTATGCAGAGCAGGTGTTACCTGCAAACAGTGGCGATCTGCTAGTGTGCATGATGATTTCTGGAAGTGTTTAAAATTTGAGAACACTAGGATATCACTGCAGAACTGTAAGTCAGTTTCTTGGTATCTACCACATCACTACTGCCAATAGTTGGAAGTCAAAATAGTGTGCTTGCTATTTATTTCCTACCATCTCACTTTTGCAAATGACAGACACATCGACTTCATGATTCAAACTTGTCTGTTAATTTTTTAGAAATTCATAGGAGGGAAATACGATTAGGTTAAAGCCTGTTGGTTTGAAGATTATGACTATGATTTGTAGTTTTTAATTAATAAATATGAATTACTGTACTGAATTCTTCCTTTAAACTAAGTATCTCTTGTTTTGGAAGGCTATGGCTCGCAGAATAACCCATGCTTATCATTATTTGGCACCTTTTGAGATCCCACAGGATTTACCTGATGCTATTCATGTTTTAATATGTTGTTTTTGCAGTTGTTAATATTTGCCGTCGTTACCCGAGTGTAACAGAACTCAATTTGCATGGTGTCATAAATGCAGAAACACTAGTTCTGGAAGCAATTATGTTTTTAAGGTCCTCCCCTCCAATTTTCTCCCATGTTAGCACATTCTTCTGTCTTACTATTGTATTTATTGGATAGAGTATCTTGTAGGCATCTGAAGACGTTAACAATGGGCAAGGGACAACTGGGAGAAGCATTTTTTCTAGCTTTGTCTGAGTGCCCATTATTGACTGCTTTAACAGTAACTGATGCTTCTCTTGGGAGTGGCATCCAAGAAGTAACTGTTAATCATGATGGATTGCATGAGCTTCATATTTTGAAGTGCCGTGCACTCAGAATATCTGTCAGGTGATTTTTTTTTTCCAGTAGTGTATATGGTTTCATGTGTCATCTAACTAATAAACATGTTACACTACCATCCAGATGTTCCCAACTTCAAATACTGTCTTTGAGGCGAACAGGCATGGCTCATGTATCACTCAACTGTCCTCAGTTGCTTGAGTTGGACTTCCAATCCTGCCATAAGCTTTCTGACAATGCGATTCGCCAAGCTGCTACAGCTTGCCCGTTGTTGGCGAAACTAGATATGTCATCTTGTTCTTGTGTTACTGATGAGACACTGCGTGACATAGCTAGTTCATGTCCAAGTCTTTCTGTGCTTGATGCATCAAACTGCCCCAACATTTCATTTGAGGTTTGCCTTACTCTAGGCTCTGTTTATCATTTGTCTGACAAATTCTGCATATCACAATCAGCAGAAAAATACCTGACATGTACTTTTGGTTTTGGTGTCTGATATGTAGTCCGTGAAGCTTCCAATGTTAATAGACTTGAGACTGCTAAGTTGTGAAGGAATCACATCTGCTTCCATGGCTGCAATAGCTTACAGCCGTCTGCTTGAGGTAGTGATTCAGTTTCTTTGGTACAATTTGGTAAACTTCCTGCTACAAGAACTAATTGGGCTTCTTTGCCATCTGTGGCAGGCACTACAGCTTGATAATTGCAGCCTGTTGACATCAGTGTCTTTGGACTTACCACATCTTAAGAATATAAGTCTCGTGCACTTACGCAAGTGAGTAGAGACTGGTTTTGCATTATATTTGTTTCTTTGTTAAGTTTTCTTATGTTTTTTTTAATCTTTCCAATTTAGGTTTGCTGATTTGAATTTGCGAAGCCCTGTGCTTTCTTACATCAAAGTTTCCAGATGTTCAGCGCTCCATCGAGTTAGCGTAACATCGACTACGCTTCAGGTGATATCTATTTTTGTGTAAAATTTTGTTATGGCATTTGTTGAGTTATTTGGATACTCCTGAACATGAAGGAGTGCTAAGTTGGTGTTTTCTTCAGAAATTGGTGCTTCAAAAACAAGAGAGCTTATCCAGTTTGTCATTGCAATGCCACAACTTGATTGATGTGGATCTTAGTGACTGTGAGTCATTAACAAATGCTATTTGCGAAGTATTTAGTGATGGAGGTGGTTGCCCTATGCTAAGATCATTGATCCTTGACAACTGTGAGGTATGGCAGTGTTACGGTCATTCTCCTTTGTGCCATAACTAATGTATTTAAATGCATGAGTGTTATTCCAACTTGTACATTGTTATCATTTTTTCATAGTTCTTGCATTCTGTTTGTTCCTATTATTCTTGTATTTTCAAGATATTAGTGACAATCTATTTCGTTATACTGAAATTCGGATGCCATATTCTCTCTTTTTACAGGGTTTGAGCATTGTAGAACTGAATAGCAGTTCTTTGGCCTGCCTCTCTCTTGCTGGTTGCCGCTCGATGACATTCTTAAAACTCTCGTGCCCAAATTTGCAACATGTGAATCTTGATGGCTGTGATCACCTTCAAAGTGCAGCATTCTGTCCAGTAAGTCTATTGATAACTTCTGGTTCTGAGGTGCAGTGTGTGAATGTGTAGACTGTTGGAGTGTCGGTGAACTTGTTTGCTGATATTAGGTAGAGAACTAGAGATTGTCTCTACTGAGTACCTCAACAGAAATATGATTGGTGTGTGGCCTATTTTAGGCAAGCCTTGGAAGAGAACTTATATTTACTCTTATTGTACTTGTTTCATATATATGTACATTTCAAAAACCTGCACCTATTGACGTATGTTGCAAAAAACTACATGTCTTGACGTATATTTTCAGAAAACTACAACTATTTTGTCACTATGCTGCATGGAACTACAACTTTCTCATTACAACTTGTTGCTGACGCCATGGGCCCACCTGTCAATGGCAGTGGCATGAATGATTAGGAATGAGTAGCGTTATATGTCACTGAGATTGAGGGTGGGCCCAGTGACAACAACTGGTTTTGCTGATAAAGTTGTAGTTTGTTTATGTGTGTCAATAAAATTGTAGCTATAAATTTGTTAACAAATATCAAAGTAGTAGCAGGTTTTTGAAATTAATCTTATAAATGCTCCACAAGAGCAGTGAAAGAAGAGACTGGAGTAGATTAATATTCTTGCGTAAAATAAGGAGATGCAAGTTGCATGTAGTAGTTTCTTTATACCCTAACAAATTCAATCCAGACTTACTTTTTATTGATATCAAATCTATCTTCGACTTTTAACTGATTCTATTTGCTGTCAATCCAACTAATTTCCTGGTGACTCGTAATGTTAAGGATGCTTGTTCCTAGACCACTATGTGCTACAAGTACCTGGTACACCGTTCATGTGAACAGTAACCATTTCACTATATTCTCACGTTACTAATTAGGAGGTGCCAGTTCATTATTAGGCTTGCAGTTTGATTTGTTGGATTACACTCAAGCAAGTGACATGTACTCAGTCACCTCATTGACCTTGTAACGAGTACAGTGACATTGATGTTCTACTCTGACCTGTAAAAAACTTTTCTTTTTGAGACTTGAATTCAGTAGATTTGTTTTCTATGCTTGAAAGCATGCAATGCTTCTCTTTTGATGCATACAGGCTTGAAAACTAAGCAATTATTGTTAGAATGATGAAAAGATAAGTTATAACCAACAAACCTGCTAAACCATCTTCCTCATTTTTGCAATACTCATAACCTAGTGGATTGGGCGTAGGAGAGTAATTTGGTGATTTTGTGGGCTACATGATCTGGTTTTAGAACACTATTCTGTCACGATGAACTTGTGAGTTTTGGCAGCTATTTAATTGATGAAGATAAGGGGAGAGTGGCTCTGGTAAAAAAAGCTTCTTAGGTTTTCAGTTCTAAAATTGAAAGGATATTCTAATATAGATGGGAAGCAAATTCTGAGGCACAAAACTGAAGCAAAGACGCAATTATGCCCCTTCAGTTTCTTACACTCATTCAGCATATATGTACATTCCGACAATGATTTAATGGCTTTTTTTGTAGGTGGGCCTTGAATCCCTAAATCTGGGAATTTGTCCAAAATTAAGTGTTCTGCGCATTGAGGCCCCAAATATGTCTATATTGGAGCTGAAGGGTTGTGGTGTGCTTTCCGAGGCTTCCATCAATTGCCCTCGCTTGACATCGTTAGATGCCTCTTTCTGTAGGTTGTGCCACACTTCCAGTATTTTTTGCTTTATGTCATCAATTGCTACCTACAGTTGCTGTGTTCATTCTGTTTTTGCATGTTCAGGCAGCTTGTGGATGATTCACTGACTCGAATGGCAGAGGCATGTCCTCTGATTGAATATCTTATCCTGTCATCATGCCTATCCATTGGCATCGATGGATTGTCTTCATTGCGTTGCCTTCATAAGCTGACCTTGCTTGACCTGTCTTATACATTTTTGATCAACTTGAAGCCTGTTTTCGACAGTTGCCCGCAGTTGAAGGTAAGCTTGACTGTGTTCCTGTTTGGAACGCTTATGTTGCAGATTTTGGAATACGGTACATTAAGATGGAACCTTGTTTTAGCTGTTGTTATTCTATGCAAATATATAATGCAGTATAACTGCATAATGTGTATTCATATGTACATGTATGCAATGCTATTAAATGTTTTAGTATAGTTTTTCATTTTATGTAATATGATCTGGAAAAACAGAAAATGACTAAGATCTTTTTTTTTTTGATTGAATTAGCTTTGGGAGTTCACTTTATTAGCATCCGTTTCTTATATGAGGTTTTTTATTACATGTGATTAATTGAAAAGGAGTAATTTTGGAATTTGAATGATAAGATATAATAACGGATTTGTTCATACGAAATGGAGTGTAGTGATGTACTCTGTTGTAATGGTATCTGTTTTTCCTTTGGCAGGTATTAAAACTTTCAGCTTGCAAGTACCTCAGTGACTCATCATTAGATGCCCTCTACAGAGAGGGTGCTCTTCCATTACTTGTTGAGCTAGATCTGTCCTACTCATCCATTGGACAGAATGCGATAGAAGATCTTCTTGCTTGCTGTACTAATTTGGTTAATGTGAACTTGAACGGATGTACAAACTTTCAAGAATTGGTGTGTGGGTCAGATGATAGCAGTTCTGTGGATATGCCAGTTGACTTTTGTCCACCTAGTTCTTCACCAATCAAGAGTGAAGAGATCAGTGAGCGATCTGGTCGCCTGCTTGAAGTTCTCAGTTGTACTGGGTGCCCTAATATTAAGAAAGTTGTTATTCCTTCGATAGCAAACTTTCTACATCTGTCCAAAATTAATCTTAATCTTTCGACCAACTTGAAGGAAGTGGATTTAACATGCTCCAACCTTTTCATGTTAAACTTGAGGTAACATCAATGTGCATTTGTGCATTTTCCAGTGCTATGCAGTATTGGTTTTGTATATATGACGATTGGGTGAATTTCATATCTAGAGTTTCGTGCATTCCTACTAGCAGATATAGCATGTTTAAAATCATGTATGTAGTCCACATGAATGAAGTCAAACAAACCAGCAAAAATGCAATGCCACATTTTTTCAAGATG
Organism: Miscanthus lutarioriparius; assembly: GCA_904845875.1. Taxonomy (NCBI): domain Eukaryota; kingdom Viridiplantae; phylum Streptophyta; class Magnoliopsida; order Poales; family Poaceae; genus Miscanthus; species Miscanthus lutarioriparius. The sequence continues at coordinate 89,707,470 of CAJGYO010000001.1, read as the reverse complement.
TCAAGGATCAAAATAGACAATCACTCAATCCATCTTGTTTATCATGTGCCAATCCACTTGTGTTTTTTTAATATTGTATCAAAGATGAATTTGAAATTGAAATTTTTTAGGTTAATGTGTACTATGCACATGTCTCTTTTTTAATTTGTTTTTAAAAACATTGCAACATTTTCTAGACATTTTTTTGTTGCTAATGGGATGCCAGAACTCCCTGGTAACCAATGAATTTCTCTTACAACAGTTATTTCTTTCTTTCAGCAACTGTAGCTCACTGGAGGTGCTGAAGCTTGATTGCCCAAGATTGACCAACCTCCAACTTCTGGTACTTTTTTTTCAAGCAACATTCTGTTTTGAAGTTTTTGACCAGCAATGACTAGTTCTCGCACAAGATGAATGATTCAATGCCGTTTGTGTTTATTCTCACGTTTATAGTGTTAATTTAATTGCAACAAATGAGTTAGGTTTAGCCCTTGGTTTGCCTCTTGGCTTTTTTAATCGACAAATTTCACAAAATGTTGGGCATGTAGTTTCAGATTTTGCTGAGTATATGTAGTGTGCTATTTTATCTTCTACTGTTTCACCTACCTGATTGATGCAATCTCACTTTTTCATAGGCATGCACCATGTTGCAAGAGGAGGAATTAGAATCTGCAATATCCCTTTGTAGTGCGTTGGAGATCCTTAATGTGCATTCTTGTCCAAAGGTAAGGCCTTGTTTAGTTCCCCCCTAAAGTGTACTCTCTATCCCATCGAATGTTTGACACATGCATGGAGTATTAAATAGATTAAAAAAATAACTAATTGCACAGTTTGCGACTAATTTGCGAGACGAATCTTTTAAGCCTAATTAGTCCATGATTTGACAATGTGGTGCTATAGTAATACATGTTAATGATGGATTACTGACGGATTCTGTAATTTGTTTTTTTATTAGTATCCGAACATCTCATACGACACCCCATTTGACACCCGATGTGACACCCCAAAACTTTATATCCTGGATTTAAACAAGGTCTAAGTTAACATATTTTGTGCAGAAGTCCAATCCTGTGTGCTGTGTTTTAAATCCTGTGTGCTGTGTTTTATGTTGGTCTTCTAAGCAAAGCTTTTTGCACACAGATCAATGCTCTGGATTTTGGCGGACTCCGTTTGGTTTGTCCCAGTCTAAAGCGCATCCAGAGCAGCCTCATGTCATGATACAGAGGCTGCAACCATATAAAGGAGTGCAATTCATGCAATAAGCCTCTGTTCAGATTTGAAGAAAAAAGCAAGTCAGGAAAAGCTCTCCTTGGTGCTCTTGTACATAGTACCCAAGCATTGCCGGTATATTGCATGGCATCGTATTAGGAGCCAGGGGCGATGTGATCCTATTTCTGCAGTCCATTCATGGTGCTGTAATAAGTATTTTTGCGAATCTGTTTTGTTGTCGGAGATAACAAAATATCTGTTCATGTTTGTTTGTCTTTATTCCTTGGAAGTGTACCGATGAAGCTATCAGATCTGTATGCTGGTTTATATGCATCAATAATCATCTTGTTTGGATCTAGAATTTTGCTTTGCTAATGTGATATGGGGTGAAGCTTTGTACAGCTATTTTTAATTGTTCGCAGATCGAAGTGCAGTATTATGAAGCTTAACTGTGGCCATGCAAGGGAGATGACGCACGCACAAGCTTAGCTAGAGTTTTGAGGGGCTTGTTTCACGCTTTGCTAGTGGGTTCAGATCCTTATTACCTGTCGTGTATTTTGCGCTGCAGGTTAGCATTTGATGCCATGTTCTGTGAAGTGGACTTACATGCTACCTTGTTGATAGATGAATAGTTGTGGCATACCTTTGCACATGATCATCGCTCATCTCAAGTTCTCTGGTCCATATTGTTGCTTGGTTATTAGTAGTAAGCTTTTAGTGTTGACGTGGTGTCTAGATTATAGTTTATATGTGTTTGTGGCTTATTCAGAATAGATTGTGGTAGCTAGCAAGTGATGCAGCCTTGTGTCAACCCTTGCATTGGTTCCTCCAACATGAAAGCCTGTTAACGGAGTCTATATACATGTGAAGGTGGGGTTGTGAGGGACATGCATTGGTTTGATCATCCAAAATCCAAGCTACCACCTCCACTTACTCTCCCTATGAAACCCAGGATAGGCACACGTGCTATCGCACTGGCGCATGTGGAGACGGGGACGGGTTGGGTTTTGCCAACCCAAACCTATGCTCGCAAATATAAAATCTGTCCATTAAAAAACTCATGGCTCGTCATGGGCTTAATTTTGTGTCTAAACCCATGTGCACTCGGATCACGCGTACCCAAAAGGTTGTCCATGCCCGCAAGAGTTGGCACACCATGTCACCACTAGTCAACTGATAGTAGTGTAGTATATGTTTAGAATTGCCATATACTCATGTATGCATACCGCATAGAGCAATGAAAAATAACATAAATGTGAAACACATTTGACGAACCATACAATAGCCAACCACCATAGTTCATATACCAATGACATACATATATCAACTAGTCGGGGATCCACCCTCTTGGATGCGGTGCTATGTGCAAGCTCGAGTGCAAATATGCAATCTAGATGCCTGTCGCCGCCATCGTAGTGTGGCAGTTGGGGAAGGGGGAAGGAGTGAGCCAGGTTTAGGTTTTGGATGCGTAAACCGTCTCATATAGTCGCTAAATAGACTAAGCTTACTTGGGAAATTTAGGGTGTTCTAGACTGATACGTGCTTCTCTGCTATGATGGACTGAGTTTAAAAAAAATCCATGGGTTTGCGGGTTTAAGTACTGCACCCCTAGATCCATTCCCATAAATCCGTTGGGTCTGCCTTTTTGCCCGTTAATAAATCCACGGATAGAGAAATTGATCCATACCCTTGTCTTAATAGGGTAAAACCCGTTGGCTTTCGAGTACATGTAGTCATCTCTAGGTGCACGCCATTCTCATCCTATACATATGGATACCGTGAAGGTGTTGCTGCTATTGCTGTGGTGTTCATCCACGACAACCATGATATTGCTATCTTAATTTAAGGACGGTTGACTACTTCCTCTGTATCGACTAGAATGAGGTTGGGTTAGGCTATTCCAACTCTTTTTCCATTACACTCTATGTTATTGGTAATGATCTATTATCTCTTACTAGCATGATTTTCTAGTTGAACTTGATTGAAATTTTATTTTGCGCTACCATACTTTACACGTTCCAACAATAATAAATCTAACCAAGAAACAAATCTTATATCAAATGTGCGTACAACCCTTGCGCCCCGGTGCCCCCAACGGAAGAAGCTCAAGGTGGCCAAGTACGTGGTGCTCCTCGCTCCGCCGCCTCCCAACCCGATCCGCCCGTTGCCGCCCACTAGAGTGTCACGTTTGACATGTTGTAATCATATGTTTCAAGTGTTTCAGAGGTATATTTGCAAGTGTTTCATATGGATGTTGCAAAAGTATATCAAGATATTGCATATGTTGCGATGTTTCAGAGGTATTTTACAAATGTTTCCTCTATTTTTTCAGACGTAAGTTGCTAGTGTGTTTATCTGGATGTTGCATATGTTTCGCACATATGTTGCAAGTGTTTCATCTGGACATTGCATATGCTTGTAATGACTTTAAAGTGTTTTTTAGTTGTTTTGAAAGTGTGTTTCATCTAAATGTTGCAAGTGTTTCATCTGAATGTTGCAAAAGTAGATCGAGTGTTGCACAATGCGCCTGAGAAGTGGAGGGGACACGAGCGGTCCCCACGCACGGTCTGGTGGTGCGGGCCTGTGGGGGCGCGTAAAATACTTGTGCGGGTGGGGGCGTGCTGGCGTGAGCGTGGACGTGGAGTGCAGGCGCATGCGCGGGAAACGGAGTGCAGACATGGGCATCCATCGAGACTTCCGGGCGCTAGCACTACTGTTTTTTTATTAACATATTCACCACGAATGCATAGTCCTGCACCCGTGCGTGCCCCTGCGACCACAAAAGAGGAAACCGGAAATCACATTCACGTCCTCTCGCAATTTACGGTAGAATAAGAAACCACAAAATAGCAATTGAAGATAAAATAGTAAAAATGCAAAATAGGACATCTAGAATTGTTCAGAGTCTTTGTTGATTCCACGGTTGTCCTGCCAATCTCCTTTCGAAGGCAACCCCGCTCCGGTTTCCTCGATGGAGTCAAGGAAATTTACAGAAAGAAAATATGGAAAGAGAAAAAAAATACGGGAAGAGAACTTTTAGAAATAAGAATACAATTGTGGTTTTGATTTCAATGAGTTTCCCCTAATCGCGATCGCATGTCCTCGTCTACGGCTGTTTCCATTGTGGAGTTCACATGGCAGTGTAGCTGCCATCCTTGCACAAAAGCCGATATTACGCTGACAGTCTCCAATGGGAGCGCCGAACGTCCGCGTGGGCTACCATGAAGGACGACCGACAAGAAGTATGGTGTGTCGTCGGTGCGCAAGTAAGTTGCTCTTCACGCTGTTCTGCCCCGTCCTCACCAACCTACACGAGGTCTTTCTCGGCACCAAGCTTGTTTTGTGATCTTCTCCATCGTACCTCTCGCCGTCGCCGACCTAAGGGACGATCTCAAATCCTGGCTGGATAATGCCAGCGGCCAGCGGATGGCTGCGTAAGGCCAACATCCAGGATCGGCCGGCTAGCTGGCCTGCGGCACAGAGCGCACGGCTGTAGCCCACTGCCCGGCCAGCCAGCGGGCAGCTGCGTTAGTGGCCAGCATGACCAGCATCTATGGATGAAAACGGTACGGATATTTATTCGACCGTCCGTTCGACCGAACAAATATGAACACTTATTCGGATAGTTACTCGGATATCCGGTTTTTTTTCGGATACGGATACTAAAACGGATACCTTAGGCGGATATCAAATACGGATGTAATATCATCGATATCCGGCGGATATCGGATAATCCGGATAAGTATCGGATATATCCGGATATTTAAAAACGGATATTATCCGGATATTTATTCAAAATTTAAAAATCACAAATTTTAACCATCCAAACTATCTCAAATGGAAAGTTGACCAAAACAAGAATTGTAGATCTTGATGAGTTGAACAAACTTGGTATTCAAAACTTTTCAATTTGAAGTCATTTAGAGTTCATAATACTAGAGTCAAAGTGTTGTTTTTTCATTTGACCAAATTTGACTTGGTCAAACTTGCTCAAATGAGACACTAAATGACCTCAGATGAAAAAACTTTGAATACCAAGTTTGATCATCTCAGCAAGATCTACAATTGTTACATAGCTCATTTTTCCATTTGAAAAAGTTTTATCAAACACTAGTCATAAATTCTTGAATCTCATATAGACTTTCTGAAACTATGTCACACACTTGTGAAATTTGAACTATATTTTATTCAAACTTTCTCAAATGAAAAAATGGCCTATATAAGGATTGTATATCTTGATGAGATGAACAAATTTGGTATTCAAAACTTTTCAATTTGAGACAATCTAGGGTTCCGAAAACTAGTTTGTACACGTCGAAATTTAAAAATCACAAATTTGAACCGTCCAAACTATCTCAAATGGAAAGTTGACCACAACAAAAATTGTAGATCTTGATGAGTTGAACAAACTTGGTATTCAAAACTTTTCAATTTGAAGTCATTTAGAGTTCATAATACTAGAGTCAAAGTGTTGTTTTTTCATTTGACCAAATTTGACTTGGTCAAACTTGCTCAAGTGAGACACTAAATGACCTCAGATGAAAAAACTCTGAATACCAAGTTTGATCATCTCAGCAAGATCTACAATTTTTACATAGCTCATTTTCCCATTTGAGAAAGTTTTATCAAACACTAGTCACAAATTCTTGAATCTCATATAGACTTTCTGAAACTATGTCACACACTTGTGAAATTTGAACTACATTTTGTTCAAATTTTCTCAAATGAAAAAATATCCTATATGAGGATTGTAGATCTTGATGAGCTGAACAAACTTGGTATTCAAAACTATTCAATTTGAGACAATCTAGGGTTCCGAAAACTAGTTTGTAAGCATCGAAATTTTAAAATCACAAATTTGAACCATCCAAACTATCTCAAATGGAAAGTTGACCAAAACAAGAATTGTAGATCTTGATGAGTTGAACAAACTTGGTATTCAAAACTTTTCAATTTGAAGTCATTTAGAGTTCATAATACTAGAGTCAAAGTGTTGTTTTTTCATTTGACCAAATTTGACTTGGTCAAACTTGCTCAAATGAGACACTAAATGACCTCAGATGAAAAAACTCTGAATACCAAGTTTGATCATCTCAGCAAGATCTACAATTTTTACATAGCTCATTTTCCCATTTGAGAAAGTTTTATCAAACACTAGTCACAAATTCTTGAATCTCATATAGACTTTCTGAAACTATGTCACACACTTGTGAAATTTGAACTACATTTTGTTCAAACTTTCTCAAATAAAAAAATAGCCTATATAAGTATTGTAGATCTTGATGAGCTGAACAAACTTGGTATTCAAAACTTTTCAATTTGAGACAATCTAGGGTTCCGAAAACTAGTTTGTAAGCATCGAAATTTAAAAATCACAAATTTGAACCGTCTAAACTATCTCAAATGGAAAGTTGACCAAAACAAGAATTGTAGATCTTGATGAGTTGAACAAACTTGGTATTCAAAACTTTTCAATTTGAAGTCATTTAGAGTTCATAATACTAGAGTCAAAGTGTTGTTTTTTCATTTGACCAAATTTGACTTGGTCAAACTTGCTCAAATGAGACACTAAATGACCTCAGATGAAAAAAACTCTGAATACCAAGTTTGATCATCTCAGCAAGAGATCTACAATTGTTACATAGCTCATTTTCCCATTTGAGAAAGTTTTATCAAACACTAGTCACAAATTCTTAAATCTCATATAGACTTTCTAAAACTATGTCACACACTTGTGAAATTTGAACACATTTTGTTCAAACTTCTCAAATAAAAAAATAGCCTATATAAGTATTTGAGATCTTGATGAGCTGAACAAACTTGGTATTCAAAACTTTTCAATTTGAGACAATCTAGGGTTCTCAAAATAAGCATCGAAAAAAATCACAAATTTGAACCGTCTAAACTATCTCAAATGGAAAGTTGACCAAAACAAGAATTGTAGATCTTGATGAGTTGAACAAACTTGGTATTCAAAACTTTTCAATTTGAAGTCATTGAGAGTTCCCATGAAAGTCAAGTGTTGTTTTTTCATTTGACCAAATTTGACTTGGTCAAACTTGCTCAAATGAGACACTAAATGACCTCAGATGAAAAACTCTGAATACCAAGTTTGATCATCTCAGCAAGATATACAATGTTACATGCTCATTTTCCCATTTGAGAAAGTTTTATCAAACACTATCACAAATTCTTAAATCTTATTACTTTCTAAAACTATGTCACACACTTGTGAAATTTGAACTACATTTTGTTCAAACTTTTCAAAATGAAAAATGGCCTATATAAGGATTGTAGATCTTGAATCCATGACCATGACTCCATGAGACCCATGAAGCAATGTGTGGCTATTTCTACTCATGCGTGAAGATTAGTGCTTATATGATGTTTGATGTATGATGTATCTCGTATCTTTATCTTATTTGTTGCTTTACTCTATAGTCTATATAATCTAGATGGATTATGGACTCATATATATATATATATATATATATATATATATATACCGCTTTTACTCAATATCCGAATAGATATTTGTATCCGACCTTCTCCGAATCCGATTCATACCGTATTCGATACTCATTATTCGTATCCGTAACCGAGTCAATCCGTATTCGTATATGTATCCGAACGCTATCCGTGTCCGAATCCGAATCCGAACAGAAATATGAAAACAAATATAATATGAGTGATATCCGTTCGTATCCGATCCGTTTTCATCCCTACCAGCATCGGCCGAATGGCTTAGGAGTTAGGACAGGGCGGACGGCGGCAGCCCACGGCCAGGCTGCGACCCTACTGAGGTTGGCAATACTACTTCAATTCTAATATAAATCTCGGTCAATTTGGGGAAAGAAAGAAAAAAAAAATGAAATTCTGTGTTTTGACAGTTGAAACCTGTGATCTTAGTAGAATATGTTACTTTGTTGAATATGGATATTAAAGTGGATGGTGTCAAGTGCTGCAACTGGTGCAGACAAAAATGTTTCCTTTCTTATATATATCTGGTGATTCAGATTGTTTTTTATTTGCTTTATTCCAACACCAGTGCACCTATGTGGGGATTTTCATATTAGATTTTTGTTTTGAGGTTGTGACCGCCTAAGCGTTGGATTGACATATATTTTAAAGTGGACCTAAAAATTTGCAAACTAACTACATGAATCTGTTGACATTGCATAACTCACATGGTACTACTCCAATAATCGAGCACAATTGTTCCATTGGTGTCGTGTGCTGAGTCTGATCAAGCACCATAGGAACAACAATACAATCATTTAGAAATTAGAACAAATTGTATACTTTTCTTTCGGAACAACAGTATAAACAATCATATTTGTGCAACTTGAATGTGGAAGATTGGGAATAGTAGACAGAAGATATGAATAAAATCAATGTATTTTATAATTCTGAACAAACTGACAACTTGACCTCTTAAAATACACCTTGTATATCACTGAAATACCTTTTTATTTCATATCCGACTTTGCACAGGATGGCCAAAAGATGTAAAAAGACTTTTCAATCTAGATATTGGCTTATTATGATGGAAATTTCAGTAGACTTTTAATTCCTACCCCCTTAGTCCCGAACTATAAGTAATTCTAACTTTCTTGGAGAATCAAAGCATCTCAAGTTTGACAAAATTTATATGTTAAGATGATAACATTTATGATATCGACAAAGTATCATTAGATTTTTCATTAATTATATTTACATAGTATACCTATTTGATATTATAAATCTTTGTAATTCTCTCTATAATTTTGGTCATACCTTTCCCATGCCTCAGGGATGGATTCAAGTGAAGATTGTCAGAAGTTTGAAATTTTCCCCCTTAGGGCATTGGTTTTGCCCATGGGGAAAAATTTCGTGAGGAACGCCGCGGAACATTTGTCCCACGTAGTGATAGCTTCCTTCTCTTTGTAGAACCACTATTTTGCCTTCCCAGTGAGAGAGAAGGGAAACAAGCGGAGCCTGATACTAGCTGGTGCGACGTCTTTGATGGCTATGGTCACTACTAGAAAACAGACCTTTCATCTCGCCTCTATTTTTGTCTTTAGTCCCGGTATTTTTGTGTTCAGGATTAAAGGGACTATTAGTCCCGGTTGTATTCTCAAGCAAGGATACAAAGTTCCTGCCCCAAGTGTGTGGTGACGGCAGGCAACAATTAGTCCTGGTTATAGCCCAGAGCCGCGACTAGGCTGGACCCTCCAACCGGGAATAAATCTTTACTCCCGGCTTGAGGTTCCAGCCGTTTAGTCCCGGCTCTGGGCTATAACCGGGATAAAATCTTTCTTGATAAAATAATATAGTCGCGCTGGACAAAAATGGGGCAGCCAGGCATTGAACCCACGACCTCATAACCAAGATCCAAACCGCAGCGCACTAGCTAGCCATCTGAACTAAGTCACTTTCTTGACAAGAAAGCACCCAAATATTTATTTAATAAGAGAAAAGACCCTTTAATTGATTATATTCTTTTGTTAACTATACTTTGAATTTTCTGGTCCATGTGCTTTCTAGTGCCTGATTGATCTCATAATTTTTATCAGGGTTTAAAATGCCCAGTGTGAAGCCACCACCAAGTTCGAGATTTTTCTGAATTGGTTTGGTAAATTTTCCACTTTAATTGAATTTCCACGCGACTTCACCGATTAATTATATGTTGAACTGAGTCCACCCCCGAAAAGATCCGGAATGGTGCCAAACTTTGCCAAATGGTCTCTTGTGCCCTAGGAGACAAATATTTGTGGAGGTTGATGCAAAATTATATTGTTTTCAATATGTAATTCACCGTATTTCGTCTCATGCGGCACAAAGAAAAATGTAATAATAAAAATAATTATCAGAAAAATCTAAGATCTTGTGTGGGGTCATATTTTGGGTGTAAATGACTGCCAAAAAATTTTCAAGTCATTTCGACATAGGCGGAGTCGACGTGCTTCACAGAGGTATATAGAACCTTTCGTCGAACTTTATCTATACACCTAGGTTCTCTGGGACTCTGAAGTCTATTTGCTTTCCAGTGTCGGATTGGTCTCACACTTTTTCTCAAGACTACAAATGTCCTGTGTGTAGCCACCACCAAGTTTGAGATTTTTCTAAGATGGTTTGGTACTTTTTTAACTTTAATTGAATTTCCGCCCGAACTCACCGATTAATTATACAATGATTAATGAAGAACCTAAAGATTTACGTTACAATTACGTGAAAACTAATTTCCCGTCGAAAACCAATAAATTTAATAATTTCAATTAAAGTCTACATTTTTGCATTAACGAAAATAGTGAGTATTAGTTGCATTATGTTCAACCTTTATAATAAGAAACACAATAGTTTAGGTCACATATTTTTTTATATGCAGTAAATGAAAATAAAGTTTATTACTTTTTCTAAAAAATTTTATGCCTAGTATTGAATTTACTGTGCAAATAATAAGACTTAAACATTTAAATACAAAACATATATAAAATAAACTGATCTGCTTAAAAGTTGGCGGGAAATGAAAATGTAGCCCACCTTTAGTCCCGGCTCCTGCCACCAGCTGGGACTAAAGGTGGGCTGCATTTGGTGGCCCGTCAATAAATCCTTTGGTCCCGGCTCCTTCCAACAGCCGAGACTAAAGGTCCCCCCTTTAGTCCTGGCTGGTGGCAGGAGCCGGAACTAAAGGTGTTTTAGTCCCGGGCGGTGCATGGAGCTGGGACTAAAGGTCCCTCTCCTATATACCACCGCCTCCCTTCTCTCTTCCTCCTCATCGACCGTCTTCGTCTTGAGCGCGTCCCCGAGCTCTGCCGCCATCGATTCGCCTCCCCGGCCACCCCCGACGCCGCCTGCTTCCTCACCGGAGGGCACCCCGAGGCTCGCCCACCTCACCGGAGTAGCCCCGACGCTGCGCCCCTCACTGAGGAGCCCCCGGCTGCCCTCGACGCCGCGCGCGCCACGCCGCCGCCGATTTCGCCTTCCCGGCCAGCCCCCCCCCGCCGCCTTCCTCACAGGAGGGCACCCCAACGCCCGCCCACCTCGCCGGAGTAGCCCCGACGCCGCGCCCCTCAAGGAGGAGCCCCTGGCTGCCCCCGACGCCGTGCGCGCGCCACGCCACGCCGCCGCCACGCCACCTCACCTTCTTCCTCACCGGAGGGCATCCCGACGCCCACCCACACCTCGCCGGAGTAGCCCCGACGACGGCGCCCGGCCAGGAGTCCCCGTGCCTCGATCCAGCGCCGCTGTCCACCACCGCCCGTCGCCAACACTCCATTAATTCTAAACCGCCGGTATATATATATTATATTTATTATATTTATGAATTATATTGACGAAATGGGTATTAATGTATATATGTATGAAATTATATATGTATGAAATGTGTATACATATATATCAATTAATGTATATATGTATGAAATTATGTATGTATGAAATGTGTATGAAATGTCCCTAAACCCTAAACCCTAAACCACCCTAAACTCTAAACCCTAAACCCTAAACCACCCTAAACCCTCCCCGGCCACCGACACTGGTCGGCCGCCCCGCGCAGGCACCACCGCCCCGAAATGTGTATGAAATGTCTATGAAACCCTAATTGCATAATTATTGTTTTATAATTGTTTAGGCTCTCTATGGCCGACCCAAGAGACGATGACCTGGAGGCAGAAATGATGGATATTATCAACGCCGACACTGAACATTGTGCCGATGTTGATAATGACCAGCAGGAAGACGACGGGAGTCAATACTTGAATCTCGATCATATTGTTGAGGAAGTTGTTCATGAAGATAATTCCGGCGAGGTATATATTTCTCAATATCTAGCTCTCATTTATTTATTATGCATACATGTAGCCCACTGGATCGACCTTCGTTTTATAATACTTTTTGTGTTTCTATGCGTACATAGCCGTCTGGATCGACGACGATGACGGGGAACACAAAGAATGTTCGAGGGGCCAAAAAGCCGTTGGAAGGCCGCTACATCATCTCAGAATTCAACGTGGCTACAGGCGAACCACTAGGACAATATGCACAGAAATTCGTGTACCACTATGGGTACCTTGTAAGGGACAAGCTCCCGATCAATGCCCGTGAATGGAAAAAAATAACAATGCTCCTCATATTAGTTATGTCTCTAATAAGGACAAGGAGCTAATTTGGCAAGATGTTCTTGCACATTTCACGCTCCAAACAGATGATTATCATGAAGACATCACCCACGAAAGGTTGACGGAGCGAGTTAGGCACTGGACAATGAAGAAGATGACCACCCAATTCCAATCTTGGAAGAAGCAGCTGTACAAATCATACGCCAAGAAGAACAAGACTCCAAATTGGAATGATAAGGGCCCAATCACGAAGGCAAGGCCCTACTAGGAGGAATTTGTACAGTACAAGACATCAGAAGAGGGTGCGGAACGGGCGAGAAGGAACCAAGAGAATTCCAGACAAAAGCAATACCACCATAACATGGGATCAGGTGGCTACGCGACTTCCGTTCCCAAGTGGCAAAAAATGGAAGCAGACCTTATTGCCAAGGGGGTCGTACCTGAATCAGCACCGTGGCCTGAACTCATAAAGCGTTGGTTTTTAGGTCATGGGGGAGGATTGGACCCAGTCACCGGGAAGCTCGTCCATGGCACAAAACTCGAAAGAGCAACAGAAAGGTTGATTCAAATTCTAAAAGCTAGAGGTAGTGGACTATTCTGGCCCAACAGAGAGAAAGATGAACTGACATATTCCATCGGGACTGCTGAGCATTGTGGACGAACTAGAGGCAAAGGGGCCCCGTGGGTGCAAGGTTTCCCTGAATGGATCGATTCGTATAGAAGCCGCCAGAGACAGAAGGATGAGGAGGCAGAGAGGATCTGCATCTTGCAGCAATATGTTATTGAGTCACGAGAAGCGGTGCTTGAATCACAAAGGCGAGAAAAAGAAATGCAAGTGAAAATGCAAGAGGAAGTCGCAAGGCAAGTGCAAATACAATTGAGTGCCCACGGGATTACAACAGCTCTAGGAATCAACATTAGCTCCGATCAGTTGAGAAGTAGTTGTGCTTCTACGGAGTTGCCTGATGCCATAAAAGATGCAGAGCTGCGCTTCCCCATGGATGACGTCACTGAACCTTTTACATCATGTGAGCTGCACATTCCAAAAGATAATGGCACAGTGAAGGTGGCTATTGGTGTTGTAAACCCTATCGACCGTACCAAGACACCAAGAATCCATGGGGCAGTAGTACCAACTGGATATGCTACCGTCTCGGTGGATAAAGTTATTGAAGGTTTTAGCGATGTGCCTCTTGACATTCATGGAGGTGATGGGGAGAAGACCATGGGAGAAGCAGAGAAGTCATTCATTGCATGGCGCAAGCGCTACATCAATATTCTCGGGAAGCCGTTGCCGCACAATAGGTACGAATGAAAGTGAACGAAACAATTTTTTTATTAATTTTATATTGCCTCTTAAATAACAATTGACTCATTGTCTTCTGTACGCACACAGTAGGGCCTCCCCCAACCTAAGTCTAATAGTATAATCACCAGACCAGCATAGTGCTCCGGGCAGCGGTTACGATGGGGTAGAAGACACGGCTGCATCCCCACCATCTCCAAGACGGTCTCCATCACCGCTGCCACCACCTCCAAGGCGTTCCCCAATGCCTCCTCGAAGGTCTCCAATGCCTGTTCCCCCACCTCCTCCCATGAACCAGGGAAGATGGCTGCAAACAAATAAGCCATCTGCCCCACCGGCGAAGACAACCAAGAAGGCCCCCATGAAACCAAGGCCAATTCCACAGAAATTGCCTAGTGAAATGAGTAAAGAGGAGTTAGATGATGCGGTTAAAAAAACCGTCAAAGCATTCTTCTCAGGCACAGGGAAGAGGAAGCAGCAGGAGCAGAAGCACTTCCACCTACCTCCAGCTAAACTAAGGCGGATGGTGGAAGCTGAGCAAAAAAAGAGGCGGCAAGCTCGTAAGCCCTCGCCACCATCAGACTTTGACCGCACCCTTAGCAAGATAATCAAGAAAGCTGCTAAAGTAGGGAAAACTGTTGCACAACTCGGAGAACAAGAATTGCAATCAGTCCCTCCTCTAGTTATTGCTAATGAATATGGTTCAAACATAGATATGCTGGATATGATGGAAATACCTGTCGATAAAGAAGTGGATATGGCGTAACTTGCTAACTTTTATGCTATGAGAGGTATCGACCTTGGCGATTTCCTCTTCGAAAGTGCGCCGGTAGCGGATGAATGGCAGAAATATGAGCATGGCAGGAGTCTATGGAATCCTAAGACCATCAATGAACTGGGTACACAATTGTTCAAGCTAAACACCTTGTACCTTGACGCGTGTCACCGGAAAGAGTTCTATATTTCTGTCAGAATTAAAGACGACCATTGGTTCCGTGGCGATGACGTTATGTACATTGAGTTAGCTGAATTACACCAACTAGTCCACCGGAACTCTCTCGACAAGACTCTCATCAGATGCTATTGTCTGTAAGTGATTCTTTCTACTAATTAATAATAAGTCGCTACGTACGTACATGTCTGTGTTTATTATCCTCACTCTATATATATGATGCAGGTTTGAGATGGGAGAGTGCAAAAAGAGAGGGTGTACTGATATTGGTTTCATTGATCCACATATCGTATTCAAAAACCCTAAACCCCAACCAACATGGAAAGCAGAAACGGAGGCCAATATCAAGATGTTCTTAGAGAAGCAACGTGACAAGAAATGTATACTCTTCCCCTACAACTTCAGGTAAGTGTTCATAATGTCGACGATCGTGTATCCATATATATATGTTCACTGTACCTGTTAGCTAATTAATAAGTGTTAATGGACATGGCAGTGAACACTGGATATTGATGGAACTCGATCTAGAGAAAGGTCATCTAGGCATCTGGGACTCGATGAGAAAAGAGCAAAAAGAGTTTCAAGAGATGATAGATATTATTCAGAGGTAATTGCAGTCTCATTAGCAAAACTATTCCAGTCTCTCTGCATGCAAATTAATGGTCCAAATATTTTTTTATGTTATTTGGTAGTTGTTGGGAAAAGGTCTGTCAGGAACACCATATGAAATGCAAAGTGCCACTGAAAGTAGTGCTAGACAAAGTAAGTACTATATACCTACCTTAGTTCAATTTCCCTATGCTCGGATGATGACGAATCTTTTTCTTGTAAAGTGGGTTCTGCGGCAGCCCCAGGGGACCAATCTCTGTGGATACTATGTTTGCGAGTTCATGAGAGTGTGCTAAAAAAGAACTAGTCTAGAGGAAAAAAGGGTAAGTGTACACACATATATATATATATTCTTCATACATATATTTATATATATATATATATATATTCGTGATAGATACAATTTATTTATCATTATTCTTGATATATATATATATATACTAATATACTTTTTCTTTATCTCATATCTCAAATTGAAGACTCGTTGGTTGAAGGAAAAAACCCTGGACACACACCATCTCAAAGCAATCCAAGAGACAATAGGTGGATTTCTGAATGATCAGGTCTTAACTCCCAGCGGTGAGTTTTACTATGACCCAAATATGTGATGATGAAAGCCAAATTTTATATTGATCCAAAGAACATGTGATGATGAAATGTACAATTAATGCAAACTTTACATGTGACGATGAAATGTAATATTATGTTTTAGTTTACTTTTACTTGTGTTGCTTGCGTGCATTGATCGAGCGAAAACTTGACAGTACGCGCGCGCATACGTATATTACTTTGCAGCGAATAATGCGTATTCGAAAACCAAATTAAAACAAAAAAGAGTCATCAATTGAAATAAGCAGGAAAATAAAAAAAGACCCTTTAGTCCCGGTTGGTAGTACCAACCGGGAATAAAGGGGCCAGCCCAGGCGCTGGCGTGGCTACCTTTTTAGTCCCAGTTGGTATCACTAATCGGGACTAAAGGTCCACTTCTATTCCTGGCTACTAACCTTTTATTCCCGAACTCCTATTCCTGGCTGCGTAACCGGGAATAAAGGGGGTTGGCAGCCGGGAATAGAAGCCCTTTTTTTACTAGTGGGTGTCGCACAGCTCCAGGAAGTGTTGCAAGTGTGCACTTGCATCCTCACTTGGCAAACCATAGAATTGGTTTGCCTATACCATCGTGATGAGGCCAGTGCGCAGCTTGAAGTTTCCAGTACTTGTGTTGATAGCGGGCCCAACGGGCACGTTGGCAACGACGGGAGTGGAATAGTCGCGGAGTGACTTAGCCATAGCGGTAGTGGCAGATGGTACAGGGGTGACTGGTTCAACTGCCGGTGGAGTAGCAGAAGAAGAAGCGGTACGAGACCGGTTCTTTCTTAGGAGCTTCATCTTGATTCACCACGGGCACGGCGTCATCTTGATTCACCATAGGCACGACGTCATCCCCCTACCGTGCGCGCTTTGCAGAAGGGTCGCCCTTCACCATGGCGGTGGCTAACAATGAAGTAGGTTTGGAGAAGGCAACCACACGTTCATAGCGATTTTAGATCTACAGTGGGAATGAGGGGCTCGGGAAAGGAAGGAAAACAAGAGGAGTTGCGGAAGGGATCGCGGTGGTTAATAATCACTACTACAGAGGAGCCATTGGTGTTTTCTTTGGGGGAACAAAGAGGAGCCATTAGTGTTGAAATGTTACTGCACACGCAAAAGCCATTGGTGTTGAAACGCGTCTGACACGCTGCATAGACCTTAGCTTACATTACAAAAAAGTTAAAGTTGCTACAAAATAATGACAACATCCATCCAAGAGGAAATTAACATGTCCATAGACAATCAAACATCATTGATCCATTTAAACATGTCATGATAGAGAGATACATCAAATGCAGCTTTATTTACTACTTTGCTAATGACTCCAACTCCGAGATCAAGGGAACATAGGGAAGATAGTAAGGTCTACCGATGATTTCTGGCAGGATGTCACGTCTACCATACAAAATGTAATGTGTAGGGATGACATGAACTTTTCTGCTGTCCATGTTATATGCGATGACGGCTCTTTCCACCCTAACCCCAACAAAGAAAACCAAATTTCATTCTAGGTGAACTATAACCGCTGTATAGCACGACTCAAAATCAAAGTAACCCATTTGTTTCTTAATCGTTCCAAACAACTTACACAGGCTGATAGTATGCTTCAATGTCCATTTATTATTAGTATCATAGTCTTCAAGGATCTAGATTGAAAGCTTGGACATATTGCGGCTACCAACTGTACATTGACACAAGTGACCCTAAGCTTGATGGATGGAGTGTGAAAAACCACGCGGCTAGTTAAGAATTTTCCTCCATGCCTTTCCCTCCATATCTATAGCAAGTATACGACAGTAACCCTCGTAGAACCCAATATAGTGCAGACAATCGTTAAGAAACACAGTTGCTGATTTTGACAATGTCCACTCAGCCTCCTCGCCCCATTTAGATTCCTTAAAGATCCATGCTGCAGTTTTAGATGAGTAGATGTCCACACCCATACACCAACCATCCTCCTCCATATATTCAAACACATGGAACTACGAAGAGGCTGTTGTTGGCATTTCTTAGCGCAATCATGTGTGTCCACTATCCATGAAATACCATTTTTACCCCTGTCATGTACTATGGTTCACTATACAAGTATGTAATCATATTCATGCTCATGCTAGACTCTTAATACATTGGCCTCCTTTGGGAAAATATAAATAACGATACCTTGAATACTTTAGGGTGAAATGCTACAACGATACATCCGTGCGCTTGTGGATATTCTCTATAATCGTTAAGAACTATCGTAGTTGGTGTTCCTTGGTGGCGTTGCTAAGATTAACTCAGTCTTAGTAATGGTGTTAAGAAATACCAACAGACTTTTCTAACACCGTTGCCGGTGATGGACTTAAAACCTCGTACGTGCATACGTACATGTACACGCAGGCATTTCTTCAAAGAAGAAATTAAGCCAATAAAGTCCTATTAAAACATGCGCTATATCGCATGTTTTAACAACCCCTAATGGTATGACACCTTTAGGCCCAAAAAACCCTATTTCGGGCCGATAACGCACATCTTAGACCGTTTTTGTGTCATACCATACCCCCCATTCAGGGATCCGATACCCTTTCCTCCCAGGAAAGGCTATCTCTCCCTTCTCTATCGATAGACTTCCCTCTCCCAGAGGAAAGTCTATCTCCCTATAGTGTTATACCTATACTAGAGATTATAAGGAAGAATATCTATCCGATAGAGTTCCCTTCCCGAAAGGAAACTCTATCTCTCATAAAAGATATAGACCTCTCTAGTAGCACCCCCCTACCCCCCTCAAGGGGGATTTTCTGCTCTCTCTCCGTGGCTTTGACCCTGCACCTATGTTTTTGGCTCCGGTTCGGGTCAAGCCACTCTTTGATTCACCCCCAAACCCCCCGATCAAGGGGGGCTTACCTCGATAGCCTTCCCTACTCCTAGGAAAGGCTATCTGTCTCTCCGATAAGGTTCCCTCCCCGAGAGGAAACCTTATCTCAATGGCAATGATAATTGAAATCACAATAATGTTCCGAAATAAACATATCATGATCATAGGACGGGCTATGATTGCTTATTCCAATACATCTTGGGTAAGTGTCGAAAGACAGGCATACGCATACCTATACGTCAATAGCAAGGGAAGATGGACTCAGACTAATGTCATTGGATATGTCCTTTCGGGATAAATCCAAGTGGTCAGTCAAACTCCATCAACCCTAAACTTGACTTTGAAAATCCTCTCATCGCATTCCCTGGCAGGAAATTCGATGATAGTATTTTTGAAAAATAAGCTATATTGACGGAAGGGAGCGGCGCCCCGCACTCCCTTCCTAAGCGTAGCGTAGTGATAGATGTTCTTTCCGATGGGAAAGGTTATCTAGAACGAAGCGTAGCGTTATAGGTGTTCGAGCGAAGCGAGGTAGTAACGACTCTTTCCTGGGAGGGAAGAGGAGTGAATACCGAGCGTAGCGAGTTAAGATGAACAGAGTGAGCAATAATTGACCATAGGGAGATTATTGCGAACAGAGTGAGTCTAGCGCGCGCGTGCGTAAATAGATCGCACGCGCATACATGCGCGTATATAGATCATACGCGCACACAGGTACACGTACGTGCGTACGTGTACACGCAGGCATTTCTTCGAAGAAGAAATCAAGCCAATAAAGTCCTATTAAAACATGCGCTATATAGCATGTTTTAACAACCCTATCGATCCATAGGGTCAGGGTCTCGAGAGGGGAGTTTCTATGTACGCAAGCACATCTAGGCCAACCTCAAGGATAAAAGGAAAACAAAGAATAAAATAATGTTCCTAAGCGGAGCCGACATGTTCTAATATAGTCATGCAAAGAACAGTTAATGATCATACAAGTTACATGATTAGAGCTAGAGCTAAGTGTAAGATAGGTCGGGAGGCCACCGAGTACTGGTCTGCCAGCAATCTCGTGTGGCAATTTAGACTCCTACACCCTACCCGAACGTGGGGGATTACAAGGGACGGACATGGCCGTCGCCACCTGCCGCCTATCCCTCAACCATAGAGTAGGAAATGTATTCACCTATTTCTCCATACCTAAGCAGGCATGATGAACCGCCACCTCAACTTAGCTCTAATTCTACTCATATAAACTATATGAATGATTAAGCATAAAGTTCTACATGTTAAGATCATAGCATATAAACTATATGTTAGTTCATATATCATGAGTATAACATGAGAACTATAGTCTATTTCATATGCATTGCTATATTGTAAGTATGATAGCATGACTATGGAAGAACTCTTTATATTCATACCAAGTGTTGCTTTTCTTCCAAGGAGACAAGCTCTCCAAGTAGCTCTTGCCTTGCTCACAATACTACTACTAAAACAAAATAGTACAAGAGATGAGTAGTGAGGTAGAGGCTCCAAATGAGGTGTGTGTTGAGAATGAGCTCCACCCCTTCTTTTATAGTGAAGTGAGGATGGTTCGGCGTGGGAAAAATAGGAAACACCCAGGAACCACCGTAGCATGGCGGCATGCAACCGCCAGAGCGAGGTGGGGCTGAGGCACGCTAGGGGCGGTGCGTGTGATAGAACCGCCCAATTTATACAAGATCAAGTACGGTTGTCCCCATTTAACACGTTGATGCGCACATACTTTCACTTATATAAACCCGGTAGTCCGCAAAGTGTCATGAAGGACATCGGTAAATCAACATCACAACCAAGATCGCATAATTAAGCAAATACACATCATATACACAAAGTTGTAGCAGAAATAATGTTTACAATTAGTTCACAAATAATAATACAAGTTTGAGTTTCAAATCCGATTAGTGAAAACAACATAACTTTCAACTGATTTCAATAATATAAGTTCCAAATACATTGCTAGCATACGTGACATCCTCTGACAAAAACATATAGATAAGAACACTATATAGAGTCGCCGGGCCCACCGGTGATTAGCCACCATCTTCAGCAGGCTCAGAACTTCACCTGCAACATGGTGGGATAAACCCTAAGTACAAGAAGGTACTCAGCTAGACTTACCCATCATAAACCAAAAATAAAGTGACTCCAAGGATCATGCAAGGCTATATAAGTGGAGCTAGCTTGACAACATTTTGCATAAAAAGCCACTAATTCAGCTATACATTTTATAATTCGATCATCAAGTTAATTATAGCTATTCATCTCTAGATTAGCAACTAACCTATGCCAAACATGCGGTATATCATTAGTGACAGCACAATAATAACCATAGCCATTTATTATCTCGTTCTCAGAACCATTCCACTTGCCATTAACACTACGATAGAAGGAAGCTCAGTCAAGTTTCTCACTATCCGGGAGAGACGACGATTAGAATTGATTGCAACCAGCTGGGCAGATATTCCTAACACAAACCCAGATATACCTGTGCCAAGGTAGTCTTAGGTCACCTTTGGTACAAATCAGGTACACATTTTGCGGGTTCGATCAGCGCCGCACAACCAGGGACAACCAGCTGCCAAGACGATCAGGACTACCCTGCCCTTGGGCTCACGTCTGGCTCCCCGCACATCCTTACTACCATCCAGAGTGCGCACTTTGACAGAACGAGGCCCGACCTGAGTTGAGCTACTTAGCTTTGCGGTCAGAACAAGTTATCCGACCAGCTAAGTGAGAGGCATGCGTTCAAATTGACCGAGGACCAACAACGATGCGGTCCTTAATCGGCACAAACGGAATCACATGAGTCAACCTACAGCATAGACTTTGTCTGGCCTCAATTTACAACATCCCATGGTTCTTTTACATGATAGCAAATATAGCCAACCGTGGTTTAGTGTGCACCTATATCTCGCAGGTGACAGGAAATCACTCGACTTCTAACGAGCTAAGCATGGCTAAGCAATTATTCGATCCTAGACCTACATAGGATTCAAGGTATATTTCTGGACAAGGTAGTTCTATGCATCAAGTGTTTCTAATCAACTCTTATAACCTAATGCATCAAACATAAAGGACTCAAGTGATATTTGTAAAAACATAGGAGGCTTAGAATGCTCCGGGGCTTGCCTAGGATCCAACACAAAGTCAGTTCAGTTAGTTTGCACCGTCTTGGGGAACATCTTCCACTCTAGGCATGCACTCTAGGGGTCCTTCCATCTTCGGGATAGGTCCACCAACACTGTCTTCTGGTTCGACTCCATTATCACGTGCTTCATGTCGATGCATTGTGCATCTAGCGTACTTAGATGAGATGCAACAATGCCAGTGCATGAATGCAAAGAATGGTAACATGAGATGCATCATATAAAAGCATTCAAGATAAGTATAAGGTTACACCTCAAGACATATGCACTTAGAGAGCAAGTCATTTAACTAACTATCACTCAAGTCTAGCATAGGGGTAGCAAGCATAACAAGCATGGCACAACAGTTAATTCAAGTCAAACTATTACAAGCATTTAACAATCAAGAACTAATTAAGCCTAGAATCACATAAGAACTTGGGCTGCGGTGAACGACACCAACATAATTAAAGCTCTAGCAAAACATGCATCAAGATCATTTTGTGGCAACATGCATACATGACCATTTATTAGTTACGTGCTTGACCAACATTATATAACACATTTATAAGATACCTCAGGTAGATCAATTTAACTCTAGTAGTGTCATGAGCTAACACTAACAAGCATACAAAGCAATGCAAAGTGAAGCAAACAACTCTTAGATTCTGGGCAGCAGCACAACAGTCACTTATTTCAACCATACCCAGAGTTCTAGGCATGCAAAAAGTGTGATCCTAGACTTTATGGAAATCTTAGGAAATTGTATATAACTCTGTTACTCATACCAAAAGCTAATTCAAAAGTTAACATGATCAAATATGCTAATATTTCAGGTCTGCACAGACAAGAACAGAAAACTGACAGTAACTTCAGAGATGCATAACTGGAGTTCTAGACATTCAGCAAACATGATTCTTAACTTTATGGAAATCTTATTAAGTTATCTATAACTTTATCATTATTATTTTAAGATGATTCTACAGCTAACAAGGTCAAACAACACCAAGAAGGCATCTCTGTCCACACTTAGGACAAAATCGGCCATTCTACTTTGGACAGCTATAACTTGAGTTCTAGACCACCAAAAAGGGTGTTCTTGGACATTTTGGAAATCTTAACAAAAGCACTACAACTCTTCTATTATCAGCAATACATGAGTCAAAGCTTATCTAAGCCAAACAACGCAATCTTTGAGATCTGCACAGTTCTCATGCAAAACATGACAGGGGACTTGTAAAATCTATAACCCTCAGATTTGTTGCCCTAAAGTCATGAAACTTTAGGACAAGTAAGGTAAGGGAGTTATCTATAGCTTTTGTATTCACCACATCCATAAAAACATCATTATCACTATGAAATTAATTGCTTAACCAAAACTATACATGTAGCCCAAACAGCAGAGGCATACTGCATTCATCTATCATTTAGTTGCTACAAACTAACATATTCTTGACATATATGCTACCCCAAACATCTTGGAATTATATTGAAACAATCATAGCATGTAGGGATAACTACTAGAAGCATCACATGACAATAAATACATGTATATGCTCACAACATTCATCCTCTACTTTAATAATGCAACATATGTATTATATTAGTACTATATGAACTAGTTTGGGGCTGAGACTTTTATGAGTGGTAGATGTTCAAACATGGCTACTGCATAAATTTCATATGCTCAGGTTTTATAATTTAATTGCTATGAAAAAGACAAATCTTAATTATTAATAAACATGTGATAACAAGATAAATCTAAAGATTATTATTTTCTATAAACATATAGCCATATTAGGGTTTCTCATGCCACATTATCACCAAGCAAGAGGAACCACATTTCACATTTTTGCACATATAAATTATTTATAAGCCATTTAAAACCATTTATCAAGCATTAAATCAGTTAAATCAATAACTCAATCATACTACATACAATGACCATGAATTTTTTTACCACAGAACACACATAGCATCAGTAGCCTACCATAAAAATTTCACAGCAATTGTAGCACACAACTTTAGATATGAATTTATTCCTAGAAAACCCTAATTAACATAGATAAATAAAAATAGCAAAAACCTTCTACTAACATATATCATATTATGACTCTACTGTGTAGATCTACTCACAAGGATTCCAAAACATCTTTATTTGCTATTTTACAAATTTTCTATGATTTACTATGAATTTCCAAAGTTTCAACTGATTAAAAGCAATAATCTAAAAAAGAAAAGGAAAAACATTTTTGCAAAGTGAACACTGGACTTTCCTCTAATTAATTAAGCCCATATATGTAAAATCCTTCTCTCTACGCATTTTGGATCTAGAACCAAGAAAGAGTTTCTATTTCGATTTTCACTCCCTTTTCTTCTTCATCAAGGAACAGAGCAGAGCGGGCGGCCGTGGCTTCGGGATTCCGGCATGTGGAAAGGCCGACAGCGGCGAGGAAGGGGGCGGCCAAGCTCTGTCCGTGGCCAGCCATGGCCGCGCCTGGCCCTGACCTCTGCCAGCTGTAGCTAGCAGCTGCTCGGCCATGGCAGCACGCGACAGCGACGGACATGGCTTCGGCGGCGGCTGTGAGCAGTGCGCGTGGTTGGCAAGGCGGCGCGGGACGAGGGAGGAGGCGATGGCAGAGCCGGCAGTGGCCTTAACTGGGCGTGGCTGCATGTGGGTGGCTGGCGGTGGGAGGAGCGAGCAGGGCCGGCGAGCTCTGCTCGACCGAACCATCCAGTGGCGAGACCTAGAGAAAGAGGGAGGGAGAGCGAATGAGCCAGAGAGAGAGAGCTGAGGGCACCAGGTCTTCATTTTCTCGAGCACGATCGTGAGGTGGCGGGCGGACTAGAGGGCCACGCAGCGTGTGGCTCCTGCCTACGGTCGGCCACGACAGGTTACTGAAGGTGTTCAGATTGTCCAAAAAAATGACTAAACCTCAAACTTCCTCCTTCCATATCTCTCAAACCATTTGATGATTCGATCAACTAATTTCTCCTTGTTGTAGTGCTACGTGAGTACTACACTTTTGCTAAAAGGAGCTTGGCCAAACTTGAATTGGTTTGCAAGTTACAAACTCACAAACAAGCCTATATGGAAACTGGAAATAGCCATTCAGTCCATTGAGGACTTAGCAAAATTTTCGAGCTCCAAAGCAGCAATGGATTCCAACTTGAGGGCTTTGTTAGACTAAGTTAGAAACTGAACTAGGTCTTGACCTTTAAACAAAGTATGTTCCACTCAAACTAAACTACAACTTTTATTTAAGGTGCAACTCCATGCAAGCACTCTAAGCGATAGGTCAACATAGGTCAATCTAGCATCACGATAAAGCTTGAATTATCCTTTTTGATCCATTGAAGCATTTTCTGGCCACTTGCTCAACATGAACCCTTCATAACTTTTGTTCATGAGTTTAATTAGAGTTGTTTGAGCAAGGTTGCATGGCTTGGTTGAACTTACATATTTCCTTTCACTTAATAAAACAATTCAGACAAGGATTTAACTTATCATTTCATGTGACACTTTGATTCCAAACTTTATGAAACTTTTCCAATGCTCAAGAGAGCTTGCTCCTAAGGTGATGCACAAGAAAGAGGCATGTTTACCATTACTTAAGCATATATATGAAAAGGGGTCAACATGTGAGCAAAGGTGTGCTACCCAAGCCTAAGTTGGGACTCATTCTTAGAGAGTTGATCTCAACACCTTTGTCACCACTTACAAGTTTGAACTAGAGCTCTTGATTACCACCTAACATGTCATGTTTAAGCTCAAACCCACTGCTTAACTGGTGACAAACACCTAGGGTGTTACAGTGCGGGTGCGACCGCACCCTGGCCTGGCCCGCTTGCCACCGCCTTGCTCTGGTGGGCTGCTAGGTAGGCCTGGGTCGCATCCTCGGTGGTGTTCTACCCAGATAAATTGTGTAGGTGGGCTTCTTTATTCATTTCCTTTACGCATTTCTGTATTATGCTTTCTAGATGGCGCCTTTTGCTTAGTTTTGTTTATTTTCCACTTGTATTCGAATGTGTGACATGCAAAACATGTTTTCTCCAATACAAGTGGAACTAGGTCAATAGTACATGCATATGTGTAAAAAGTATGTTTATTTCTCTTGTTTTGGACTATAATTAGTGATTGGATTTGGTCGTTAGTGACCACCAACAGCTGTAGGATCGAACCCCAATCGAGCCTCACCAACAGATGGATTCTAGGTGGTAGTAGCTTCAACTCTTGGGTTGCCAGATTGCAGATGACATAGCGGTATCCATCAGCCCCAAGGCACCAGCAAAGGATGAGGCCATTGCAACAATCTAACACAGCTACATTGTTCATGGTGAAGGGCAAGAAGGACAAGGAGGGGTAAATACCGCTGATGCTGGTGAAGTTTCTTTGGCCATAGATTCCATCGTAGAAGAAGCCAGCCACAGTCTGGGGCATCAACTTATGGTTGTCTGAGATGAGGTGTCTCTAGGAGCAACAAACACATTTGCAGCAGAATAAGGAGCAGGCGGAGAGGTGGTGGAGGATCTCGACAAAGACATCATCCATGAGGTTGGCTAATGTGTTCCTCTTGTTGGGGGACTCCTCCATTTCATCATGTGCATGAAGTAGGATGAGAGCTTGCTCAGTAATGAGATCACTAAGGAGGTACATAATCCAACAAAGATCCATCAGTGAAGTCCACAACTCATACCAAAGTGCAACTTTAACAACCATTAACAATTTTCATGGTATGACCTCATCTAAATTTAGAGTAACACCACATAGATAAATATAACTCAAAGTAGAGTAGCAGTTAATGGAGCTGTAACCATTACAATTCCAGCTAAATCAAGTCTAACCATCACACTTACAATTAGTACACGAGCTCAGAGCTTCATCCATAGGAGACAGACAAAGATTAAGAGGACTACAATTACAACAGTTTTAAAGGACGAAGAGGGCAGAGCAATGTTGATGATTGTTAATGGCAAACATACACTGTCAATATAACATGCATATTGTGGAAGAACCTCCTAAGAAATCAGGCCCACGTGCACCTATCGATGTCTCAACAGACCTCAGATAGCGTACACAAGTTCCCAACAACTTAACAGGTCTGTCGGGTGTCCTCGGGAAACCCGAATCATCCACGAACCTTTTCCAAACAGGATCCCAATCACAGTCATTGCAGATTACAACAATTTTCAATATACATACCAGAGATTATAAAGCGGAAGACTTAAGTTTTGATATTACAAACCAGTTGTTTCAAACTTACAAAACCATAAGTGTCATACAACCATAGTAGCGGGATAATATTACATTAACATTATTTATTTCACACAAACTAGTGCCTTGTCCAAAGGCCATTCATCATTCCTCATCGTCATCGACTTCAAACACTGACATGCAGCAGGGACCAAAACAAGCCTGCGCATGCGACTCACCTGCAATAAGGGTTAACAAACCCTGAGTACAAAAGTACTCAACAAGGCTGACCCGACCAAAAAGGGCGAAGGTCTTAGGGATGCAGGTGTTGGGTCAAGGTAAGGATGTAGAAAGATTCAAAAGTTCTTTGCCAAAAGCTTACTATTCTTGATCCTAGTTTCAAGTTTTACCCCTAAGTACTTTAGTTCAATATCTCAAACTAAGTGTTCATATCCCATGTTCCAATCCTTCTCTTTCCATTCTTTTTCTCATGTTTTAGTAATTCACCAGTCCTGCATTGCTTCTGTAATGAATCGAGTCTCCGTATCCGCGGAGCACCGACAATTCGAATTGATTCAAGTCCCAGCTGGGGATTCCTTATCACACGACATATGTAGAACTTAATCTTGCATATATCAACCTCACTACCGGATCTTCCCATACTAAGCCATCTCCACGCCACCTGAGAGCACAACACGCCTCAAATCCGGCCACATTCAAGCCACGAGGGTACACGCTACTCCCACCATCTCACCACTCCCAGTGCGTGGGCATTCGTCTTAGTATCGGATTAGCCGAAGTAGGCTTACCGGAGTATGTGACCAGTACTACAAAGTGTCTCGTTCAGAAGATCCACAATGAGTGGCCTTTAAGCGACATAGTCGGTAACATTACCCAACATTCAAGATAAGCCACCCAACTAGTCTCTAGTTTATTCTATCTTCTTTCTTTCTTTCTTTGGCTAGTATGCCATCTTTGATTGTATCGAAACTTTTACTTTGAAAACCTACCATAAAGCATACTAAGCAATTATACGCCTTTGTAAATGAAATCATCTTCAAGGATGGTAAACAATTAACAAGGTAGGCAATGCACCAAGTAGGTAACATTTGAATAAATCAACTTAATGCAATAAGTAACATAGGTGATAAAATTTTCAAAGTAAACAAGGTAATGGTTTAATGCATAAACCGAGGCTTGCCTTCGTTGACGATCTCGGGTTCCGGATCAGTACCACAATTATCAAATTCTGTGACAACCGGGGATTCTTCCACAACTTGCTCAACTAGAATTGTTTCACTCTCGGATTCTACACGAAATGATAACATATGCTTTAACATGATGATAATGTAAACATGATGCTTTCACGATACATGAAAGTAACAACACCCCAAATACGATTTTCCTTCATGGTACAGTTGCAAGCCAACAAAACCAACTTGTAAATCTACCGTCAAGGATCACACATGTGACTTGACCAAACTAATCTTGAAACCCTACTAGTCACAAAACATGATCAAAACAAGATCAAACACTAGTCAAACACTGAAGGTTCGCTTTTATTTATTTTTGAATTAAATTGGAAATAAGCCCAAAAATGAACTTGTTCCAAATGACCTCAAAATTTTATGTAAGCTTGCTCATGACAAATTAGTGTACCAAAACAAATTTCATAATTTTTGGAATTATACAGTGGCCTATAAAAATTATGGAAATTGCATTTATCAATTAATTGACTGAATTTTTGAACATTAAAAATTTATTCGAATTTCAAGTTTCAAATTTTTAAACCATAATAGAACATGTACAGAAACTACACACAAATATTCAGAATTTTTAGAGCTGTAATTAATTTCCTATAAATTTTCAAAGTTACTACACTATTCATATTTCAAAAAATAACAAATCTCACTATTCTCTCTCTCTCTCACTGACAGCCGGTCCCGCTCGTTAGTGACACAGACACAGAACACGGCGGCGCTGCCATCACCGGTCGGCCAAAATGCGCCGGCGGTGATGCTCCGGCGAGGAAGACCGCACCTACATGACCTACTCTACCCCACGAATCCATCCCAACCTTCAGAAAGGCAGCAAGTGCACCGGAGAGAGCTCCACGCCGGCCATGGCGGCATGGGCATGACGGCGCACGACGCAACTACAGTTACGATGCAATAGAGTCAAAAGTGAAGCGAACATCACGCTCAGGAGCTCACCACGATCACACCGGTGTGCTTGGTGAAGGCAAAGATGGGCTGGAACGTCTTGGCCACGGCGAGGTCGATGGTGGCGGAGCTCCGGCCGGTCTCGGGGAAGAACGTGTTGCACCGGGCGATTCCGGCCAACACCAGCGACGCGAGCAAGTCGAAGATGAGCGCAAGGTCAAGGCGATCGCTTTGGTGTAGCTAGGCACGACTGACGCGGTTTGACGGTGGCTACGACGAGCGGCGGAGCTGCGCGGTGGCGGAGCAGGGCAGAGGAGAAAAACGGAGGATGACGGCGGCGGTGCTCCTATTTATAGCCGGGGAGAACGCGCCCGGCGTCGACAGCTCACGCACGAGCTCGCCACGGAGCTTGCTGCGTGTCAACACGCGAGAAAGCGGCGCAAAATAATTGGCGGCGGCAGCTGCGTGGCGCCGACGGCAAGCAGGGAGGTGACACTCGGCTGGATTTTGATTTTTGCATTATTTACAGAATTGCCACTACGTTTAATTTACAAATTTCTCACAAATATTCTAAAGAAGTTGAAAATCTCCAAAAATGAAAGTTGCTCAACTTTTCAAACTCTACAACTTTGCTTCAAGGAATATTTTCGAATTCTGCCTCCATTTTGAAATTTGAATTTGGGGTGCATTTGAGTATTTGAATCATTTCAAAATTACTCCAAATTTTATATGTAAACTTGAAAAACTTTGAATACCAAAGTTGATCCACATAAAATAATCTCCAACTTTGCTTTTTGCCTCAACCCCAAATTCCACATGGATTTTGAATTAGTCAAAAGGGGCAAAAAGGACTTTTGTGATTTGAATTTGAATTGAAATTTGATTTGTCTTCCTTTTACTTAAATTTTGATTTTTGACCAGTAACATGGCCCATTAGGATTATTTGAGTCAAATGACATATGACCTCACATGATCACATGAATTTTGACCCTTGTAGTCATGATCTTTATTTAGGGTTTTGAATCACATCACATGAAATAACAACATTATGAAATAAACCTTATTTAGTGAATGCATTCAAAATTTTCTACTCTATGAATGCTTTGCAATGCATATGATGACGTGTCAAGTTTTAGTGCTAGGTCAAAACACCAGATGTGTTACAACCCTTCCCCCTTAAAGAAATCTCATCTCGAGATTTAAAACTTAAGGCTAAGTAATGGAAAAGGAAATGTGTCAAGCTAACACATCATAACTTTATTCAAAAGACTAGTGAGGGGGTTTTCCATTCTTTTGACAAAAGAAACAAGTTACAATATAGATAAGGTATTGCAACTAGAGAGAAGCAAAGAAGTCATGAAAGTTTTCTTCTAAGTAATCCTCAGACTCCCAAGTAGCTTCTTCTTCAATGTGCTGGTTCCATTGTACTTTGTAGAACTTGATTGTACGCCTTCGAGTGACTCGATCTTTCTGATCTAAGACTCTAATGGGGTACTCGGCATAAGTCAAATCAGGTGCTAGTTCTACATCACCAAAGTCGATCACTTGGTCAGGTACTTGAAGACACTTCTTCAACTGGGATACATGGAAAATATCATGCACAACTGACATGTGATCTGGTAGCTTGACACGATAGGCGACTGGTCCACATCTTTGTTGGATTTGAAATGGACTGACATAACGGGGCGCCAACTTTCCCCGAATGCCAAAACGATGAACTCCTTTCATTGGCGATACCTTGAGGTAGACATGATCTCCCACTATGAATTCTAGAGGTCGCCTCCTCTTATCAGCATAACTTTTCTGTCGAGATTGAGCTACCTTCATATTAGCTTGTATGAGTTTAACTTTCTCTTCTGCTTCCTTGACCACATCCGGTCCAAAGAACCAACGTTCTCCAACATCTGACCAATGTAAAGGTGTCTGACATCTATGGCCATACAATGCTTCAAATGGTGCCATTTTAATGCTCTCTTGATAGCTATTGTTATATGAGAATTCAACTAAGGGAAGGCATTCATCCCACATAGCACCATAGGAGAGAACACATGCTCTTAACATATCTTCAAGAATTTGATTTACCCTTTCCGTCTGTCCATCTATTTGCGGATGATAAGCAGAACTATGGATAAGTTTGGTTCCCAAAGACTCATGTAAACTTTTCCAAAACTTGTATACAAACAACGACCCTCTATCAAAGATGATGGTCTTGGGTGCCCCATGCAGACTGAAGATTCTATCCAGATAAAGCTTTGCATACTGCTCCGCTCGATATTTATCTCTGACTGGTAAGAAATGAGCTATCTTGGTTAGGCGATCAACAATAACCCATATTGAATTGTAGCCTGCAGATGTCCTAGGCAACCCTACTATGAAGTCCATACAAATATCTTCCCACTTCCAAGATGGAACTGGCAAGGAATGTAATGAACCCGCAGTCTTCATGTGAATCACTTTGACTCTTTGACAAGTATCACATTTGGCCACATATTGAGCTATTTCTATTTTCATTTTGGTCCACCAATATCTTGTTCTTAGATCATGATACATTTTGTTGCTACCTGGATGAATGGAGTATCTTGTAGAATGAGCTTCATCAAGAATTTGCTTTCGCAGCTCCAAATTTTTGGGTACTACCAATCTATCCTTGAACCATATGACATCTGATTCATCAATCTTGAAACATGTTGATCTTCCAGATTTGACTTTATCCTTGATATGGGCTATGCCCTTACTTTTCTGTTGAGCAGCAATGATCTAATCTTTGATAGTGGACTCAACTGCAATATTGGACAGGGAACCTTGTTCTATGATTTGTAAATTCAGATGCTCCATCTCTTGACACAATGTTCGCTGCATAGGTTCTACAATCAGGCAATGACAATGACTCTTGCGACTCAGGGCATCGGCAACCACATTAGCCTTGCCCGGATGATAATGCACTTCTAAGTCATAATCTTTGATAAGTTCTACCCATCTTCTTTGCCTCATATTCAACTCTGACTGAGTGAAGATATATTTCAAACTTTTGTGATCCGTATCGATATGACATATATTGCTCAATAAATAATGTCACCAAATCTTGAGTGCATGAACAACAGCGGCTAATTCAAGATCATGGGTGGGATAATGTTCTTCATGCTTCTTGAGTTGTCTGGAAGCATATGCTATGACTCTGCCTTCTTGCATAAGAACACAGCCAATACCAATTCCAGAGGCATCACAATAGATATCAAATGGCCTCTCGATATCAGGTTGTGCTAATACTGGTGCAGTTGTCAGCAACTTCTTCAATGTCTGAAAGGCCTCCTCACATCCAGTTGACCATACAAACTTAGTTTGATTTTTCAACAGTCTAGTAATTGGCTTCGCAATTCTGGAGAAGTCAGGGATGAACCGACGATAATACCCTGCCAACCCCAGAAAACTACGAACTTGATGAACAGTGGTAGGTGCTTTCCAGTTAAGGACTTCTTCTACCTTGCTCAGATCAACAGCTATACCTTCAGCAGATAACACATGACCTAGAAATTGTACTTCCTCTAACCAGAATTCACATTTGCTGAATTTGGCATATAATTGGTGATCTCTTAATCATTGTAGAACAATGCGGAGATGTTCCGCATGTTCTTTGCTCTTAGAATAGATAAGAATGTCATCAATGAATACCACTACAAACTTATCCAACTCGGGCATGAAAACTGAGTTCATCAGGTACATGAAATGAGCCAGGGCATTGGTCAGCCCAAAAGACATGACTAAATACTCATATGGACCATATCGGGTAGTAAACGCTGTCTTCGGCACATCTTCTCGTCTGATCTTAATATGGTGATAGCCTGATCTCAAGTCTATCTTTGAGAACACCTTAGCTCCCGCAAGTTGATCAAAAAGCAAATCAATTTGGGGTAAGGGGTATTTGTTCTTTATGGTGACTTCATTTAACGACCGATAGTCAACACATAACCTTAAGGTTTGGTCCTTCTTCTTCACGAAGATAGCAGGGCATCCCCAAGGTGATGAACTGGGTTGAATGAAACCCTTGTCTAACAACTCTTGTAGTTGCATTTTTAATTCTGCTAGTTCTTTGGGTGGCATCCTATATGCTCTTCTAGACACAGGTGCCGTTCCTGGTTTCAGGTCAATTCTAAACTCCACATCTCGGTCTGGTGGTAGTCCAGGCAAATCATTGGGAAAAACATCCGTAAATTCACATACCACAGGAATGTTCTCGGCTTCTTCCACAGTAGTTGTACAGACTGTTCCAACTGTACTCTTAGGAAATGGAAGTTGGATGAGAAGTTGGGTTTTGCTGCCAGGTACATTTACTCTTATGGTTCTACGCAGGACATCTATGACAGCCCCGTGTTGAGTTAACCAGTTCATACCAAGGATCACATCTATATCTTGATCCTTTAATATCAGCATGCTGGTAGGGAACTCATGTCCTCCCAAATCAATAGGTACATGCGGAACTATCTCCCTTGTACAGAGTCATCCCCTGAGCGACTGTATATGATATGGTTCTTTTGTTTCCCCAATAGTTATCCCATGCTTCACAACAAATGTACGATTGATGAATGTATGGGATGCACCGAAATCAAATAAGGTAATTGCAGGGTGCTTAGCAATAGGAAACATACCAATCATTACTGGTTCCCCTTCTGGAATAGATTCCACCTGAGTATAGAAGACCCTTCCAGATTTCTTCTCAGCATGACCTTTCTGACTATTCTGAGCATTGCCCTTGTACTGATTCTGAGCTTGAGTAACAGGGGCTTTGGGTGCATCAGGATTGTTCTTCCTAGGATACGGACATTCTCGGGAAAAGTGTCCAGGTTTACCACAATTATAGCATGGATAATTGTGATTCTAGGGAGTAGCATTGCGGTTTGCATTATTTGTATTGTTTTGTTGCTGCGGTGCTTGATGAGTATAAGGCGTATTAATTGCAGGGCGAATAAAGATTTGCTGCCTGCTTTGGCTTTGTTGTGGGCGGAATGGTGCACGGCCATGATTCTGAGGATGGTAGACCACCTTTTGATGCTTTCCACTCGATGATCCGGAAGCAAATGCTCTCTTCTTCTTCGCCTCCTTGTGTCGGCGGTAATTCTCCTCTGAAGCGATAGCAATGTTGACAGTCTCATGATAAGTTGCGTTGCCACAAGTTGCCATCATGGTCTAAAGTTTGGTGTTCAGACCTCTCATGAAATGATTCTTCTTCTTCTTCCTGTCAGTATTTACATACTCTATAGCATACTGCGACAGGTGATTAAAACGCCCAACATAGTGCATCACCGGGTGCTCCCCTTGCTTAAGAGCCAGGAACTCTTCTAATTTCATGGTCATCACACCATCTGGAATATAGTGTGCCCTGAAGGCATCCTTAAACTCCATCCAGGTGATTTGGTGACCAGCGGGCTGTACAGCTACCAAATATGCCCACCAGGCACCAGCAGCTCCTCGGAGTTGCTGTGCCGCAAACCTTGGTTTCTGAATCTTGGTAGAGCGAATCAGCTCAAACTTTTGCTCCATTGTCCGGAGCCAATCGTCAGCTTCTAAAGGCTCTTTTGCCTTAGAGAACACAGGCGGACGTGTGTCAGTAAAATCAATATAGGTTGTCTCGTCATTTCCATTATTACGGCGGCCATGATTAGGGTGTGGTGCTTGTTGGTTCTGAGCCATTTCCCTTAACAACCTAGCATTCTCGGCCGTTGCATAGACGAGTGCAGTTATGGCATCTGCCATACTCGGAGGCATTGGTGGAGGATTTGGGACTTCATCATTGTCTTGCGAAGTACTAGCACCAGTTCGGGTGTTAATGTGAGGCATCTGTCAGTGAGACATGTTTATTTACATTATTATTTTATTGAAAGTAGTTAAAAGGTTTCATGCTACAAAGGGTTTCTTATTTATGTTACATGTCTTGTATCCCACAAGACAACCCTGGTTTACTAGAAAAGCAGTAAAGGAACTATTACTACTCTGAGCTTTTAGTCATCGGCATCCGTGCCCATATCGGATGAACCCTCATCTTCATCGGAGAAGTACACTAACTCCTCAGGATCCTCCTCCTCTTCTTCATTATCCACTTCACCTGGATCTACAATCATTTCTTCATCTGTAACTTCACCATCCCCATGAGGAGGATGAAGTTGAGCGTACAACAGGTGGACATTCTCATGAAGAATGGCATTGTCCATCTCCAGGTCCTCTACGTAGAACTCCAACTCATGGACGCGTTCATTGGCCGCATCCTCTCGTGTCCAGGCTTCATTCTGCAACTCAATATTCTTGGTGATGTCCCTTTCCATTTCCGCTAGCTTCTCTTGATCTTTGGCATGAGCTCGACAAAGAGTGTTGAGCTCCTTGGTAAGGTTCTCAATGTTGGTGGGATTGCTTGAAGATCCTTCATCTCCTAGGGTCTTGGAACTTCCTTCACCAAGCTCATGGTTACGCGATGCCAACTGGTGACGAGGGACTCCGTGAGGTCCAGTGGACTTGCGTGCGGTTATCTTGGTCTTTGCCATAGCCTGTAGAATTTAGGATAGGACTATAAGGATAGCTTGAGGATAATGGAGGTTAGCAAGAATGGGATTGACATTACTTACCCAACCACTTTTAAGGGGAATTATTATGCAAGGTGTTCAAGCATGATGCATGAATCGATCTTATGAATCTGAGTACAAAAGATTTATACAATCAAAAGTACTAGATTTTTAATATATAGGACAAACCTAATCATATTATCCGCCACAAACTTTCAAATAAGATAGGATTGAGGCTAGATTAGAGGGAAGAAGAAAGAAATTTGAACTTTAAAATATCAAGTTTACTTTCTTTGATCCAAATCAATTTGAAGGTTTTCCAAAGTAACCTACAATGATCTTAGATAGGACCTGCTCTAATACCAGCTGTGGCAGAACCTTCTAAGAAATCAGGCCCACGTGCACCTATCGATGTCTCAACAGACCTCAGATAGCGTACACAAGTTCCCAACAACTTAACAGGTCTGTCGGGTGTCCTCAGAAAACCCGAATCATCCACGAACCTTTTCCAAAAAGGATCCCAATCACAGTCATTGCAGATTACAACAGTTTTCAATATACATACCAGAGATTATAAAGCGGAAGACTTAAGTTTTGATATTACAAACCAGTTGTTTCAAACTTACAAAACCATAAGTGTCATACAACCATAGTAGCGGGATAATATTACATTAACATTATTTATTTCACACAAACTAGTGCCTTGTCTAAAGGCTATTCATCATTCCTCATCGTCATCGACTTCAAACACTGACATGCAGCAGGGACCAAAACAAGCCTGCGCATGTGACTCACCTGCAACAAGGGTTAACAAACCCTGAGTACAAAAGTACTCAACAAGACTGACCCGACCAAAAAGGGTGAAGGTCTTAGGGATGCAGGCGTTGGGTCAAGGTAAGGATGTAGAAAGATTCAAAAGTTCTTTGCCAAAAGCTTACTATTCTTGATCCTAGTTTCAAGTTTTACCCCTAAGTACTTTAGTTCAATATCTCAAACTAAGTGTTCATATCCCATGTTCCAATCCTTCTCTTTCCATTCTTTTTCTCATGTTTTAGTAATTTACCAGTCCTGCATTGCTTCTGTAATGAATCGAGTCTCCATATTCACGGAGCACCGGCAATTCGAATTGATTCAAGTCCCAGCTGGGGATTCCTTATCACACGACATATGTAGAACTTAATCTTGCATATATCAACCTCACTACCGGATCTTCCCATACTAAGCCGTCTCCACGCCACCCGAGAGCACAACACGCCTCAAATCCGGCCACAATCAAGCCACGAGGGTACACTCTACTCCCACCATCTCACCACTCCTAGTGCGTGGGCATTCGTCTTAGTATCGGATTAGCCGAAGTAGGCTTACCGGAGTATGTGACCAGTACTACAAAGTATCTCATTCAGAAGATCCACAATGAGTGGCCTTTAAGCGACATAGTCGGCAACATTACCCAACATTCAAGATAAGCCACCCAACTAGTCTCTAGTTCATTCTATCTTCTTTCTTTCTTTCTTTGGCCAGTATGCCATCTTTGATTGTATCGAAACTTTTACTTTGAAAACCTACCATAACGCATACTAAGCAATTCTACGCCTTTGTAAATGAAATCATCTTCAAGGATGGTAAACAATTAACAAGGTCGGCAATGCATCAAGTAGATAACATTTGAATAAATCAACTTAATGCAATAAGTAACATAGGTGATAAACTTTTCAAAGTAAACAAGGTAATGGTTTAATGCATAAACCGGGGCTTGCCTTCGTTGACGATCTCAGGTTTCGGATCAGTACCACAATTATCGAATTCCGTGACAACCGGAGATTCTTCCACAACTTGCTCAACTAGAATCGTTTCACTCTCGGATTCTACATGAAATGATAACATATGCTTTAACATGATGATAATGTAAACATGATGCTTTCACGGTACATGAAATGTAACAGCACCCCGAATACGATTTTCCTTCACGGTACAGTTGCAAGCCAACAAAACCAACTTGTAAATCTATCGTCAAGGATCACACATGTGACTTGACCAAACTAATCTTGAAACCCTACTAGTCACAAAACATGATCAAAACAAGATCAAACACTAGTAAAACACTTAAGGTTTGCTTTTATTTATTTTTGAATTAATTTGGAAATAAGCCCAAAAATGAACTTGTTCCAAATGACTTCAAAATTTTATGTAAGCTTCCTCCTGACAAATTAGTGTACCAAAACAAATTTCATAATTTTTTTAGTTATACAGTGGCCTACAAAAATTATGGAAATTGCATTTATCAATTAATTGACTGAATTTTTGAACATTAAAAATTTATTCAAATTTCAAGTTTCAAATTTTTAAACCATAATAGAACATGTACAGAAGCTACACACAAATTTTCAGAAGTTTTAGAGCTGTAATTAATTTCCTATAAATTTTCAAAGTTACTACACTATTCATATTTCAAAAAATAACAAATCTCACTATTCTCTCTCTCACTGACAGCCGGTCCCGCTCGTCAGTGACACAGACACAGAACACGGCGGCGCTGCCATCACCGGTCGGCCAAAACGCGCCGGCGATGATGCTCCGGCGAGGCAGACCGCACCTACATGACCTACTCTACCCCACGAATCCATCCCAACCTTCAGAAAGGCAGCAAGTGCACTGGAGAGAGCTCCACGCCGGCCATGGCGGTGCGGGCACGATGGCGCACGACACAACTACGGTTACGATGCAATAGAGGCAAAAGCGAAGCGAACATCACGCTCAGGAGCTCACCACGATCACGCCGGTGTGCTTGGTGAAGGCGGAGACGGGCTGGAACGTCCTGGCCACGGCGAGGTCGATGGTGGCGGAGCTCCGGCCGGTCTCGGGGAAGAACGTGTTGCGCCGGGCGATTCCGGCCAACACTAGCGACGCGAGCAAGTCGAAGATGAGCGCAAGGTCAAGGCGATCGCTTTGGTGTAGCTGGGCACGACTGACACGGTTTGACGGTGGCTACGACGAGCGGCGGAGCTACGCGGTGGCGGAGCAGGGCAGAGGAGAAAAACGGAGGACGACGGCGGTGGTGCTCCTATTTATAGCCGGGGAGAAAGCGCCCGGCGTCGATAGCTCACGCACGAGCTCGCCACGGAGCTTGCTGCGTGTCAACACGCGAGAAAGCGGCGCAAAATGATCGGCGGCGGCAGCTGTGTGGCGCCGGCGGCAAGCAGGGAGGTGGCACTCGACTGGATTTTGATTTTTGCATTATTTACAGAATTGCCACTGCGTTTAATTTACAAATTACTCACAAATATTCTAAAGAAGTTGAAAATCTCCAAAAATGAAAGTTGCTCAACTTTTCAAACTCTACAACTTTGCTTCAAGGAATATTTTCAAATTCTGCCTCCATTTTGAAATTTGAATTTGGGGTGCATTTGAGTATTTGAATCATTTCAAAATTACTCCAAATTTTATATGCAAACTTGAAAAACTTTGAATACCGAAGTTGATCCACATAAAATAATCTCCAACTTTGCTTTTTGCCTCAACCCCAAATTCCACATGGATTTTGAATTAGTCAAAAGGGGCAAAAAGGACTTTTGTGATTTGAATTTGAATTGAAATTTGATTTGTCTTCCTTTTACTTAAATTTTGATTTTTGACCAGTAACATGGCCCATTAGGATTATTTGAGTCAAATGACATATGACCTCACATGATCACATGAATTTTGACCCTTGTAGTCATGATCTTTATTTAGGGTTTTGAATCACATCACATGAAATAACAACATTATGAAATAAACCTTATTTAGTGAATGCATTCAAAATTTTCTACTCTATGAATGCTTTGCAATGCATATGATGACATGTCAAGTTTTAGTGCTAGGTCAAAACACCAGAGGTGTTACACATATATGCTAAATTCCATCACCAAACATAAGTCTAGGGGTTTAAACTAATAAATTCCACAAGTTTTGGTGAATATATGAATGCAGGAGGATTTATCCAGAAAATCGTCTGTGGGACCACCGTCATACTCTCCAAACAAGTAAACCGACATCAATAAGAGATTCGATTCGTGAAACCTACAGAAAACAACTCAAGACGGGCTCTAGAAGCTTCCACCGGAGGGCGGGGCCCACCTGTCATTGGGGCAGGCTGGCTAGCCCCGCCTATAGGTCGGCCAGCCTATGGGGTCCACATGTCACCCTCTCCTTTCTATGTCGGTTTCCCATTGTCTTTGAGAGTCCATCTCCACCATTGCTCAAGGTCAGTTCATCCAACGGTGATCGAGGGAGTTGACGCGGATCGATGATGTGGCAATGCCTTGCCCCCTGCTCCACCTTGATTCCTTGCCCCCTACTCTATATCGGCCTATATATAGCAGCCCCTACCCCCCTCCCTGAGGCTATCCCTAAAACCCTAATTCATATCCTCCTCATCAGAATCAGAGTTAACTCTCAAGATGTAGAAGCAGAATAGCTCTAGTTCAGAGTTAGGGAGAGTTGAGCCATGCTCAGGATCTGGAGAAATCTTTGGAGATCGGGTATATCTTTGTATCTCACCTTTGCAAAACTTATGCTTTAATATATTTATCTTCTCTATCTACTTTTATGCCTTTCATGTGTATGGTTAATATAGTTATCATACCTTACCATGGGATCTCCGCTCGCATTGAGTGCTTTAGTTATCATATGTGACTAGAGTAGTAATCCGTAGTATAGACACGGTGTCTAGACTGTAGGTTACCTGAGATTGCGCTCAATCCTATAGTTAGTTCTGGTAGCCCCAGGGGTGACAGCTCTGTCAGGCCATTGTAATCCACCACGTTAGGATTGCTGTTTGTAGAGCTTTAGGCAGCCTTCCCCCAACTACGCTTTCTCATCCCCCTCGAGAGTTGGAAAGGTACTGTTGCTCCAAAGTGTTATTGTGTGTGATCGCTATATGTACCCATGAATTAGTTATACCATATATAACCAAAGTAATAGAGAAGTATTTAGGAACCTTGAACTCACCC
Organism: Miscanthus lutarioriparius; assembly: GCA_904845875.1. NCBI lineage: Eukaryota > Viridiplantae > Streptophyta > Magnoliopsida > Poales > Poaceae > Miscanthus > Miscanthus lutarioriparius. Next base: position 89,666,827 of record CAJGYO010000001.1, on the reverse strand, counting down.
GTTGTCCTCTCAACTTAGCTAGACTGCTCGTCTATCATGGATTTCTCTTATGTGTGAGTCATTATTCATAACCCTTATCACAAACAACACTTACCCCTACTTTAGTTTAGTTAGTATACTAGTTAGTAGATACATGATGGTGAACTATCAACTTCTTTAACCATTGTTTCCCTGTGGATAAATACGATTCCTTGGAATACTCCTAGGTGAAAGCTTTAGCGGTATCCGTGCGCTTGCTTATTTATCTGTGTGCATTTAAAATTTACCAACAAGCAGCTGTTGGATTTTGAAGATAGAAGCCATCATCATGTGCTAAGGCTAGATTTGAGTTGGTTCTTGAGTTGAAGGTAGCAATTCCTTCTTCATAGGAGTTGTACTTTTTATAACAAGCACCACAGAACCTATAAACTTGTCTATGGCAGTCAGACCAGTTGTAGTAAACTCCTGGCTCATGGCCATCGAACACAACGTAGCAGGGACGACTCATTTTAAATATGCACAACCTGAACTGGCTGCCTCAGTTTTCACAAGTAGAATGTCAGTGAACAAGTGGTAGTGATCATCATTGGCATCAGTAGCAACATGTGTAGCTTACACATTATTCTTGCTTGTCAATCCGTAGGGTTGGAGTCCCAGGGGATATAGGTAGTTTCCTTGTACATGGGCATGGTACTCGGGTGCACGGGAACCTTTGGATATGACGGTATCCCACGGTTGAGGGGTAGGCGACAAGTGGTGATAGCCCTATCCGTCCCTTGTAACCCCCCATGTTGGGGTATTGTATAGGAGTTTTAAAGTCTCTCGTGCTTGCTGATAGACCAGTGCTTAGAGATCTCCCCATCCATCTTAAACATAACTCTAACTCTAATCATATAACTTGTATGATCATTAATTGTTCTTTGCATGGCTATATTATAACATGCCGACTCCATGTAGGAACATTCTTTTATTCTTTGTTTTCCTTTTATCATTGAGGTTGGCCCAGATGTGTGTCCACTATCCTTGATATACCGTTTTTACCCCTATCATGTACTATGGTCCACTATGCAAGTATGTAATCATGTTTATGCTCATGATAGACTCTTAATACCTTGCCCTCCTTTAGGAAAATATAAATAACGATACCCTGAATACTTCTGGGTGAAATGCTACAATGATAGATCTATGCGCTTGCGGATATTTCTATAATCGTTAAGAACTATCATAGTTGGTGTTTCTTGGCGGCATTGCTAAGATTAACTCAATCTTAGTAATGGTGTTAAGAAATACCAACATGTATTTCTGGCGCCGTTGCCGGTGATGGACTTAAACCTCCTCACTTGGTGATTGCGCTATGAAATGCCAACAAGCATTTCTGGTGCCGTTGTCGGGGAGGGCATAGGTTGAAAGAATCTAGTAGGACATAATCATGAGCACATGCATGTAATGGTAGCCATAGTTTATGCAGGCTAATTCTGCTTGTTTTCTTCCTGTCGTGGATGAAAATAGGATAGTGTATGAGTGGTTTTGATCTGCCGAACAACTACACCGATAATCTGGAGGCACTCCTAAGGAAGAACAGGTCTTGTAACACTTCTTCTACTACTCCACCAGCAAGTCAACCAGTCACCCCTATACCATCCACTACTACCAACATGGCCAAGTCGCTCCACGACTACTCCACCCCCGCTATTGCCAACGTGCCCATTGGGCCTGCTATCAACACGGGCACCAGAAACTGAGCTCTGGACTGGCCTGATTACAATGGTGCAGGCAAGCCAATTCTATGGCTTGCCAAGCGAGGACGCAAATGCACACTTGCAACACTTCCTTGAGCTGTGCGACAACATCATCATCAAAGACGTCACACCAGTTAGAATCAGGCTCCGTCTGTTTCCCTTCTCCCTTGTGGGAAAGGCAAAATAGTGGTTTTACTAGAGCAAGGAAGCTATCGACACGTGGGACAAATATTCCGTGGCGTTCCTCGTGAAGTTTTTCCCCATGGGCAAAACCAATGCCCTAACGGGGAAAATTTCAAAATTCCAGCAGATTTCACTCGAATCCATCCCTGAGGCATGGGAAAGGCTCTAGGATTACATCCAGGCCTTCCCACACCATGAGATAAAGGACTGGCTCATGCTCTAGAACTTTTATGAGGGGCTCACACCCATGTCAAAGGGGCACATAGATGCCGCTGCTGGAAGAGCATTCCTCTCCCTAACCGTCGATAGAGCTAAGTCTCTCATCGAGAAAATGGTGGCTAATCAAAGCTGGGGGCAGGAACGCAAACAACAAAAAGGCATGCATACCATGAAGGAGATGGATATGCTTGCAGCAAAATGAGACCTACTTATGAAAAGACTGGATGAGCATGCTGCTGACAAAGAAGCCACAAAGAGCACCGTCTAGGCCATGAATTCTCACATGACATGTGTGGTCTATGGAGAAGTCGGACATTCAAAGAATAACTGCCCCAAAACTTGTGAAGACGCTGCATATATCAACAACGGGTTTCGACAAGGTAACAATAACGGGTGGAACAATCAGTCCCGCCCACAAGGAGGTAATTTGAACTTTAACTCAAATTACAATTCGAATCAACCTTCCTTGAAAGACTTGGTCCTAGGCCAAGCTAAAATAAAAGAAAATCTTACCAAAAAGCTGACTTATAATGACAAAATGCTAACAAATATTAACTATAAAATAGAAGGTTTAACTTCTTCTGTTCAAAATCAATTGAGCTTCAATAAAATGATAGAAACAAAATTAGCTCAAATTGTTGTTGCCATTCTTGTTAACAACAAAGGGAAGATCTTGGGAAACCCGAGAATTCTCTTGAAAAAGTTAATGCGGTGACCACGAGGGGTGGTAAGTCCACTCATGATCCACCAAATCCTAACAATAAAGCAGGAAAAGCACAAGGGCAACAGGTAGAAGGACCTTCACCATCAACAAAAACACAAAAAGATCAAGGAGAAGATGAGGAAATGGTACCACAAGACTTTACTAATACAAGCTACTTGCTGTTTCCCACAAGAAAGAGGAAGCAGGCTGTGAATGAGCAATTCGCTCGTTTTGTTGAGATGATAGAAAAGATCCATGTAAGCGTCCCTCTAATGGACGTCTTACATGTACCTTCCTCTGCAAAGTACATCAAGGACATCATCAACAACAAATGACCATTTCCATCCACGGAGGTTGTCAAGCTGATGGAAGAGTGTAGCGCTACTACACTCAACCGTCTATCTGAAAAGAAGGACCCAGGGTGCCCCACTATCACATGCTCCATTGGCATCTAGTAGTTTGATAATGCCTTGTGTGATCTTGGGGCAAGCGTAAGCGTTATGCCCAAGATCGTCTTTGATAAGTTGAACTTCACCCACCTTGCACCTACGCCAATGATGCTCCAGCTGGCCGACTCCATGATCCACTATCTAGCTAGGATTGCTGAAGATATCCTGGTGAAACTACGGGGATACTTCGTCCTAGTTGATTTTGTGGTGCTAGACATGGAAACTACAAAAGAATCACCCCTCATCATGGGATGACCATTCCTTAGCACCGTGGGAGCACAAATTGACGTTGATGCCGGAGAAATCCGCTTTAACATCAATGGCAAAGAAGAGAAGTTTGACTTTTGGCCTAGGCAGGAGTAATGCTCCATGATCCATATCAAATACGGGCCAAACCCACAAGGCAAAAAGGTGGTTGAGATAGAACCTCAACTAGTGGATAGCCCCGTCAAGAAAAATAAATAAAATAAAAAGAGGCCAGATCAAAAAAAGAACAACCTAAAACAAAAAGAAGAAAAGCCAAAGGTTGTTCCCACACCACCGAAGAAAATAGTGTGGAAACAAAAAGACGCTCCGAAGTCCACCTCCACACCACCCAAGTCAAACAAAATGGTGTGGAGACCAAAGAAGGTGCAATCATCCGCGCCTACTCCTGCGGGCACGGATGTACCATCCTCAAGCAAGAAATGATAGGAGAAGAGTCTAGCTCATTGGACTTAAAAAGGTGAGCCCTTGCCGAAGTTAAATCGGTAGTTATCCTTTATAATTTATTAAATAAAAGTTGCTTAAAGTTCTTATATAATAAAACTATAGGTTATGCTTTAAATTATGCTAAATAAAAACAATTAGTTCACCCTTCATACATTTAGAATAAAACTCACCTTGTTCCATACAAAGTATGTTTTGGTTTGAAGCATGGTTAGTGATCGATCATGTTTTCATAGGCTTTTCAAAATTAAGCATGGTGCTTAGGTTGTTTAGCCTACCTTGATCAATTTAAACATGGTTTAGTTTGATCATTGAACCAAAAACTACTGAGTATAGACATGGTTGAGTTCAAAACCAAATAAAAATACATAAATAAATAATCTACCTCGGAGTCATCACCAAGCAATCGGCCATAAGCTAGCTTAGGGAAGGACCCCACAAAGGTAACATGTATCTCTTATTTATCACTTATATTTCTTTCATTTGTTTTCATTCATAAAAACATGAAATATGATAAAAACACCAAAAACATGAATTCCACTCTCATATGTGTTGTAAGAATGTTCAGCTTCTCCTATGTTGAAATGATGAATAGTTGCTCTGTCTATAATTCATCTATGCCTAGGTTATAACTTAGTATTCCCCAATATTTGAGTTTGTTGGCTAAAAAAATATGTCTCATCCTAAAAACTTGAAAACTTGTCGGTTGCAAATGTATGCTCCATTTCTAAGTTATTGCGAGTTATGATATGGTACAAATAGAATTTGCTATGACTTTGTTCTAAGAGAGACTTGACATCCGGAGGTTTCATTTTTAAAATGCTAAATTCAATAGTTCCACAATGATTATGAATGCCTACGAAAGCCATATGAAATAACTCAAATTCAAAACCCTAGTCATATGCTACTTGCTTGATCATTGAGCTTTGTCAAATTGTTGTGACCCTTGTCGAGATTCTCGTCATGCATCCATGATCAAGACACACGTACACCCATAAATAAACTGCTAACTCTTACACTGAGAGTTACGCCAAATAAATGCTCCATTTAGTTATCATGAGTCTCTCTTATTCTAAAAGTTTCATATGCCAAAAATGAGAAGTATGGGCTATGCTAAAAAAAGAAGAGAAAGAAAAGAAAAAAAATTGACTTTAAGTATTGTGTACCTTTCTGACCCAATGGGATGACATGAGTTGCTCACCAGATGGCCAATGTCATTACAGGGACAGTCAAGTAGAGTCACTTGTTTACCACCTCTTATAGTCTATTAATGTTTATGTCGGTGACCTGTTCTTCAAAGGTTATCTTCTTTACAACATTGGAAGGAAGCTTTACTACTTTTGGTCTGATATATGGATCTTTTGATAAAATATGGGGATCTTCTGATAGGATCAGGAGAGATAATCGAGGAAAAACTCACGATGAGATGACACATCAGCGTAGTTCCATAATGGATCATGATTAGAAACCTCGATACCAGCGCACACCCAACAGCACAACCATGTGCCGACCGGCCATAAGGTGGCCCTAGGTTTCGTCACGGCAGCATTAGTCATTAACCAAGACACCATTACCGAGCCTACAACCTACAAGAAATCTCACGTGGCACAAATTGGGTTGCATAGGAGCAAGCACTATGCGAAGGAGGGATAGCAAGCAAAGGTAGTCACAAGGTTAGGAGTCAACAAGGAGTGGTCCAAGGTAAAGACATGGCACATGAGAAACATAAATTAACTAACAAAGACAACTGAGCATGAGACTCTGGCGTAGATTTTCCACGCATGCCTTGTTTTTACAAAGGATATTACCAGATAAAAGAGTAATATGAGATGCGGTCTTGTTGGGTAGCAATATGAGATCAAGACCGATAAACATTCCGAGACTTGAGAGAGTTGGAGATTAAACAAGCGAGATTCAGGGGACAGTGCCATTACACTGACTAGGGATTCAGTTGATAAAGCAATGAAATGATTTGCAAGGAAAAGACTCCGAGGTTTAGGCAGCGAGAGGTTAGCGTTGCACCGGATCACCTTTAGGATAAGGGCAAAGATGTCCGACTAGGATTTTTGGGCAGGGTCTTCACACATAGGAGCAAGACATCCACGACATATGCAAGCATTCAAGGGAACTAAGCTTAGGCTCATGAGTCAAGCAAAGGCATGGATACACAAACATTCAAGGGCTAACAATCACACACATAGGCTCAAGCTCCTAAGCAAGGGAATCTAATTGGAGACAACCATGAGATTTAACATAACTTGGGTGCTGTTTTAGTATAAGGCTCTTCGACACTCGTATGCTTACTGAGGACAAAAAGGGTGACAACTATGGTACCACCTAGATCATAACACATTCACACATACATCATGGTAATACCTAGAAAGCAAGCAACCACACGTCTAAAGAACTAATGTGAAGATAACTTGAAAGGAAGAACTTGACATTATATTTAAAAGAAAAGCATGTGCAGGCTTCTAACAAGGTATCACTACCAGTTTTAGTTTTCAAAAGGGTGAAGTTTTTGCTAACTACTAACTTGTCATCTATTTCCTTTGGAAGCAAACATACAAGGCAAAGCTAATCACACACTATCTTCAAGCACAACTATTCAAACAGCATGGAACAAGGTATTTTGCCTAGCTTTACACAGGGAAGATAGTAACAACACATTGATCACAAGTTACTTAGTATTAGAATAAAGTGAGGGAAGCATATTTATGCACAAGCACAATCATGATGCTTGACCGTCCTATTCGTCCTCACAAAATTGCCAGCCTAAGGTGGCAATCACGTTCTATGTCGGTGGCATAATACATACTCTCTTGATATATAGCTAGTCGTCAGCTACATTCAATCTACACATTCATGGTTAGCATACTTGCAGAAGATTCCATTTTAGCCCAACCCCACAATTATATGTATGCAGAAATGAAAATCTGGTCTCTAGGTTTCATTCTAAATACTTCCATATATATAGAATATATATACTTCTATATCAAAGCTACCCATATGTAAATACGTCTATACATACATATAAATATGCATATATAGCCGTATCAAAACTAACCCACAATTAAATACTTCCGTATATATATGAGATATATATACTTTAGTATCAAAACTACCTCTCCCCTTTGACCGCATGCTCACATCTTGCGGTCATGCCACTCACCAATTTACCTGGGCGTAGAGGTATATTGATCCATACATTACCATTCAAGCGAATGGCATCCATACAATTGCAAGCTGTATGGACGACGAAATAAAAATTGCAATTAAGTAAATCCCCCATAGTTAGTATCAATTTACTTAGCCACCTAGCAGTCTTAATTGGGCTTAACTAGAGGTTGTCGCTAGCATAGTTTTGCAAATTAGTTTTGACAAATTTGCCTGTAGCTAAGGTTTTAGTCCAAATAGGCTTTTAAAATCAAAACTTTGTTTTTAAAACTACGTACATGACAATATTATGCTTAATCTTGCTCTGATGCCAGCTGTGATAGAACTGCCCAATTTATACAAGATCAAGTACGGCTGTCCCCGTTTAACACGTTGACGCGCACATACTTTCACTTAAATAAACTCGGTAGTCCGCCAAGTGTCACAAAGGACCTCGTTAAATCCATATCATAACCAAGATCACACGATTAAGCAACTACACATCATATACACAGAGTTGCAGCGGAAATAATGTTTATAATGAGTTCACAACAAATAATAATTCAAGTTTGGGTTTCAAAACTGATTAGTGAAAACAACATAGCTTTCAATTGATTACAATAATATAAGTTCCAAATACATTGCTAGCATACGTGACATCCTCTGACAAAAGCATATAGATAAGAACACTATATAGAGTCGCCGAGCCCACCGGTGGTTAGCCACCATCTTCAGTAGGCCGAGAACTTCACCTGCAACATGGTGGGATAAACCTTGAGTACTCGAATGTACTCAGCTAGACTTACCCGTCATAAACCAAAAATAAAGTGACACCAAGGAGTATACATGGCTTTATCGGTGGAGTTAGGTTGACAACATTTTGCATAAAAGCTTATGTAACATAACTTGGAGATTTAATATCTTTAGCATCAAATTGAATACCTATTCAATTAAGCATCTCTAGATTAGCACCTGTAATAGAGCAATCACATGATTAAGCTAACAAGCATTAGTAACCATATCTGGTGTATTAATTTGAGTATCATCATAACCATCAAGTTCCATCAATTAATGCTACGTTGCCGCTGCTCAGTCAAGTTCTCACTATCTGGGAGAGACGGCGACTCGAATCAATTCCAACCAGCTAGGGAGTTATTCCTAACACAAACCCATACTTCCCCCGTTAGGGTCGTGTCGGGTCACCTTTGGTACAACTCAAGTACAGTCATGGGTCCGATCAGCACCGCACTCTCAGGGATACTACTAGTCTGCCAGGAAGTTTAGGCCCGGCCTGCCCTTGGACCCACGCCACTGGCTCCCCACACATCCTTACTTCCTCTAGTGTGCGCACTTTCACTTACCGGGTCTTGGCCTGAGTTGAGCTACTCGGCTTCATGGTTGGAATGGCTTATCCGACCAATTAAGTGCTAGACATACGTTCAACATGACATGAGGACGTACATCGAATCGGTCCTTAACCGACACAGACAGGGATAAATAGGCACCAAGACCTCCATGCCTTGTTGCTTCTCTATCATAATCCTGCTCGGTCTCCTTTTATTCATCAACACATGGTTATTTCCATGATAGCAATTATAGCCAACCGTGACCAGATATCTACCTATATCTTGCAGGTGACAGGAAATCACCCGACTTCTACCGGACTAAGCATAGCTAAGCATATATTTGATCCTGGACCTACATAAGATTCAAGATATATTTGTCTGGACAAGGAAAGTATATGCAGCAAGTGATTCCAATCAACCCTTAGCACTTAATGCATCAACATAAAAGGACTCAAGTTGATATTTAGAAAACATAAGAGGCTTAGAATGCTCTAGGGCTTGCCTGGGATCCAACACTTGGTCAGTGTTTGTTAGATGACAGTCGCTTGGCAAGCATCTCCTGTTCAGGCAAGCACTCTCAAAGTCCTTCCATCTTCTGGATTCGTCCACCAAACATCATCTTTGGGACTTATCCACCAACACCGTCTTCTGGTTCGACTCGAACATCATGTCCTTCACGTCCACGCGCTGTGCATATAGCATACCTAGATGAGATGCAACAATGCAAGTGAATGAAGGTGAAGAATGGTAACATGAGATGCATCATATAAAAGCATTCAAGACCAGCATTAGGTTACACCTCAAGACATAAATAGTTAGAGAGCAAGTCGTTTAACTAATTATTGCACAAACCTATCATGGTAAGTTAGAAGAAAATAACACCAAGCTTTCACCAATGAGGCACTCAAGTTAAGCTACTTTAAGTAACCATCTAGCACCAGCTACTCCTAGCAATCACAAAATCAAGATCAAGCATAAGCAATCAACTTCAAGTATATGCACAAAAATTGGACAGCAACATAGCAGCCATTCAATTTAACCATAACTGGAGTTATAAGCATCCAATAAAGGTGATCCTAGACTTTCTAGAAAGATGAAGAAATTGTCTACAACTTTATTATTTACACCTAGAGTTGATTCAAAGGTTAACAAGGTTGAAAGACACTAACAAGCAGATCTACACAAACTAGGATAGAAAACTGACATGAACTTCAGAAATGCATAACTGGAGTTCTAATCATCCAACGGACATGATTATTAACTTTATAGAAATTTTATTAAGTTATCTATAAGTTTCTTATTATCATCTAAAGATGATTTCACAACCAACAAGGCCAAACAGCACAATGAAGGCATCTCTATACAGATTTGGACATATTCTGACATTAAACCTGAGATAGCCATATCTGTAGATTTAGGCCACCAAAAGGTGTGATATTTAACAATTTGGAAAGCCTATAAAAAGCACTTAAACTTTCCTACTATTACCAAGACATAATTCCATGCTTAAATAAGTCAAACAATACAATCGTTCAGATCTATTCAGAGGTCATGCAAAAGCTGATAGCAAACTTGTAAAATCTATAACTCCTAAACCTGCTTGCCTAAAATAATGAAATTTTAGGATAAGCAAGATAAGGAAATTATCTACAACTTTTGTATTCAGCATATCTATAGAAAACATCATTTGCATTACGAAAATATCACCTGTACATGCAGCCATAACAGCAGAGATACAACTATATGCATTTATCATTTATGTTGTTAACAACTAACATTTTGTTGCTATATATGCAGATCCATGCAAATCCTAATCATGAACAAGCAATCACATTACTTAGCACCAATTATTAGAAGTATTACATGGCATAAACACATGCATCTATTAATAATCTTCCATCCTCTACTTATATAATGCAACATATATATTATTTTTAGGTGATATCTTAACATAGAGTTGAGAGCTAGAATTTTTACAGGTGATAGGTGATATCGAAACATGTCTACTGTATAAATATTACATGCTCATGTTTTATAATTTAATCACTATGAAAAAAGATAAATTGCTATTGCAAGAAAACATGTAAGAGCAAGATAAATCTAAAACTCAACATTTTCTACAAACATATAGCCATATTATGTATCAACATGACATAACAACATCATACAAAGGTTGTGGAACCACATTTTATATTTTTATATACTTATATTATTTATAAACCATTTAATAAGAATTAAACAAGTTAAATTAATAACTCAGTCATATTGCATCCAATGACCATGAAAATTTTACCATAGAACACACATAGCATCAATTGGAGCACCACAACTTTAGATATGAATTTATTCCTAGAAAACCCTAATTAACCTAGATAAATAAAAATAACAAAAACCTTCTACTAACACATATCATATTATGACTCCACTACATAGATCTACTCTCAAGGATTCCAAAAAGTCTTCATTTGCTATTTTACAATTTTCTATGATTTATTATGATTTTCCAAAGTTTCAGCTAAAGTAAAAGCAATAAAGGAGAAACACATTTGCATCGGAGACCCTGAACTTTCCTCAAATACCGATTCCAGCGAAATGGTCCTTCTAGTCACTATTCACATGAGTCATAGACTTTGCAGATAGCCCTTCCCTTTCTCTGAATTCTTGCACGAGGTCCCCTGACGCGAGTTAGAGCAGAGGAGGTCGACGGCGGCTTGATTTTCCGACGAGATGGTCGACGGCGGTGGAGGAGAAGTGGCGGCAGAGCTTCCCTACGACCAGGAGCACCAGTCAAGGGGCGTAGCCCGGGCAGCGATGTTCTATAGGCTACCGACTTCAGAGGCGGCGGTCTGCAGCGAACAGCGGCTCCGACGGTGGCGAGCGTCAGCGGAGGAGGTGGCCAGAGGAGGGCCGACCGGGCCCTGGCCATGGCCAGCCGTGGCCGTGCTTGGCCCTGGCCTTAGATAGCTGTAGCCAGTAGCTGCTCAGCCGTGACAGCAGGTGGCGCTGATGGACATGGTTTCGGCGGCGACTGTGAGTAGTGGCGCGGTCAGCAAGGCGGTGCAGGACGAGGGAAGAGGCGACGGCGGAGCCGGCAGCGGCCTTAACTGGGCATGGCTGCTGGTGGTGCTAGCGAGGGTGGGGAAGCCTGGAGGTCACAAGGTAGCAGTGGTAGCAACTCTATTGCGGCGGGCAGAGACACAGAGCGAGAGACAGAGAGACCAAGAGAAAGAATGAGAGAGTGAGAGAGAAGGGAGGGCGCCAGTCTCCATTTTCTCCTCTCAAGCACGGGCGAGGTGGCGAGCGAGGGTAGCATAGAGGAGCCACGCGGCACTCAACGTCTGCAGTTGGTCAGCCACAAACTCCTAAAGCTGTTTCAAAACAGTTCAAAAACCAACTGAATCCCCAAACTTTTCCCCTCTCTATCTCCCGATTTCGTGTTGTAGCGGATCAAACTTCCTTACTAAGATTTGTAGAACTATATGCGGTGAACAACTTTGCTTAAAGGATCAAGGATTGGTTTTGCTTGGTTGGATAGATATAAGGCTCCAAAGTGTAGTACCCGAAACTAAAATTCAGGGTTTAGACATTTAGTTCCAACAGGGACCAAACAGTGCGATGTTCTATTTTTGAAATTCAACTTGAACATCGAAATGAGCTCCAAAAGTTATGAGACTTATTCAGTTGTTTCCTCCATAAAGTGTACTCCAACTCATATTAAGGAATCAAGTTGAGTTACCATATGAATTTGGAAGATAAAAATGTCACAACATGTCAACTCGCTGTTGCTGATCAGGGACTTAGAAAGATTTCTGAGAGCCCAAAAGAACACTGCATTCAAACTTGAGGCCACTGTTTGAGCCACTTAGGAGTTGAATCAGGGCTTGGTCTAAAAATAAAGTTTGTTGTACTCCACTCAAAATTCAACTTTTATTAAAGGTCAAACTTCATATCTGGTCCTAAAATCATAGTTTCATCTTGGTCAAAGTAGCACCTCGTTAAACCTTGAATTAGGGTTTTGACCAATTTAGGCATTTTCTTGACATTTGCTCAACATGAACCTTCCATGACTTTTGTTGTAGGGTTCAATTAGAGTCATTTGGGCAAGGTAGCAAGGTTCGGTCGACATCCCATATTCCTATTCACCTGATGAAGCAATTCAAGAAAGATTATATATAACTTATCATTTCATGTGACTTCTTGATTCCAAACTTCATGAAACTTTTCCAATTGTCAGTGTGGGTGGAAATTGATATGAGGCACATGAAAGAAGCACCTTCAAAATTACTTAGATATACATTTGAAAAGGGTCAACATGTTGGCAATGGTGTGTTGTCTAAATTTAAGTTGGGCTCATTTTCATAGATTTGACCTTAACACCTTCATCACCATTTCAGAGAAAGGAACTAAAGCTCCTGATTATCTCTTGATCTATCATGTTTGAGCTTAAACCCACTACTTATCAAGTGGCTAACATTTGAGGTGTTATAGTAGCAACTCCTGATCAACAAGCAAGTACTTAGCTATTTGCTCGGGACGACCAAAGGTTAAGCTTGGGGGATTTGTTGGCGGTCACTAACGACCAAATCCAACCACCAATTATAGTCCAAAATAGGAGAAATAATCATACTTTTGACACATATGCATATACTATTGACATAGTTCCACTTTTATTGGAGAAAACATGTTTTGCAAGTCACACATTCGAATACAAGTGGAAAATAAACAAAACCAAGCAAAAAGCGCAAAGCAGAAAGCGTAATGCAGAAATGTGCAAAGAAAATACATGGAGAAGCCCACCTACACATCGAATTTAGGTCAAGCACCGATGTGGGAGGGGCCTAGGCCCACCTAGGAACCGACCATGTGAAGGCGGTCGCGAGGCGGCCCCACCAGGGTGTGGGCACACCAGGGGTGTGACTAGCTCCTAGGCCTGGCTTCCACCGACAGTTGCATGGTGGCATGCTATGGCGGTTTAGGTTAGTTTCCTAATTTATTGGCATGCTATGGCGGTTTAGGCTTATATAAATGTAGGGGTGGATATCTCTCTCAAACACACATCATTTGGAGCTACACCTCACTACCCTACTCTTGTACTCTTTTAGCTTTAGTTCTTAGTAGTATTTGGAGCTAGCAAAGCTACTTGGAGAGCTTGTCTCCTTGGAAGAAGAGCAACTTTGGTATGAATAATACTATGAAGAGTTCTTCCATATGCAAGTTCTCATATCATTTATATAGCAGTGCATATGAACTAGAGTATAGTTTTCATGTTATAATCATGATATATGAACTAGCATATAGTTTGTGTGTTATGATCTTAACATGTCTAACTTTGTGCTTAATCATTCATATGAATTGTATGAGTAGAAGTAGAACTAGGGTTGAGGTGGCAGTTCATCGTTCCTTCGGGGTTGCCTATATTCTTGCTCGTCAATGCGTAGGGTTGGAGTCTGAGAGGGATATAGGTAGTTTCCTTGTACACGGGCATGGTGCTCGGGTGCACAGGAACCTTTGGATATGATGGTATCCCACGGTTGAGGGGTAGGTAGTAGGTGGTTACAGCCATGTCCACCCCTTATAATCCCCACGTTTAGGTATTATGTAGGAGTTTTAAAGTCTCTCGCGCTTGCTGGCAGACCAGTGCTCGGAGATCTCCCCGTCCATCTTAAACTTAGCTCAAACTCTAATCATATAACTTGTATGATCATTAACTATTTTTTGCATGGCTGTATTAGAACATGCTAGATCCATGTAGGAACATTCTTTTATTCTTTGTTTTTACCCCTGTCATGCACTATGGTCCACTATACAAGTATGTAATCATGTTTATGCTCATGCTAGACTCTTAATACATTGCCCTCCTTTGGGAAAATATAAATAACGATACCCTGAATACTTCTAGGTGAAATGATACAATGATAGATCTGTGCGCTTGTGGATATTTCTGTAATCGTTAAGAACTATCATAGTTGGTGTTTCTTGGTGGCGTTGCTAAGATTAACTCAATCTTAGTAATGGTGTTAAGAAATACCAAGAAGCATTTCTAGCACCATTACCGGTGATGGACTTAAAACCTCCTCACTTGGTGATTGCGCTAAGAAATGCCAACAGTCTATTCCTTGCTTTGGGTCCTGGGTTCGACTCCCAGGTCTCATGGTTTTTTTGAGTTTGAATTTATTAAACCTCGGTGACAACAAGTGACATGCAAGCCATCAGGTCCCACAGGTCGAATGAAGATGGAGAAAGGTCCCACAGGTACATGTGACACATAAGCCGTCGGGTCCCAAAGGTTAGATGGTCCCACAAGTACACATGACATGCAAATCATCGGGTCCCACAGGTCGGATGGAGATGGAGAAAGGTGCCTTTGGGTCCCACAAATCGGATGGAGAAGGGTCCACAAGCACAAGTGATATGCAAGCCATCGGGTCCCATAGGTCGGATGGACATGGAAACAGGCCCCACAAGTTTGGGTCCCACAGGTCGGATGGATAAAGGGTCCCACTAGTACACGTCGTATGGAGAAAGGATCGAGCGGAGACTTTTATGATGAACTGTAAGCATCACGGATGAGTAACTATAGGTCCCATAGGTACACATCAGATGGAGAAGGTACCATGTGGAGATCTATGATGAAGCACCATCGGTACAGATCAAATATTGTTCATCATAGATCAGTAATTAATTTAATGATGAAGCCCTGTTCATCATAGTTCTAAATAAGATCGTCACAGATGAGCAGAACAGTAGTGCGAGTGATCTATGACAAAATGTTGTGCTGTTCTATGACGTTTTTTGGTGATGATACCTAATTTCATCATAGATAAGGGGGGTTCAAGGTTCATTACGGTGATATATGATGAAACCGAAATTTTTGTAATAAAAAGTGATTTTTATGACGGTTTCAGACTCATCATTAAAATTTTCGTCATAGAAGTGGATATTCCTAATAGTGTCCCTTCGTTGGGATCCTTCCACCCTCGTGGGAGCAATCGCCTAGCGGAGGAAGCCAAGCTCACCTGGAGGGAAGCGTCGCACTTCATCGTTGCCATGGTCGCCAGGAGTTGGTGCTGAGATGAAGAAAAGGAGCCGGAGGAGGGATATAAGGTGCTACGTCCCCAGAGCCCCTCTTTATAGCCCTAGTCGATGCGCTATGAGTGGCCTCGAGCCCTTGATCAGCCATCGACGGCTAAAGAGACCCCCAGGGAACCAGCCAGGCGCCCCTTCGATCCCCGCAACATGCCTCAGAGCGATTGCGTGATGGTGGCCATGCAATAAAGGCAGAGCCAAGAGGGCATTGACAACGAGCCAAGTCCTCACTCCAATTTCCACCAAGTGCGCCACCCACTCCGTGCATGCCTCCTAGTGAGATTTGAGGGGATCCGGCTCCCCTTGGGTCCACCAGCCGTCATCAATGGCTTGGATCTGCGCACACAAAGTGCCATGGCTCCTCCTCCGCTAGATCTGCTCCACGTGGCTTGATGTCCCATCTCCTAGACAAAGTGGGATGGCATGGGAGCACACGCCTTAACTCCCCATCAGGCATGATGGCCCAAACGCCATCAAACCACCTACATAGAGCATCAATGGATGGAACATGCCCAGAAGCAGCCATGCCCGTTGACACAAAGGCCACATGATGGTGTTGGGGGCTGTGCCGACTCCCTAGATGGAGCAACTTGACCCCCCAATCGATGGGCGCTCGAGTAGCACAACCCTCAAAACCAACCAACTCCCTAGAGTTGGATCGAGAGCCGCTAAGCGATGGACCCAATGAGGGTCCCCTGCCCTAGCTCGATGCGCTCCCCGCGCCTCGACCTATGGCTATAGAAGGTCAGCCCTAGAAGGACATCCCGAGAGGATCGGGGCCTGCTATCGAATCCCCCAGGAGGGCTTGGTGTGCTGGGTGGTTAGGTGATCCCATGCCAGAGCCCAGACGCTCTTGATCACCTGACCCATGGCAGGTCTCGACCAAAAGTAATGGTGCCCCTAGGCCTAGAGTCGGTAACTCCTAGATGAGTTCACGGAACCCTAACTTGGGTTGTAGACCTATGCAACATTGGAACAGAGAAGGGGTTAGCACCACTACCACTTGGCCCCGATAGCCAAGCATCCCCTATCATACCAAGGGAAAAGGCCCACGCAAAGCAACACACTCCAGTCAGTAGAAGTCATCCCTGCCATGGCTAGTTTGGTCACCTGTCGACAGAATATCGTTGGCAGTCCTTTGAGGGGTATCCCATAAAGGTAGATTGATCAGCAGAGGAGCGTGAGATCAAGAACAAGAAGGAAACAGAGACACATGAGTTAGATAGGTTCATGCCATCAGTATGACATAATACCCTACTCCTGTGGTCTGTTGGTTTGTATTAGCTATCGTATGATATTGCATGAGTTTGGAGGGGTCCTTGCCCGCCTTATATAGTCCGGGGAGTAGGGTTACAAGTCGGTTAGATCTAAGAGATAACCAGAAAGTAATAACTGATTACAGGAATCTTGGGATCATACATATCCTAACAGATCACGTAGTATCTTCAGGATATCTTCCAGATGTCTTGCGGGAGCCACCGAGCAGAGTCGTGCCCCGCAAGGCATCGTCTTGTGGGCTGGGCTGCCCCTGGGGGCCCAGCCCATGTGGTCTGCCGTGGGTATCCGGGGTCGTACCCCCCATAGCTAGTCCCCGAGCGCCTTGTACCCTTTGTGCAACGCCATTTTGCGCTTGTCCGAGCAGGTGCGAACAAAGCCGAGCAGTAAAACTCATAATCCGACCACTGTGATGAGTTGTCAAGTAGTTGCGAGCAGTTGCCGAGCAGTGCAGACAATAGCCAAGCAGTAAGATCCAAACACAGCTTGCCATATGGGTGTAAGGAGCTCAAGTTCAGAATCGAAAATTTCCTCGTAGTGGACCAAGTGTGCCCACTTAGAGTCCGACCACGAGAGTAGGAGATAATCGTCTTCACCCTCAAGGAGCACGGAGTCTTCCAGAAAAAAGCTAGCACATTCACCGCAAGGTGAAGTGTGCCCACTTAGTCCCCGAGCCTGCCAGTAGATGACGTAGTCATGTGGTGCCAGGGTCCAAAGCAGAAGAAAAATAAAAAACCGGCCGAGCAGGCAGCCAGTCCCCGGGCAAAGACCCAAGAAGCACATTCACCGTGAGGTGAAGTGTGCCCACTTAGTCCTCGAGCCTGACAGTAGGTGACGGAGTCACGTAGTGCCAGGGTTAGAAACAAAGAAATATATAAAAGACCAGTCGAGCAAGAAGGTAGTCCTCGAGACACAAGCAGAGGTATTGGTGGAGTCCAACTATGGAGAAAAAACCAGAGGAATGGCTGTACAGTAATGGTTACTAAGCCTCAATAAATGGTGGAGAAGTTGGCAATTATTCGGTGATTAACAACTGACGACGGCGATAAATGAGCGACGTGGGCTGCGGTTGCGTGAAAGCCCAGGTTACGGCCCATTAAGTCATGCCGGAGAATTCAGAGGGGCGCAAGTCGGGGGAACGGTTCCCCAAAAAGCCTTGAATGCAAAAGGGTGGGGAAAGTGCTTTATAACTGCGTCGCCGCATCCCACGTTCCCACCTTTGCCACTCTACCATCCCATCTTCATCCTCAAACCTCACGTTTCCAGATTCGCTTCCACATTTGCTTTCGCCGCTGAATCCCAATCACATCGGAGAGATGGCGCCAAAAAAATGAGCTGCCAAATCGAAGAAAACAAGCCCCAAGAAGGAGAGCGCCGGCGCCTGGTGGGACGAAGAGTGGGTGCCGTCGTGAACGGGAGAGGCAGAGCTTAACAGATTGGTGGAGGCTGGCGTACTTCCTAACCGTGGAACCATCGGATGGTGACCGGCCCTCGGTGAGTCCTTCCCAATGCCTCATACCAATGAAGTGGTGGTATTCGAGGATTATTTCTAGCACGGGTTGGGATTTCCTATTCATCCATTCCTGAGGGATCTACTGGAGCTTTGGGTGGTTAGTCTGTGTAACCTCCATCCCAATACCATTCTGTACATCTCAATCTTCATCCACTTTTGTGAGGCATATCTCGGAATCCTCCCCCATTTCAACCTATTTCGTTACCTGTTCTGGCTGAAAGAGAGGTGGAGGTGGTTCCAAAGTGGTCGGCGGGGTGTACCTTCAGCTACGGGATGGGATGATAGGCGAATACCTTACTGTGCCACTGAACACATCATTGAAAGGATGGAACGCCAGGTGGTTCTATATGAAATAGAGCCACCCAGCCGTCCGCTTTGACACAGACCACATCCTAGAGAGCCAGAGGAGCTGGTTGGAGGTGCTGAATAGCGCTGACATGGAGCAAGTTAAGGAGCTTCTTGTCTTAATAAAAGGAGTGAGAACCAATGGTGGATTGGTACCGGCAAGCTTTATAGTACGCCGTGTGCAGCCCTATAAGGAGGGGACGCATCCAGCCTTTGAGTTCAAGGGGGAGACCAACGGTACTCGGGAGAGGTCGGAGATGCTGTCGAGGAACATTTGTGAAGAGCGGGCTGCAGAGCTATTTGCTCCATTTTCCTCATTCAACATGTCAGGGTATACGTAGCCCTTCAAATGCAAAAATCTGCCTCCTCAGGTAAATATCTCAGTTGTGTATTCCTGATGCTTTTATCCTCCTTCATTGTTGAGCAGTTGACTAATTTACGTATGCGAAGATCCGCTCATAGGATAGGGTGGTGTACTTTTCAAGTGTAATGAAGGGCAATTGGCCACCTGCTGTGGATGCACGACCACCGACACAACCTGAAGGAAGTGCCATCGGCGTCTCGTCGGATTCCGGAGGTACGGATGTTGGTGGGATGGAGAGTTCTCCCCCGGTGTTGGAGAAAACCCAGGGGAAGAGGGTAGCGGCAGACGAGCCAGCCTAGAAGAGGAGGAAAACGGCGACTACTGCTCCCATCAAACTGGGCGACATCTCACTTGGCGATGATCAGACCACTCGAACTTGAAGGACCGCCGTGTTTGACTGGTCTGATGATGATGAAGCTTCAACGGACCCTCCACCGAGCAAGAAGGAGCCTCTGCACAGCACTCCCACAGGGAATCAATCAAGGGGAGGCGAAGAAGTCCCTGAGCCGCAGACAAAGTTAGTCCCCGAGCAGTGGGCGAGGGAAGTTACCGCACAGCAGATGACGGGAGTCCCTACGGGGCAAGCGATGGGAGTCCCTGAGCAACAGGCGGAGAGGGCCCCAAAGCGGTAGTCAGAACAGAGGTCGACTATGGAGGAGCCGAGACCACCCCCGCAGAGCACGGGAGTCGACCCCATGGCAGCACCTGGGGGCTTAGGCAGGCACCACCGGTTCAAGAAATTGAGCCAGCGGACCAAACCATAAGTATCCTTATCTTGGAGCTACTTTGCTATAGTTTCTTAACTTTTGTGGTGACTGACGAGCTGACTTGATGCAGAGGAAGTCGTACAACAGATCTAGTCCTGCCCATCCAGGCTGACGAGCAGCCGAAGGCTGCCTCTCGGACGGAGGGGACGCCGGTGGACCCCATCCTGGAGTACCCAGGTGCTCGTCAGCACGCAGGGGAGCCAATTGCCGCCATTGGTGGGCTTGGAGGTGGTGAGCAGCTGTCGTCGATGATGGACGAGCTGGCGACAGCACCCACGGCAATAGCGGGCACCGCCGAGTCCTTTGGAGTAGAAGCTGTAGTTACCAACGTCGCACCGGAATCTAGAGCGGAGAATCTTGTGGCACCGAAGGAGCAGACGGCTCTCCTCAAGGCGTTGAGGGGCATGGTCGGGCCCGCTATCCGGCCACCGAGCCCCCAGGTGGTGCCTCCGGCTGTAGCAGAGGAGGACGAGGTGGAGGAGATCGAGCGTGAGGAACCTCGACCCCAAGCTGTCCGGATCCTCCAAAAACACGGCGATGACATAGTAATTGTCGAAGAGGAGGACACCACCAGGGAGTTTAGGAGACTAGAGACCGCCCTTGCCAGGGTGACAAAGCAGATCAAGGTTAGAACCATGTCTGGAATGCTCCTCTTTGATGTTGGGAATTGGATTTCGACATTGTCATTGTACATTTGTAGGAGATAACTCAGACTACCGAGCAGCACTGCCAGATGATAAAGTGGATGGAGCCCCTCACCGAGGAAAATGAGAAACTCAAAGAGGCGGTGAACGCCTCGGAGAGAAACATCCAGAGGGCCTGGCGTGAAAGAGACCTTGCAGAGTCCAATGCGCGGGACCTAGAATACCAGGGGGGTCTTGTCCGAGCAGTTGGCAGCTGCATCCCAGTAGCTATAGAGCCAGTCTAAGCAGCTGTCCACTATCTTCGGACAACTGAAGGGTGCCTCCGAGCAGTTGGAGCAGAAATCTGAATAGCTCAGAATTGTGTCCAAGCAGAAAATAGGTACGGTATGTCAACGAATGTACTTTGTATTGCAGAACAGCCATCTCTTTGGTGGTAACTGTTGTGCTTGTAGAACAAGATGCGAAGCTTGGCCAACTGCGCCAGGCCATCGAACAACTTCGACAGGAGAAAGCGAAGGAGTCTGAGCGAGCAGACAAACTAGCCAAGGAGCTAAAAGGTGAATACCTCCTGGTCGGAATTACTGTTGAAGTAGTTTCCTTGTATGATGGAACATTGTAATGCTTGCAGGCTATCGTCATAAAGCCAAGGCACAGTTTGATGTGCTGGTGCAGGAGGCCAAGACCCAAAGGGATAATTTCGACGCTGTAGTCGCCGCAATTAAACCGGTGCTGGACTGCGTCGACCTGGAAACGGCAACCCAGCCCTACGGTAGGTGGCAACGTTCGAACACCATCATCCAGAGGTGCAAAGCGGCGTTGGAGAACTTCAAGAGCTTCAACCATGACCCCATTGTGTCCGTCGCTACTCATGTCCTCGTGGTGGTTCGATCCCATTACCCAACCCTCGACCTTCTGTCGATAGGGGGTGGGTTCATCGAAGGGCTGAGCAATGCAGAGACCCAGCAGCTGGAGGATGAGGTGGAGGACACAGCGAAGAATCTGGCCAGTGATATAGACCTGTTTGGTGAGACAGACGGTGAAGGCAGAGCTCGGTGATATGCTCGGAGATTATCATCTGTAATATCTTGATAGTGTAGTTAGAACGCGCGAAAGTGTAAAAAACACTTATGAATTTGATAAATGTTATAAGGTGCATGTGTATGCGGTTAAATTGTATTTCGGCGAAAAAATCTTCATAGTTTTAACCACAAAGTATTTATACGTAGTGTAAGTAGAGTCCAAGCAGTTAGTTCGCTATTGACCCCTATGGCCTCAGCTAGCCCATAGTCCATGACATCGAGCGCGGAGCCCGTGCACGTGTAGGAGGAACAGGCGTGACCAAGGAACCGTAGCCGACCACCCATAACGTAGAGCGCGGAGCCCGTAGCACGTGTAGGGAGAGATCATAAACTAGGTCTTCTCCAAAGAGAACAAAGTGGGACATGTTCTGCTTGGCGGTTATCGAAATAACTTGGAGATGTAGGTAGTATAAGCGGTGTCCGAGCAGTTAATTCTGTGCTGAGCTCTCGGCCTTGGCTAGCCCATAGTCCATAACGTCGAGCGTAAAGCCTGTAGACGTGTAGGATGAATTGGCGTAACCAAGGAACCACAGCCGACCACCCATAACGTAGAGCGCAGAGCCCGTGGGACATGTAGGGAGAGATCGGAGACTGGGTTGTCTCCTAAGAGAACAGAACGGAACGTACGCTGCTCGTTAATCGGCGAAAACAACTTGGAGATTTGGAGTAAAGTGTTCGGCGTTTTTGGAGAGAACGTGTGGCGAAATACGTTGGCGAGTTGGAGGAAATGTATTCGGCGCTTTGGAGAAAACGTGTTCGATGATTTGGAGAAAACGTGTTCGGCGATTTTGGCGAAAACTTGTTCGGCGATTTTTGGCGATAATGCGTCGGCGTTTTGGAGAAATCGTTTGGTGATTTTGGAGAAAACGGTTCAGCGATAACGTTGGAGTTTTGGAGAAACGTGGTCGACGCGGTTATGGCGATTTCATATTGGAGTTCATTATGGAGTAGCATAGAGCTCGACGACCGTAAGTGTGTGTTAAACCACAATGGAGACAAAGTGGAAACAAGTTATGGAGACCAAAACTTTATTCAACATAAAAGTGGAGAGTACATATCTGGAGCGTTTCAAGGATAGAAACGTACAAGGTGCTTGATGTGCCATGAGTTGGGAACATCGATTCCGTCTAAGTCGCATAAGCGATAAGACCCTGGTCGGGTGACCTCTTTGACGATGTAAGGCCCTTCCCAAGGGGAGGAGAGCTTGTGCATCCCTTCGGTTTTTTGTTTTCTGCAGAGGACGAGGTCGCCGACAGCAAATGAATGACCTTTGACGTTGCGGTTGTAGTACCATCACAAGTGTAACACCCCAGGTGTTTGCCACCAGTTAAGCAATGGGTTTGAGCTAAAACATGGTATATTAAGTGATGATGAAGATGTCAAGGTCAAACCTATAGAAACGAGCCCCAACCTAAACTTGGATATTGCACCTTTGCTCGCCTATAGACCCCTTTTCAAGATATATGCTTGGGTGGTGTGATTGGGATATCTTCATGTGTCTCACATCAATACCCATCTATATTGGACACTCAAAAAGTTTCATGACGTTTGGAATAAAAAAGTCACATGAAATGATAAGTTATATCCTTGTTGGAATGATTTTACTAAGTGCTTGAATTGCACTATTAAGTGAATGAGAACATGAGATGTCAACCAAACCTTGCAACCTTGCCAAAATGACTCTAGATGAACTCTACAACAAAAGTCATGAAAGGTTCATGTTGGGCAAATGCCAAGAAAATGCTCCAATGGATCAAAAAGGATAATTTAAGCTTCATCGTGATCCTACTTTGGTCAAAGTAGAACAACAGGTTCTATACCAGTTTTGAGGTTGGACCTTAAATGAAAGTTGTAGTCCATATCATGTAGAACAAACTTTGTTTTTGGACTAAGAGCTAGATCAGCTTGGAAGTAAGTCAAATCAAGGTCACAAGATTGAATTTGCTGTTGTTTTCAGCACTTAGAAATATTCTAAGTCTGGAGTTTCGCTAAGCAACGACGTTGGCATTCCGCGTTCTCCGAAATTCGTTAAGCAACTTGAGTTGGTCTAAAAATAAAAGTTGAAGGTTATATTATGGAGAAGAGCATGCAAAAAGTTGCACTGAGTTTGACCGAGTTTTGACTTCCGAAAGTGAATTTCCGTGACTGTTATCAAGGCGCTGACACTGATAGTTTGTGGCTTAATTACCCGTTGTTGAAGAGCTCTAATGACCTTGGTCTCTAAATGAAAAAATGAAGAGCAGTCCGTGGGCTTCAAACTTTGTTTTAGGCCCAGTAGCTAATTCGGCCTGTAGCCAGCTAGAACTAACGCCCGCTCTGCCCACTTCTATGCGCACCACGTGTTCGACGATATGCCGTGTGGCCTTCTTGCATGGACGCCGTGCGCCCTCTCCATCGCCACGCGCCGCCCGGCTCCCTGCGCCCCCAAATACGAACGCCCGAGCGTCAGCACGCTCCCTCTCGCGCTCGCCCAGGCTCTCGCTCACGCTCTGGCCGCACCAGAGCGCAGCCACCATGGCCGCCGCCGCCGAGCTCCCGAGCCGAGCTCGTTGCCGCTGCTGCAGGCCTTCTCCGTCCCAACCGAGCACGTCATCACCATCTCCAGCTAGAGCCGCCACTCCTGCGCCCCTTTCCTGGCCACCGTGGTCACCGGAGTGCCCTGCCGCCGGTGGTGCTGCGGGCATAGCCGCCGGCGCACGTGGCCGGGCCACCACGAGCCGCCTCGTGCCAAGAAGAGTTGTCCCATGGATGCGCGCGAGGCCCCTGGCGCTCCGCTGCTGCCCCATCGCCGCCGACGAGCCTCCTCCGGCCAGAAACAGCGAGCTCCCGCGCCTCCTCTGCTGCAATCCACGTCAGGGACTTCGCGCAAGAATTTGAAGAAAGGGAGGGACCTAACTGCATAGTCTGTGACTCATATGAATAGTGCCTTTTGGATCTATTTGTTTTAAATCGGCTGGAACTTTGGAAATTCATAGTAATTCATAGAAAAATCGTAAAATAGAAAAAGAGGACTTTTTGGAATCCTTGTGAAATTCTCTATGCACTAGATCTATAATATGTCAGGTTTTAATTTAAAGTTTTAGCTGTAAAAATGAATTTGTGCAGTTAGGGTTTGAATGCTAGTCTTATTTGTTTTTTTTATAACTGCAGATGTTGTGCTCAAATAATTGTGAAATTTTTGTGGAGTGCTACTAAGGTTATTCTTGATGTCTGGTAAAAATTTAAATATTTTAGGCTTGATAGTTTAAGAGTTATAAAAATAACAAATGCCCTGTTTTGATTTGCTCCTATTCTGAATAGGACTGCATGTTTGAATTAATTGGCTTAGTTAAGTTATGAATCATGACTTTATGAAAATACATGAGTTGTAGTACTTTTATTAAGATTTTCAAAAAGCTAAATATCATGATTTGTGGTTAAGTAGATCTTGAGTTATACTTGCTTAGATCTCTGTGGCTGTTTCTGCCCAAAACCAGAGAGGGTTTCCTTGTTCTTACTGTGGGGCCTTCTTACTAGTAGAATTACCTTTAGGTGTTTACAACAAAGTTGTTTAGAATTTGACAATCTTTATAAAAAGTATAGAACCACATTTATTGGACATATATAACTCCATTTATAGCTGTTTAAAGTGGCATGTCAGTTTCTGCCTATGTTTTGGACAGAGATGCAATTATTGGATTAATTGACCCTTCTAACTGTAGAATCATCTTAATATGAGAATAAGAAACTTGTAGGTAACTTCCTAAGCTTTTCAAAAAGTTATGGTTCATGTTTGTTGGAGGTCTAGAACTCTAGTTATGCTTCTCTGAAGATGCTATCAGTTTTCTATACCACTGCTGTTGGGCTGGATTTGCAGTTTTGCTTGTGCAATTATTTTCGTGGTGTAAATGATGTTTGCTATGGTTGTAGTGAATACAAAAGTTGTAGCAAATTTCATGATCTTGCTTGAGTTCGAATTGTAAGGTCATAGGCAGATAGTGCAGGAGTTACATGACTTTTAAGTCTTCTATCAGGTTTTGATTTTATTCTGAGCAGATCTGAAAGATGCTAGTGTTTGATCTAGTTAGGATTTGAATGAGTTTTTGGTGATAATAACAAAGTTGTAGATAATTCATGTATCTAGCTCCTGTTAAAATTCGGTGGTATTTGGCCTTGTGGTTTGTGAGTTATGCCTGTTTAAAGTTGGGTTTCAGAAATGGCTGCTCTCTGTTTTGTTTAGACCAGTTTCTATAAATGGGTATATTTGACTTAGTTAACTTGAGAATCTTGCTAAGATGATTAAATATTAATTGTAGATAACTTCATAAGCTTTCCATAATGTCTTCTTGCAAGTCATTTGGATTTGTGTAACTCCAGTTATAGCTAAATCTTATAGCTGCTGTTTGCATGTCCAGAAATTGATAGATTCCAATTATAGTTGTTTGCTTGTATATTGATAAGTGTGGCTCATACCTTTGATGATGGTTGAGTTAGAGTACCTGAAATCTTGGGAAACTTGTGTCATGCTTGGTGTTGTCGTCTTCTTTGCTATCGTGGCATGATAAATTGTGTGATATTTAAAGTAAGCAATGCGAAGTGCTTGTGCATGTTAACGTAACCTTGTGCTTGTCTTACTTACTGCATGCGATGCATTGTCTATTGCACTTCCATGTATTCATACACATGCATCTTGCATCTCATTTAGGTACGCTAGATGAACCACGTGAAGGATGTGATGTGGAGTCAAACCCGAAGATGGTGTTTGGTGGATCTATCCCGAAGATGGAAGGACTAAGCAAGTGCTAGGACCGGAGATGTCACCAAGTCGGTGCAAGCTAACTGAACTGACTTGTGTCGGATCCTAGGCAAGCCCCGGAGCATTCTAAGTCTCCCAGTATTTTACAAATGATTACTTAAGTACTTATGATTGATGCATTAGGTTATAAGAGTTGAATGGAACCACTTGATGCATATAAATTCCTTGTCCAGATATTACACCTTTAACCGGTATAGGTCCAGGATCGAATATATGCTTAGCCATGCTTAGACCGGTAGAAGTCGGGTGATATCCTGTCACCTGCGAGATATAGGTGGATACCGGAGCACGGTTGGCTATATTTGCTATCGTGGAAAAGAACCATGGGGTAAAAGTAAATCGAGGCCGGGCGGAGTCTATGTGTAGGTTGACTCATGTGATTCCATCTGTGTCGATTAAGGACCGTACCGTTGTTGGCGCTTCTGACAAGATTGAACGCATGCCTATCACTTAGCTGGCCGGATAACTCGTTCCGACCGCGAAGCCGAGTAATTCAACTCAGGCCGGGACCCGTTCTATTGTGCGCTCCTTGCGGGGGGCGATCAGACTGAGCCCAAGGGCAGGCTAGGCCTGAACGTCCTGGCATCTGGTGTCCCAGACTATGCGGCACAGTATGGACCCGCGAAATGTGTACCTGAGTTGTACCAAAGGTGACCTAAGGTGACCGTTGATCTGGTCTGCCTGGGTTTGTGTTAGGAATTAAATTCCCAGCTGGTTGAAATCGAGTCGAATCGCCGTCTCTCCCGGATAGTGAGAAACTTGGCTAGTCCCAACATCGTAGTAATTGGATTATAGAATGTGATAGTTCGGATAAACATGGAATTACTATACCTGCTATGGTTACTATTGTATGCTCTAAAAAGATATACCACATGTTTGGCACAGGATAGTTGCTAATCTAGAGATGGATAGTTCTAATTAACTTGATGATAGAATTATAATTGTATAATTGAATTAATCGCTTTTTATGCAAAATGTTGTCAAGCTACCTCCACTTATAAAGCCTTGCATACTCCTTGGAGTCAATTTTATTTCTGGTTTATGACGGGTAAATCTAGCTGAGTACATTCGAGTACTCAGGGTTTATCCCACCATGTTGCAGGTGAGGTTTTGGCCTACTGAAGATGGTGGTTAACCGTCGGTGGGCTTGGTGACTCTATATTTACTTCTCATCTACATGCTTTTGTCTGAGGATGTCACTTATGCTAGCAATGTATTTGGAACTTATATCAATGTAATCCTTTGAAAGCAAATGTTGTTTTCACTAATCGGTTTTGAAACCCAAACTTATACTATTATTTGTGAAACCATTTGTAATATTATTTCCGCTGCAACTCTACGTATGTGATGTGTATTTGCTTAATCACGCGATCTTGGTTGTGATGTTGATTTACCGAGGTCCTGCGTGACACTCGGCGGACTACCGGGTTTATATAAGTGAAAGTATGCGCGTGTCAACGTGTTAGCGGGGACAGCCATACTTGATCTTGTATAAATTGGGCGGTTCTGTCACAGCAAGCCTTCCAGATATTTGGCTGTGCGGACGCAGGTGATTAGGTGTTCTTCCTCGGCCCTATCGACATCCTTTGTCCGAACAGTTGCGGCTTGCTCTTCATCATAGTTTTCCACCCTAGGTGCTCGGAAGGCAATGTCTGCTGGTAGTATGGCTTCTGAGCCGTAGACCAAGAAGTATGGAGACACACCGGTGCTGCGACTAGCTTGAGTACGCAGTCCCTAGACTACAACTGTTAGCTCCTTGAGCCATCTGCCCGGGTGCTTTTCTTCTTTCTGATATAGTCGTTTTTTGAGGGCATCAAGGATCATGCTGTTTGCCCGTTCGACTTGACCGTTGGCTCTAGGATGAGCAACGGAGACATATTTGATGGAGATGCAACGGTCTTTGCAGAAGTCGCATAAGTGATGGCCAGTAAATGTAGTTCTGAGGTCGGTGATGATGCTGTTTGGGAGACCGAATCTATGGATGGTGTCTTCAAAGAGCTCGACTGCTTTCTTTGTAGTAGCCAAGACGAGCGGTTTATACTCAATCCACTTGGAGAACTTGTCAATGGCGACATACATGTACCGAAAACCACCTGGCGCTGGCTTGAAAGGCCCAATCATATCCAGTCCCCAGCATGCGAAAGGCCAAGAAACTGGGATGGTTTGCAGCTCTTGTGTCGGCACGTGTATTTGCTTGGCAAAAAAATGGCATCCTTCACAATGTCGGATGAGGTCTTCTACATCAGAGATGGCTATGGGGCAATAGAAACCTACTCAGAAAGCCTTGCCGACCAGTGTTCTCGAGGCCGCGTGGTTGCCGCAGGAACCAGAGTGAATTTCGAGAAGTAGCCTCATTCCCTTCCTTGGCACTTTTCCTCATCAAGTTGCCATCCACCAGCACGTAATGCTCGCTTCGACGAATTAGGCATTCAGTTTCAGTCTTGTCGGCGGGTACCTCGGTGCTGGTGAGGTACTTGATGAATTGCTCCCTCCAATCGATGGCTGGTGAAAGTACTGAAAGTACTAGCTGCTTGGCGGGGGGAACTTCCTAAACTTCCTTATCTTCTTTGATGGACGGTGCTAGGAGATCCTGAACGAAGACCCCCGGTGGGATCGCGGCATGAGAAGAGCCCAACTTGGATAAGTGGTCAGTGAGCTGATTTTGGTCACGTACCACGTGGTGGTACTCGATGCCGTAGAATTTTCCTTCAAGCTTCCTGATTTCGGCGCAATATGCATCCATCTTCTCGCTGGAGCAAGACTAGTCTTTGTTAAGCTGGTTGATGACCAGCGCGGAGTCCCATATACCATGAGGCGTTTGATGCCGAGCTCAATGGCTATACGGAGTCCGTGGAGACATGCTTCATACTCGACAACGTTGTTGGTGGCCAAAAAGTGTATCCGGAGAATGTATTAGAGCTTATCCTTGGTCGGCGTAATGAACAGAATGCTCGCACCAGCACCGTTGATGTTAAGGGCACCGTCGAAGTACATCACCCAGTGCTCGGGGCAAGTGGCAACGATGGGCTCTTGGATCTCGGTCCACTCAGTGATGAAATCAGCGAGTGCCTATGACTTGATGGTAGGCCTACTTTTGAATTCGATGGAGTAGGTGTCGAGCTCAACAGCCCACTTGATGATGCGGTCATTGGCCTCTTTGTTGCGAAGAATGTCCCCAGAGGGAACTCGGTGACCACAGTGATCTTGTAGTACTCGAAGTAGTGTCGGAGCTTGTGCGATGTAATCAAAATTGCGTATAACAGCTTTTGTACCTAAGGATAACGAGTTTTGGGCTCATTAAGTACCTCGCTGATGAAGTATACCGGACATTACACCTTGTAGGCGTGCCCGGCTTCCTCGCGTTAGACGACAATAGCTGTGCTAACAACACGAGAAGTGGCGGCGATGTAAATTAGTAGAGTTTCATCTAGTCGTGGCGCCGTCATGATCGGAGGCTTTGTTAGGAACAACTTGAGCTGCTCGAAACCTGTGTCTGCCTCCTTCGACTAGGAGAAGTGCTCGGAGGCCTTGAGGAGCTTGAAGAAAGGTAGCCCTTTTTCACTGAGGCGTGATATGAAGCAGCTTAAGGCAGCCATGCAGCCTGTAAGCTTCTATATATCGTTGACGCATGTCGGCCGTTTCATGTTGGTGATGGCGGAGACCTTGTCAGGGTTAGGTTCGATGCCTCGAGCACTGACAATGTAGCCCAGTAGTATACCGGATGGAACTCCAAAGATGCACTTTGAAGGGTTCAACTTCCATCGGTACTTATTCAGGTTGGCGAAAGTTTCGTTGAGGTCGGCGATAAGATTGTCGGCAGCCTTGGTCTTGACGACAACATCATCGATGTAGTCTTTAACATTGTGGCCAATCTGTTGGTCGAGACACATCTAGATGACCCTTTGATAGGTTGCTTTGGTGTTCTTGAGTCCGAAGGACATAGTTGTGTAGCAGTATGCTTCGAAAGGCGTGATGAATGATGTCTTGATCTGATCTTCTTCCTTGAGGGAAATCTAGTGATAGCCAGAGTAACAATCAAGGAAGGAGAGCAGTTCACAACCGGCGGTGGAGTCTACAACCTCGTCTATCCAAGGCAGGCCAAAGGGGTCTTTGGGGCAGTGTTTGTTAAGATCAGTATAATCAACACACATTCTCTATTCTTTATTCTTTTTTCGAACGAGCACAAGGTTTGCTAACCAATCTGGATGATACACTTATTTTATGAATCCAGCAGCTAAGAGCCATTTTATTTCTACCCTAATAGCCTCCTTCTTGTCTGGCGCGAATCGGCCGAGTTTTTGCTTGATCGGTTTGGTGGTCGGCGAGACATTTCAGGAGTGCTCGATCTTCTCCCGTGGTACCCCTGACATGTCTGTAGGTTTCCAAGCAAACACGTCAGCGTTGGCATGTAGTAATGAGATGAGCGCGCTTTCCTATTTGGGGTCAAGGTGAGTCCCAATCTTCACGATCTTGGAGGGGTCATTGAGGCCGAGGTCGACCTCCTTCATTTCCTTGGACTTGGCGGAGGCACAGGGAGGCTCCAGCTCTACGATCTCCATGTCATCGGTGGGCAACGTCTTGGCTTTGGTGGCCACATTGGCCATCTGGATGGAGAGGTCAGTGGCTTCAGCGAGGGCGAGACTCTCTGTCTTGCAGGCGTAGGCAATGGAGAGGTTGGCCCATAGGGCCAGAACTCCTGCAGGCGACGGCATCTTCAGCACCAGATACATGTAGCGCGGTACGGCCATGAACTTGGCCAGAGCTGGTCGACCAAGTATGGCATGGTAGGCGGTGTTGAAGTTGGCAACGTAGTAATTGATGTGTTCGACGCGGTAGTTGCTTGCCGTGCCAAACTATACTAGTAGGGTAATCTCTCCAAGCGGTTTGGAGGCCCTGCCAGGTACAACACCCCAAAAGGAGGAGTCAGAGGGTGTGAGATCTGACAAACCGAGGCCCAGCTCCTTTAGGGCTCCGGCAAAGAGGAGATTTAGAGTGCTCCCACCATCGACGAGCACTTTTCTGAAGAGCACCTTCTAGACGGTTGCGTCGAGGACGAGGGGAAAACGCCCTGTGTAAGGAATATCGGCCCACTGGTCGGCCCTACTGATGGTGATGGGGACCTCAGACCATGGGCGATAGCTAGGGTTGGAGGTGGCATCTTCCGTAGTGACAGAGAGCACCCGCCGTGCGGCGAGCTTCCGTTCTCTTCTGCTCTCAGTGGAGGCGAGGCCCCCGAAGATGGTGGCGACCACCTTGTCGTGGTCCTGAAAGGCTTTGTTGTTTCCCCTAGGTGGTCGACGACCTCTAGCTCTATCATTGGCGTCATCGTCCAGCTTCTTGTCCTGGAACTCCTTAGCCAAACCGAGGCAGTTCTTCATCTTGTGTTTGGCATTCTTGTGAAGAGGGCATGGGATGTCGAGGATCTTTTGGTATTGTTCGTCGTAGTTGTGCTTGGCGTGAGGTTGACTGACGACAGTGACGATGTGGTCTGGCCGGCGGCGGCGATTTTGGCCAGACTTGGGTCCTTCTGGCCGATCACGACCACTGTCACGATGATAACTGCGGTCGTCGAAACGGCGGTCGTTGTGGCGTCGGTCATCGGGGCGATCGTTGTAGCGGCGAGGTGGGCGATGAGTGCCCGCGTCCTCATTGAAGCGCACCTCGGCTTCCTCGGCGTTGGTGTACTGGTTGGCAGTAGTGATCATCTCGCCGATGCCCATGGGCGGCTTGCGGTTGAATTTGGAGCGAAGCTCACGATGGTGGAGTCCTCGGATGAAGGCGGTGATGACCTCAGCTTCCATGATGTTGGGAATAGAGTTCCCCATCTCGGAAAAGCATCGAATGTAGCTGCGGAGGAGCTTGAACGGCTTCTAGTTGATGCGGTCGAGATCATGCTTGGTGCCCAGGCGAGTACACGTGGCCATATAGTTATCGGTGAAGATTTTCTTCAGCTCTTCCCAGGATCCGATGGAGTCCGAGGCAAGGCTAGTAAACCAGCTCATGGCGGGTGGCGTGAGCATGATGGGGAGATAATTTGCCATGACACTGGTGTCTCCTCCAGTGGCGCGGACAGCAGTGGCATAAGCCTGCAGCCACTGTGTCGGGTTCATCCTTCCTTCGTAGGGCTCGACCCCAGTGATCTTGAAACCATGGGGCCACCGAAGTGTTTGGAGCGCCCTCGTAAATGCTAGGGGGCCTTCGGGGTTGTGGTCAGCGTCGACTGTAGTGTTGCCGGCGTCAATCGGCTCGAGAGCTGAGTTCGGGTTTTCGTACTCCTGCTCATACTCCTGGCGGCGGCGTACTTCGTCTTCATGGCGACCGAAGCAACGCTGCTTGATACGTCGTCGTGCATCCCAAAGGTTGCTGAGGTGCACTCGAGTGTCCTATTCGACCTCCTAGTCATGTTGGCGAAGGTGTTCGGAGCGGTGGCCCCTGGCTCCCCCCCTGGAGAGGAAATGACTGGTCGGCAAAACGGCTTTGATTGGGGCGGCGATTGGATCTTGGCACAACTGATCGGCGAACCGTGCTTGTGGAGCACGAAGGTCTCTGATCCTCGTGGATCTCATTGACTTGACAATGTGCCGCTTTAAGCATGGCGGCGACCTTGGCGAGCTCGAGCGTCTGCGGGAGGTGGGCGAGCTCATTGGCGGCTACTGCCAGATTGGCACTCGGGGTCTTGAAGACATCGTGGCCGTCGACGTGGAGGAACTCTTCGCCGAGGTTGCGATGGAGCGACCTCCCCTATGAGTTGAACTAGTTGTAGTGAACAGCCTTGGCCATCGCAATGGCGTGCTCATTTGCATGGCGCTATGCACGGTTGACATTGCGGTTCTCATGAACGGCGCATTCCTCAACGGTTTAGCTGTTCTGAGGGGGGCTATTGACGTTGACGTTGAAGATCACGCCATCCTAGAAAGGTAGGAGAGAGGGTTGCTCGGTGAAGGTTTCAACAAGGGTCTCCATAGAGCCCTAGGACTCGGAGTCCGGATTTTCCTTTAGAATGGTCTGGAGGGATGCTCCGTAACGTCGGCTGGCATGCAACATGTTGACCGTCGGCGGGAGCTGGTCGGCGAGAGGATGGATGTTCCCCACTTGGTCAGCGAATTTGTCCCTCAGGGCATCTTGGTAGTTAGCAGCAGAGTTGGTGAGCCCAAAGGGTAGGGCCGTCACCCTAGAGTTTGCCGAGCAGCCCCTGACAGATCTAGATCGGAGGGTGGTCGGCGCTAAACCAAGGTGTCCAGAGCCAATTCGGCGATGGAGAGGCAATCAGCGAGCTTCAGACCGACCCGATCGATGGATTCAATCATATCGTCATTATTGATCTACCTCCTCTGGTAGCGAGGAAGCGGGAGGTAGGTGGTTGATGAAGGAGACCTCGGAAGTGGTTCTGAGATTAGATCTGCAGTCGCAGGTGTGGGGATGATTAGAGCAGAATCAATCTGCACCGGTTCAAGGAGCTCTCCGACTCTGTCAGCGTTGATGATCCACGAGATCGATCCGACCATGAAGATCTGGCCGAGCTGCAGGAGGGACAAAGAGCCTGTGGAAAAAGCCATCTTGTTCAACATGGAAACAACACGCAAACCCCTACCTAGCGCGACAGCTGTCGACAGAATATCATCGGCAGTCCTCCAAGGGGTATCCCATGAAGGTAGATTGATCGACAGAGGAGCGTGAGATCAAGAACAAGAAGGCAACAGAGACACACGAGTTAGACAGGTTCAGGCCGTCAGTATGACGTAATACCCTACTCCTGTGGTCTGTTGGTTTGTATTAGCTATCGTATGATATTGCATGAGTTTGGAGGGGGTCCCTGCCCACCTTATATAGTCTGAGGAGCAGGGTTACAAGGTGGCCAGATCTAAGAGATAACCGGAAAGTAATAACTGATTACAGGAATCTTGGGATCATACATATCCTAACAGATCTCATAGTATCTTCAAGATATCTTTCAGATGTCTTGTGGGAGTCGCCGAGCAGAGTCGTGCCCCGCAAGGTGTCGTTGTAACAGAACCGACCAATTTATAAGAGCACAAGTACGAAAGCAATCACCGGAGTGATCAAACCGTCATACTTGAACCCATATAAACCCGGTAGTCAACTGAAACCACAAAGGATTTCAAACCAACTTGCATACAACCAAGATCATAGTAATTCAACATAACAAGCCACATGTTACATCCATTTCACAAGTAGTTTACAAGTACCTCATACATCAGAGTACACATAGTTATTACAAAACGAGTTCACAAATAGCGGAGGCAAAGTAGTTTGAGACCATCACACACACTTAGTTCAAATACAAGCCAGCACCATAGTCATATCCAGCAAAAGCAGTAAGATAAGATAACATAGATGATCATGCCCATGATCTAGTCTTCATCCCCAGCAGGGTGGAGACAATACTTGCAGTAGCCATTATAGAGCACGTCATCTGCAACAAGAGGGAAATAAACCCTGAGTACGAGAATGTACTCAGCTAGACTTACCCGTCATAAACCAAAAATAAATGACACCAAGGAGTATGCAAGGCTTTATCAGTGGATCTTGCTGGACAACCTTTTTGCATAAAAGCTTGAGTAACCATTAGCATTATTCACCTGGACTAGCAGTGACTTTTATCCAATTCCTACCATCTATATTAGCACCTGTACTAATCAATCATTTGATTTAGTTGCAAACAATAATAACCATATCAGGTATTTCATGGCTCATCATTATCATCCTCCTCATGATCATCATCATTTAACCATATCTTTACATTTGGTGAATCTACGTTGCCGCTGCTCAGTCAAGTTCTCACTATCTGGGAGAGACGACGATTCGAATCGATTCCTATCCAGCTGGAGGGGTATTCCTAACACAAACCCAGGCATACCGCGCGAAGGTAGCCTTAGGTCACCTTTGGTACATCTCAGGAATCGCGGCTCCGAGCAGCACCGCACCCTCAGGGAGTCCACTCTGCCAGGTGGTCAATCTCACCTCGGACTTACGCCAATAGCTCCCCGCACATCCTTACTACCGCCAGGGTGTGCACTTTCACTTCTCGGTCTTCCAGCCTGAGTTGAGCTACTCGACTTCGCGGTCGAAACGAGTTATCTGGCCAACTAAGTGATAGCCGCGTTCAACATGACATGAGGACGTACAGCGAATCGGTCCTTAAACGACATAGACAGGGATAGATTCACACCCAAGACCTCCATGCCTTGTTGCTGCACTACCGTCATCCCGTCCGGTCTCTTTTCAATATTAACACATGGTTCTTTTTCATGATAGCAATTATAGCCAACCGTGACCAGAGCTCATCCTACATCTCGCAGGTGACAGGAAATCACCCGACTTCTACCGGTCTAAGCATAGCTAAGCATCATTCGATCCTACACTTAATTAGGATTCATAGGATTTTATCTGGACAAGGTAAGGATTTAATGCAACAATTGGTTCCAACCGATTCCCATACTTAATGCATCATCAACAATAAAAGATACTCAAGATATTTGTAAAAACATGGGAGACTTAGAATGCTCCGAGGCTTGCCTTTCAAAAAAGATGAAGGTTGGTGATCGGGACACTCAAGAACTTCTTCGTTGGCTCCTTCTTCGGGGGCCTGCACCTCCTGCTCCTGAGCTTGCTGCTGCTCCTCCGAAAGTACTGGCTCGAATTCCAGAAGCGTTACCCCCTCCGGAACACCTATTGCATGCATATGCATAGTATAAGAATCATGCATGCACAAGAGATGGAAGATGATGATGAAATGTACAGCCATGTATGAATGGACGCATGAAAGACACAATGATACAAGATTAACATCGACTTTTACCGAGTAGGTGCATATCTTTATTAGAAAACAAGAACGGCACACTCACCAAGTTCTAATAACCTAAGATAAAGTTGTTCATCTTCAGTAAGAGGTCAAGCACCTGCAACTAACAATTTATCTTAATTAGCCTAGCATATAAATCATCACGTCAACTCATATAAAGCAAACAAGTCAGTCACTGCACTCAACAGTTTTCAGGCTGCAAACAGTAGCTACAAGTTTGATCCATAACTGGAGTTCTACAGATCCAAATACCTTGATTTAAGACTTTCTGGAAAGCTTATAAAATTGTCTACAACTTTGTTATTGACTACTTTCCCAGCAAACTAATTTATCATGGAGAACTTTATAAAGTTCCCAGAATTATCCAGAAGGACACAACGCAAGAAATAATTATTAACTTACGTTGTAACCATACAAACGGACAAGACCAACTTTACTAACTCATCATACATATTGAAAGAACACCAGAAAACATAGTGTCCATTCCTAAATAAATTATTCTCATGCCTTTAATAATTTATTTAGATACTTAGGTTAAATAATAAACACATATCCAAAGTGTACATAAAATTCCACAAAAATTACAGTAGCTTATACATGTCTCCAAGAGGCTACTACATAAATTTCACATCAATTGAACAAGTATCTCATCCTACACAAAAATGACAAGGCATAAAGGCTTAAAATGGCATAAATAGGAAACCTTATTGAAAAGTGTCAAGCAATAGATTTCATATTTTTCCTAGCATACTTAAGGTACTAGGATGCTACCCACCAAATTTCAGGGTCATTGGATTCCTAGATAATTTACAAAAATTCACACAAGTATTAACCAATGATAAAAGAAAAATCTATAACTCAAAAACCATACATGCAATAACTCTAAAATTTTTACCAGAGATTCTACTTATCAAGAATAGCTCATCCACAAAATTTCATAATTTTTGGAGCACAGGAACTCCAGATATAATTTAAACAAGTTTGCATGTATTTAAAAACACATTTCAAGTTCCTATTTAATTCATCAAAAATTTCTACAACATGTGCTCATGTCCTATTTTTCTTAAATACTACACTTCATTGTGATTCTACCAAAATTTGCCTCACTCCATTTGGATCTACCACTTTGGAGATACAAAAATCACAAAATAGCATAACAAAAACTGCATTTAAAATCAATTCAAAAATTCTATGAGCTATTGACAGGCGGGTCCCGCAGGGTCAATGGACCCACCGGCCAGTTGCAGCCGAAGCAGGGGAGGTCGTTGACCAGCCACCGCTCGACGACGACGAGGAGTCCGGCGAAGGGGGTGGCACCAACGTGCTCAGCATGTTGTCCCGCACCGATGGGAGTAGAAAACGGACCCCTAGCTACAGAGGAGGAGGTCGCCGGCGGCAATGGTGATTGCGGCGGCGCTGCGCGAGGTACGCCGGCCAACTCAGGCCATGGCGGTCCGACCTAAGCCTGGCATGAGCATCAGGAGTTCGTAGGGAAACTGAGGGAAGGGAGAGAAAGGAGGGAGAGAGCTCCGGTGGTGGTTGGCCACAGCGGGCTCACCTCCGACTCCGGTGGCAATGGAGGAGCGCTGCGGAGAAGAAGAAGAACGGTGGCTACCTCGACTCTCTAGCTCAGAGATGAGGTGGACGAGCTACAGAGGACGACGGCGGAGTTGTGGGCTAGCTGTAGTGAGCAATGACACGATGGCGAGCGAGCTGGGCGATGGCGTGGCTTGCTCGGCAACGGCGGAGCGGCGCTGCGCTTGGTTCGGCGTGGACTGACGAGGCCAGACGCGCACGGCGAAGCAAATAGGCGAGCTGAGGGGCGCGTGGTGTCGTCGTGGCCGCGATGGCCTGACCCGCGGGGCCAACGCCGGCGTATGGCCTCCACTTGGCGCGCTCGGCCAGACGGTGGTCGGCCATGACTTGAACGGCCGAAGCATTGTAGCTCCGATTCAGTCGCTTCACCAACGTCTGACAGCGCGATTTGGAGCTGATTGATTTCCGAATCCTTAGGTCATTAGCGCAAACCTCCTAAATGAAAGTTGAAGTACTATGTACTAGCTACCAAACTCCTTTAGAGATCAAAGCCTAATTCACAAAGGATAGAGAGTAAAATCAAGCCAAAGTCGATCCTGCAAAACAGGAAATCAGCCCTTGGACTTAGAAAATTTCTAAGTGTAGAATCAGCCCCAATTCTGACTTGTGGGCCATGTTTGAGACTGTTCCACACATTTTCATGACTTGACCTCTAAACAAAGTTTGTTCCATATAAAATTTGCTACAACTTTGCTTTAGGTTGCTCTGACATGCAAACACTCTAAGTCATACTTTTTAAACAGTCAAACAAAAGAGTCCTAGGGTCAATACAAGTCAAACCATTACTTGAAATCATAATTAGGCAACATGGTTAACATGAACATTGTTCCTAATGACATTCGAAGTGTAGCTAAGGTATTTTAGTTACCCACATTCATCACTTGCACTCAATCACACATGATCATAAAGCATACATACAATGAAGCTTAAAAGAACAATAGCATGTTTCACATGTTTCATAGCAATGTTTCATATAGAAATGCTTATGCATGAAAGAATGATGCTTATGAATGAGATGATGATACACATGCTCATGCGATGCAAGTGTTTTAGTGCAACCATAACACTGGGGTGTTATAGCCCTCCCCCTTATAAAAATCTCACCGCGAGATTTGAAAAGCGTACCATTTTGAATAAAAGGTAGGGTATACATCCTTCAAATTATCTTCCCGTTCTCACGTTGCATCGCTCTCACTACCTTGGTTACTCCACATAACCTTGTAGAACTTAACCACATGGTTCCGGGTTACTCTTTCTCTTGTGTCGATAACCTGCACTGGCCTTTCTTCATAGGATAGATCTGATTTCAACTTGATATTTCTAAGTGCAACTCTTTCTTCGGGAACACGAAGACATTTCTTCAATTGAGAGACATGAAAAACATTGAAGATAGCTCTCATCTCGTAAGGTAACTCTATCTTGTAAGCTACATTCCCACTCTTCTCTATGATCGGATATGGGCCTACATACCTAGGTGCAAGCTTCCTCTTAACTCCGAATCGCTGCACTCCTTTCATCGGTGACACTTTCAGATAAACGTGATCACCTACTTCAAACTCAATAGGCTTCCTTCTCTTATCCGCATAGCTTTTGTACCTAGCTTGAGCTGCTTTCATATGTTTCTGGATAGTACAGACTTGTTGTTCTGCCTCTTCGACGAAATCAATGCCGTAGTATCTCCTTTCTCAAGATTCAACCCAGTTCAAAGGAGTTCTACACTTGCGACCATACAATGCTTCAAACGGGGCCATCTTGATGCTTTCTTGATAACTATTATTATAGGAAAATTCAGCCAAGGGTAACCACTTATCCCACGAACCTTTGGATGATATGACACAAGCTCTCAACATGTCTTCCAATATTTGATTCACTCGCTCCGTCTGTTCGGAGGTTTGTGGATGATAAGCAGAACTTCTAACTAAGTTGGTCCCTATCATCTTGTGCAAATGTTCCCAAAAACGAGCGGTGAACTGAGGTCCTCTGTCAGATATAATGGTTCGAGGAACACCATAGAGACGTACTATCTGATTAAAATATAACTCAGCATAGTCACTTGGTCGATAGTCAACTCTAACTGGTATGAAATGAGCAGACTTTGTTAAACGATCCACTATTACCCATATGGAATTAAAATTCTTTTGGGTAGGGGGAAGTCCAACAATAAAATCCAAACTAATCTCTTCCCATTTCCATCCAGGTATAGACAATGGTTGGAGAGGTCCAGCAGGCTTCATGTGAATTGCTTTGACTCTACAACAATTGTCACACCTTGCCACATAGGCTGCGATTTCTTTCTTCATCTTGGTCCACCAAAATCAAGATTTCAAATCTTGATACATTTTGCTACTTCCCGGGTGGATAGATAACTTGGAGGAGTGAGCTTCTTCTAAGATTTGGTTTCTAAGCTCTTTGTCCTTCGGTACTACAAGTCTGGCCTTAAACCATAGAACACCCTTCTCATCAATGCGAAAGTGTTTTGTCTCCTGTTCCTTCATCTTTCTTTTGATGTGGAACACACCCACATTGGTTTTCTGAAGCTCGATGATTTTACTTTCTAGAGAGCAACTAAGGGTAATACTATGCAACACAGCAGGATGTAACAGATGCGCCAAATGATAATCTGCTTCCAAGAGAGAATTACAGTGAGATTTCCTACTCAAAGCATCAGCAACAACATTTGCTTTACCCGGATGATAATGAACTTCTAAGTTATAATCTTTAATCAACTCTAGCCATCTTCTCTGTTCATGTTCAATTCCGGTTGAGTGAAGATATACTTGAGACTTTTATGATCGGTATAGATATGACACATGTTACCGAGCAGGTAATGCCTCCAAATCTTCAAAGCATGAACAACCGCAGCTAACTCAAGATCATGAGTTGGATAATTAGCTTCGTGCTTCCTTAGCTGACGTGAGGCATAGGCGATAACTCGACCTTCCTACATAAGGACACATCCTAAATCGGTACCTGATGCATCACAAAACACATCAAAAGGTTTCTTGATATCCGGTTGTGCCAACACAGGAGCTGATGTCAACAAGGTCCTCAAAGTGCAAAAAGCAGTCTCACACTCTAGATTCCAAACAAACTTTACCTCTTTTTGAAGTAACCTGGTCATGGGCTTGGCTACCTTAGAGAAGTCTGGGATGAATCGACGATAATATCCAGCCAAACCAAGGAAACTTCTAACCTCATGCACTGAAGTTGGTGCCTTCCAATCCATAACTTCTTGCACCTTAGACGGATCAACCGAAATCCCTTCATCGGACAACACATGACCCAAGAAAGGTACTTTCTTAAGCCAAAACTCACATTTACTGAACTTGGCATAAAGCTTATGTTCCCGTAGCCTGGATAAAACAACTCTCAGATGCTTGACATGTTCTTCAGCATTTACGGAAAAGATCAAGATGTCATCGATGAAGACAACTATGAATTTGTCCAGTTCCTCTATGAATACCGAATTCATCAGATATACAAAGTATGCAGGAGCATTGGTCAAACCGAAAGACATAACCAGATACTCATACAACACATATCTGGTGGAGAAAGCGGTCTTAGGCACATCCTCCGGTCTAATCTTTATCTGATGATAACCAGATCTCAAATCAATTTTGGAGAATACCTTTGCCTTAGACAATTTATCAAACAAAATATCAATACGGGGCAGTGGATACTTGTTCTTGATTGTGACAGCATTGAGTGGACGATAATCCACACACATGCGCAATGACTTGTCTTTCTTCTTAACAAATATAGCAGGACAACTCCAGGGAGAAGCACTAGGTCGAATAAGACCTTTCTCTAACAGATCTTGTAACTGCACTTTAAGCTCTGCTAACTCATTAGGCGGCATCCTATAAGGCCTTCTAGAAATAGGTGCAGTGCCCCACACTAACTCGATCTTGAATTCTATATCTCGATCCGGCGGTAAACCAGGTAGATCATCAGGAAATACATCTGGAAATTCACACACTACTGGGACGTCCTCAATTCTCGGGGTCTGGATAGCATTAGCAGTGTTGTGGAGTTCTAGCTCTCTGGGAAGTGGCACAAGGAAGGCTTCCTTGCTGATAGGATCCCTCAACATAACGACCCTAGTGGAAGTATCAATGAGCACTCCATGACCGCTCATCCATTTCATTCCCAAGATTACATCTATCCCTAATCCCGGCAGAACTACCACATCGGCCATAAACACTCGTCCCTCTATTTCGATACTCACCCCCAGCACTATTTGATTGGTCGAAATATTACTTCTAGCTGCACTAATGCAATAACTACCCGTGGATACTGTAATTACCTTCTGATTGTATTTTGATGCAAAAGCTGGACTCATAAATGAATGCGAAGCACCAGAATCAAATAGTACAACTGCCAGATGGTGATTCACAAGAAACTTACCCGCAGTAACCACCTCTCCTGAGGGTATCTCTGTCACATTGGTGTAGTTAACATGCCCTTGACGAGCACCAGAATTCCCCTGCTTCTGATTGTTCTTCTGACGATAAGGAGAATTCTTGGACCAATGACCTGTCCTACCACAATTCCAGCATGGCCTGTTTGCTGGTGGAACAAAAGAATTCCCTGGTCTGGTGGTGCCCTTTGGAAGAGGAATAGTAAATGCCTTCTTGAAACCAGTCTTTGCCTGATTCTTCTGCTGTGGCGGCCGGTACCTAATGGCTGTAGTCGGTGAGCGAAACTGAGTCTTTGCTACTAGAGCTTTAGCCTGAGAGACACTTGCTTCAAAGGCCCTCTTGCGATTTTTGGAAGCAGCATAGACATTATTATTATTCTCTTGGGTAAGAGCATCACTTACGAACTCATTGAAAGTGGCACTCTTATTGTTCCCCATGGACTTCATCAGTTTGGGACTAAGCCCTCTCTTAAAGCTAGCAATCCTCTTTGCTTCAGAATCAACAAACTCTGGAGCATACCTTGCGAGATGGTTGAATGCATGAAGATATTCAGTGAGTGTTTTGGTGCCTTGCACCAGCTTCATAAACTCATTGTGCTTTATGGCCATCAATCTGGGAGGAATATAATGACTCTTGAAAGCCTCCTGGAATTGGTTCCACGTGACCTGAGCATTCTTCGGTAAGGTGGACCTATAATGACGCCACCAAATACCTGCTGGTCCTTGTAACTGATGCGAAGCATACTCCACCTTCATCTGTTCCATCACCCTAAGCAAACGGAACTTGTGCTCAAGCGTGTTTAGCCACTCTTCTGCTTGGAGCGGCTCTTCAGCTTCCTTGAAGACGGGTGGCTTGGTATCTTGGAATTCCTTGAAATCACTAAACTAGTTGGGCTCTGGTCCCTGTCGTTGATTACGGCCTGGTGCTTGATGCTGGGCCAGGGTACGCATAGCATCCCCCAACGCACACTGACCTTCCACGAGCATGGCCAACAGATCAGACGGTGTGGGCGATGGTGGCGGTGGAAGATCATCATCACCACTACCCCTAGCATGGCCCGAACACAGATTGCGCGACATCTGCAGAAGTGCATTTGTGAGTAATGATGGATGATGTCAGATACATTGCAGATGAATTGTAGAATTATGCCAAACTGAGCTTATTGGAGAGATTAATTTCATACAATAAACAAAGGCACAATAATTCATCCTCATAACATCGCCATAACTTTACTCCGCACATTCATGCGATGTATACGCTCACATGCCAAATTTTTGGTCAACTTCAAAGCTGGACTTCTATTTAAAGCTCACATCCAAATGGGACCAACATGCAAGTTTCAAGGATTACATCCAAGTATAACGAGGTGGCTCTGCATATCCCACTAAACGTAGCACCCTCCACAACAGGGTTGGGGTGCCAAACACATGCAGGAATGTGCTACTCCTGGGTGGTAGTACTGATGCAGCCATTTGTAGTAGCATTGCAATTTGGGTGTGAGAGGATTATCTTACAGGATGAGAATATATAATGGAATAATTAAGATAAGGGAGGGAGTGATGCAAAAATGTAATGGCATGAGTGAACATGATGCATGCACGTTCCGTACGTTCTCACAAATCTTAAGAAAATTTTAGAATTCTAGCGACATAGATGGTGGCATACATACGTTCCCTCATATACATATCTAGTCGAGCTACATGTTGCATTGTTAGTGTACCTGCAGACAAATTCATTGCAGCCCATCCCTCAAGAGATAAATAAGCATACAATGAAAGCAGTAAACTAAGATACGCTCCATATATACATCCCATATGTACATACTTTGGTATCCAAAGCTACCCGATAGATGTACCCACAATTAAGTACCTTCATATATACATGTGCGTAACATGTAAATATTCCAGTAACCATAACTAACTCTCCCCTAGACCGACAGTTGGACGGTCATGCTCTCACAACTCACACTTACCTGGGCGTAGAGGCAATTGATCCATACATTACCACCCAAGCGGATGGCATCCATACAATAGCACGCCGTATGGACGACGAAATAAAATGCAAGCAATTA
The DNA here is from genome assembly GCA_904845875.1 of Miscanthus lutarioriparius. Lineage (NCBI taxonomy): Eukaryota > Viridiplantae > Streptophyta > Magnoliopsida > Poales > Poaceae > Miscanthus > Miscanthus lutarioriparius. The sequence continues at coordinate 89,622,566 of CAJGYO010000001.1, read as the reverse complement.
CCCCCCCCCCCCAAGAGTCATTACTTAAATAAGCCACCTAAAAGTCCTTATTTGGGCATAGAGGATATGACAACCGACACTCTCAAGTAAAATTTCAGATTTGAACACACCTATATATAAGTAGCTATAAGTTGTAAAAACTAATTTTCGTAAACAAAAACCTTTGTTTTAAATACACATGTGACATGTTTAATGTTGAATCTAGCTCTGATGCCAGCTGTAACAAAACCGACCAATTTATAAGAGCACAAGTACGAAAGCAATCACCGGAGTGATCAAACCGTCATACTTGAACCCATATAAACCCGGTAGTCAACTGAAACCACGAAGGATTTCAAACCAACTTGCATACAACCAAGATCACAGTAATTCAACATAACAAGCCACATGTTACATCCATTTCACAAGTAGTTTACAAGTACCTCATACATCAGAGTACACATAGTTATTACAAAATGAGTTCACAAATAGCGGAAGCAAAGTAGTTTGAGACCATCACACACACTTAGTTCAAATACAAGCCAGCACCATAGTCATATCCAGCAAAAGCAGTAAGATAAGATAACATAGATGATCATGCCCATGATCTAGTCTTCATCCCCAGCAGGGTGGAGACAATACTTGCAGTAGCCGTTATAGAGCACGTCATCTACAACAAGAGGGAAATAAACCCTGAGTACGAGAATGTACTCAGCTAGACTTACCCGTCATAAACCAAAAATAAATGACACCAAGGAGTATGCAAGGCTTTATCAGTGGATCTTGCTGGACAAAAGCTTGAGTAACCATTAGCATTATTCACCTGGACTAGCAGTGACTTTTATCCAATTCCTACCATCTATATTAGCACCTGTACTAATCAATCATTTGATTTAGTTGCAAACAATAATAACCATATCAGGTATTTCATGGCTCATCATTATCATCCTCCTCATGATCTTCATCATTTAACCATATCTTTACATTTGGTGAATCTACGTTGCCGCTGCTCAGTCAAGTTCTCACTATCTGGGAGAGACGGTGATTCGAATCGATTCCTATCTAGCTGGAGGGGTATTCCTAACACAAACCTAGGCATACCGCGCGAAGGCAGCCTTAGGTCACCTTTGGTACATTTCAGGAATCGTGGCTCCGAGCAGCGCCGCACCCTCAGGGAGTCCACTCTGCCAGGTGGTCAATCTCACCTCGGACTTACGCCAATAGCTCCCCGCACATCCTTACTACCGCCAGGGTGTGCACTTTCACTTCTCAGTCTTCCAGCCTGAGTTGAGCTACTCGGCTTCGCGGTCGGAACGAGTTATCCGGCCAACTAAGTGATAGGCATGCGTTCAACATGACATGAGGACGTACAGCGAATCGGTCCTTAAACGACACAGACGGGGATAGATTCACACCCAAGACCTCCATGCCTTGTTGCTGCACTACCGTCATCCCATCCGGTCTCTTTTCAATATTAACACATGGTTCTTTTTCATGATAGCAATTATAGCCAACCGTGACCAGAGCTCATCCTACATCTCGCAGGTGATAGGAAATCACCCGACTTCTACCGGTCTAAGCATAGCTAAGCATCATTCGATCCTACACTTAATTAGGATTCATAGGATTTTATCTGGACAAGGTAAGGATTTAATGCAACAATTGGTTCCAACCGATTCCTATACTTAATGCATCATCAACAATAAAAGATACTCAAGATATTTGTAAAAACATGGGAGACTTAGAATGCTCCGGGGCTTGCCTTTCAGAAAAGATGAAGGTTGGTGATCGGGACACTCAAGAACTTCTTCGTTGGCTCCTTCTTCGGGGGCCTGCACCTCCTGCTCCTGACCTTGCTACTGCTCCTCCAGAAGTACCGGCTCGAATTCTAGAAGCGTTACCCCCTCCGAAACACCTATTGCATGCATATGCATAGTATAAGAATCATGCATGCACAAGAGATGGAAGATGATGATGAAATGTACAGCCATGTATGAATGGACGCATGAAAGACACAATGATACAAGATTAACATCGACTTTTACCGAGTAGGTGCATATCTTTATTAGAAAACAAGAACGGCACACTCACCAAGTTCTAATAACCTAAGATAAAGTTGTTCATCTTCAGTAAGAGGTCAAGCACCTGCAACTAACAATTTATCTTAATTAGCCTAGCATCTAAATCATCATGTCAACTCATATAAAGCAAACAAGTCAGTCACTGCACTCAACAGTTTTCAGGCTGCAAACAGTAGCTACAAGTTTGATCCATAACTAGAGTTCTACAGATCCAAATACCATGATTTAAGACTTTCTGGAAAGCTTATAAAATTGTCTAGAACTTTGTTATTGACCACTTTCCCAGCAAACTAATTTATCATGGAGAACTTTATAAAGTTCCCAGAATTATCCAGAAGGACACAACGCAAGAAATAATTATTAACTTACGTTGTAAACATACAAATGGACAAGACCAACTTTACTAACTCATCATACATATTGAAAGAACACCAGAAAACATAGTGTCCATTCCTAAATAAATTATTCTCATGCCTTTAATAATTTATTTAGATACTTAGGTTAAATAATAAACACATATCCAAAGTGTACATAAAATTCCACAAAAATTACAGTAGCTTATACATGTCTCCAAGAGGCTACTACATAAATTTCACATCAATTGAACAAGTATCTCATCCTACACAAAAATGACAAGGCATAAAGGCTTAAAATGGCATAAATAGGAAACCTTAGTGAAAAGTGTCAAGCAACATATTTCATATTTTTCCTAGCATACTTAAGGTACTAGGATGCTACCCACCAAATTTCAACGTCATAGGATTCCTAGATAATTTACAAAAATTCACACAAGTATTAATCAATGATAAAAGAAAAATCTATAACTCAAAAACCATACATGAAATAACTCTAAAATTTTTACCAGAGATTCTACTTATCAAGAATAGCTCATCCACAGAATTTCATAATTTTTGGAGCACAGGAACTCTAGATATAATTTAAACAAATTTGCATGTATTTAAAAACACATTTCAAGTTCCTATTTAATTCATCAAAAATTTCTACAACATGTGCTCATGTCCTATTTTTCTTAAATACTACACTTCATTGTGATTCTACCAAAATTTGCCTCACTCCATTTGGATCTACCACTTTGGAGATACAAAAATCACAAAATAGCATAATAAAAACTACATTTAAAATCAATTCAAAAATTCTATGAGCTATTGACAGGCGGGTCCCGCGGGGTCAATGGACCCACCGGCCAGTCGCAGCTGAAGCAGGGGAGGTCGTTGATCGGCCACCGCTCGACGACGGAGAGGAGTCTAGCGAAGGGGGTGGCACCAACGTGCTCAGCACGTTGTCCCGCAGCGACGGGAGTAGAAAACAGACCCCCTAGCTACAGAGGAGGAGGTCGCCGGCGGCAATGGTGATTGCGGCGGCGCTGCGCGAGGTACGCCGGCCAACTCAGGCCATGGTGGTCCGACCTAAGCCTGGTGTGAGCATCAGGAGTTCACAGGGAAACTGAGGGAAGGGAGAGAAAGCAGGGAGAGAGCTCCATTGGTGGTTGGCCACGGTGGGCTCACCTCCGACTCCGGCGGCAATGGAGGAGCGCTGCGGAGAAGAAGAAGAACGGCGGCTACCTCAACTCTCTGGCTCAGAGATGAGGTGGATGAGCTATAGAGGACGACAGCGGAGTTGTGGGCTAGCTGTAGTAAGCAATGACGCGACGACGAGCGAGCTGGGTGACGGCGCGGCTTGCTTGGCAACGGCGGAGCGGTGCTGCGCTCGGTTCGGCGTGGACTGACGAGGCCAGACTTGCACGGCGAAGCAAATAGGCGAGCTGAGGGGCGCTTGGCATCGTCGTGGCCATGATGGCCTGACCCGTGGGGCCAACACCGGCGTACGGCCTCCACTTGGTGCGCTCGGCCAGACGGCGGTCGGCCACGACTTGAACGGCCGAAGCACTGTAGCTCCGATTCAGTCGCTTCACCAACGTCTGACAGCGCAATTTGGAGCTGATTGATTTCCGAATCCTTAGGTCATTAGCGCAAACCTCCTAAACGAAAGTTGAAGTACTATGTACCAGCTACCAAACTCCTTTAGAGATCAAAGCCTAATTCACAAAGGATAGAGAGTAAAATCAAGCCAAAGTCGATCCTGCAAAACAGGAAATCAGCCCTTGGACTTAGAAAATTTCTAAGTGTAGAATCAGCCCCAATTCTGACTTGTGGGCCATGTTTGAGACTGTTCCACACATTTTCATGACTTGACCTCTAAACAAAGTTTGTTCCATATAAAATTTGCTACAAATTTGCTTTAGGTTGCTCCGACATGCAAACACTCTAAGTCGTACTTTTTAAACAGTCAAACAAAAGAGTCCTAGGGTCAATACAAGTCAAACCATTACTTGAAATCATAATTAGGCAACATGGTTAACATGAACATTGTTCCTAATGACATTCGAAGTGTAGCTAAGGTATTTTAGTTACCCACATTCATCACTTGCACTCAATCACACATGATCATAAAGCATACATATAATGAAGCTTAAAAGAACAATAGCATGTTTCACATGTTTCATAGCAATGTTTCATATAGAAATGCTTATGCATGAAAGAATGATGCTTATGAATGAGATGATGATACACATGCTCATGCGATGCAAGTGTTTTAGTGCAACCATAACACTAGGGTGTTACAGTCGTCTTGTGGGCTGGGCCACCCCTGGGGGCGCAGCCCATGTGGTCTGCCGTGGGTATCCGAGGTCGTACCCCCCACATCACCAGAAGATCAAATTCTGCCCTTCGTTGCTATCACAAATCAGGCCAAGTGAGGTAACAAAGGGCTCGGGCGCTCCTGATGAGATCCTAACATATGGGTACTTTAATCCTCGGCATCAATGGTTCTCGGCCGAAGGACCTCCTGACCAACCCCTCTAGGATCGCTTGGGGGCTTAGGGGCTATACCCATCGGGTACGCTCACGTGTACCTGCCAACAAAGAAACCTAACTAAGCCTAGGCACGGCATAGCCCCCACATAGGGCTCGGGGGCTTGCCTAGGCCTCAGGATCCCGATCGACAACATGCCAGGGCTCGAGCCTTGGCTCCTACCCAGCCTATAATACCAGCCAAGGCCCGGGTGCAAGAAGACAAGCCTCGAGCCATCAAAGCTCAAGGGCTCGTGGATGCCGTGCTTCGGGTGTGGCCTTGCCGGGCGCTTCCACGACTAGGTCACGCACGGGGCATGACATAAGAAGACAAGCTTCCCATGGCCTCTAGGGGCTGGGCGGCTCCCGAGCCCATGCATAAGCCCCTAGAGCCGACCTCGTTCTCCACCAAGAAGACTCCAGAAGGTCCACCTAGGGAGGACAGTCCAAGCCGACATAGCCTAACACGCAGAGTGTCAAAACAGAGCAGCCAAATGACGCACAAGGCTTCTTCGGCTCTACAACACTGCCATGGTCCACAGACCACCGCTACAAGACCCTCCTAGACTTAGGTGCATGTAGACCAGAGACTGATCTCCCAAACTGCCATATACCCGACATATCTCATTATATAAGGGATAAGGTCGGATCTAGGGGAGAGAGGAAGAGGAACCCAAGACATTCCATTCCATCCGCTCTTGCTCAGCACCGAGAGCAGGGGCAACCCAGAGAGAGGGGCACCGAGAGCTCCTCCACCGCATCCCGTCGTCTTCCTCCTCTCCGACGAGGGGAAAACTCCACCGGAAGTGAGGCAACCTTAGGATTAGCACTGAGCTAACCCCCTACCAAACCTCTCTTTACACTCTGTTGAACCCCCCATTTTTGGTGCTTTTGATAATAAGGATAATCAGCTACTGGCGTAGGGCATTAATTGACCTGAACCAGGATAAATTGTTGCATCCTCTCTGTGATTCTTGTGTTCTTGAGTCCACCTGAGCCATCGGAGACCCGTACTCTGACACTAACTTAAACAACAATGCTTGCCATGGTTCCAACCCCGCGACAACAGGCATTAACGATGATGGACATTTCAAAGCCGTCAACAATACATCGTTGTGGTACGACGGTGAGCCTTTCATTCTCGCGACACAAGCAAGGAAGATTTTTTATCTGTAGGACACCTCCTTGGTCATAGATTGGCTGGTCGTGCAGAAGTTCAAACATAGAGATATGTATGACGTGAATGAAATAGAGCATCAAGTGCACCAAGATGATCACTGTTCTAACAACGAGCATGAAGTGCTAGAGGGTGATGGTGATTAGGTTATGCATGAAGCTAGTCATGATGGAGAAGCCACTGTCATTGAAGCTAATTTAGGAGACCTTCTAAGAGATAAGATGGAAGCAGTTGGCATACTTGAAGGCAGCGAGGATGAAGATGAGGATGAAGATGATACTAGAATCTAGTATTACAGTGATGATAGTAACTATGATGGAAAAGATCACATGTTTGGAGATGATGATGACTTGTAGGAGATTTCATGTATAATCTTTGGGAAAACATGTATTCTAAAACTGCACTTTGCTTTGGATTTTTGTCTTTGTATTCTGAACATGTTCGGTATGCTCAGTTGTTATAAACTTGTGCTTGAGAGGACACATAGGCTCTGTTCGTTTCGCTAAAATTTGGCTTATGCTAATTTGTTGCAAGAGGAAAACACTGTTCGTTCACTGACAAGTACTACTAAAGTAGTGCTAAAGAACAGGGCCATAGGCTTTGTCCACCGGGGTCAGTATTGCACTATGCAGACTGTCTATTGTGTACATGACTCTTCCATTTAACTGCAACTAGTACTTGTTATAGGTTAATATACACTGCATAAGCCATTGACATAAAGCATTCCTTTTCACACATCATGCTTCAACCACTACGACGAGATCATTAATCAGTTCTACCAGCATGCCAAGTACATATATTGATACGTGTCTGGATTACCAAACCGAGGCACAAAGCAACCTTTACGCAGTTACCAATAGTGAATTGAATGCAGAAGGAAAGCCTCTATAGTTATTTCACTCCAAAAACACAGTCACAACAGTCCATGGGCAGACTGAAGAGTGAAGAGGAGTTGCTTTCATAAGCAATTTCTCTTGGTTGGTTTTGCAGATGCATGCAGCAGCTAGCTAGAGATGACTACAATTTTTATTATCTGATGAGAGATCAAATGGATAGTGGCGGACTTTCTAGCGTGTGCAGTAAATATGCAATGGCTATGCCTCCTCCGTTGGGCATTAGATCAAGGTGACACTTGTTCAGATGAACTCCTCGGTGCATGGTTCTTGCAAGAGTGTGATTTGTCCGGCCCGATTAGATGGACGATGCTCGGACCATCAAGTGCGCACAAAGATAATGGTAAATGTTACATTGTGAACCAAAATGTTTGCACAAATGTGCACATTACATGCACAATAAGAGCATATCAATACTACTAGATAGAAAGATAACATAACGGCAAACCATACTTCATATATATATGTGGAGTATAGCTATGATCTACCATCTACCATAAAGAGGAGAGTAGTGTCATCCCACTACTCAAAGGAATCCAACTATTACCTAGACATACTAGTTCTCACTACAGATGATTAACATGACTTCATATTAATTCTAACGGCACAAGGCAGCATACTAGACCTCTCCGCCATGGTGAACCGGCATGGCCAGATGATCCCTTCTGTCCATCCAGCGCTGGTTCCTCACCAGGGCATGATGGCGGGCAATGTTCTTGTCCTTGGTGTAATAGCCGTCTTGGAGGCCGCATGCCTTTGCTAGGACATACGCTTAGGTGTCGGCCTCGTTCCAACCATGAGGAATACAGTTGGGACAGACAGGGCACACCAGGCCACCAAACGGGCTGGCGCAGATGAACAGATTTGGACCCGTGAGGATAGGTATTAGGTAGCCATGTAGACGATCATCGTTGGATTCTACCATGATGTGGCCCAGAGAGCCGTCGGACTCGGCCTTTGCCTCAGTGGATGGTGAGGGGGACCACGACGGTGGAGGAGACCTGCTCCCACCGAGAGCAGATCTGGCGACAGCGAGCGCACCTAGCGACGGCGAGCAGGACCACACTTGGGCCAGCGGTGGTGAGCGAACCACTGGTGTCGATGGCATCTGCGTCGTCATCGAGCCTAGGAGACGATGTGTGGGAGCATGGCGGGAACGCCGATCTCCAACGAATGGACATCGGTGCTGCCTCCACTGACAACAACCCAGGGTGCGCCATTGGCCCTGACTCCACTGAACCACTGGAGGAACTAGGGCCTAGAGCCGGTCCACCCTTCCTCGATGCAGATCTGTATCAATTCATGGGGATGACCTTCATGGCAACCGACGGGGAGGCGGAGGTGGGGACTTTACGAGGCAAGGTGAGGGCTTTTGCGCAATGCAAGGTGGAATGAAACAATTGGAGCAAGGCCAGGCTTTATGTATACACAGGGATGATAGGGCTTCTATGGAGAGATAAAGACTTACGTTTTCCAAACTGCTGCATGTTGCCTCGGGTGTTGTCGCACTACCTCAGGAATCACAACCGTATTAAACCAGGGAAGGCGTGTGCGACGGGAGATGTAGGAGTAATGGTGTTCCCAACCGTCCTTTGCAAAAACAGAGCACGTCTCATCCATTTACACTGATGAGACGGCACGACGATATCAAATGTATGGCTGGCAGACATTCTGTCTAGGAGAGACTTGTTCAAATGAACTCCTCATGACATGGTTGTTACAAGTTCAAAAAAATTTCTTTTTTTGAAATGAAGTTCAACAATTCGATACATGCAAACAAGATGAGTTGGGTTCACCACAGGTCCATAGATCAAAGCTACTCATGCTACTAATACTACAAACAAATGCACACAGATTGCCACGACACTCAAAACTACAGGTGACACGTTTTCTATCCGACGCATTCAAAGATATGGTGGAAGGACTTTCTTACGTGCGCAGTAGAATTTCAACACCAATGGCTACTCTATTCTGCATTTAGACCAGACTTGGTCCTCTCAAAGAAACCTTGCATGGTTGCCAAGATTGAGATATGTCTAGCCCATTTAGATTTATAATGCTCGGACCATCACGTCACATGAAGATAATTTTAAATGATACTTTGTGAAGCAAAATGTTTGCACAAATGCGCACATTACATGCATAATAATAGGATATCAGTTCTACTAGATAGAAAGATAACGGCAAACCAGACTTCATATATATGTGGATTACAGAAATGATACGAGTTCAGACTACATAACCATGCCTTCGTCTGCCATAATAATAAGAGGAGAGTAGTGCCATCCTACTACTCAAAGTCATCCAACTACAACATATACATAAAATTTCTAACTACAGATGATTAACATGACTTCATACTAATTCTAACAGCACCTAGCAGCAAACTAGTCCTAACTACATATGTTGACATGACTTGATACTACTAATGAGGAGTGCCATCCCACACCTCTACGCAAGTCATGCAACAAGGGCACCAACAGGTGCGAATAAAATCCAATGCCTACAAGGTAAACTGGGCTTGGTTGAAGCTAGCAAACCTCTCTGCCGTGGCAAACCGGCGTGGCTGAATGATCCCTTCAGGCCATCCAACCATGGTTCCTCACCAGGGTGCGATGGCAGGCAACATTATTGTCGTTGGTGTAGGTGTCGTCTAGGGGGTGTGTTCCCTCGCCAGCACATGCATCCTAGATTTGGCCTTGAGCCAACCACGCGCCATATGGTTGGGGCAAATGAGGCACACCAGGCCGCCATATGGGCTGACGCACAAGAATAGATTCGAGGTTAGGGGAAAAGGCGTTGCATAGTCATGCAGATGGTCATCCAATGAGTTCGTCATGACATAGCTCGGAGAGCCATCGAACTCAGCCTTGTCGTCAGCCACGGTGGATGGCTAGGGGGACAGCGACGGTGCAAGTGACCCACCCACATGGGGAGCAGATCCAACGACGACGAGCGGACCCAGCGACGGCAAGCTAGACCACACTGGGGCTGGCAGTGGCGAGCGAACTATAAATTAGCCAATTAGTTGTGTTACTAGTCCATACATATTTGTATCCTAAACTAATTGTTGGTTCTATAGACTAGAACTAGTTGTTAGCCCCTGATAGTTGGGTTCTATGGACTAGTTGGATAGCCCATGATAGGTGCCAGCATTGTATTTTGTGGTTCATCGACTCGTAGTGATCCAAAGCGTCTATATTTCATAGGGTCAGACTATGTTTTTCAAAGAACCAGTAGCAAGAGCATTGTCGGGTATGTATTAATAGAGAAGAAGTTTTACAAAAAATTTAAACAAAAACAAAACCCTCACGATGGAAGCAACAACAAGACACCACTACACGAAAGCACAACACCAGCAAACCTCACAAGCAACAACCATCGAATGCCACCTTGCACACCATAGAGAACAAGCAAACTAGAGGGTCAGACTCTCTTAGGGTCCCAAAAATCTCAACAGCTATACACCCACGTCCTCCCATCAGAAAGGGCGAACTTTGACAGTTGCGATGCCCAAGGCGATGTGACGACCCTGAGGAGACGCGACCCAATCTCAATTCAACTGCACTGATGCAGCAGTCACTGATCATCCTCCATCCAGTGTTTAGAACTGCTGCAACACATTCTCGTACTTAAGTAAAAAGTTAGTAGTGAACAACTTCTTTCGCCTCCCACTTAGTTGTGACATCCATCCACATGACTGTCACTGCTTCCCATGGCCTCCGATGAGCCCACTGACGGCAACATCCAGCATACGGCACCAGCAGAGCACAACACTGGCACTGTCCCTGGTGCCGCGGTTGTCAACGCTGATGGCACCACAGTTACCGATGCTGGTGGCGCCGCGGTTGTCAATGCTAATGGTGCCGTGGTTCTCGACGAGGATGCCATGCTCATTGCTGCTGTCAATTATAGGTGACCCGTGTCATTTTTCTTTGGGGGCCTGACGTCATCGTCCGGCTAGTCTACTCTATGGGACATTCATCGAGCATCGCCCTGTCCGACGGTGCCGACGACAAACGCTGTGAACAACTTAGAGGTTCACCGGATAATGGAATGCATGGACTACAGTGCTGGCCACGGCCTCGGACTGCACCACCAAGGGGATGCTAACCTCATCTAGGTGCGAGTGCGCCATAGGTACTCGAGCCTCAGCACCGACCATGCTAACACCTCCTCCATCATCCCTGCAGCCAATAATCCCTCCAACGATTCAACCTTATCTGATGACGAGGGCGCAAGCAATTTCAGTCCTCATGATGATGAGGTCATGCAACCCCTAAGCCCATAGGAGAGCCACACTAAGGTTGTCTTGGATATAGTTATTAGTGAGTTCATGAAGTTGCTAATTGAGTATCACTCCTATTACATGGAGATGTCCCTATTGGACATAGTGCGCAAGATGTTGGTCCCTATCTTGCAAAAGATGTTTAAGCAGTTGACGTTTTATGATCTGCTAGAGCAGCCGAATAGGAAGATTGAGGCGATGAGCAAGCTCAAGTACATACTCTTGGATGATGGGTTTGCCTCCTCATCGTATGGCGGGCTGCTCATTGAACTAGTGGTCGACCCCATTATGAAATGGTTGAAGGAGATGTGGACTCCCACCAGGTTCCTACAGCAGGAACAACTAGTACAGTTCTTGCACAACCTGTCGCCAGAGTTCCCTCACGCTAGGGAATTCCTACATGATGTAGTCTTGCTCGGACTATCCAACACCACCGATAGGTATGACGCATTCTGAGAGACGGTTCGAGTTAACGTATTTCTACAGCTATGGATGTCGACCATCGACTGGGACTTGCTACAGCCGATGCTCACCAAGGTGGTAACCACGGTCTAGAAGCTCCTATTGAAGTGTACTGGTGAAAACGCACACCAAAATTTTGACATTGTGCTGCCATGGAAGCAAGTGGCTTGGCCTGACATTTGGAACAAGTTTGTCGATGGTGTCATCATGCCTTACCTAAAGAGAGGAATTGGAAATGTCCGCAACAAGTCACCGCCGAGAGGAATGGTAGCTACGGACGTGCGGGTTGACCACCTGATGAGGTGGGCATCCAAGATGTCACCCTAGAAAATGCTTGACCTCCTACGGGGTGAGTTCCCTAGAAAAGATTGGCAAGGTGATCTATCCAGGTGGTTCTTCATGGTAGATTGCGACGACAAGATGGTGCTATAGTATGAGCTCGCTTTCGGTGGGATCGCTTGGAGGACTCCATTTGTCAACAAGCTCGTTGTATCACGCTTGGCATCCCAGTTCATTGCCATTAGTGTCATCCCACCAAATGAAGGGTACGACGTGTTCCACATGCTCATCACCAGGTGGAAGATGTTCGTGTCACCGAGTCGATGATGAAGAAGGTCCTGAAGTGCTTCATGGAGAAATGGGCCGAAGGGTTGCGGCGCTGGTTGTTCAATGAGCAACCCATAGAGGAGGAGGTTGTGGCCTGGTGCCAGGAGTGGATGCAGCTCTTGACGCCAGATCTGCTTGCCATTGATAGTGAAATGTACAATGGCCTCCAACTAATAAACGAAACATATGAAATACCATAGGTAATTGTTGGAGCTTCTTACCATAAGCAGAAAAGTCCACAAGCGCATGGAAGTATCGTTGTAGCACTTCACCCGGTGGTATTTAGGGTATCGTATTTCCAAGAGGAACGGAGGTGTAAGAAGTCTCTTGGCTAGTTTACCTAGGAGAATAAGATGAAGGGTAACTTGGGTAGTGAGGTTCTTTTAAGGGCAAAAACCTTTGGCGAAGATAACTTTGCTACTATAGACTCACTTTGGGCATCGGATCACACTTGGTCTGCCAGGTGAGGCCGACCTATAGCTCTACGCCGTATCTGAACGTGGGGATTACAAAAGACGGATAGGGCTATCACCACCTGCCATCTACCCCTCAATCATGGGATATGAGGCAAACAAAGGTAACATGCAGCTTAGACACCATGTCTACGCTAACTGTTACTACTTTAGCGTTGGCCAAGAACTTTCGCCTTTATCAGGAATCCTCTACTAGAGCACCCGCCATAAGGACGGATGATGAACTCATAAGTAAGTAGTAACAATGATAACTTTACTTAAGGGATCAAAACTAGAAGATGAACACGAACTTCTTACTTCAAATAGTAAGACGAACGTAGAGGTACAAGTATAGAGGGGCCAACAAGTCTGGCACTCCATCCACCCGATGTACAAGGCTCACCGAGTACAAGAAGTAGAGGGTACCACTACTCCGCTATTCCTCTAACTCTTTCCTCTCTCTCCCTACTCTAGTCTAGCTAGAAGCTAATGGAATGTGTGTAGCCCTTCTTCTCCAAATGTGTATGATGATGATGTTGAATGTGAGGAGGGGGCTCCTTTTATAGCTTGAAGATGGTCGGTTTGCTTAGGTATTTTAGGAAACACCGCATGCAACTGCCTCCTAGGGCATTAATTGAATCGCCTGAGCAAGGTGGGGCCAAGCAGAGCTAGGGCGGTGCGCCCGCACCCTGGGCTGGCCCTCTCGCCACTGCCTTGCTTTGGTGGGTTTCTAGCTAGGCCTAGATGGCTCCCATGCTGGTGTTCTAGCCCAAGTGTGGAGTTTGGATGGGCTTGCTTGTTGTTTTGCTTGAATGCACCTTCTTGATTGCGCATTTTGGTGTATTTTCATGTATTGCCCTACACAACATATACATACCAAAACTCATAGAAAATGTGAGTTGTAAACCCTAATTCTAAGTTTCAGTATTCATATTTGTTTTATTTTGTTTAAATGTTGGCTGTAGAAATATGAGTTAAGCACCGCCAACAGTAACTTAGTAACTTATTAGTGTATTTCTGTTCTGAATGCTTGCACCTATGTCAGGCATTGTAAATGTTAATTATTGGCACAATGTGTATTACTCTTTTCTGAATGCATAGCGAGCTCCAAAACTACGTGATTATAACGCGCCAGACAATGACTGAATGCTCTCACCTGCATAAGGCATTGTATAAATGTTAATCTTTGGCATAATATGTACTACTCTTTTCTAAATGCACATGCAAGAAAGTCTAATACTATATGATTGTAACATGCCAGACAATATCTATTATTCTTTTCTAACTACACCCGCTGCAACCTACTGCTTCGAAATCAATAGCAATAAAATATGTATTAAATTTGCATGAAACCCAGAGAGCCCGGTGTGCCTGGTTTAGCCATAAATCTATGAGAGAGGTAAGAGCGAGGCAACCGCTCTTTTCTATCTTCCTGTGGTACTCGTTCACCTTCTCTCCAGCCTCAAGCGAGTCACGTCTTTGGCCGAAGTGATGGACCATGGGAAGTAACCGGCGAAGAACCCTCTGAAGGGGAGTGGGCCTCTGCCACGTCTTTGCTCCCATTTGCGGCACCTTGGGTAAGGCGGTCTTGTTCTTAGATGCCGGAGTCATTCTGTTCTGATCTCCTTAATCTTTTCAGGGTCATTTCTCATGATGCGACGCTAGAGGTCGGGTGATTCTCCAATACGCCCGCTCTCCAGACGTGTGTTCGGTAGAACTGGAGGGGTCTTCTCCCCCAGGCCACTGGGAAGTCCATGAGCCATGCTCCAACGCTCGACGCGAGGCTAGTCGGCTCGAGCTCTGCCTTGACGCCGTCCAAACTGCCCTTGCCACCTCGGAGCGGGAGACCGCTGCTTCTCGGGCGGTAGCTGTTGATGCTCAAGCCATGATGTTTGGTAAGGTTAAGCTCTATACAAATGTCCATGGCCTTGTTTGATGGTTTTTTCGTGTTATCAGCCCTGGAGGAGGAGTTGGCCGCTCTTTGAGAGGCGACCCTCATCGTTGTCAACGACGTGAACCCAGGGGGTCTCCTGCTTGAGGACTATCTATGGGCCATGCCAGCTCATGTTAGGATGGTGGCCCTTCACGGGGTGTGCCATGGGGCTGCCAATGCCCTAGCCATGGCGCGGCTTCATTCTGGCCATGATCTCCACCTGCTCAAACCTAGCTTCCTAGTTGGCGGCAATTAGGAGGAGCAGGAGGAGCTCATTGGCGGGTGACTTTACTGTCACCGCAGAGGCCATCATGGTGGCCACGTATGCAGGAAACATCATCCTCACTGCCTTCTTTGACCCATAGATTGTATCTAGGGTCATTCCAATCTTAATGAAAGGCTTGTTTGTCACTTCAATTCAAAGAGCAACTTAGGCGCATCACTTTGTCTTTCACGGTGTTTGCTTCTTGGGCTTGGATGGGATCAGCTTGTGCACCCGACATGCTCGGATGAGGTGACTAGGAGGTCATGGACCGGATCCTGCCACCTATCTCGAAAGGGAGTTAGGTTTTAGGGAAGCTTTCTTCCCTCTTATGAAAGACCGTAGGTAACTTAGTAACTTAGTATATTTCTGTTCTGAATGCTTCCACTTACGTCAGGCATTGTAAATGTTAATCATCGGCACAATGTGTATTACTCTTTTCCGAATACACACATGAGAAAGTCCAAAGCTATGTTATTGTAATGCGCCATACAATATCTATTACTCTTTTCTAAATGCACACGCAAGATTTGATTGCGCACGAAAGAAAGTCTGCTACTCTATGATTGTAACGCGCCGGACAATAGATTTCATGCAATGGGGTTGTTTGACCATGTAGTTCTCTCTTAAGAGGAATAGATCGAGTTGCAATGAGGTAGTCAGACTAGATGGATGTCGCTCATATCGCACATAGATGTTACATTTATTTTACAGTGGCAACATAGTGATAAAAAGAGTTCAACATGTACAACTTATTACAGAACCATAAAATAGACATTGTGTCGTAAGAAAGACTTCAATTATTACATCAAGAATCATTTTAAATCCAAGTTTTGATGCCTACGTGCCAACATAGTGATAAAAAGGGTTCAACATGTACAACTTATTACAGAACCGTAAAATAAACATTGTGTCATAAGCAAGACTTCAATTATTACATCAAGAATTGTTTTAAATCCAAATTTTGATGCCTTTGTTACCTCACCTTCTACCGCATCCCTCCCTTCGACTGTCGAACTATTACCAATCTCTTGTATGTCCCTCCCTCGGTAGGGAATTAGGGTGACTATGCATTCGAAGGATGTGGTGATGACAATGAAGCAGGCATCGAAGACATGATGGTGATGTTGATGTCAAACTCGCCTGGTGAGTCCACTAAAATCTCATCGTCCAAATCTAATGTCTCATCATGCTCAGTGACATGGTTACCTGGACGAATGGTGGACTCTCTAGTCTACTGAATTGAAGTAGTAGTATCAGACCCTGGGTCGACTCAGGTCTATTAATGATAGGATTAGTAGGCTCTATGGTCGCATCAGGCTCTGTGATTGTTGGAGAAGCCCTGGGAGGTTCTATATGTGCCTTTGTGGCATCGCACACAGTATCTAGCCCCTCGACTTGATTGGGCGAAGAAGGTCGATCAACTGTCTCATGAGCTAAAGCCAAACTCTGCTTATGTTCGACTATAGTAATACTAGCATTAGCAGGCTCAAGCATCTCGGTCATTGGAGAAGACCTGAGAGGCTCTGTATGTGCCCTCATGGTGGCTTGCACCTCGACCTAAGGGGGCAAAGAAGGTGGATCACCTGCCTCATCAGAACCTAAAGCTGGCTCAGGTATGTCGAGCATTGGAGAAGCCCTAAGAGACTGTGTATGTGCCTCTGTGGTGGCTTGCACCTCGACTTGAGGGGGTGAAGAAGGTGGATCACCTGCCTGATCAGGACTTGAAGCTAAACTCTGCTTATGTAGCGTCACAATGGGTAACTCTGTGTGGAAAGTTGTATTATCAGGACCAGTCAGATAACTAGCAATGTGGTTGACCTAACTACCACATTGCAACTGAAGTGTCTAAAAGTCAGGGGCCTAAACCCCTGTGGCACTGTACAGTTCACTAATGCAACCAGTGAACACATTGCACATCATATTGATTTTTTGGCCTTGTTGGTTGATGGTCTCACAAAAAGCAGATGATTGCTAGTTGATCTGCTCTTTGAGGACCACACTTTGCACTTACTTATCAATACTTTCTTTCAAGCGCCTCTCTTGTCATTCCATATGCTTTTGGTTTGCTTCCTTGCCGACAACTAGCCTAGCAAGTATCTGTCCAAGCTCTGATGGTTGCTGAATGTACACTGGAGGCGGTGCTTGCTTGGCTAATGTCTTTGTAGTAGGTGGAACATTGTCCATCTCTTTGTTGGCCACACCACCGGAGGATGACCCTCCCTCATCATGGTCGTCTGACATAGGGTCATGGTAATTGCTATCATCAAAGTCTGAATCTTGCATTTGTATATTCAAGATTCCTCCAATTCTAGACTGGTGCTCGGCCTCCTCTAGGGCTGCATCCATTGTTTTGTGTCTTTCTCTATCCTATATGGGTAACAGCTCTTGAGGGGACCTAAGGACACACTATCCATGACGATGATTGTTTGGACTTACGGGCATGTAGGTCATAACCTCGTAGGTCAACTTGTTGTACAACGGCCCATTCCGTTCAGAGTCAATCATGCATAGCAGATAGCTGATGATGTGAGGGTACATGTGCTGCTGTTCAATACTAATAGCGTTAGCTATCACATCCTCAACTTTAGACAAGAAAAAGTGTAAGTAGTCAAACTACTCACCTCTCCATATTGATAGTAGTAGCCACTGCTGCAAGCTAGTCAATGACTCTCTATTGTCGCCATGAGGCAGGACTATAATCCTCAGAGCCATGTGCAGAGCGTAAACCTCTAGACGCAATCTGTATGGTGTACTCAAGGAGACATCAGTGAAGGGCTCCATGAAGAGCGGCCGAATCTCCTGGTCTATAGGAAAAGTACCTCTAGCCCTGCTACGACGTAGAGGAAGAGCATCTCCATAGACTATCTGGTGGAGCTTCTTATCGAAAGTGTCAACCCCAAGGAGTTGTTGCAGGCGGTCATAGTACAATCGCTCTGGCCGACCATCGAGCATAAAACCAATGAAGTGATGCTCTGGATGAATCCATAATGTTGCATAGAACTGGTGCACCCAGCTTATCACAATTCGATCAACCTCACAAAAATGGTGAACGAAGCCTGGGAAGCGCTCAAAGAGGGGTTGGATGGGTATACCAGCTGCTCTCTCAAGCTCATCCCAACCAAGTATCCTTTGGTCTACTAGTGTTGTCCCTCTAGCATGGTAGCTCCTGAAGAAACTCTCCTGAGTCATAGTCCAGAATTCTTTTTTTATGCCAGGCTCTTTGACTAGTGGAAACTAGAACTCAATATCACAGAACCTGATGCTCCATATCTTCTTTGAACTAAAATACTAAAAGTCATAGAACTGAACCTCTTTCTTTCTCTCAGTATTACTGCTCCTCGTACCACCATTGGTAGACATCAAACCTCCTTGACTGCTCCTCGTACCACCATTGGCAGACATCAAATTACCTCCTCGACTGCTCCTCGTACCACCAATTGTGGCACACATCAAACCTCCACGATTCCGAGCACGCCGAGGAGCAACTACAGATTAGATCTAGGAAGGTGCAAAGCGTCTGGACTAGTTTTTGGAGTGGAACTTGGTCATGAGCTGTAGTTGTTCCTTAGTGATCTCCTCCTCCTTGAGTTCCATTTTAGCACTCTCCTCATGCTGCTGCTATCGGTGGGCCGTTTGAGTCCACCTGAGAGAATTCCTAGACTCCAGGGCTAGCATAGCTTTGGTTGCTTCTTCCTTTGCTTCTTGGATACTGTCTGCTTTCCTCTGCCTCTTCCTGGGCTATGGTGGTGCTTGTTCCTTTGCTTCTAGGAGACTGCGAGCCTTCCTCTAGCTCTTTCTATGATGTGGTAGTTCTGTTTGCTTTACTTTAACTCATGCCATCCGCAGCAATTAGAAAAATTACACATGTGTTTCATCAAACACCATACATTCATGAAGAAAAAAAGAGGAGTCGTAGGCTCACCGTGCCAAGATGAGAAGGCGATCTCGACCGGCTTGCTCGTAGGAGGAGTGGCGCGCTGATAGATGGCGGTGCAGTAGAATGTCACGGCGCAGTAGATCCCTATGGCATGGAAGGATCTAGGCAAGAGGTTTCTTGGTGTGTGCTTGTGCAGGGGGAGGGGGAGGGGGAGGAGGGAGGCAGTGTCAGAGGGGGCGAACAGTGACAGAAACAATGCACAAAAGAGGAAAAGTAACTGAGAGAATGCATTTAGCGGCGGACTTTCCCATGTGCCACGTAATTGCATCACCGACACATAAACGCTGTCAAGGAGTCGCCGTCCATCGAAACTTGGGGAGTCCACCAAAACTTGGTGGATTAATATTGGTGATCTCATAGTTAATACACATATTAGTGTATTACTATATATCATCATCATCATTATCATTATATATAAAATTCTATCTCTTACTCTCTACTCACCAGACAGGGCGGTGATATGCCCGTGCAAAAATTTGATTCTGGGCAAAAATGAAATCCCCACGCCCAGCAGTGCCGCCAGCACGCACCTAAAAATTAGATCTCTCTCTTTTGCCCTCCTCACGAAAATTAGTTTACCACACCATCGATTTCAGACAAGGGTATTTGTGGTATTGTGATGGCCACATAAAAGCGTAAGGAGTCACCATCTCTGCCTCCATCTCCATTCTCCAGCTGGACCAACTGCACCATCTCTCCTCCCACTCCAAAGCCTAGCCACCTCTGCCACCCCAATCCAAACCCTAGAAAGGCGCATCGGCACAGTAGCTTGACTCTGTTGACGGTAGTTAACAACAATTATAAACCATCAAAATAACATCCATAAGGGCATAAATATAATCACCAACGAAGGTCTAGGGGTTTAAACTAACAAATTCCACGAGTTTTGGTGAATATGTATTTTCTGCAGGGTTTATCTAGAAAACCATCAAGGTGGACCTACATGTCAGGTTTAATTGCGCTTCTCCACAGCGAAACGGACACCAAAAGACTCGAGAGGACTCCGCACCAAGGCAGAGAGGCAGAGGCTACTAGGTGGGGCCGGTTGGCCCCACCTGTAAGCCAGTCGGTCGCTGGGCCCACTGTCAGCCTCTGCGTTGTTATGTCAGTTCTCCACCGCCTCCTAGGTTGCATCTACGCTGTCCTTTAAGTCGGTTTGATCCAAGGGCTCATGTTGAACGCTTTGGCCTATATATACCAGCCACTGCCCCTAGGCATAACCCCAATCATCAAGTGATTTGAGAAGACAAAAACCCCAATCATCCTCAGAGATGGACCATATTCTAGGGCATAGCTTGTTAGGCTAGGTCTAGAGGGAGGCAAGTAGGCTTCGCTTGGATTCCTGATCTTGTCAAAAGAGTGGTTTGGTATAATCTTTGTACCCCCTCTCTTTTGTACCTCCATTATTTTTATATGCTAGCTACAATTGTTATGACAATATTAGTATTCATCCTATTCTTGTTCTTCATTATAATGTTCAACGTCGACTTTGATTATATACTTAGTATAGCTAGTTTATCATTATGCTTATGCATAAGTTTGTATAGCGCTCACTCTAAAGTACACGGGGTGGGTGGTCGACATTGTGTAAGCATGGTGCTTATACGTTATTTACCTACGGATACACCCTATATTCTGGGTCATGTGGTAGATCGCGGATGTGACACTCCCGTTGAGTCCTTTGTAGTCCACTCCCCGAATATAGGTGAAAGTAGGGTCCGGTTACGAAGGAAGAACAAGCTCTGTTCTTAATCTTCCTTAGTAATATCCCTCATGTGTAGATATAAAGATGACCTTATCCATGACTACTAGGTGTAATTGTACTAATCAATGTATGCTTTGACTTATAATTTAGAATGACTTAGGAATTATTCCTCTAATATTCTACCTGACCATGCTAATGCCATAGAAAGGAGTACTCTGAGTGATTTATCATTATTGATGATCAATACTTATCATATATATATATATATATATATATATCTTATCCTATGACTTACCCCTGCTATGAGTAGAATATTCGTTATGATTTACTTCCCCATCAATAGTATAAGTTATTAATACATGTCCATGCTAGACCTTCCCTGTGGTAAAAATATAAATAACGATACCTGGAATACTCCCGGGTGAAGTGCTACGATGGTATAATTATCTGTGCGCTTGCAGATCCTTTTCATTTATATATTTATATATTCTTCCTAGTCACATAAATTAATAAAGAACTACTTAGTATTATTCTAGTAGTAATGCTATGTAGTACCAACAAGCATCTCTAGCATCATCACTAGGGATGACAACCTAGTAAAGTAATGTTAGGAGATATAGGTTTATAATAGGTGGCTACTAAACAAGTGACAAGTTAATAAATACCAATAGACTCCCTCTCTACTCTCTAGAGCTAGGGAAGGTAGCTAGGCAAAGGAAGTATAAATAAATACCAACAAGCATTTCTGGCGCCATTCCCGGGGAAGGTAGCTAGGCAAAGGAAGTATTGATAAACTTATACTTATTGATGTGATCGAGAAAACCATTGACCTCTAGTCAAGCAGAGTTACCCTTGTTTTGTCTACTTGTGTATCTTATGCAGGGTAATGTATGGTCGGTTTTGACCTTCCGACAAACTATGTTGAAGATCCAAAAGCATTAATCAAGAGGACTAGAGCTAAACTCAAGAAAGTTCTAGCTTTAAAGTCGGAAGACAACCATATAAGGAGAAGCTTAACACCTGAATTTGAAGCCATGGCTAATAGGACTCTCCATGATTTCTCTGCTCCAACTACAACCAACATCTGTACTAGACCAACAGTCAATGTTAGAGACAATGGATTCGAGCTCAAGCCAGCCCTCATCAACATGGTGCAAGCAAGCTAGTTTTATGGAAAGGCACATGAAGATACGAGTGCACATCTCCAACACTTCCTAGAGATCTATAGCACTTTCGCCATCAAAGGAGTAACCCAAGATGCCATATTACTTCGCCTCTTCCCATTCCCACTCTTGGGGAAGGCAATGCAATGGTTCTACGCTAACAAAGATAGAAATACTACATGGGATAACTACTCCACTGCCTTCCTAGCAAAGTTCTTTCCTACAGACAACACCAATGCTCTGCATGGGAGAATTTCAAGCTTTTAGCAACAACATGATGAATCTATCCTTGAGGCATGGGAATGCTTTCCAGATTACATTGTGGAATGTCCTCATCATAGGATGGAGAATTGGCTACTCATGCAGAATTTCTACCACAGGTTGACCAATAGTACCCAAGAGACTATGGATGTTGCTGCTGGAGGTGCATTCCTATCACTCACCATACCAGTTACAATAGCTCTTGTGGAGAAGATGGCCTCCAACCAAGGTTGGAATGAAGAACGTCTTTAGACCCACAAGAGAGGTAGAGGTATGCATCAACTCAAGGAGATAGACATGCTATCTGCCAAGATGGACCTACTGATGAAGAAGCTTGAAGATCGAGCTAATGAGAAGCAAGAAGTCATGCACATTCATGATTCTAGCATGACATGTGAAGAGTGTGGAAATACTGGGCATTCAGGGAACAGCTGTCCTAAAGGCCAAGAGGATGTGAACTTTGTCAACAACAACTACTACTTTCGTCCTCAACAGAATCAAGGATGGAACCAGCAATAGAGACCGAACTACCAAGGTAACTATCAAGGTAATAATTATAATAATTTCAACTAACCACCCTTGAGAGAATTAATTGTTGGCCAATCCAAACTTATGGAGGGATTATCTAGAAAGGTAGCTACCAATGATAAAATTCTAGAGAACATAAATAATAGAATGGATAGCTTTGCTTCTGCCATTAAGAACTAGCATAGCTTTAATAAAATGATAGAATCACAAATAGCTTAACTGGCAGCTACTGTTCCTCCGTCCAACAAAGGTAAGATTCTAGGGCAACCAGAAGATCTAGAAACTACAAATCTTGTCAATATTCACAATGCAGCATATTATTATATACAACCATCGACGGGAAGGTGGATAGACTATACCTTGCTAGAAAAGAAGAGCGATCTAGGGAGACCTGTCATCCCCATCGCCATTGGACCGCATATTTTCCAAGAAGCTGTCTGTGACTTCGGAGCAAGTGTTAACATCATGCCTAAGGTAATTTATGATCAAATTAATGGAAATACTTTGTTGTACACAAATATGCATTTGCAGCTTGTAGATCAGTCACTTTGCTACCCCAAGGGAGTTCTTGAAGATGCCATTTTCGAGTGGGACAATCATATGTTCCCGTAGACTTTGTGATTGTGGAAACAGGTGGAGATGTAAGGGCACACATTTTTTTAGGATGACCTTTCCTAAACACTGCAAAAGCCGTCATCTACACAGATAGTGCCAAGATCTGCTTCACAATTAAGGATAGGAAGGAGAAGTTTTTTTCAAGAACCACATCCTATAATCTCCTGGACATCCGTAGATGTCATACCTGCTCGAAGAAACAACTGTGACCTAGAAGAAGAACAAGAGAAGGAGGAAGAACAAGGCCAGAAAGCCTCAAGAAGAATCAATTAACATGATCAACACACTTTGATCAGAGTATGACCACCTCCTCGCTTCACCATTCCCTACTAAGAAGGATGACCCAGGCGTACCCACGATCGAGTGTACCATTGGACAAAAAAATTTCACAAGACCTTCTGCGACATTGGGTCGGGTGTCAATATAATGTCCAAGGTAATGTATGAATACTTATTCGGTGATGAACCTTTGTTCCCTACATATATGCAATTGCAGATGGCAGACCAATCAATCCAATTTTCGAAAGGAATAGCAAAAGATGTCATGGTAAGAATACACAATCAGTTTGCCCCTACCGACTTCATGGTTCTAGACATGGGTGAAGAAGAAGATGATACACCTATTATATTGGGAAGACCGTTCCTCAACACAACTAACACAATCATCTATGTCGGATCTGGACAAGTCCACTTCCAATTCCATGGAAAAAAGGTATGTTGTTATTTCAATAGTTATTCCACTTATGAACAGCCCAAGAAGACCCGCTCTAGGAGGAGACGTCGATCATCCCAACGCTGGAATAATCAATCCCCAAAGAAAAGTTGGGAGGAAGATGAGGAACCTGAAGAACCTGTGAAAGATGAACCTACTCTGCCTAAGTCAAGCCCATAGACCAAACAAGTATGGAAAGAGAAGGTGACATCACCATCAGAGACACCATCACAAGATGTGCAGCCATCTGGGTCTCCATCGTTGAGACTGGATGATGCACCCGAAGAGAGAAGAACTTTTCTCCAGCCAAATCTTGTCCGGAGGACTTAAAAATCCAAACCCTGGTCATGAGGTAACATTGGTAGTTATCCATATTTACTTTTTAGTATTGCATGAATTACTTTTCACTTTAGCATATTCATTTTTTCTGCATTAGCATTGCATTTAGAAAAGGAAGATAAAAAGTTTCATGACTGCATTACATCATTGCATCACAAAGCCTAAGCCCCATGTGAAAAAAATCAATGTGTAAAAGCCCAAGGGAGTATTCACTGTGGTCGCATAAAAAAATAAAAATAATAAATATAATAATAATAATATATATCATGCATGCATATCTTCTTTATGCATTATATAAATAAGAATATCCAAAAAAATATTAAATAGACATCCTGCTAGAACTTTGTAAATTAGGAAATCTGTCTAAACCCCCAAGGACAACAAATCTCTGAATGGCTGACCACTACCCCCTTATCCTAATATGTGCCACAAATTTTGGTGTTCTTGTTGGAGTATTTTGCAGGATGATCAAGAGTAAAGCCATCTATCCGAAGTACATTTTCCCGAACTGTCGCTACACTCGCTGCACGAGGAACACAACTTCTGGATGGATGAGAAAGACTTCTGCTGGTAGACTCACTCTAAGAAAGACCACGACAATAACCAACTTGGGGGAGGAGCATCCCCCATATATCTAGATAAGTATTTCTTCCCCTTTTGGTTTTACTATTTTTAAGTTTGCTTCATATTTGCTAAAGAAATAAAAAGATGCATAGCAAACTAAAAGCAAAATAAAAATTTATCTTAGCTATATATATATATTAAGATGCGATCTTAAATTTTAAAAACCTAATAAAAGGGGTGTTAAGTTTTCTTTAAGTTTGATTTTTAAGAGCTAAATAAAATAAAATGACTCTAAGAATAATCTCTTGCAATGGAAATGATGAATAGTTGCTCTATTGTAATTCCTTTCAAGTATCTAGTTTTTAGCCTTGAATTCTCTCGAGTTATGGATACGTCTGTTTTGATATAAGAATTTACTCTAAACTTGAAACTCGTGGGTAGCATATTGAAGCGACCCCGATTTCCGCGAGGGAAATCCACAGTGTCAAAGTGTAATAAGACCATTGTAGATCATATTACCCAAATTCCAGTCGAATATCACATCCATACAATGATAATATCAGAGTACAAATAGTGTGGAATTACATAAGTTTATTACATCGCCGCATTGGCGGAATCAAAAGTAGCATTCATTCAGAACAGCTTGAAGATAAGATCTCCAAACTCGAGCATAGGAACGAACCCCTCAACCGTCAATCTCCTCGGAGCTATACTCCTCAGCAGAACCTGTGTGCCAAAATTTATCAGTACGATTTATACTGGCCACTCCTAACCCTATGAGCATTGCTTTGTGGAAATTGGATGCAAGTTGGATATAATCAAAAGGA
Organism: Miscanthus lutarioriparius; assembly: GCA_904845875.1. Taxonomy (NCBI): domain Eukaryota; kingdom Viridiplantae; phylum Streptophyta; class Magnoliopsida; order Poales; family Poaceae; genus Miscanthus; species Miscanthus lutarioriparius. The sequence goes on along the minus strand of CAJGYO010000001.1, from coordinate 89,596,910 downwards.
ACCTATAAGGCTGGGGTTTCCTATATCAAGTATTTGTTAATAGTTGGTCAAGTTTTAACACCATTCACACACCCATTCCACCCCATTCCCATTCCAGAGCCAGGTTTCGATCCTGGGATCGATACACCACCATCTCCACACCATCACCATACCACTCCCATACCATCGCTCAGTTGATAGGCCAACTCCCTCTCGGCACTGTCTCAAGGCCCGTAGCCCCTGGCTATGTCCGAACTCTCACTCCTAGGGGGAGAAAAGAAGGACTCATCTCACTATCTAGTTTAAGCGAAACCCAGGAAAGGTCCATTGCCGACGAGTCGGCATATGTATCGATCGATCAACCATACACTCTGCAGAGGTTTTACATAACCACAAGATCTGCCTTTCTCGCTGATCGTCGTCAACTGGGTTGATTCCGGCCGCTTGGTAGCCTAGGATAATGCCACTCTACCATTCAGCCCTGGTTCACCCCAAGTCGGGTCTGGGGTGGCTAAAACTGTGAGTCATGAACCAGGTCCACAAGGTCTCCATGAAGTCTCGGAAGGGTGTGGGGGGAATCCTCCGCACCCCGTACCTCCCCCACACTGTCCGCTATCAACCTAGCAGTAGTGGCAATATCCTACCAAGTAGTCCGGCCGTCCCGCACCATATAGGGCGAGTGGTACGTAAGGCTTCACGGTGAATCTGAGTACTAGTAAGTCCTTAGGGATGACCAAGCCAGAATGTCTCCATCAGGGTTTCCATTTACCGTGCCACCACAGCACCTCCACCCTAGGCTCCTCCCATCATAGGTTCACACCTAGGGCCACCTCATATACCATTTACCCACCACAGGTATCCATTCCAGGGGTGCCCAGGTAGCACCCCACGGCAAGACTTGCCCTAGGCTCGTCGTATACTCCAACTTGGTCGACACAACCCTCACCCTCCACGCACCCAAGTCACACACGCAACACTCTCCCCATAGTCCAGATAACACCAGTTCTCCACCATGCACCATGTAGTGCAAGCATAGTAGAAGTAATAAGCAATGAAATATAGTAGCAAGCATGTGACTAGCCTATCAACAGGGTGAGCAGGGGTAAGGTTGCGTCAAGGCAAAGGTCATCAAGAAAGTATACTACCATGCAAGTCCTATCATAGTGTGATCATAACAACAAAGTAAAGCACTAGCATTTCTATTTTAGCCATGCGTAATAGGTGCTACGAGATTGGGTGGGATGTGGCACCTTCAGTGTAGTCGTCTCCGTACTCCTCGCGGTACTCATGATCCTCGTCCGTCTGGTTCTCCTCCGAGTCAGCAAACGATCGCATTATAGTCGTGTTAGTAACGCCTATAGAATATCACAAAGAAGTAGTGAAAATTCAAAAGAGCCAAATGCACTCAAACATGGGTTCATTGCGTAGAGCTCAATTTTAGATGGATTTTGGTCCTGGTCTTGTATTTTTCTGAGATCGTATGAATTAGTTATATATTTCTGAAGATTAAATTAAGGCTGATTAATTCAGGGTTGACACGTGTCAGACTGTGACTGGTTCTGGTGGTCTTGGAGTGGTGTACCAGCTGGTGTGGTGGTTGGAGAGGTTGCCGAAGTGGTCGGAGAGCTCGCCGATGTGGTCGGTGAGATCGCCGAAGTGGTCGGAAAGGTCGCCGAGGTGGTCGGAGAGCTCACCGACATGGTCGGTGAGATAACTGAGGTGGTCGAAGCGCTCACCGACGTGGTCGGTGAGATCGCCGAAGTGGTCGGAAAGGTCGCCGAGGTGGTCGGTGCAGCAACGCAGGGCTCCAGTGGGCTTCATCCTCGGCTAAGGTGAGCACGGTGTGTCTCTCATCATGGTGGAGCCAGTTAGGGTGTCAACGTCGCCTTTACCGCGACGTAGAAGACGTGGTGGTCTCGCCATGGTTGTGCTCTGACCATGGTGAGCGCGTGCGTGCGTGCGATGTGTATGTATGACATGAGCAGAGCGCTCGGCGCTGGCGTTCCCGAGTAGAGGGCTAAGCGTCGCCCTCTTTCTTCCCTTTGCTTTGCGTTTCTGTTTGGCTCAACAAGAGGGTCGTGGTGGTCCTTCTATGCTACCAGTTGGCTAAGCTGGAGCAAGAGCTCGTGCTCCGACGTGGTTCGTTCATGGCATCTGAGAGGCTAGGTATGGTTGTGCCGGTGTTCCCGAGCAGCTAGGGGTCGGTGAGGCCAGGCCTTGGGCTGGTGCGCGTGCGGTGCATGTGCAGCGTGTCCAGGAGCAGGAAAGCTCTGCCTCTGCGTTCCCTAGGTGCGGGAACGCGGTGGCGTTCATGGCGAGTATGGCTAGCACGGTGAGTGGCGAACGACGTGGCTCACCGTAGGGCTCGTGGTGGTAGGATGGCGGTGCGGTGGTGAGGCCAGTCCGTGATGAGGCGATGTAGTGCCGTGCCGAGCAGCTACGTCGCTGTAGCCGATCGGGGCGGCGCTCCTGGCTCCGGCGAGGTCTGGTTCCACAGCGGCTTCCTTCTCCTCCTTGCTTCTTCCTCCTCCCTCTCTCTCGGTTTGACGCGGGGTGGTGCTGTGCCACTAGCGGTGGCGGCGAACGGGCTGAGGGTTAGAGCTCGCAGGCGTTGGCTTTTATAGCCGAGCTCCAAGGGCTCCAATGGCAGACGGTGATCGGGCGGTGGTGATGCGTGCGGCACATCGGACGCCCCGTGTGCGGTAGCGTGGGCGCGGCGCAAGGGGGAACAGGGTCATGCGATGTGCGTGACCCTAGGCCCGCGTCTGCTCCATGGTCGGCTCCCGGTCATGCGATGTCCATGACGTCAGAGTTGGGTGGGTGATGAGAGGGGCCCGTTTGTCGACTTGTCCGATCTTGGCGGCGTGTGGTGCATGATGGTGTGACGGGCAGTGGTCCGGCTTGTCGGTATTGTGCAAGACGTGAAAGGGCGGCGAGGCTTATTTGGGCTAATTTGGGCGATCAAGGCGGTGGGCTAAATTCTTTGCCTCAAATCCTTTTCCTTTCTCTTTTATTTCTTTTGCTTCGATTCAAATTTAGTTAGAGTTTAAACTTTGAGCTTTGAGTTATGTAGTGGGTCCCACAAGGTGTTTCAATTGGTGGTCAAAATACATCCCATATATTAGGGATTATTGGCTATTTTTGTTATTCAAAAATAGTTGAAGTTTTATATAGGGGTGTTTTATTCTTCCAACAAATAATTCTTTACTTAGGGTTTATCATAAATATTAAGTAAGTTAGTTAAACATCACATAAAGCAAAAGAATCTGAATCACAAGTGGAATTAAGGATGCATGCATGATTTATTTATTTAGGAATTTAATTTCACATGTGGCATAAAACCAGGCTATGCTTATGATCTTAACCTAGTTGGGTCACATCTAATCCAGAACTAGGGTTTGGCTTCTACATGTGTCACTCAACATCACATAGGGTTTAAACAAAAATTTTGTAGTTGTGATTTTTGGTGTGTGGATTTTTGGGTTGTTACAGTCCTACCCCCATAACAGAATCTCGTCCCTGAGATTAAAGCATAACGTACTCTTCGAAGAGGTAAGGATATCATAGCCGGAGGTCAGACTCTTTCTCCCATGTTGCTTCTCTCTCAGTGTGATTACTCCATTGGATCTTGCACATAGGAATAGCCTTGCTTCGGGTCTCTTTGGTATCTCCACCCAGAATTCTGATAAGATGTTCTTTATACTCAAGTGTATCTTGTATGTCAAGTGTCTCAGTTGGAACTACTTCATCGGGCACTCTCAAACACTTGCGTAGCTGTGAGACATGGAATATGGGATGTACACCCGCCAATTCCTCAGGTAGCTCAAGTTTGTAGGCGAGCTTTCCAATCCTCTTGCAAATCTTGTATGGGCCAACAAATCTAGGGGCTAGCTTGCCTTTCACATGGAATCTGACAGTCCCACGTAGCGGGGATACCTTGAGATAGACGAAGTCCCCCACATTGAACTCAAGTTCTCTTCTCCTTTTGTCAGCATAGCTCTTGTATCGACTTTGAGCAATTCTAAAATTCTCCTTTACTTGAGCAACTCCTTCTGCATCTTGAATCTTAGCGGAATCAAAGAACGATCTTTCACCCGGTTGAGACCACATCAAAGGTGTCTTACAAGGTCTGCCATACAGAGCTTCAAATAGCGACATCTTGATACTGGCTTGGTAGCTGTTGTTGTAAGAGAACTCTGCATAGGGTAAGCATTTCTCCCAATCAGAGCCATAATTCAATACACTAGCACGAAGCATATCTTCTAAGATCTGATTTACTCGCTCTATCTGTCCATCTGTCTGTGGGTGGTAGGCGGTACTGAAATCAAGTTTGGTTCCAATGGACTTGTGCAGAGCTTCCCAGAATCGGGACACAAACTAAGGACCACAATCAGATATAATACTAGAGGGGGCTCCATGCAGTCTGAGAATATGCTCAATATATAGATCTGCTAATTTTTCTGCATTGGTCTTGGTCTTCACCGGTACAAAGTGAGCAATCTTGGTCAAATGATCAATAATCACCCAGATGGAATCATTGCCTTTCTGTGAACGGGGCAATCCAACTATGAAATCCATGGATATGCTCTCCCATTTCCACTCGGGAACGTCAAGAGGCTTTAGCAATCCTGCAGGCCTTTGATGTTCAGCCTTGACTCTATTATAGTTATCACATCGTGCCACATGTCCTGCAATGTCCGTCTTCATGCCTTTCCACCAAAAGTGTTTCTTCAAGTCTTGATACATCTTCGAACCTCCAGGGTGAATACAGTACTTAGAATCATGCGCTTTAGATAGAATTTCCTCTCATAGTGCTGGATCAGAAGGAACACACATTCTGTCCTTGAACCAGATGGTTCCTTGTTCATCTTCGTGGTGGTTGGTCTTGTATCCTAGTTTCATCAGACCACGGAGATATTCGATCTCTTCACAATTTTTCTGAGCTTGATGGATGCGATCTGTGAGATCATACTGTATGCGGAGCTCATTCAATAAGCCATGCGGTAGTATCTCAAGTTGGAAATCATCAATCTCTTCCTTGAGCTCAGGTGGTACGGATTCAGTGATCAAAGTGTGACAGTAACTCTTACGGCTAAGGGCATCTGCGACTACATTAGCTTTTCCCAGATGATAGTGAATTTCTAGGTCATAGTCCTTGATCAACTCTAGCCATCTGTGTTGCCTCATATTCAGATCTTCTTGAGTGAAAAAGTACTTCAAGCTCTTGTGATCGGTGTAGATATCACACTTGTTGAGTGCCTCCAGATCTTCAAAGCATGCACAACTGCTGCTAACTCAAGATCATGAGTAGGGTAACGGTTCTCGTGTTCTTTCAACTGTCGAGAAGCATAAGCTATCACTCTCCCATCTTGCATCAGTACACAACCAAGTCCTTGACGGGATGCATCACAATAGACCACGAAATCTTTGCTGATATCAGGCAATGCTAGCACAGGAGTTGTGGTAAGCTTCTGCTTCAATTCCTAGAAGCTTTATTCGCACTCGGGTGTCCATTCAAACTCCTTAGTCTTCTTCAGAAGGTTGGTCATTGGACGGGCTATCTTGGAAAAGTTCTCAATGAATCAGTGATAATATCCAGCCAATCCCAAGAAACTTCTGACTTCTGTCACATTACGGGGTTGATCCCATTCTTTCACAGCTTCAATCTTAGCTGGGTCAACTGCGACACCTTCAGCTGATAGTACATGGCCTAAGAAGGCAACTTCCTGTAGCCAAAATTCGCATTTGTTGAACTTTGCGTAAAGCTGATGTTGGGCTAGTTTCTCAAGCACCGTTCTCAGATGATGTTCGTGTTCTTCAGCGGTGTGTGAATAGACAAGGATGTCATCAATGAACACTACCACGAACTTATCCAGTTCATTAATGAAAACCTTATTCATCATGTTCATGAAGTATGCGGGAGCATTCAGGAGTCCAAAGGATACCACAGTGAATTCAAACTGCCCATACCTAGTCACGAAAGCTGTCTTCGGGATGTCACTCTCTCGAATCTTCATCTGATGATAGCCAGATCTGAGATCAATCTTAGAGAAATACTTGGCACCTCTAAGCTGATCAAGCAAGTCATCAATCCTTGGCAGGGGGTACTTGTTCTTGATGGTGACTGCGTTCAAGTTCCGGTAATCAATGCACATTCTCATTCAGCCATCCTTCTTCTTAACAAACAGAACAGGGGATCCCCAGGGTGAAGCACTGGGTCTGATATATCCCTTCAAGATGAGCTCATCAAGCTATTTCTTGAGCTTGGCCAGTTCATCAACTGACATGCGATAGGGTCTCTTGGCAATGGGTCCTGTTACCGGCAAAAGATCAATGATGAACTCTACATCACGGTCTGGTGGCATACCCAGTAATTCCTCAGGGAATACATCGGGATAGTCTTAGACCATAGGCATATCATGAACTGTCTTATCCTCTTTGTGTGATTCTAAACATGCTTTAAGAGCACATAGGATAGAGGTGGACTTTCCGGACTGGGGTTCGCATCTAATGACTTGGCCTGATGGGTGGGTCACTTGGACATATCTAGGTGAACATGATATGATACCTCGGTGAATGGTTAACCAATCCATGCCTAAGATGACATCTAGGTTAGTGGAAGGTAACAAGGTTAGGTCGGCTTTAAAGATAAGACCCTCAATGGTAAGACTCACTCCCTTACAGATGTGGGTGCATTTTAGGTCTCCTAAAGGTGAGCTGGTGATGATAGGCTTTTCATGTGGGGTTACAGGCAGGTCATGCTCTCATGCAAACTTGGATGATATGTATGAACACGTTGCTCCAGAATCAAATAAAACTAATGTAGTATTGCCATTAACTAAAAACATACTGTACACAACGTCAGGAGCAGCCTGTGCTTCCTCGGCGTCCAGATGGTTGAGATGTCCATGGGTAGCAGATCCCTTGAACTAAGACTTCTGAGCAGCTAAGTTCTAAGGGCACTCAGTGGCTTTGTGACCCGGTTGGCCACAAGCGAAGCAAGTGAAAGGCGCACCGCCTGTAGGGGTTGGCGCGGGTGCCTTCTAGTTTCCAGTGCCTGGTGCAGAGCGGTTCTTTGTTGGGCGTTCATTCACAGAGCGGGAACGGTTGAAATGGTCCTGAGTGTTGCAGTCCTGAGCATAATTGTCCCGGGTGTAACGATCCTGAGCAGGGCGGGAGTATTTGGCGGTGTAGCCTCCACTTCCCCTACTCGATCCAGGGTTGTCATCCCTGTTGTGGCATGAGTGTTCCCTGGATGGTGCATCTCTGCAGAACCTCTTGCATTCACGGCCACGGAAAGACTCCTCAGGCTTACGCTTCCTCTCCTTGTACTCTTCTCCAGCTTCAGCACGTTCCTTCTCAATCTGGATGTAGCGATCCACTAGAGCACGCAATGTGTTACTCTCAATACCGCCAAACTTCAGCTTGATGTGCGGGTTAATTCCCTTGCGGTAATAGTATAGCTTCTCCTTCTCAGAGTTCACAACATAGGAAGGGGCATAGCGCAGAAGGTTGGTGAAATGAGTAGTGTACTCAGTCACCTTGTCCTTCCCCATCTTGATATTGCGGAACTCCTTGGCTTTGGCCTCCATGATACCCTTGGGAATGTGATACTTAGTGAATGCTTCGACAAACTCATCCCACGAGATGTTGGCAGGTTCCTCATGGGAATCACTAAAACTGTCCCACCAGGCGCGTGTTGCACCTGTGAGCTGGTGTGCGGCAGCTCCAACACACTCATCGTCGGTGAAAGTGGTGAGGTCAAGTTTCTTCTCCATCTCCTTGAGCCAGTCATCGGCTACAAGCAGGTCAGGGTCGGTGCCATCATAGGTAGGTGGCCTTAGCTTCAGGAATCCCTCCAGCTTCCTTTGGAAGTCATTCTACTGACTTCCCTAGCGATGGTTTGCTCCATCAACAAGGGCTGCAAGAAGCTAGGTCTGCTGCGCCATCACTTCTGCCAGGTTCGGTGGTGGTGGTGGAGGAATGTTCTCCTCAGCAGGCGGTAGGGTATTCTCTAGGTTGAAGGGTATCCCTCCATGTCCGCATCCATGGCCACAGTTGTTGCCACCATGGCCCCCGTTTGGTTCGACTGGTTCGGGGATGGGCACACGTCCACGGTTCATTAGGCGAGCAGATCGGCGGTTCGGTATCTGCAACACGGATCATAGGAATTTTAGTGCTTGTGCCATAAGTGCTTATAATTCAATATGATTACATGATTTTGATGATTTAAAGAAAAACATTTATACTATCCAACACTCATTACAAAGAAGCAATAGGATCCATAAGATGCAATAAGATCCAATAACATTCATTACATGGGATTTATTACATAGCATCATCTCCAGGAGCTACACTTGAAGACGTGCAAGAATCGTACTACGCATAGTGTCTCATAATACATCAAATAAGGGGTACATCATGGGGTACAACTTATGGAAGCCACTGACATGACTCATGACCACGCAGGGTCACCTACTCTAACTCGTACACCACAGCTGGGATACGACTGTTCTCGATCTTGATCTCCTCGTCAGACTTGTGAAGTCGGGACACGTACTTCAAGGCCTCGGCGAGCTCCTCAGTAGGCTTGGCTCCAGGTAGGGTAGGGCAGGCGTCTAGGTTGAGGCGAGTCGGGGCTAACTCAAACTCCTCTATCCTCGGCTTCATCTTGCTATGAATCTCCTTGGGTAGCTGATCCCACATACCCTTCATCTTCCTGAGGCGCTTCTTGTCAGACTTCTGCCAAGCCTGCCAAGTCCTCTCACACTTGTCCTATAGGTACTCGTTCTGCCTAAGTGCCTCGATCAGGTGACCCTGGTTGCGAACGACCTTCTTCCTGAACTCCTCTAGCTCCTGGGTCATGGTCTTGTTCCGGGATTGGATTTTCAGCATATCAATCCCCTTGTATCTCTCTCTATCTCCTCTGCGGTTGGACTCGGCCTTCTTGTCATCCAACTCTCTCTGCAACTCCAAGACCTTGATGTCGAGGTAGCAGTTCCTGTTGCCTAGGTCAGCTGCTTTGTCCTGTAAGTCAGTGACCTCGGCTCTGTGGACTTCTTCACGACGGTTGAGCTCATCCTGTAGCTTGGCAACTGTCTCGAGCAGACTAGCTCGCTCCTGTGCTCCCTGCAAGTCTTGCTCCTGGTACTCCCACAGAAGGGCCCGGTCCTGATGTCTCTTCTACTCAAGCTGAGTCACGTACCTGTCCTGCTCTAGTAGGTGGATAGCTGAGACATGAAGGCATCTATCCTCCTCTGCAAAGATAACTCTGCCGGCTGCAAAACTCTGCTCACTAGGGGTAAGGCTGAGGTCGAGGGCCTGGGGAAGTAGACGGAACTCTATCGTCTTCAGGTGCTCATAGTGGTCCCTCATCACTCTACGAAGTGCCTTGTGTGAGATAGCCTGTAGTCCCTCCTCGACTGTGTCCTCTATAGTCAACTCGGTGAAGGCTGGGACAGAAGGTAAGGTAGTGCTAGCTGGGAACTCGACTAAGGTGACCACCGGTTCTTTGATTCCTCCTTCCTGAGCTAGCTTCCTAGTGCAGGTGACCTTGACAAGCTTGTCGAGGACACCTAGCATGACGAGAACTCAGCAAAGGGTCTATGCAAAAACCCCGAGCTCACGTAGGTCGAAGGTAAGCTTAGCGTGGTCCAGAGGTAGCGGTCCTAGAGGCGGCCAGTCGACGTTCGTTGCCATCTGCATGTTTTAAGGAATCAGGTGTTAGCAGGTCAATAATAGATAAACCTTGCATAGAAGTAAATGTAGGGTCGGTATATAACCGAAAGAAGGGTTGTTCACATCCTATTCTATCGTCCATTTCTAAGGGTTTCGTCCTATGGTCAAGTATGGCTCTGATACCAACTGAAGCGACCTCGATTTCCGTGAGGGAAATCCACAGTGTCGAAGTGTAATAAGACCGTTGTAGATCATATTACCCAAATTCCAATCGAATATCACATCCATACAATGATAATATCAGAGTACAAATAGTGTGGAATTATATAAGTTTATTACATCGCCGCATTGGCGGAATCAAAAGTAGCATTCATTCAGAACAGCTTGAAGATAAGATCGCCAAACTCGAGCGTAGGAACGAACCCCTCAACCATCAATCTCCTCGGAGCTATACTCCTCAACAGAACCTGTGTGCCAAAATTTATCAGTACGATTTGTACTAGCCTCTCCCAACCCTATGAGCATTGCTTTGTGGAAATTGGATGCAAGTTGGATATAATCAAAAGGAACCTATAAGGCTAGGGTTTCCTATATCAAGTATTTATTAATAGTTGGTCAAGTTTTAACACCATTCACACACCCATTCCACCCCATTCCCATTCTAGAGCCAGGTTTCGATCCTAGGATCGATACACCACCATCTCCACACCATCACCATACCATCGCTCAGTCGACAGGCCAACTCCCTCTCGGCACTGTCTCAAGGCCCGTAGCCCCTGGCTACGTCCAAACACTCACTCCCAGGGGGAGAAAAGAAGGACTCATCTCACTATCTTGTTTAAGCGAAACCCAAGAAAGGTCCATTGCCGACGAGTCGGCATATGTATCGATTGATCAACCATACACTCTGCAGAGGTTTTACATAACCACAAGATCCACCTTCCTCGCTGATCGTCGTCAACTGGGCTGATTCCGGCCGCTTGCTAGCCTAGGATAATGCCACTCTACCATTCAGCCCTGGTTCACCCCAAGTCGGGTCTGGGGTGGCTGAAACTGTGAGTCATGAACCGGGTCCACAAGGTCTCCATGAAGTCTCAGAAGGGTGTGGGGGGGAATCCTCCACACCCCGTACCTCCCTCACACTGTCCGCTATCAACCTAGCAGTAGTGGCAATATCCTACCAAGTAGTCCGGCCATCCCGCACCATATAGGGCGAGTGGTACGTAAGGCTTCCCGGTGAATCTAAGTACTAGTAAGTCCTTAGGGCTGACCAAGCCAGAATGTCTCCATCAGGGTTTCCATTTACCGTGCCACCACAGCACCTCCACCCTGGGCTCCTCCGATCACAGGTTCACACCCAGGGCCACCTCATATACCATTTACCCACCACAGGTATCCATTCCAGGGGTGCCCAGGTATCACCCCACAGCAAGACTTGCCCTAGGCTCGTCGTATACTCCAACTTGGTCGACACAACCCTCACCCTCCACGCACCCAAGTCACACATGCAGCACTCTCCCCATAGTCCAGATAACACCAGTTCTCCACCACGCACCATGTAGTGCAAGCGTAGTAGAAGTAATAAGCAATGAAATATAGTAGCAAGCGTGTGACTAGCCTATCAGCCGGGTGAGTAGGGGTAAGGTTGCGTCAAGGCAAAGGTCATCAAGAAAGTATACTACCATGCAAGTCCTATCATAGTGTGATCATAACAACAAAGTAAAGCACTAGCATTTTTATTTTAGCCATGCGTAATAGGTGCTACGAGATTGGGTGGGATGTGGCACCTTCAGTGTAGTCGTCTCCGTACTCCTCACGGTACTCACGATCCTCGTCCGTCCGGTTCTCCTCCGAGTCTGCAAACGATCGCATTATAGTCGTGTTAGCGATGGCTATAGAATAGCACAAAGAAGCAGTGAAAAATCAAAAGAGCCAAATGCACTCAAACATGGGTTCATTGCGTAGAGCTCAATTTTAGATGGATTTTGGTCCTAGTCTTGTATTTTTCTGAGATCGTATGAATTAGTTATATATTTCCAAAGATTAAATCAAGGCTGATTAATTCAGGGTTGACACGTGTCAGACTGTGACTGGTTCTCGTGGTCTTGGAGTGGTGTACCAGCTGGTGTGGTGGTCAGAGAGGTCACCAACGTGGTCGGAGAGCTCACCGATGTGGTTGGTGAGATCGCTGAGGTGGTCGGAGAGCTCGCCGACGTGGTCGGTGAGATCGCCGAAGTGGTCGAAAAGGTTGCCGAGGTGGTCGGAAGGCTAGCCGAGGTGATCGGTGCAGCAACGCAGGGCTCCAGTGGGCTTCATCCTCGGCTAAGGTGAGCGCGGTGTGTCTCTCGTCATGGCGGAGCCAGTCAGGGTGTCAACGTCGCCTTTACCGCGACATAGAAGACGCGGTGGTCTCGCCATGGTTGTGCTCTGACCATGGTGAGCGCGTGCGTGTGTGCGATGTGTATGTATGGCATGAGCAAAGCACTCGGCGCTGGCGTTCCTGAGCAGAGGGCTTGGCGTCGCCCCCTTTCTTCCCTTTGCTTCGCGTTTCCGTTTGGCTCAACAAGAGGGTCGTGGTGGTCCTTCTATGCTACCGGTTGGCTAAGCCAGAGCAAGAGCTCGTGCTCTGACGTGGTCCGTTCATGGCGTCCAAGAGGCTAGGTATGGTTGTGCCGGTGTTCCTGAGCAGCTAGGGGTCAGTGAGGCCAGGCCTTGGGCTGGTGCGCGTGCGGTGCGTGTGCAGCGTGTCCAGGAGCGGGAAAGCTCCGCCTCTGCGTTCCCTAGGTGCGGGAATGCGGCGGTGTTCATGGCGAGTACGGCTAGCGCGGTGAGCGGCGAACGACGTGGCTCACCGTAGGGCTCATGGCGGTAGGATGGCGGTGTGGTGGCGAGGTAAGGCCGTGATGAGGCGATGCAGTGCCGTGCCGAGCAGCTATGTCACTGTAGCCGATCGGGGCGACGCTCCTGGCTCCGGCGAGGTCCGGTTCCACAGCGGCTTCCTTTTCCTCCTTGCTTCTTCCTCCTCCCTCTCTCTTGGCTTGACACGGGGTGGTGCTGTGCCACCTGCGGCGGCGGCGAACGGGCTGAGGGTTAGGGCTCGTGGGCGTTGGCTTTTATAGCCGAGCTCCAAGGGCTCCAATAGCGGATGGTGATCGAGCGGTGGTGATGCGTGCGGCACATCGGATGGCCCGCGTGCGGTAGCATGGGCGCGGCGCAAGGGGGAATAGGGTCATGCAATGTGCATGACCCCGGGCCTGCGTCTGCTCCGTGGTCGGCTCCCGGTCGTGTGGGGATGAAAGCGTGGGGAAGACAATGATGCTGTAGCTGGGTGGCTGATAGAGGGGGCCCGTTTGTCAGCTTGTCCCGATGCGGCGGCGTGCGGTGCGTGACGGCTGACGGGTGGGTCCGGCTTGTCAGCGGCTGCGCGCGTGAAAGGGCAGGCGAGGCTTGGCTGGGCTAGCTGGGCCGGTCGAGGCAGGCTGGGCTGAGCTGCTGCCTCCGTCCTTTTCCTTCGATTCAAATTTAGTTAGAGTTTAAACTTTGAGCTTTGAGTTATGTAGTGGGTCCCACAAGGTGTTTCAATTGGTGGTCAAAATACATCCCATATATTAGGGATTATTGGCTATTTTTGTTATTCAAAAATAGTTGAAGTTTTATATAGGGGTGTTTTATTCTTCCAACAAATAATTCTTTACTTAGGGTTTATCATAAATATTAAGTAAGTTAGTTAAACATCGCATAAAGCAAAAGAATCCGAATCACAAGTGGAATTAAGGATGCATGCATGATTTATTTATTTAGGAATTTAATTTCACATGTGGCATAAAACCAGGCTATGCTTATGATCTTAACCTAGTTGGGTCACATCTAATCTAGAACTAGGGTTTGGCTTCTACATGTGTCACTCAACATCACATAGGGTTTAAACAAAAAATTTGTAGTTGTGATTTTTGGTGTGTGGATTTTTGGGTTGTTACACATATGCTTGATTTAAGTCTAGGTAATTGACGTATATGATATGAGAAGGTCTGAGCTGCTATTCCAAGGGACACTAAAGTTCTGGAGATTTATCTTTTGAAAAATATAAAAATCCTACATGATGAGCTCCTGTATGACAAAGCTTGAATTCCTACCAGAGCAATATATGATATTTAGATTAGGAAAACTTCCACTCATATATGTTGATTGCATTGCATTGAGTTTAGTCAAGCTTTGTTGATCCTTATGAGATAATTGTCATGGTCTTAAAATCAAGATCACATACACACCACCAAAAAATGTTTTACTCCTACACTAGGAGTAAACACCAAAAATATTCTTGATAAGATATGCACCAAATAAATGCTCCAAAGTTCTTGTTGCTATCTTTCAAAAGTTCTATTGTAGAAAAGAAGCATGTGGCTATGCAAAAGTTATTCATAAAAAATAAATATGAGAAAAAAATGGATAAGTGTTTGAGATATTTAAAACAATGGTTACTTAGATGCCCGCTCAGAAAAAAGAGAGAAGAAAAGATGAATAAGATAGCCCATGTTTTCTTGCAAAGTTGTTTTCAAGTTTTAAAAGAGAGATATGTTTTCAAAGAGCATAGTAGAATTAGGTTAGCCACCAAATATATCCACCATACATCCACACACATGCACATCTTGATTTGATTGAATAACTCAACTCTCTTTGGATCCGAGGATTGACTTTACAATATATGTATTGCAAGTATGCTCTTTCATGCTTTTTCCACTCCTATGAGCTCCACATAAGCCTTAGTTGTATGAAGGGAAAGGCATAACATCACTTTTTCCTTGGTGAGGATCCACAAATACCACATATATTGAGAGACTTGAGAGTGTCATACAAAGGAAGCTCTGAGTTTTATTTTAAAAATCTATAAACAAACTCTAGAATAATGGTTGAGCAAAGAACTTGAGATATAGTGCTTAACTTGATCATTCTATCTTTCAAGTGCTCAAGACCCAAGTGAAGGATGAAAAGCCCCATGGTTGAAGGCGATATGGGTAAGTTTGAAAGTCAGATCAGTTTATTCTAGTCCGAAAGAGAATTCTTGTTTGAACGCATGTGTACTTTTGAGGAGTAAAAGCATCGACGCAACTCTCGACCCATTTACTAAGTTTAGCTTTGCTAAGGGACTAGCAAAGGTTAAGCTTGGGAGAGTTTGTTGGTGGTAGTTAACAACCATTATAAACCATCAAAATAACATACATAAGGGCATAAATATAATCACAAACAAACGTCTAGGGGTTTAAACTAACAAATTCCATGAGTTTTGATGAATCGGTATTTTTTGCAGGGTTTATCCAGAAAACCATCAAGGTGGACCTACATGTCAGATTTAATTGCGCTTATCTGCAGCGAAACAAACATTAGAAGACTCTAGAAGACTCAAGAGGACTCCGCACTGAGGCAGAGAGGCAGAGGCTGCCAGGTAGGACTGGTTGGCCCCACCTGTAGGCCAGCTAGCCCCTAGGGCCCACTATCAGCCTTCGCATTGTTATGTCAGTTCTCCACTGCCTCCTAGGTTGCATCTACGCCGTCCTTTAAGTTGGTTTGATCCAAGGGCTCACGTTGAATGCTCTGGCCTATATATATAGCCCCTGCCACCCCCTAGGCATAACCCCAGTCATCAAGTCATTTGAGAAGATTGAAACCCTAATCATCCTTAGAGCTCCACCATATTCTAGGGCATATCCAGTTAGGCTAGGTCTAGAGGGAGGCAAGTAGGCTTCGCTTGGATTCCCGATCTTGTCAAAAGCGTGGTTTGGTATAATCTTTGTACCCCCTCTCTTTTGTACCTCAATTATTTTTATATGCTAGCTACAATTGTTATGACAATATTAGTATTCATCCTATTCATGTTCTTTATTATAATGTTCAACGTCTACTTTGATTATATACTCCCGGGTGAAGTGCTACAATAGTATAATTATCTTTGAGCTTGTAGATCATTTTCATTCATATATTTATATATTATTCCTAGTCACATAAATTAATAAAGAACTACTTAGTATTATTCTAGTAGTAATGCTATGTAGTACCAACAATCATCACTAGCATCATCACTAGGGATGACAACGTAGTAAAGTAATGTTAGGAGATATAGGTTTATAATAGGTGGCTACTAAACAAATGACAAGTTAATAAATACCAATAGACTCCCTCTCTACTCTCTAGGTGCACCCTCTCTCATACCTTTCCAAACCCTAGCTAGAGCTGGAGCCGGATCCGATCCCCTTTGTTAGTAGCGGTACAGGCCAGATCTGTACCCCCTACATCGGCACCTGTTACGACCGAGCGCAGCGTCATCATTGATAATCACCACACTAGATCTGCTACCCCTTCGTCGATGCCGATGACGCAGCGTAGCCAGGAAAAGGAAGAGGTACCCAAATTCATTTTATGATGCGTGTTGTATTCTAGTGGTTGAACCTGGTACATGTAGATAGTGATGGGGTTACATGTTTCTTAGTTGATTGTAGTTCACATATGCTTTATTCGGGTAATAGCTTATGTATAAATAGTAGTTCACATGTGCTATATTCAAATAATGGCTTCCGTATAAGATGTAGTTTAGGCGGCTAATTTGTATGCTCTTGCTCTATTTTGTTGACATTCAGTACAAGGCTAACTCAATAAATGGCTTTGTAATCTACATGTTGACATCTGGAATATCTCCCTAAAGTAGGGGAGCGTGTTCAGGGATATGGTGATATAGAATTACAGATATAGATTTAGAAGAGCCAGTACCCCTTGCAATTGAGGTGCTCATTCTATCTTGTCAGGTTGGGATGGGAGGGGGTTGGTTTAGGTAGCAACACAATTCAATTTTTGCTGTGTGGGTAGCAATGCGATTTTTACATGCTTGCCACTTAAGTTTGTTTCTCCAATTTTAGACTGTGGATTGAACAAGCCGTAGAGAAGTCCCTGCCAGTAGGGCAAAAGGCAGCACCAATATGGGTCCTGGGGATGGCAATCCAAGAGAGTGAAGCCAACTAGTCCAGCAGAGTTGCAGCTTCTTGGAGTTCCAACTAGGTCCAAAAGTCAGCACGCACAAGGCGAACAAAGCCCTATGAGGGACTGGTCACATGAAGATGACCTTAGCCATGCTGGAGAGGAGACTCCACTACCCCACCCATAGAATGACCAAACTTGCGAAGGTTGATATTACCTTAGACATGTCTATAAATCAAGTCACACTTTTGATATCCATGTTACTTTTCTAACAATCTAAATGTATGAAAACTATGTAGTACCATTGCAGAGAAGAGCAAGAAAGCCGAGGCAAGCAACTAAGGGAGTTTTGCTTTACAAAACCACCCAATCAATGGGAACAAGGATGCCCATCTTGGTTGTCAAGGGGAACAAAAGGCCACATGATCCATTGCAAGCTACCAAGTTTGCCTCGGAGGAAGGTGTAGTAGTCAGGTCTCAAGTACCAATTTTCTCGCACTAGAAATATTACAAGCGATGGATCGAACATCTTGATGGATTTGTGGCCAAGCTATCTGTAAGTATGTATATCCTCTATTGACATTCAACTCTGCGTTGAGCAACTTAGTAATGGATTTAATTTGAATTCACACTTCTATAGTTGAGGCTGGCCATTGATCACAATGATGAAGCAACAAGAGAAGCATGCATGAGTGTATTCCAGTCTGTTATATGGTAGACATGGTCTAGGTTCGAGAGATCCTACTTCAACGGTGTCCCCACTGATCAAATCAGAAAGACCTCTCCTGTATGTTGCATGAATGACACAGTGGTGGGCACTTGTCCAAAAGTGGTAAAGTTCCAAGAACAAGGTGTGTGTGTGTGTGTGAACTCATTTATTTCTTGTCTAGTCTTTATGTGGTCTATTTGTGCTACAGTCTAACACAATTGTGGTTATAGGCAATCTCAGAGCAGAACAAGCGAAACCGTGCAAAAGTTAAGTGCCATCATGTTACAGGATCTCGCTCCAATGTTGCCCACCTACAAGCATATGTAAGTGATGGTTGTGTTACTCTTTTTATATCAAATACACAATGCCTTTTGTATCAACAGAATGGCATGTGTCATTTTAACAGAAGGACAAAAATAGAAAGAACGCAGGACACGATCAAGAAGTGCTCGATGAAGAACATGATCGACCTCATGAAGATGTTGATATAGTGGGAATCTGCAACAACTTCCATACCAGTAGCAACATGGGAGTGAGCGATGTTGCAAGAGAAGCAGTGGTAAGTACATTCATTTGCTTTCCCTAAAATCTGTTAAAGCCATTGCCATAAAAGGAAAAGTAGGAGGAGCCTAAAGTGGCACCATCATTTTAAAGTTGTAATATTACAACAGTTAATATGTTATCTATGCATTGTGCTTATGAATCTCTATCGGTAGTAGGCTGAGGAAGACCTATGCATTACATGTAATAAAACAATCTCTTGGTTCTACAATTTAAGTCCTCTTACACAATCTATAACCTAATGTTTACTCCTTGGTTTTCGTAGGAAGCTATGGAAACTATATGAGCAGAACCTGTTGTTGATATTGTTTCCAAGGTCCTCTCCTAGGCTAGCTGCAACACCTTTTCTTTGAAGAATGCTGGTATCAGGACAAGCTGCTCTAGACTTCGGGAACAACTTGCTGCTCAATAGGAAAGTTTAGCTGGCCTCGCCGAACAAGTGGATCAACTGAACAGGAAGGCAGAAAACACTGAAAGGGGTGTTTGAGGAGTTCAAGAAACAACAATAGGAGGAGTACAATAAGCTCCATGTGCATATCATACTCTTAAGCACTGGTAACTCTCAGTCTTGTTGATGCAGTGAACATGTGATTTGTTTGTTATTTTGATGTGAACTTGTGGTGGCTTGATACGTGAACTCTGTTAGCGGTTTGCTGCTGAGCTGAACTGCTGTTATTTTTTTAGGTTCATTATAATTATGCATGTAGTCATTTTGTGTAGTAGTGTAGATCTGAAATCATTTTTTCTGATGTAATGATTGGTGTGCATGAGGTAGATCCGACATAGTCCATGTCATTGAATAAGAATATGACACATTGATGAACCAGTGAATGACACGTGTAAGTGCTAGGATAGGACACGTGGGCCAATACGAACCAAATACATGGTACAAATCTGTTCTGCCACGTGGTTGAATAAAAAAAAAGACACGTGGGTAGCTCAGGATGTGACACGTAGCCCAATAAAATACTGACACGCGTACGTACAACATCGTGACACATGGTCTAGTAAAAGAAAGACATGCGGTGTATTGTGGTCACGCCATGTGGATCAATAAAAATACGATACATGGTCCAATGAAGAAGTGACATGTGATCCAACCGCATAACGATACGTGTGCTAATAGAAACTGACTTGTGTAACAACAGGACCCAATACGTGGTTCAGTAAGAACCTAAAACGTGCAAGAACTAGAGATGACCACGTTGCACAATACGAAGGTGACACGTACCTGAATCATCTCCAATGCAATCGGCTATAGCGTGTACACGTAGAAAGCATCTCTAGCAGAAGCACCCGCCAGCATGGCTGCCCCCTGCCATGCATGCCAAAATAGTTCTATGACGGTCATTTTTTCGTCATAGATCAAAACACTTCTATGACGAATTTCTACATTCGTCACAGAAGTTCACGTATGACGCGACTTCTATGATGAACCATTTTTCGTCGTGTCGGATACCACAAGAAGGGGTACTCTAAGCAAGAACCAAAAATGTCGCTTAAACCTTGCAAAAATCAAAACCAAAAAACTACCGCCAGGCCTCTGCAGAATTCTCCGATTCGCTCGAGGCCTCATATGAAAGGCCAAAAGCGCCCAGTCGAGGCCCTCTCGCCGAGGCCTCGCCCCAAAAGGTCTCGGATGAGATGCCAATTCTCCGATTCGCTCGAGGCCGGGCTCGGCAAACATACTCGTGGCCTCCATCCCGACCAAACTCCTATGATGAAATGTCACATCCAGATTAATGCACCCAACTACTCCCGCAAACGTCAGCTGCACTCAAGCACAGTACGAGCAGAACGACCAACGGGACAGGGGACCAGGCACAACAGGGGTTACCTACCACTGTGCTCATCGCTGTGCTGCCTAACCCCTGTGCCAAGGACAAAGCAGCATGGAAGGTCAAGTTCATGTCCCTGTAGTCTCAGAAACCGTAGGAGAGCCCAACTACTCGTTCTACGCCTCGTCCGAGACCCCCTGATAGGGTCTCAGACGTACTATTCCTTCTCCGCCTCGGCCGAGGCTGGGCTCGTCCCACATCCTCATCGTCTCCGCCTCAACTGCCCCTCTGGCGGGCCGTCCCATCTGTGTAAGTACCCCTAGTTGCGCCTACGTCAGCCACGATTGGCAGGGCATAGCAACAGGGGCGATGGGACGGCAGTCAAATCTCCTTTTTTACCATTCCCCACTGATAGTGCAGGAACTACCATGCTTTGCGGACACACGCCCTGCATTTTTTCCACCTAAACTGGGTACGATGCTGACCACCGAGACTGCCGCATCATGCTCAGGTCACCCCCAGGCCTCGGCAAATCAGGCGTCGGCGCGGTCGGCCACAAACACCTGCCAGGCCTCGGTGAACCACCAAGTCAAAAATTCACAAGGCCCGGCATGTCACCTACAGAGGAGGCCATGCTGACTAAACGTCAACGAGGACCCCTACGACTTCAATAGCCTCAGGCATGGCCGACATGATGCACTAGTAATCAAGTACCAATTGCCATTCCTGACACTGTGCTGCTACAGGAATATGCCACAGTACTGGATCTTCCTTCCTCGCTAAGGCTCCACGTGTAGCTCTCTCATGTACTCCTAGCTCCTCCCTTGTGGCTATAAAAGGAAGCAGCCAGGGCCATTTCTATGGATCGAGACCACGCCGGCCCTCACGCGAAAACGCACTCACTCAATTCACGCGTGCTCCCACGCTGCCTGAGAGCAATGACTCAAGCAGCCCGCACCACTCCACGCCGAGACCTGGGACTAGCTCCCTCTCTCACCCAGCTTGTAACCCCCTACTACAAGCACTTCGGTGCAAGGAATACAAGAACAATCTCCTAGACTGGATGTAGGGCACCGATTGCCTGAACCAGTATAAACCTTGTGTCTCTTTGCATCACCATCCAGGATTAGGGGCACGCAGTTCGCATTTACTGGTTGGTTGAGGACCCCCCGGTCCAAAACACCGACAGTTGGCACGCCAGATAGGGGTCTCTGCGTGTTAGCGTGATCGTCCCAACAAGTTCCGGATGGCTGACCCCATACATCCACTACGTCTTGGCACAGTGGTCTAGTTTGGGAGCCTAGAGTTCATGGCTCTAGGATGTGAGTACGATATGGTACTCCTCACACCTAGAGCCCCACCGGCCGGCGACGACGTCGCGCATCGGCAGCCCAGACGCAGGCGGCGCCTGGGCCGCTGCTCTCGTCACGCTCACCAGGCACGACGTGAGCGGAACTACTCCGACGCCACGCGAACTCAGGGCTGCGCGCCCCACTCCGCCGACATCCCTCGCCCGACTATCGGTATAGAGTCCCTAGCTAGGGACCTATCTAGCCTAAGCCTGGGCAAGGGAGAAACGCCAGTAGCGCGCAGCGATGTCCCGTCGTCAAGCTCTGCCCCGCCGCTTCCTGAGGAATCAACTCAGGCGGAGCGGAACCCAGCGGTGGCACCATCCCCCTACCTCTTCGAACTGACTAACATCGCCGCCGCCTACGCTTCCGCTTATGCCTCCGTGCATGCGGAGCCCTCAGGACACCACCAACGATTCACCCTTGACTTCTCCACCACGATCTCGACCCACACCCACACTAAATCCTCGGAGGAGGACAAGGTATGGGCCGGAGCGGACTTCTCCGGGCTTCGTGACCCAGAGGCTATGCGCCGCTTCTTGGCCATAAGCGACTACTACTTCGGCCACTCCGACTCCGATGACGAAAGCACTTACGATCCCACTCGAGAGTGTTTCCACGTCGGGCTCGGAATGCCAGGGGCAAGTGACAAGGGTGAAAGGGCAGGCAATCGGTCCCCACTCCGCCAAGGGGCGGGCGACGCCACACCCCCGCTCGTCGAATTCCGGGCGGCGCAGAACGTGAACATCGCCCCCGGGGATATCCGACGCCTAGACCTGGAGCAGCTCCGTGAGCTCCAGGCAAAAGTCGACCAAGATCGACTCCTGCTGCAGCAGCTCTAAGACACTCTTGAGCAAGAACAGCAGGGCCGCGGTGATGGCGGAGGGGCCCAGTAGAGGGCCCACGACATACACCGCCGCATCAACAACGACGAAGGAAGTGAGCAACCCCCAATCTTCAATCGCGCTAGCCAGAACATTGTGGCGGCGGCGATGCTAGTCCGAGCAATGCCCGAGCCCTCTACCACGGAGAGGCGATGAGTCCACGGCGAGCTCTGAGACCTTCTCGAGACCGCCGCAGTACAGCAGGCCGAGAGCTCCGTGTCTCGGCGATGTGAGAACATCTCGAAGCGGCCCTCAGTGCACGATCGCCTCAAGGCCCCCTCAGTCCACGACCGCCTCAGCGACCGACGTGAGGCGCAAGAGGACCACGACATGGTCAGCAGGCGACAACGCCACGACAACAACGGGCTCGCCCAAGGTTACCACCCACACCGAGGTGGCCGCTACGACAGCGGGGAGGACCATAGCCCTTCTCCTAGGCTGCCTGGCCCTAGAGTCTTCAGCAAGGCCATCTGCGGCGCTCCATTCCCTACCTGGTTCCGGCAACCGGCCAATCTCACAAAGTATAGTGGCGAGACCAACCCCGAGCTATGGCTGGCCGATTACCGCCTGGCTTGTTAGCTAGGTGGCACGAACGATGACCCGCTCATCATCCGTAACCTCCCCTTGTTCCTGTCAGACTCGGCGCGAGCCTGGCTCGAACACCTCCCTCCCTCACAAATTTACAACTGGCGCGACTTGGTCAAGGTCTTCGTCGGAAATTTCCAGGGCACATACGTGCGCCCCGGAAACTCCTAGGACCTCAAGAGTTGTCGCTAGAAGCCGGACGAGTCTCTCCGAGACTTCATCCGACACTTTTCCAAGCAATGCACCGAGTTGCCCAGCGTCGGTGACTCGGAAGTTGTCCAGGCCTTTCTCTCCGGCACCTCCTGCCAAGACCTGGTCCAAGAGTTAGGCCAGAACGTACCAACTTCGGTGGCCACGCTCCTCGATGTCGCCACCAACTTCACCTCAGGCGAAGAAGCTGTTGGGGCCATCTTCCCCGACGGCGAAGCAAAGGGGAAGCAGAGGGGCGAGACCTCTGAGGCCTCGCCCTCCCATTTCTCCAAGAAAAAGAAAAAGGGGCGCCAGGGGAAGCAAGAGGCCCTCGAGTCCGATTTTGTCGTAGCCGCGGATCGCAGGAATCCCCGAGGCCCCGCTAGAGGCCCCGGACTATTTGACGACATGCTCAAGAAGCCGTGCCCTTACCATTAGGGCCCGGTAAAGCACACCCTCAAAGAGTGCACCATGCTCCGACGCTACTACGCCAAGCTCGGACTTCCCGACGACGACGCCAGGAAGAAGGGCGCCGGCGACAGAGACAACGACAAGGACGATGGGTTCCCTAAGGTGCACAATGCCTTCATGATCTTTGGCGGGCCTTCAGCGTGCCTCACGGCGCGTCAACGAAAGAGGGAATGCCAGGAAGTCTTCTCGGTTGAGGTAGCCACTCCCCGGTACCTTAACTGGTCTCGGGAGGCGATCACCTTCGATCGGGAGGACCACCCCAATTATGTCCCAAACCCCGGGCAATACCCGCTCGTCGTCGACCCGATTATCGGCAACACCCGGCTCACCAAAGTGCTAATGGACGGAGGTAGCGGCCTCAACATCCTCTACGCCAACACCATGGAGCTCCTAGAGATCGACCAGTCGATGCTCCGAGGGGGTGCCGCACCTTTCCACGGCATCATGCCAGGGAAGCGCGCACGACCCCTCGGACGCATTGATTTGCCGGTCTGCTTCGGCACTCCCTCCAACTACCGCAAAGAGATCCTCACCTTCGAAGTGGTCAGGTTCAAGGGAACCTACCATGCCATTCTGGGGCGCCCGTGCTACGCCAAGTTCATGGCGGTCCCGAACTACACCTACCTCAAGCTCAAAATGCCCGGCCCCAACGGCGTCATCACCGTTGAGTCCACGTACGAGCATGCATACGACTGCGACGTCGAATGCATCGAATACACAGAGGCTATCGTGGAGGCCGAGGCACTCATCGTCAACCTCGACCAACTCGGTAGCGAAGTGCCCGACTCCAAGCGCTGCGCCGGGACTTTCGAGCCCACAGAGACTGTCAAGCTCATCCCGGTTGACCCAAACTGCTCCGACGGCCGAACGTTGAGGGTTAGCACCACCCTCGATAGCAAATAGGAAGCCATGCTCATCGACTTCCTCCGCGCGAATGCTGATATGTTCGCATGGAGCCCCTCGGACATGCCGGGCATACCGAGGGAGGTCACCGAGCACGCCTTGGACGTCCGGGCCGGCTCCAGACCGGTGAAGCAGCGCCTGCTCCGATTTGACGAGGAGAAGCGCAAGGCCATCGGCGAGGAGGTGCAGAAGCTCTTGGTGGCTAGGTTCATCTAGGAAGTATCCCATCTAGAGTTGTTAGCCAATCCTGTATTAGTAAGGAAGAAAAACGAAAAATGGAGGATGTGCGTAGACTACACCGGGTTAAATAAAGCATGTCCAAAGGTTCCATTCCCGTTGCCTCGGATCGATCAAATCGTTGACTCCACTGCAGGGTGCGAGACCTTATCCTTCCTTGATGCGTATTCTGGTTACCATCAAATCAAGATGAAAGAGTCCGACCAGCTCATGACTTCTTTCATCACCCCATTTGGCATGTACTGCTATAGAACTATGCCATTTGGTCTCAGAAACGTAGGGGCCACGTACCAACGGTGCATGACCCAGGTCTTCAGCAAGCACATCGGGCAAACTGTTGAGGCCTACGTGGACAACATCGTAGTCAAGTCCAGAAAGGCCAGTAACCTCATCGATGACCTAGAGATCACCTTCAAATGCCTCAGGGAGAGGGGCATCAAGCTTAACCCCGAGAAGTGCATCTTCGGGGTCCCCCGAGGCATGCTCTTGGGATTCATAGTCTCAAAACGCGGCATCGAGGCCAACCCAGAGAAGGTCTCGGCCGTAACCAACATGGGGCCGATCCGAGACCTCAAGGGAGTACAGAGAGTTATGGGATGTCTTGCGGCCCTGAGTCGCTTCATCTCATGCCTTGGCAAAAAAGGTTTACCTCTGTACCGTCTCTTGAGAAAATCCGAACGCTTTTCCTGGACCCCCGAGGCCGAAGAGGCCCTCACCAAGCTCAAGGCATTACTCACCAACCCCCCGTCCTGGTACCGCCAACCGAGGGCGAGGCCCTCTTGCTCTATGTCGCCGCAATGACCCAGGTGGTCAGTGCGGCAGTAGTAGTCGAGAGGCAAGAGGAGGGCCATGCTCTATCTGTCCAACGACCCATTTACTTTGTTAGCGAAGTACTCTCTGAAACTAAGACACGCTACCCCCATATCTAGAAGCTGGTCTTCGCCATAGTCTTGGCTCGGCGCAAGCTACGTCACTACTTCGAGTCCCACCCGGTGACCGTGGTGTCATCCTTCCCTCTGGGGGAGATAATCCAGAACCGGGAACCCTCGGGTAGAATAGCCAAGTGGGCGGTCGAACTCATGGGGGAGGCCTATCTTTTGTGCCTTGGAAAGCAATTAAATCCTAGGTCTTAGTCGATTTTGTGGCGGAGTGGACCGACACCCAGCTGCCACCTGCTCAAATCCATTCAGAATGCTGGACCATGTACTTTGACGGGTCTCTGATGAAGACCGGGGCAGGCGCGGGCCTGCTTTTCATCTCCCCCCTCGGAGTGCATGTGCGTTACATAATTTGGCTCCACTTTGCCGCCTCCAACAACACAGCCGAGTACGAAGCTCTCGTCAACGGCTTGCAGATCGCTATCGAGCTTGGAGTGCGGCGTCTCGACGTGCGGGGCGATTCACAGCTTGTCATCGACCAAGTCATGAAGGACTCAAATTGTCACGACCCCAAAATGGAGGCGTACTACAAACTGGTACGTTGCCTTGAAGATAAATTTGACGACCTCAAACTCAACCACATTGCGTGGAAGTTCAACGAGGCCGCGGACGAACTGGCAAAGATGGCATCGGCACGGGCCTCGGTCCCCCCGAACATATTCGCTAGAGACCTGCACAAGCCCTCTGTGGACTATGTCTCGGCAACACAAGAAGGCCAACTAGCCGAGCCGCCCACAGGGCCCAAGGCCCCCTCTGTTACCGAGACCCCGGCGGCCGAGCCCGAGACCATGGAAGTCGATGCAGGGCCTCCCGAGGCCAACCGAGGGGCAAATTGGCGAATCCCCCTCCTTGATCGCCTCACTCGAGGAGTGCTTCCTGCAGACAGAACCGAGGCCCAATGGCTGGTGCGACGAGCCAAAACTTACGTCATCAACAACGGCGAGTTGTTCAAACGAAGCCCATCTGGCGTCCTCCAACGATGCATCACCACCAAGGAAGGCCAAGCCCTGCTTTGGGACTTGCATGCAGGAGCCTGCGGACACCACGATGCGCCTCGGACGCTCGTCGGAAACGCTTTCCGCCAAGGGTTCTACTGGCCAACGGCGATTGCCGACGCCACCAAGCTGGTACGCTCCTATGAAGGATGTAAGTACTATGCACGACAGACACACCTCCCGGCTCAAGCCCTCCAAACCATCCCCATCACATGGCCGTTCGCCGTATGGGGACTGGACATGGTTGGGCCTCTGCAGAAAGCCCCCGTGGGCTATACCCACTTGTTGGTAGCTATTGACAAGTTTTCCAAGTGGATCGAGGCTCGACCGATCACTCAAATCAAATCCGAGCAAGTAGTATTGTTCTTCACGGACATCGTCCACAGGTTCGGAGTTCCAAACACCATCATCACCGACAATGGGACACAATTCACCGGACATAAATTTCTAACGTTCTGTGATGACCACCACATCTGTGTGGTCTGGTCGGCCGTAGGACACCCTAGGACGAACGGCCAAGTAGAATGTGCCAATGGCATGATTCTTCAGTGCCTCAAGCCAAGGATATACAACCGGCTGAAGAAATTCGGCAAGAAATGGCTGGTCAAACTTCCGTCGGTCATCTGAAGCCTAAGGAATACACCAAGCCGAGCCACGGGGTTCACGCCGTTCTTCCTGGTCTATGGAGCCGAGGCCATCCTCCCCACTGACTTGGAGTATGGCTCCCCAAGGCTACAGGCTTACAACGAGCAAAGCAACCGCACTACCCGTGAGGACGCTCTCGACCAACTGGAGGAAGCCCGGGATGCTATGCTGCTACATTCAGCCAAGTACCAGCAAGCTTTACGACGCTATCAAGCCCGGCACGTACGAAGCCGAGACCTAAAGGTGGGTGACCTGGTGCGAAGACTGAGACAGAGCAACAAGGGCCACCACAAGTTGACCCCGCCATGGGAAGGACCGTACATCATCGCCCAAGTACTAAAACCCGGGACCTACAAGCTGGCCAACGAGAAAGGCGAAATCTTCACCAACGCTTGGAACATAGAACAGCTACGTTGTTTCTACCCTTAGAATTTCCAAGCATTGTACAAACTGTTTCTCGGAATACAATTAAGAGGCGTTCTTTAGTTGTTCTAAATTTTTTAGAAACCCGCCGAGCCCATCGCGGGGCTCGGCATTATGATAACATCACGAGGAAGGCTCTGCTCTGTCTCTGCAGAACCGAGCCTCCCTCGGGGGGCTAGAAGGGGGGACTTCCCCCCCCCTAAGTCCCACTTACTGTTCTTAAGTCGTTTTTGAAAAAAAAATATCCTACGCCGAACTCTCTAGCGTGTTCTGACAAATCGATTGTGAAAGAACCTAAGGACCAAAAGACTGTCTCAAGGTCAGAAGGCCGGCTAAGTTGCGAGACGGCCTACGCCTCCGGGCTACGGCACTCCCTCACCACCTTCCACCCAAGGGGCAACTTAGGCTCTGAGGAAGTTTTTCACAAGAGATACGTTCAGAAACAAGACAGAGGGCAGAGGCTCGGAAATACAATAAGGAAAAACGATTGAAAAAGCATCGGCACACGATCACTTTAAAAAGGCCTCAACAGCCGCCAATGTTATGATAGGACAACATAATCCCTAATCTAATTACACGGCCTCTTGGGCCCAGGTCACGGCGTAGGGTCTCTAGCATCGGCGGACGGCAGAGGAGGGACAACCTCCTCTTCAAACAACCCAGCCAGCGCCGCGCCGGGACCTTCCACTGCCTCCATCAGCTTCGTCACCGCCTCGTCGGCCTCCTCGTCATCATCAGGCAGGACGTAGCCATCGCTGATGGCTTGGAGGTCAACACCGATGTAGTGCGAGGCGATGACGGCCAGTGCGCGCTTAATGCTCGTATGCAGAGCCCCTCGGAGTCGCTCGCGCATCTGGCCGCTCAACGCAACCAGGCGGCTCCTGAGAGAGCTTCCTGACTGGACCCCCTCGACTTCCAGGGCCTCGCAGGCAGTACGGGTGGTGCTCTTCTGTGCGTCATGCTCCTTGATCTCGGTTTCAAGCACCGCCTGCACTGCGGTGGAGGCCTTGGCTGCCTAGGTGATTTCTTTCTCCAGCTCTACGCCAAACACAACGGAACAAGGTTGAGCTCAAAAAAGTACAAGCCAGAGCAAGGGCGGAAAGTCTACGGAACTCACCCGCGGCCTTCTGCCCCCAGCGTCGGGCCTCGACCTGAGAGGCCTCGGCTTTCTCCTTCCAACACTGGGCCTCAACCCGAGATGCCTCGGCTAACTCCTTCAGGAGCTGAGCCTCGACCCGAGCAGCCTCGGCCGCCCTAGAAACCTCCCCCGCCAGCTCTATATCGCACCAAGGAGTTAGGGGCCGACAACAAGAAAAATGAATTAAATGAAGGGAACAAGACTCACCTTCGGCATTTCCCCTCCAGATCACAGCCTCGGTCCGGGAGGCCTCAGCCGCCATGAGGGCCTCATCCAAGGTGCCTTTCGTCAGCTGGTGCGCACTTTGCTCCGCCCCCAACTACCCAGCAAGGACCTTGCTCAAGGTCGTGGCTTCTCCAGCCTGGGACCTGGAGGCATCCCGCTCACTGGCCACGCGGATCAGCTCCTCCTCCAACTCCTTGACCCGCGTCGCTAAAGGGGCGACCCGCTCCCGGGCCATAACCACCTCGACCGTCGCATCGGCACAACGAAGGCGAAGGTCCTCCACTTATGTGCTCCATGCTGACAGGAGCTCGTTGGCGCTGGCAAGAAGCCCCTTTTGCCACAAAGCTGGTCCCAGGCGTCCCTCTCCCCCCAGAGAAAGACCGACTTCCCAAGGGACCGGGTCTCGAGCTCCTGGGGGAAACAGAGCAGGGGTCAATCCCTACAAAGAAAACTCGGAAGAAGACCACCGCGTAAGGAAAAGAAAGTGCGAACCTGGGCGACTTCGGGCAGATCGTCGCCCACCACAGACAGCGTCGTCCGAAGTGACCGCTCCGCCAACCGACGGTACTGCTCGAACGTGTCCCAGCGCCCGCCCTCAGCCGCGTCCTCGAGGGCAAACAGAGGCTCCGCCTCAGGGTCGTCCTGGCTCTGCCACACTAGACGCGGGTGGTCCCACCCACGGGGCTCGGGTCGTACCTGCGCGAGGGCCGAGCTTCCCTCACCTAGGGTCAGAACCGGCTGTTCCACGGCACCGACCACCTCGCCGTCGGCCATCTCCCGCGCCCGGGAAACATCGTCGGAGGAGATCGGAAGGACCTCTACCTCTCGGGCGCTCCCCGGCAGCAACGGCGGGCCTTGAACCAGGGGTGCCACCGAGGTTTCCGCCGCCTCCATCTCCACTTCCTGGGCCTTGGTGGTCCCATGGGCTCTGGCCCCCGCCATCGTGGCCTCGATGGGCGCAGGGGCTTGGACCTCCGCTGCTGCGGCCTCGTCAGTTGCCTCGGCCTCGGAGACCCTGCAGGCCTCGACCTCGGTGGCCTCAGCAACCGAAGACACCCCGGCCGCATTCGCCTCACGGCCCTCGCCTTCGTGGGGCAGAGGTGCCCCCTCCCCCGTCGGTGTCGGGGTAGCCTCGACATCCCCTCCTTGGGAGGCCGACTCCGTCAGGCCGGCTCTCGCCGATGCCACGCCAAGTCGTATGGCGGCTTGTGCCCCCGCCACCCAATGGGCGGTGGAGCCAGGGGTCACCTTGAGCGCCTTAAGCGGCGCCAAAGAAGGCACCTCCGCAGGTCGCTTCCGACTAAAAACATGATACTTACAGGGTCAGCACGAGACGGAGGAACAAACAAAAAAACGCTGCGGCGCCACCTAAAGTATGCTTACCTCAATCGGGGCAGCAACCGCTTCGACACGGCAACCCTCGTCTGCAAAGGCGGTGGCGGCGGCCAAAGCACGACCATCATATCCATCAGCGCCGGCCGGTCCTCTACGGACTCCAGCGCCCCCTCGGTGCTCTACGGGAGCAGTTGTGTTAGCTCCGCCGCCACTGTCACCACCGCTGCCGTCGAGCCCACCGAGCTGACGGCACGCTTGCCCAATGCCCGCTCCTCGGGCATGTCAGCCTTAGCCCTGAGGCGGGCAATCGCCGACCCCGAGGCGGCTCCTCCTCCTCCTCCTGGGAGCGCCGGGCTACTAGCCAACACCCCGGGCGCCGTCTCCTCAACATCAGGAAGATGGTCCAGGGGATCCCACCCCCTCTCGCCCTCGTCATCTCTGTCCGAGGCGTCCGTCGATAGTGACGGCGACGGGGACTCCTCCAGCGGAAGGCCGTCCCTCATTTGCTGCCGATGACGCTCATCTAGCTTCTTGTGCGCAAGAATCTGCTTCGTGCGCTTGGCCGCCTTGGCGTCCTTCCATTTTTTCTGCGCCTCGGCGTGCGCCCGGTTGATCGCCCGCCGCCTCGCGTCCTCGAGAATAGGCAGCGGGGAGGCTCACACATCCCTCATCCCCTGCAGGAACGGCAAACGCGCATAAGGGAACGAGAAATAATGAGAAACGGAAAGAGCTCGGGGGCTGCAGCGGCGTGTGACTTACCAGCGAGAGGTATCCCCGCGATGGATGCATCACGAGGGTGGTCCGACCACCGCTCCGCAGCTTCGCGTCCACCGCCTCCCTCACCCGGCAAAGAATTTCCTTGTCAGAGAGGGCAGAGGCAGACAGCCGGATGCCCTCGATCGAATCGTCTGGCCTCATCTCGAATAGGCGCCGCCGCCAAGCCATTAGCGGCAGCACCCTCCGGCTGTGGAAGGCGGCCACGACCACAGCCGTAGTAAGATGGTGGTCCTGCAGCCTCTACAGCCCCTCTAGGAGCGGCTGTAGCTTGGGTTGATCCTCCCTCAGGATGCCATACTTCCACTGCTCCGGGCTGCTCCCCACAATCCGCCCAGTGTAGAGGGGAAGTCCGCCATCGTCATTGCAAAGGTAGAACCAGCTCGTGTACCATCGATGGTTGGATGACGCGAGCTGGGCCGAGATGTAGAGGTGCTGACGATCCTGGCGCACTTGGAGAGTGCAGCCGCCGGCCCTCACCGCCTTCCTCGTGCCCGATGTGCCCGCCGGCTTGGTGGTATGTCCCACCCGGAAGAGATGGAGCCACAACTCCCAGTGGGGAGCAATCCCCAGATACCCCTCGCAGACAGCGACGAAGATAGCCGCCTACGCGATAGAATTGGGGTTGAAGTTGTGAAGCTCCACGCCATAGTAGTGCGGGAGCAATCCCCAGATACCCCTCACCGAGGCCGCGCTCGTGAAAGGACACGAAGCTCACGACGTAACAGTCGCGAGGCCTCTGCTCCGGCTCGCCCAACGGAGCAATCCACTCCGGCCTGTTGGGGTCGGTCACCGGCGAAGGATCCCACCGTCGACGAGCGACTGAATCATCTCCACGGTGATGTCGGATGGATCCCAAGGGTCCGCCTCGATGACAACAATGTCACCGGCCATGAGTGCGGTGGAGGGCTCGATTATGACGGTGAGTCTCTCTCTCTCTCTTCTCTCTCTCTCTCTACCTCGCCTCTTTCCTTTCTTCCTCCTTGGGCTCTCTGCTCCGGCGATGGCTCAAAGACGGCCAAGCTAATGCAGGCAAGGTAAGGAGGGGAGGAGCGAGGCTCGTTGCGTATTTATGCAGGGTAAAGATGAAACGGACGGGCGACGAAATCGGGGAAGTTTCCCTCAGATCCGTCGCGGTTAATCCTGATCTGATTTTACCGCCCGTATGTCCACCTTTTCCTCATTAATCGCGGGAACAGTTATGTCCCGTCCGCTGACGCCACGTCGCATCCGACCGCTGCAGTAGCACGCGTCGTTCCGCCTCCCCTAGGAAATCACCTGAAAAGGCGCGCCGGCCATTGTCGAACCGATGGGGGAAATATCCCCCCACCCTATTCCTTTTAGGTGAAGGAACCAGGTGCCGAGCCCATTACGGTCCAGGGGTTCGAAGGCTGGGCCCCTAAGGGTTTCGACAGTCGCCCTAGGGCAACAGAGTCAGGGGCAACCGTGGGCGAGCCCGTACATGGCCGAGACCCAAGCAAGCGAAACGCTTGGGACGCCCAAAGTCGCGTCCGAGACAAGCAGGGAGTTCTCCAAAAGGGATCCCACCGTAGGGAGGCGCCCAGCCCCCGGGGCCAATCGAACGGCCCTGGGACCCAATAGAGAAGCCCTCTAGTACTTTTAGAGTGCATCTCCAGACCGCTAGCCAACCCTTATCGAATGGGGCATGGGCCTCCACTCGGACTTACCCAATAGCAGCTCCCCAGAAGTGTCACCGCTCGCACCCACCAAGGGTAGCCTGGCATATTCCACCTCTCCTTCCGAACGAAAAAAAGCGCGAGGGTCGTATAAAAAAGCTAGGGGGAACCCCTGATGGACCTCCCCGTAGAGGCTAAGGGGCCCTCCCTACAACTTTGCTGAGACCCAGCGACCCAGGTTCGCACTCGAGGGGGCCCGACAAACAAACCCCTCCTTCCGAACGAAAAAGAAGCGCGAGGGTCGTGCAAAAAGCCGGGGGAACTCCTGACGGCCCTCTTGCTCTAGGCAGTGGCTAGGGAGCCCTTCCTGTGGATATGCTGAGGCCCCACGACCTAGGCTCGCACCCGAGGGGGTCTCAGCCAACAAACCCTCACGCGTGAGAGGCGTATAAAAAGCCAGGAGAGCACCTGACGGCCCTTTCACTCTGTGTAGAGGACAGGAGGCTCTTCCTGCAGATTTGCCGAAACCTAGTGACCCGGGTTCGCATACGAGTGGGCTCGGCAAACAACCCCCGTCCGAACGAAAAGGATGCACGAGGGCCGAACAAAAAAGTCAGGGGGACCCCTGACCGCCCTCTCGCTTCGTGCGGAGGCTCGGGGGCTCCTTCTGCACCCAAGACAAGGATAAGCGACCCAAGCCCGCACTCATACATTCGGAAAAAAGCAACAAAAAGGGCGCTGAGCCCGTTACAGTCCAAGGGTTCGAAGGCTGGACCACCGAGGGTTTCGACAGCCACCCCAGGACAATAGAGTCAGGGACAACTATGGGCGAGCCCGTACATGGCCATGGCCCGAGCAAGCGATCGCTCAGGATGCCCTAAGTCGTGTCCGAGACCTAGCAGGGAGTTCTTGGAATGGGATCCCACCGTAGGGAGGCGCCGAGCCCCCGGGGCCAATCGAACGGCCCTGGGACCCAATAGAGAAGCCCTCTGATACTTTTGGAGTGCGTCTCTGGACCGCTAGCCGACCCTTATCGAATGGGGAACAGGCCTCCACTTGGACTTACCCGATAGCAGCCCACCAGAAGTGTCACCGCTCGCGCCCACCGAGGGTAGCCTGGCATATTCCACCCCTCCTTCCGAACGAAAAGGATGTGCGAGGGTCGTATAAAAAAGCCAGGGGGAACCCCTGATGGACCTCCCCGTAGAGGCTAAGGGGCTCTCCCTACAACTTTACCGAGACCCAGCGACCCAGGTTCGCACTCGAGGGGGCTTGGCAAGCAAACCCCTCCTTCCGAACGAAAAGGTTGCGAGGGTCGTACAAAAAGCCAGGGGTACTCCTGACGGCCCTCTTGCTCCGGGCAGAGACTAGGGAGCTCTTCCTGTAGATATGCTGAGGCCCCGCGACCCAGGCTCACACCCGAGGGGGTCTCAACAAACAAACCCTCATGCACGAGAGGTGTATAAAAAGCCAGGAGAGCACCTGACGGCCCTCTCGCTCTGTGCAGAGGCTAGGGGGCTCCTCCTGCAAGATTGCCGAGACCCAGCAACCCGAACTCGCATTCGCGGGCCCAGCAAGCACGATAAAACTCCTAACTCAAACGGAGAAAAAAGCCCCTGGAGGAGTAAACCACCAAGTACAAAACACGATCCCGACAGGATCTGTTGCGAACCAAGTCTCATCAAAACCTCAAGAGAGTGCCCACACTCCTCCTGAGGCTCAGGGGCTACTGTCGGATACCACAAGAAGGGGTACCCTAAGCAAGAACCAAAAATGTCGCTTAAACCTTACAAAAATCAAAACCAAAAAACTACCGCCAGGTCTCTGTAGAATTCTCCGATTCGCTCGAGGCCTTGTGCCGAGGCCTCATACGAAAGGCCAAAAGCGCCCTGCCGAGGCCCTCTCGCCGAGACCCTCTCGCCGAGGCCTCGCCCTGAAAGGCCTCGGATGGGATGCCAATTCTCCGATTCGCTCGAGGCCGGGCTCGGCAAACATACTCGTGGCCTCCATCCCAACCAAACTCCTCTGATGAAACATCACGTCCAGATTAATGCACCCAACTACTCCCGCAAACGTCAGCCGCACTCAGGCACAGTACGAGCAGAACGACCGACGGGACAGGGGACCGGGCGCAACAGGGGTTACCTACCACTATGCTCATCGCTGTGCTGCCTAACCCATGTGCCAAGGACAAAGCAGCATGGAAGGTCAAGTCCATGTCCCTGTAGTCTCGGAAATCACGGGAGAGCCCAACTGCTCGCTCTACGCCTCGTCCGAGACCCCCCAGCAGGGTCTCAGACGTACTATTCCTTCTCCGCCTCGGCCGAGGCCGGGCTCGTCCCATTTCCTCGTCGTCTCCGCCTCAACTGCCCCTCTGGCGGGCCGTCCCATCCATGTAAGTACCCCTAGTTGCGCCTACGTCAGCCACGATTGGCAAGGCATAGCAACAGGGGCGATGGGACGGCGGTCAAATCTCCTTTTTTTACCATTCCCCACTGACGGTGCAGGAACTACCATGCTTTGCGGACACACGCCCTGCATTTTTTCCACCTAAACCGGGTACGATGCTGACCACCAAGACCGTCGCATCATGCTCAGGTCACCCCCAGGCCTCGGCAAATCAGGCGTCGGCGCGGTTGGCCACAAACACCTGCCAGGCCTCGGCGAACCACCAAGTCAAAAATTTACAAGGCCCGGCATGTCACCTACAGAGGAGGCCATGCTGACTAAACGTCAACGAGGACCCCTACGACTTCAACAGCCTCAGGCATGGCCGGCATGACGCACCAGTAATCAAGTACCAATTGACATTCCCGACACTGTGCTGCTACAGGAATAGGCCACAGTACTGGATCTTCCTTCCTCGCTAAGGCTCCACGTGTAGCTCTCTCATGTATTCCTGGCTCCCCCCTTGTGGCTATAAAAGGAAGCAGCCAGGGCCGTTTCTATGGATCGAGACCACGCCGGCCCTCAAGCAAAAACGCACTCACTCAATTCACGCGCGCTCCCACGCTGCCTGAGAGCAACGACTCAAGCAGCCCGCACCACTCCACGCCGAGACCTGGGACTAGCTCCCTCTCTCACCCAGCTTGTAACCCCCTACTACAAGCACTTCGGTGCAAGGAATACAAGATCGATCTCCTAGACTGGACGTAGGGCACCGATTGCCTGAACCAGTATAAACCTTGTGTCTCTTTGCATCACCATCCGGGATTAGGGGCACGCAGTTCGCATTTACTGGTTGGTTGAGGACCCCCCCCCCGGTCCGAAACACCGACACGTCGTAAAACTGAAATTATGAAAGTGGAAATGCCTAGTAGTGTAGGCACGGTGATGGTGGCGGGTTTGCCGACGGCGAGCTCAGCAATGAGGGCACCGCCGAGTGGGCGGGGCTAGACAACAGGATGGCAAGAGCTGGGGCGGTGACAACGTTGCCTCTGAGATTAGAGCGGGGGAGGGGGGCAACGGAGGCGGACCATTCGGTGGGGACGCCGCCGGGGACGGGAGGAAGCTGGCAGGGGTGAGGGCGTTATGAGCTTCAACGGTGCCTCTGAGGTTAGCGTGGCAGAGGACAGCGGAGACAGACCCAACGGCAGCGGCCACCGAGGACGGGAGGAGGCTAACGGTAGGTCGGGGAGTGTGAGAGAGAAGGAGGCTGGCGGTAGGCAGCTGAAGGTTGAAGATGATTGACGCTTAATGAAAACGCCAGACACCTGCCGCGAAGACATACCCTTTCTAAATAGCACTGCACTCGCTCGCTACGCTTTATCATCATCTTTACTTAAAATAAACACATGCTAATGGAGAGTGGATGTTTGATTTGCTCTGGGCCCTGCTTGTCAGTCACTTGAAAAAGGAAATGATCATGGGCTCCGATCCTCCTAATCCTAAATATAAGAGAGAGATGTGGTGGGGTCGCATGCAGAGAAAAAGGGTCTGGGCAGCTGCCAGCCTGGCAAAGGAGGAATGGAGATTGAGATGAACGTCTCTCCTAAGACCCCGCCAAACTCCATCTAAAATAACACCTCCCTTGTCCAGCGCCATCACCAAAAACAGCAGCGACGAAACGAGCGAGAATATCAAATCAAATCAAAACCAAAAAGGAGAGGAGCGGAGCCCTGGACGGAGGAGACCCTTGCTGCCTATATTTCTCTCTCTTGCGGGAGAGGGAGAGATCACCAGCGCCACCACCTCCGATCGATTCCCGTGGCCACTGCTTAGTCTCGTCTCCGTGACCTGTTTCTTGATTGGGTGGTGACTGGTGAAGGAAGGAGAAATTAAGATGAGCCTCTTCGGGCTTGGGAGCAAGTATGGCCTCTGTCTACTTCTTGCTCTATCCCGTTGATCCGATCCTTTGGTTAATTCTAGGACAATTGCGTTGATATTTCTTTCTGCCATCAGATCATCTCTTCTTTTATTTTTTATCTCGTTGTTAGTTTTCTTCAGATTTTGTTTTGCCTGCGGTAGGTGTGGAAGGTTGCATTTATGATTATCTGAATCTGCAGAAAAACAGAGGAGGAAAAGTGAGAGATTAAATGATTTTGACCTTGGGAACAATAATGCCTGCACGTTCTAGCTCATCGCTGCACTCTTGAGTTTTTCTTTAAAAAATACATGTTTTTATTCAATGTTTGTTCACCTATTTGAAATGACGTACAATGTTATTTCCAACATTTCATGGATTATTCTGTTCGTGGATTCTCTTTTCCTTATTCAGTTGTAGTTGTACGTATCTCTGATTAGACTTTGTTTCGATGTGGTTTACTTATGAACAGGAATCAGAAGACGTTCAGGCCTAAGAAGAATGCACCGTCTGGCAATAAGGTCATTGGCGATCCGTGACTTTCGGATGATAACTAGTTCCGTTTTCATAATACTTATTTAGGGGGGATCTTTGTCCTTTTACTTCTGATCAAAATTCATTCATAAACTCCTTTCCATCATTTCAAATTTCATCAAAAAGGGGAAAAAAAGGGAAGTGTTGTGTCACATGAAAGTAGAGAATCGAACAATTGGAGTCACTCGAGAGTTATAAGACAATACAAATTATAGGAAAGAAAAGTTTACTGATAGGCTCTCGCAAATTACAGAGCAGTTCTTTTGCGCCAATACAATGTGCATGGAAGGGCTGAAAACATTTCGTTTCCCTTGTTGTTGATATGTTTGATACAGGGTGTGCAGCTGAAGAAACATATTGATGCAACCTTAGGAAGCGGAAATTTGAGGGATGCGGTTCGGTTGCCGCCAGGGGAGGATCTCAATGAATGGCTGGCTGTTAATAGTAAGTTTTACAATAATTTGTACATTCTAATGAAATAGTGTACCAATCTAAGGAAAAATATGTACCATGTAACTATCACGAGTGTTGATCACAAAGTTGTTGCTTTTTCACAGCTGTTGATTTCTTCAACCAGGTGAACATCCTGTATGGTACTCTAATGGAGTTCTGCACACCAGCTACATGCCCAACAATGTCAGCTGGACCAAAGTAAGATATATGCCGTCTTTGGGAGATATGTGGCCTCAAATACAGCACTCCTAATTTGATTGATAAGAGTTTTCAAATGGTGCCAACTAAAATTTCAGGTTTGAGTATAGATGGGCCGATGGGGTGCAGATCAAGAAACCAATAGAGGTTTCAGCACCAAAGTATGTTGAGTACTTGATGGATTGGATCGAAGCTCAGCTTGATGACGAATCCATCTTCCCTCAGAAACTTGGTACTTTATCATAGTAGTTCTTGGGCTTTATTACATCAACAAGTGGTTAAGTCCTAGTGGAGAGGATTTGTGCACTTGTAATGACTGTAGTACCACAATCGCTGAATGGAATATTAAGATTAGCATTCTAGTTTCTATGTTACTATTTGCAATCCTCTACTAGAAGTTGCTAGTTGTAGAGTACGAATAGTTGTTAGCTATAGATCATTGTGCCGTTATTAGTGAAGTGGAGTACTGGTAGCGATATGATGTTACTATGCATATAGTTAACTGAATATACTACTTTTGCAGGAACCCCTTTTCCACAAAATTTCAAGGAAGTTGTTAAGACAATATTCAAGCGCCTTTTCCGTGTTTATGCTCATATTTACCACTCGCATTTTCAAAAGATTGTCAGCCTTAAGGAGGAGGCACATCTTAACACTTGCTTCAAGCATTTTACATTGTTCACTTGGGTATGTTGCCTCTTGATTCTTCTTTATCCTCTTGCCTTAACGCGAGTATACCAATATTTTAGTGAATGATGTATTATTAGTTAGAAACTTCAAAATTTTCATAATTTGATGAAAATGAAAGAATTTAAAAATTGATATGTAACTGCAAAACACTTAGTGACAACTTTCGTTGAGTAGTGAGTGTGACATCATTACCACATTTTCTCTTGTTTGTAATCTGAATATATATATTAACTGAATGGAAGATCACTTAATTATAGTCTTTTTCTTTTTGAATTGGTTATGTTCTTTGTGCAGGAATTCAAGTTGATTGACAAAGCTGAGCTTGCACCACTTATTGATCTAATTGAATCCATTGTTTCAGTTTGTTGACATGACATTGATGATTATTTGGATCATTTGTTTTGGGGGGGTGTTACAACTAAGTATCCAATATGAGGGTGAGACTAGAAGAATGGCCAAAAGTTATTTTTCCTTTGTTCCTTTTTTGGGTGTCTTTCTCTACAATGAGACTTGACCATGTTCGTCCTTATGAAGTCCTGAAGAAACTATTCGGGGTTTAATGAGATAATGTTGTGTATCCTTCTTCTCTTGAATGACTCCATAAGTTCTGTTTGCAACAAGCATTAGTTTCTCACTCCTAAAGAACATTATTTATCTATCCATGTAATATATTAGTCTTGTTTTATAGATACATCTCTACAAATGAGTTAACTTCTCTAATAAAATGCATCTCAAGATTAATATATTATTTTCTTAGAGAAATTCTGGACATCCGAAAATATTTTTGGAGCCATTTGAACACTTAAGGTTTTTAGTACTAATTCAATGTGACATACAATTCTATTTTCTTGTTTCTGTGGTTGCAACAAGACAGATGTAATGAAGTCCAATGTAAGGGCTAAAAATTGGAGTTTCATGAATGTCGCCTAGAATTTTTGTGAAGTCTAGAAAAGAGTCAATTTTATGAAGCATTGGCAAACTACCCACCCTATAAAGTGGCTCAATCTTAGCCATCACTCACACAAAAGGGCTGATGCACTTTTGAAATGAAATAAAAGGAAGGATTTTTTTTTTTGCAGTTGTTATTTCTTGCCTACCTTTTGCTTTAGAATGGGGAGAGATGGCTAAGTGTACTACAGAGGTGGATTATTAATCTGTTCCACAATTCTTTTATATCGATGGTTTGAATCCCTGTCTTCCCCAAAATACAAATTCTACATTCTGGTGAGGCTACTATGAAATGTTTACTCAGGGGTGAGGCAAGCTCTTCTATTTTAATTCATGGTTTGACAAGCAACTTTAAGTTTTCGATGAAAATCTTTGCTATTCTACCTACCAAATAATTGAATGATGTATTTCATTAAAAAACATAAAAATGGATAAGAACCGAGAATGAAAGTGCATCTAGCCCCGTCATGGGTTTTGGTGGATTAATGACATGCAATCAAAGGACTAATACGTTATCAAGTGTTTGAGCAAGTTTTAATTTAAGTATAAGTGACACATTTGTGGAATGACGATCCTCCAAATTTAATCAAGAGGAGTCATGGCATATGGAGCTTCATAGCAAATTTAAAGTCTTTATTGTTTGCATTTGAGTATAGGAAAATGCTACACTATAAAGAGGGATTCAAAGTCATTATATTATAGGTGTCTCTATGCTCAAAGAGTGGCTAACTCACCCTTCGAAGATGCCAAAGATACCTGGGAGTTAGTCTAGAGAAAAAACGTTTATTGATTTTTGACAGCCATTTCGGGATGTCCGGTCCAATCGGATATCCAGAAAATAATCAAATATTGTTTTTCTGAAAGCTGACAACATTTTCAGATGTCTGTTATGCAATTCTGGATGTCCAGAAAATATTCAAAAAATAATCACAAAATTGTTTTTTAGAACCTGAGTGCTGATTCTAGATTCTGGATGTCCAGTGTCTTCACGGACTGTTTTGCTCTAGATTGGGTTTTCCGGATGTCCGGTCCTGATCGGATGTCCGAACATGGTCGTTACTGCTGGGTAACGATCAGATCTAAGAGCGATGGTATTTATATCCCCCTCTCTCTCTCTTCGGCCTACCCCTTCATTACCTTAAGCTAAAACACCCGAGCGCCATTACTCCTCTTCTCCTTCTCTCCCAAACCTTGCTTTGACTTGAGCAATAGCCAGGTGTTCGAAGGGGCATGTCAAACGGCCTCGCGCAGCTCACTGACTCGATCGTCGCTGAGGGTTTCAACGCTCTGTCGCTGCTCCCGACAGGGGCTCTAGCATGACCTTCTGACGGTCTCTCTCTGGTCGCTCTTCTGTCTAAAGTAATAGCTTAATTGTTCCGCATAGCTAGTGTCAGGCCCCTTTCTGTGATCGGGTGACTCCGGCAGCTCGCCGGGGGTTCATCACCATGTCGTAAAAACTACTATCACTCTTAATGAAAGACATGCTAGGCAGGTTCTCAAAAAAAAAAAACCAAGCAGGCTATTCATCATAGCTGTTTCCTTCTTGAAACAATTGAGGACTGAACTGAGTGATACCACGGCAAATAATCTGATTGTACACTTGATTACTCATCTTGCAACTTGCATGCGTTGATCGATTAGGCAATCGACCGCAACACATCAGCTTAGTTCTGATCGTGTTGCCTTTCTTGAGGGTTTTGAATTGTTTGGTTCAACAAAAGTGAAGAATATGTTTCTCCTTTGTACTTGGACACCTAGTGATGTATCTGCATCTAGCCTTGACATTAACGAAGAGCCTACATCTTTGTTACTTTCGTCAATCCTAAAGAGGGTGGGAAGAATGGCAATGCAGATGCGGGATATACAGGTAAAAGCTCCATTCCATCAGCTAAGTCATTTCCCTGTATGGTTCTCAGTCTCACGACGGCGGCTTGCAATGCTTCAGTACGATTTCATCAGCTTTTGGCTCTGATGAATCACTAACCTATGCTGATCGTATACAGTTTTCTGAAGGATTTGCTAGGAAACTTGTTAGTGGTATGTTAATATTCCTATCTTGGTATTGTTCATTATCGTTTTCAGCGTATAGGAGGTGCATACATATTCAGTATCGTATTGCTGTTGTGGTTTCTGGTTTCAGATAAAGTCAAGCAACTGGCCGACGGGTTCCAGAACAAGTTACGTTACCTGATTGGTGCCCGAGAAATTAAGGCCGTTCAGCTCAGGGTTTCTGCGGATGATAAACTGTGTTAACCTACAGAATCATCGGCTCAGGTGAGTGAACCACTCACCAGTCTTATCGAGTACCCGCTAGTGTTGCCGAGCACCCACTAGCTAAGCCGACCACAAACCAGCGTTATCCGTCCCCACGCACTATGGCTAGAGGTTGAAGAATAGAGAGAACAGAGCATATACACACAGTACAAGATACCAGCGTTGGCCAAAGCCCTGTATGGGAGATGGCAAATCTGAACTCTCTTTACTAAGTTGTCGTGTATGTCTATTTATACAACTCTATCCATCTAGTCCTATTACAGCGCACATGCTGCAACAGTAACTAGATAACACAGCAGAATTGACTTCTACGCCTGTCCCTGCATATGGCTACAGTGCTGTAGGTGAGCCGTTCGGCGCCTGCACCTGCAGCAGCTACAGTATCACAGCAGGGAGCCTTTTCGGCGTCGCCTTCCCCTGCTGTGTGTTCACACAAGGTAGCAGTAGATTATCTAAGAATTCTTTCCCTAATCCTACTGCTAACCCTTGTATCCCTCCATACTGATCATCTCCTTCAGCTCCGTGAACCGAAGACGTCCGAGCGGCTTGGTGAGGACGTCCGCGAGTTGCCGACCAGTTTCGACGAATTCGATGAAGATCTGCCCTCCATCGACACAGTCCCTGAGGAAGTAGAACTTCACGTCGATGTGTTTGTTTCGGTCGTGCAGAACCGGATTCTTCGCGAGGGCGATGGCGGGCTGGTTGTCCACCATCAGTGCTGGTGGGTGAGCTTCCGCGCCGGTTAGCTCGCCCAGCAGCCGGCGTAGCCACACAACTTGGCACGCCGCTGTGGCCGCCGCTACATACTCTGCCTCGCACGTAGATAGCGCCTCCACCTTCTGTTTCAGCGACAGCCATGAAATTAGAGCTGACCCGAGGAAGACGAGCATACCAGAGGTGCTCCATCGTCCGTCAATGTCTCCCTCCATGTCTGCATCGCTGAACATAGTGAGCTGCAGCCTACTCCCGTCGGTCTTGGGAAAGTTGATCCCCTAATCTATTGTCCCTTTGACGTAGCGCAGTAGATGCTTCATCGTAGCCCAGTGATTCTCTCTGGGATCCTCCATGAAGTGACTGACGTAGCCCACGGCGAACGTAATGTCCGGCCTCATGTGAACTAGGTAGCGCAGTCGACGATGCTCCGGTAGAGTGTTGCATCCACCTTCGCCGTGGTGCTGACCTTCGTCAGCTTCAGCCGCTCCTCCATCAGAGTTACACATGGCTTGCACTCAGCCATGCCGCTCCTCTCCAACAGCTTCAAGGCATACGCGCTCTGACTGAGCGTGAGTTCCTCTTTCCCCTGTCTCACCTCGATGTTGAGGGAGTAGGAGAGTGCACCAACATCTCTCATTCGAAAATGAGCCACCATCTCGCGTTTGAAGCTGTTGATGTCCTTCGTGCGCGCGCCGGTGACGATCAAGTCATGCACATACATGTCGATGACGAGCTCCTCCTTCCCCGTCGCCGCATGTAGAGCGCGTGCTCGGTTGTGCACCTCTGAAACCCAAGCTCGCCCAGCGTGGCGTCAAGCTTGGCGTTCCATGCTCATGGGGCCTGTCGTAGCCCGTAGAGTGCCTTGCGCAGTCGGAGCACCCTATGCTCCTCTCCCTTGATGGCGAAACCTGGAGGTTGCCTGATGAAGGCCGTCTCCGCCAGCTCGCCGTTGAGGAAGGCCGATTTAACATCCAAGTGATGGACGCGCCAGTCCTTTGTGACTGCCAAGGCTAGTAGCAAACGGGCAGACTCCATGTGTGCTACCGGCGCAAAGACTTCCTCAAAGTCGATGCCCTCACGCTGAACAAAGCCTCGGACGACGAGGCGCACCTTGTGCTTGACAATGGCGCCGAGCTCGTCCCGCTTGACCTTGTACACCCACTTCAGGCTGATCGGACGGCATCCTAAAGGTGGATCGATGAGCTGCCAAGTCTCGTTTTCCTCGATCGCCTTCATCTCCTCCAGCATTGCCCGTCGCCAGTTTCTGTCGCGCTCGGCCAGCGCGAACGTGGGTGGTTCCTCAGCACTGACGAGTAGCAGCTCTGCTTCATTGAGCAGCTGACCAGCCAAGCCTGAGGGCCCTTTGCCACCGACGATGTCATCCAGCCTGCCGAACCACACCTCCTCACCTTCGTGGTATGCGTCCACGAACTCAGTGATGTCACTTGGAGGTGAGGCGAACTCGATCAGTGTTCATGGAGTTCCCTGTTCCGCCGGAGTGCTCAGCACGGCACCTGAAGTGCTCGGCACTCTGGTTGCAGTGCTTGACACTACTTCTGGACAGCTCGTCATAACTCCAACAGTGCTCGGCACCACTGTAGGAGTGCTCAGCCTCAGTCTTAGAGTGGTCGGCACCACTACAAGACCTCTTGGCTCCGCCACGGGAGTGCTCAGCACTCGTCCTAGAGTGGTCGCCACCACTGCAGAACCTCCTAGCACCACTCCTGGCGTGCTCGGCATCCCTCCAGGAGTGCTCGGCACTCCTCCCAGAGTGGTCGGCACCTCTTCCCCAGCGTCTCCACCACCGTGGATGACAAAGCACTCGACGACAAAGATGCTGGTGAAGCCGCCAGCTCCCCCCGTGCTCGGACTGTTCCAGTCCCAAGCGGCCTTCTCATCGAACACGATGTCGCGCGAGACAAGCACCTTGTCTCCGCATGGGTCATAGAGCCGATACGCCTTGGTATCCTCCGCGTAACCTAGGAACACTATCGGTGTGCTCCTGTCCTCCAGCTTGGTGAGGTTTGGCTTCGTCTTCCTGACGTGGCCGATACAGCCGAATGTCCGGA
Organism: Miscanthus lutarioriparius; assembly: GCA_904845875.1. Lineage (NCBI taxonomy): Eukaryota > Viridiplantae > Streptophyta > Magnoliopsida > Poales > Poaceae > Miscanthus > Miscanthus lutarioriparius. The sequence goes on along the minus strand of CAJGYO010000001.1, from coordinate 89,552,331 downwards.
GGAAGGACATGCTCGGCTTGCACCCATACCAAGCTTCGAACGGCGTCTTGCCCGTCAGGGCCTTGGTCGGAGCGCGGTTGAGGATAAATACCACCGTGGTCACCGCCTCCCCCAGAACCTTGTCGGCATGCCTTTGGCCTTCATCATGGATCGGGCCATGCCAACCACTGTTTGGTTCCGTCGCTCCACCATGCCATTCTATTGTGACAAGTACGGCGCGGTGTGATGTCGCACCACACCTAGATCCACGCAGTACGCAGCGAACTCTACCGAAGTGAATTCACCGCTACGATCAGTTCTCAGCACACGGAGCTTCTTGCCCCTCTTGGCCTCCGCGCGCATCTTGAACTTCTTGATCACCGCCGCCGCTTCGTCCTTGCTCGCCAGGAGCTACAGCCACATATAGTTACTACAATCATCCACGAGCAGGAGGAAGTACCACCGACCACCGTTTGTAGCAGGCATGATCGGCTCGTAGAGGTCGCCGTGGACGAGCTCGAGAGCATCCTTCGCATGATACTTGGCAGCCTTTGGGAATGGTAGCCTCCTCTGCTTCCCGGTCAGGTAGCTATCACATAGCTTACCTCCGTGCTTGATGTGGAGTAGCCCTCGGACCATCTTCTCCAGTCGACCAAGCATGTCAAAGCTGAGATGTCCAAACCGGGCATGCCACATCCACGGTTCCTCGATGTGCCTTGCCGCCAGGCACACCGGCTGCTCTACCTTCAAGTTGAGCAGGTACAACGGTTCAAGGACCTCTTTACCTTGGCAAGAAGTCACTGCTCCTAGTCCCTGATCCTAAGGACTTCGTCCTTGATCAGTACCTCGCTACCGCGCTCATCTAGCTGACCAATGCTGATGATGCTGGAACGCAACTGCGGGATATAATATACATCCGTTAGCGCGCGGTGCTCCCTGTTCTGGCACCTGAAGATGATGGTGTCGCGCCCTTGGATTGCCACCCTTGAGCCGTCACCAAACTTCACCATACCGGTAACATCATCGTCGAGCTCGGAGAAGGATGCCTTGGAGCCCGTCATGTGGTTGCTGGCACCAGAGTCCAGTTACCACTGCTGCTCCTGGTCGGTGCCCATACGTCCGAGGTGGACTTGGGCGTGTGGTTCGTTGAGGTTGACAGTCTTCAGGGCCTTCCCAGGTCCTTCCACCATCATCACCTCTTCCCTCTGCTCGGCCTCGACGTCGTGCAGTGCACAAAACATCACCATCAGGATAGTGACCTTATCTTCATCATCAGCTTGCGCCAGATAAGCCTCAGCTTTCTTCTCCTGCTTACGATTTGGGCACTCCCATGCCCAATGACCCATCTTTCCACAGCGCCGGCAGGCGTTGGGGTCGACCTGCTTCTTCTTCTCCGAAGAAGCCTTGCCGCGGCACTTGCCATCGCCACCGCGGCTGGAGAAGGTTGCCTTCCCAGAGTTCCTCCGAGCAGCCCACTCCTCCTCTATCAGCAGTAGTTTGTCGTTGTCCTTCGTTGCTGTCGCCTGCTCTAGGCGCTCGTCCACCTCCCACAGACGGCCTGTCACATCCTCAATGGTGAGGGTGGATAAGTCCAGCATCGTCTCTATGGAGAGAGCGATCTAGATGTACTTTACCGGTACAGAGTGAAGGTACTTGGAGACCACCTCCTCTTCATCGACGGTGACGCCGTGGCTCTTCAGCTTGCTAATGGGCGTCTGCAGGCGGAGGGAAAAGTCCTCCACCGTTTCACCATCCTTGAACTTGAGGTTGACGTACTCCTGCTTCAGAAGCTAGGCCATCGCGTTCTTTGCGCGGTCGGAACCGATGCGCATCTCCGCAATAGGCTATCACGCCTCCTTAGCAGAGCTCTTCGCCTCCAATGGCTCCCTGTACACCATCGGTACAGCAGCGAGGATAGCCTACAACGCTGACATGTCATCTTCTTCATTGTCGGTGCCTTTATCAATAGCATTCTAGAGCCGTCGGGCTCTGAGCTTGACCTTCATGGTCACCGACCACTCTCCATAGTTGGTGCGAGTCAGCATCGGTCAACTGGTGCCGCTGACCTCCCGCACCATGCGAACAACGACCTCCGGTCGTGGCTGGGCAGCCACAACAGTGCCATTGCTGTCGCCCACTTCCGAACCGCCCATCATCGCCAGCGATTAGTCTGGCAACGGCGCTTGTACGGCTCCGATAGCACTTGTTAGCCCACAGGATCATCGGCTCAGGTGAGTGAACCACTCGCCAGTCTTGCCGAGCATCCGCTAATGTTGCCGAGCACCCACTAGCTAAGCCGACTACGAACAAGCGTCGTCCGTCTCCACGCACTATGGCTAGAGGTTGAAGAAGAGGGAGAACAGAGCCTATATACAGTACAAGACACTAGCGTTGACCGAAGCCTTGTATGGAAGATGGTAAATCTGAATTCTCTTTATTGAGTTGTCGTGTATGTCTATTTATACAACTCTATCCATCTAATCCTAGTACAGCGCGCATCCTGCAATAATAACTAGATAACATAGCAGGACTGACTTCTGCGTCTGTCTCTCTATGTGGCTACAGTGCTGCAGGTGAGCCGCGACTATAGTATTACAGCAGGAAGCCTTTTCGGTGCCGCCTTCCCCTGCTGTGTATTCACACAAGGTAGCAATAAATTATCTAACATGCTGAAACTAATTTATTATTAGAGAAAATTATACCACGACGAATAGGGCAATTAATTGAGCGTTTGAACGGGTCTGAACTGAAACAAGCGGGACGAGGACTGAGGAAAGGCGGTCAACACTCGAGGCCTTGTGCACGTGTGAGACGCAATGCAGCACGCATTGGAGCATTGGACGGCAGAAGATAAAGCACGGCGCGCCACCACGGATAAGAATCCAGAAGCTTGCGTTCTCCCGTCTCCACCCATGGCTCATCCCCTCCTCTCCTCGGCGCTTGTTTGTTCGCGTCTTCTCCCTGTAGGGAACTGCGTTCCCCAGCCCCGGCTGTGCGTGACGTCAGCACGCCCCGCGGGCGGGAGGGTGAGGTCGCTGAGCGTGAGGTGCGAGCAGGGAGCCAAGGGCGGCGGCGGGCTAGACGCCTGGCTGAGCCGCGGCGCGATGCTGGGCTTCGTCGGGGCGGTGACTGTCGAGCTGACCACCGGCAAAGGCGTGCTTCAGGTGTGGGTCGTCTTTCTTGGCTTCTTGCTTGCTTCTGCTGACAGACAAAGTTGATCCGTGGCATTGTCTGCCTTTCTCATGGTTGGTTAACGGGCTAATTTTTGGCTGTCGCAGAATGTGGGATTGACCGCGCCGTTGCCGGCGGTGGCGCTGGCGCTCACCGCCGTGGTCGGCGTCCTCACGGCCTTCCTCATCTTCCAATCCGGGTCGCGGGACTGATGGGTGAATTGTCAGAGCTGCCGGCACCTTCCTAAGTCCTAGCTCCCAAGAAGGCACGCATGCATGTGTCTGCCAGAGTCTACTGCTCTGTATGTCTATGCTGTTTGTTGTGTTCAAAGAAAGGGAACGCAGAGGAAGTTGGAGGAGTAACACAGTGCGAAAAAGATTAATTTTTACCAGATGTGTTTTCAATACTCTTCTTTGACGGAGAAAATTGCATTTTGGATCTGTTAAAGTGTATAAGGTCTATATGTGGCTCATGAGACTCTTCATCACAGCAAAGGGCTAGGGTTTGACAAATCTAATACATCCATCCACGATCTATTTTTTTATCCCTCCTCTCTTTGGCCAAGAGTCAAGAGAGTGGCCATTGTCAGTTAAGGGGCTATATGTATAAGCAAATTTTGCTGTGAGACACCGTTTTTACGAGTACTTGGCTAATCAACATCGCTATTCGTAGTGTTTGCTGAATACCGTTATAAATGTCAGCTTATTTTCTGCTGGACACGGTCACTGCACGTATTATTATAATAATATAATTTACAGTTGTGTGGAAGAGATAAACACGTTTTTTTAAGGTAAGAGATAAACACGTATGGTTTGCCCTTTATCACCCCGAAATGGGATGGTTGGTTAGTTAGGACCAGAGCCGTCTTTTGTCTCCGGCCACCCGCGAGGCTGAGGCTGAGCACGACCTCGAGGTGTAGTCGTGGCCGTGTGCCGAGCTTGCCACCAGCTTCGCGTCCGCAGGGTCGTCATGCAGCTACAGGACCAGGCCAATGCCTCTGCGTCCATGTCGGTCGCTGATGTCACTTGCAGTGGTCTGGCATTGTGGTTGGCGGCGGCGCGGGGAGGAGCAGGATGAGGAAGCAAACATGGTCAAGGAGGTACATGGCGTAGGCGTGCACTAATGCGGAGTGGTCCCACGACGCTGCGTGCACCTCGTCGTGGAAGTAGAGGAGCAGCGGAAGGACTGGCTTCTCTATGCGCTGGCTGGTTGGGGTGGGGCAGTGCAGCTCGCGGAGGAACCGCGTGGCCTCACCCTCCCTGTCCTCAAAGGCGCAACGGCGGCGAGGCAGTGCAGGAGCACAAGGCACTTGGTGGCGACAACGTAGTCATAGGTCCAAGAGAGGCGGCGGACTAGGGAGGCGATGCAGGCAGGTGCAGCGCCCGTGGCGAATGTGAGGCAGAGCACCTCCTCCGCATGGCGCCCGTTCGGTGGGAGGTGGCACGCACGATCGCCACGTTGAGGTCCAGCGCCAGGGCAGCCATTACCCGCGCGATGCCGATTGTCGTTTGGTCCTTGACCACAAGCAGTGCCTTGCGGATGGACATGGCGGCGGGCTGGGCAGAGGTTGCAAAAACAGCCTGGTTCTGTCGGGTCATACGATGGTACAACAAATATCTTATAGTCCTAATTTTTAACTCATGAGGTGGTTGTTCCACAAAATAATGATATCTAACTCTCGGCCCTCCCTCTCTCTCTCCTTTCTATGCACAAAAATCCTATGTGACATAGACTGCATAGTTATATTATTAGTGAAATTTAACAGCGCTTGGAAATAATGAGAGCCATCCATATCGTTAGATCTAATGGTTTAAAAATGGGAGGAACCAGATGGAAGGAACTTAAGTTGTGGGCCGGAACAAAAAATTACGTGGACCCAGAACTGGTTTCTAATTAAATTTGGAGGGTATAAACGTCTTGGGAGCTGAAACAAGCGGGACGAGGATTGAGGAAAGGCGGTCAACACTCGAGGCCTTGTGCACGTGTCAGACGCCTATGGTGGGGCGCCTTTGGTGTCCCAGCATAACAGGCCCCAAGCCCTGATAAAGGAGGAGGGTTATGTTAGGCGTGGCGAGCCAATGTAAAAACTTAACCACTTTTATGGAGATGAAACCCAAAAGAATCCGGTTGGGGCGTGACCCTCTTAGCGACGCGCCATGTCGGTACCCGGGTATGGTGTTAAATGAGCAAGGGCCGGGTCGTCACCCTCGTGACGCGCCATGTCATGATCTGGGCATGGTGTCAAGTGAGCAAGGATCGGGTCGTCGCATCTAGTGGCGCGCCACATTGGTGCCCAGATGTGGTGCAAAATGAGCAAGGGTCTTCACACCTACCTCGGCGGGTGCGAAGAGTAAGGAAGCTAGTTGAGCCAACTAGGATCCATTTAGGTAGCTGGAATGCAGGATCCCTTACGGGTAAGTTAAGAGAGTTAGTAGACACAGCGGTTAGGAGGCGTGTAAATATCATATGCGTTCAAGAGACTAAATAGAAGGGGCAGAAGACGAAGGAGGTGGACAATACCAGCTTCAAGCTCTGGTACACAGGGACAACTTCAAATAAAAATAGAGTTGGAGTTTTGATTGATAAGAGCCTCAAGGATGGTGTGGTGGAGGTGAGAAGGCAAGGAGATAGGATCATCTTAGTTAAACTTGTCATTAGTGATATGGTCTTAAACATAATTAGTGCGTATGTCTCCCAAGTAGGCCATGATGAGAGTGCTAAGCGGCTTTTCTAGAAAGACTTAGATCGCTAGGTTAGAACTGTCCCTAGTAGCGAGAAGCTCATTATAGGAGATGATCTTAATGGCCATGTAGGTACATCAAGTGCAGGTTTCGAGGCAGTTCATGAGGTTTTGAATATGGTAGTAGGAACCAGGAGGGAGAGGAAGTCTTAGATTTTGCTATAGTTTTTGATTTGATTATAGCTAATACTTTCTTTCGTAAGAAACAGTCACATTTAGTGACCTTTAGTAGCGGCTAGTACTTTAGTCAAATCGACTTTGTCCTTATAAGAAGGTGGGATAAACAAACATGCGTGGACTGTAAGGTGATACCTGGAGAATGTGTGGTCACTCAAAAAAAGCTGGTGGTGGCTGACTTCAGCTTTCTGGTGCAAGCTCGTGGGAGCGAACAAGCTAGGGTTGCTAGAATGAAGTGGTGGAAATTAGAAAGGGAGCATCAAAGGCCTTTAAGGAAAAGATCATTGAAGAGGGCCCTTGGAAGAATAAAGGCGATGCAAACAACATGTGGGAGAAGATGGCAATATGCATTCAAAAGGTTGCTTTAGAGGTGCTTGGAGTGACCAAAGGGAGCGGATGCGACTTGAAAGACACTTGGTGGAATGAAGATGTGCAAAAGGCTATTAAGGAAAAGAAGGAGTGCTATAAGCGCTTGTATCATGACAAGTGTGCAGACAACATAGAGAAGTATAAGGTGGCAAAGAAGACTACAAAACAAGCGGTGAGTGAGGCAAAGGGGCGAGCCTATGAGGACCTTTACCAACGTTTGAGCATGAAGGAAGGAGAGAAGGACATTTATAGGATGGCTAGGGCTCGCGATAGGAAGACAAGGGACTTCAATCAAGTCAAGTGCATAAATGATGAGAGGGAGCAGCTCTTGGTGAAGGAGGATGAGATCAGACATAGATGGTAAGAGTATTTTGATAAATTGTTCAATGGTGAGAACGAGAACACCACCGTTTAGCTGGACGACTCATTTGATGACACTAGTAGGTGCTTTGTGTAGAGGATTCAAGAAACGGAGGTCAAAGAAGCCTTGAAAAGGATGAAAGGGGGCAAAGCGATGGGCCCTGATGGTATTCCAATCAAGGTGTGGAGATGTCTCGGGGATATAGCTATAGTATGGCTAACCAAGATGTTCAACAATATCTTTCGATCGAACAAGATGCCTGAGGAGTGGAGAAGAAGCATATTGATACCAATCTACAAGAACAAGGGAGATATCCAAACTTATACTAATTATCAGGGAATTAAGTTGATGAGCCACACTATGAAGCTATGGGAGAGAGTCATCGAGCAGCGCCTGTGAGGAACGACGCAGATATCAACAAACCAATTTGGTTTCATGCCCGGAAGGTCAACCACAGAAGCAATCTTCTTAATAAGACAAGTTATGGAGCAGTTTAGAGAGCAGAAGAAGGACCTCCACATGGTTTTCATTGACTTGGAGAAGTCTTATAATAAGATACCAAGAAATGTTATGTGGTGGGCTTTGGACAAACATAAAGTCCCATCAAAGTACTTGACCCTCATCAAGGACATGTACAACAATGTTGTGACTAGTGTTCAAACAAACGATGGTAACACAGATTACTTCCAGGAACATACAAGGGGATATCTCTTGGTGTATGTTGTTCGCTAATGATGTAGTGTTAGTGGATGAAAGCCAAGCGGGAGTAAATAGGAAACTAGAGTTATGGCGGTAAACCCTTGAGTCTAAAGGTTTTAGATTAAGCAGAACTAAAACCGAATACATAAGATATGACCTTGACAGACCTACACAGGGGGAGGGAGATATGAGTTTGGAAGGTCAAGTAGTGCCTAAGAAGGATACCTTTCGATATCTAGGATCGATGCTATAGAGGGATGGAGATATTGATGCGGACATTAGCCATAGAATCAAAGCAGGGTGGATCAAGTGGCGACAAGCTTCTAGCATTCTCTATGACAAGAGGTTACCACAAAAGCTAAAAGGCAAGTTTCATAGAACAACGATTAGACTGGCTATGTTGTATGGAGCAGAATGTTGGCCTACAAAGATTCGACATGTTCAACAACTGAGTGTTGCAGAAATGCATATGTTGCGATGGATTTGTGGTCACACAAGAATGGACCGAGTTCAGAAACATGATATACGTGATCACCTAGGGGTAGCACCAATTGATGAAAAGCTTGTCCAACATCGGTTGAGGTGGTTTGGCCATGTCCAATGGAGACCTCCAGAGGCACTAGTGCATTGTGGAGTCCTAAGCCAAGCTAATAATATGAGAAGAGGTAGAGGAAGACCAAAATTGACATGGGGAGAGACAATAAAAAGAGATTTGAAAGCGTGGGATATACCTAGAGATCTATGAATAGGAGTGCTTGGAAAGCAGCTATTGAAGTGCTTGAACCGTGACTTAAGGGGAGCTATTCTTTGAAACGCTGATGAGCTTATCAAAACTGCTGGGCCATCGATTGAATCTCTAGGCTACAATGCTTGCTGCAGCCAGACACGTCGAGCTGCCAGGCACTCATTGTCTAGATGAAGTCACCGGTGGGCTACCAAACGATAGTGCGGATGCGGCCTTGCTTGATTTTCATCGTGGGTCACATATGCATGAGGATGGTGGTGTCGTTCTTACTGCTCATGACGCACACGCGGCCACCGGAGTTAGACATGGGGCCATCGTTCATCACCGCGACTGTAGTTGCTACTCATTGCGCTTCACACCCATGCAGTATGAATCAGAATTATAGACCCCTCAATTTCAGACAATATCCTAATTGCTTATGAGATCACTCATTACTTGATGAATAAAAGAGAAGGTAATGTTGGTTATGTAGCCCACAAGTTAGATATGAGTAAAGCGTATGATAGGGTCGAGTGGCATTTTCTCCGTGACATGATGCTGAAAATGGGTTTTGCTGAGCCTTAGGTCAATCTCATCATGGAGTGTGTGACCACTGTTGCCTACCACATCAAGGTGAATCGGGAGCTGTCCGAGGGGTTCAAACCTGAGAGAGGGTTATGCCAGGGAGACCCACTGTCACCATATCTATTCCTCCTTTGTGCAGAAGGTTTTGCTCCTCTTTTACAGCAGGCGGAGCATGAAGGGAGAATTGAAGGAGTGAAGGTTTGTCAAAATGCACCAAGTGTCTCATACCTTTTGTTTGACGATGACTCGTTAATCTTGATTTGTGCAACGGAGGGGGATACTAAGCAGCTTCAGGACATTTTGGATCTCTGAGGGTGTGTCGGGTCAGATGATTGTTGATGGTAGTTAACAACCAATATAAAACATCAATATAACATGCATAAGGGCATAAATATAATCACCAACAAAGGTCTAGGGGGTTTAAACTAACAAATTTCATGAGTTTTGGTGAATTTGTATTTTCTGCAGGGTTTATTTAGAAAACAGTCAAGGTGGACCCACATGTCAGAATTAATCGTGCTTATCCATAGCAAAATGGACACCAGAAGACTCTAGAAGACTCAAGAGGACTCCACACCGAGGCAGAGCCCGAGTGGCTACCAGGTGGGGTCAGCCGGCCCCACCTGCAAGCCGCCCAGCCCCTAGGCCCACCTGTCAGCCTCCGCATCACAATGTCAGTTCTCCACCACCTCCTAGGTTGCATCTACGCCATTATTTAAGTCGGTTTGATCTAAGGGCTCACGTTGTATGCTCTGGCCTATATATACCAGCCCCTGCCAACCCCCTGAGGCATTGCATAAGCCATTTGAGAAGACAAAAACCCTAATCATCCTCAAAGCTCCATCAATTCTAGGGCATAGCTAGTTAGGCTAGGCCAAGAGGGAGGCAAGCAGACTTCGCTTGGATTCCCGATCGTGTCAAGAGCGTGGTTTTGGTATAATCTTTGTACCCCCTCTCTTTTGTATCTCCATTACTTTTATATGCTAGTTACAATTGTTATGCCAATATTAGTATTCATCTTATTCATGTTCTTCGTTATAATGTTCATAGTCTACTTTGATTATATGCTTAGTATAGTTGGATTATCATCATGTTCATGCATAAGTTCGTATAGCGCTCACTCTAAGGTACCATGGGTGAGTGGTCAACATTGTGTAAGCGTGGTGCTTATACGTTATTTACCTACGAATACACCCTATATTACGGGCCATGTGGATGTGACACTCCTATTGAGTCCTTTGTAGTCCACTCCCCGAATATAGGCTTGCAAGGAGGATGCGGTTGCGACGGAAGACATGCTCTGTTCTTAATCTTCCTTAGTAATATCCCTTATGTGTAGATATGATGATGATATTAGCCATGATTACTAGGTATAATTGCACTAATCAATGTATGCTTTGACTTGTAATTAAGAATGACTTAGGAATTATTCCTCTAATATGCTACCTAACCATGCTAATGCCATAGAAAGGAGTACTCTGAGTGCTTTATCATTAATCAATACTTATATATATATATATATCTTATCCTATGACTTACCCCTGTTATGAGTAGAATATTGGTTATGATTTACTTCTCCATCAATAGTATAAGTTATCAATACATGTCCATGCTAGACCTTCTCTGTGGTAAAAATATAAATAACGATACCTAGAATACTCTCGGGTGAAGTGCGACAATGGTATATTATCTGTATGCTTCCAGATCCTTTTCATTCATATATTTATATATTCTTTCTAGTCACATAAATGATAAAGAACTGCTTAGTATTATTCTAGTAGTAATGCTATGTAGTACCAACAAGCATCTCTGGCATCATCACTAGGGATGACAACCTAGTAAAGAAATGCTAGGAGATATAGGTTTATAATAGGTGGCTACTAAAACAAGTGACAAGTTAATAAATATCAACAAGCATTTCTGGCGCCGTTGTCGGGAATGGTAGCTAGGCAAAGGAAGTATTGATAAACTTATACTTATTGATGTAATCGAAGATAACCATTGACCTCTGCTCAAACAGGCTTACCCTTGTTTTGTCTACTTTTGTATCTTATGCAGGGTAATGTATGATTGGTTTTGACCTTCTGATGAACTACATTGAAGATCTAGAAGCTTTAATCGGGAGGACTAGAGCTAAACTCAAGAAAGTCCCAGCTTTAGAATCAGAAGACAACCGGATAAGGCAAAGCTTAACACCAAAATTTAAAGCCATGGCTAATAAAACTCTCCATGAATTCTTTGCTCCAACTATAGCCAACATCCGTACTGGACCAACAGTCAATGTTGGAGACAATGGATTCGTGCTCAAGCCAGCCCTCATCAACATGGTGCAAGCAAGCCAGTTTTGTGGAAAGGCACATGAAGATGCGAGTACACATCTCCAACGCTTTATGAAGATTTGTAGCACTTTCACCATCAAAGGAGTGACCCAAGATGCCATACTACTTCGCCTCTTCCTATTCTCACTCTTGGGGAAGGCGAAGCAGTGGTTCTACGCCAACAAAGATAGAAATACTACATGGGATAATTGCTCCACTGCCTTCCTAGCAAAGTTCTTTCCCATAGGCAAGACCAATGCTCTGCGTGGGAGAATTTCAAGTTTTTACCAGCAAGATGATGAATCGATCCTTGAGGCCTCAGAACGCTTTCAAGATAACATTGCCGAATGTCCTCATCATGGGATGGAGAATTAGCTACTCATGCAGACTTTCTACCATGGGTTGATCAACAGTACCTGTGAGACTATGGATGCTGCTGCTAGAGGAGCATTCCTATCACTTACACTCCAAGCTACAACAACTCTCGTGGAGAAGATGGCCTCTAATAAAGGTTGGAATGAAGAACGCCTTCAGACCCGCAAGAGAGGTGAAGGTATGCATCAACTCAAAGAGATGGATATGCTATCTGCTAAGATGGACCTACTAATGAAAAAGCTCGAAGACCGAGCTAATGAGAAGCAAGAAGTCATGCACATTCATGATTCTCGGATGACATGTAAAGAGTGTGGAAACACTGGGCATTCAGGGAGCAACTGTCCTAAAACTCAAGAGGATGTGAACTTTGTTAACAACAACTACTTTTGTCCTCAATAGAATCAAGGATGGAACCAGCAATAGAGACCGAACTAGGAAGGTAATTACCAAGGTAACCCTCAAGGTAATAATTTTAATAATTTCAACCAACCACCCTTGAGAGAATTAATTGCTGGCCAATCCAAACTTATGGAGGGATTATCTAGAAAGGTAGCTACCAATGATAAAATTCTAGAGAACATAAATAATAGAATGGATAGCTTTGCTTCTGCTATTAAGAACCAGCATAGCTTTAATAAAATGATAGAATCACAAATAGCTCAGCTGGCTGCTGTTGTTCCTCCGTCCGATAAAGGTAAGATTCTAGGCTATACCATGCCGGAAAAGAAGAGTGATCTAGGAAGACCTGTCATCCCCATCACCATTGGACCTCACATTTTCCAAGAACCTGTCTGTGACTTCAGAGCAAGTGTCAATATTATGCCTAAGATAATTTATGATCAAATTAATGGAGATACTTTGTTGTATACAAATATGTGTTTGCAGCTTCCAGATCAGTCACTCTACTAACCTAAGGGAGTTCTTGAAGACACTATTGTTTGAGTGGGACAATCATATGTTCCCGTAGACTTTGTGGTTTTGGAAACAGGTGGAGATGTAAGGGCACCCATTATTTTGGGCCAACCTTTTCTAAGCACCACAAAAGCCATGATCTATGCGGACAGTGCCAAGATCTACTTCAAAATCAAGGATAGAAAGTAGAATATTTCTTTCAAGAATCGTATCTTGCAATCTCCTGGACATCTGTAGACGTCGTACCTGCCCAAAGAGACAACAGTGACCAAGAAGAAGAAGAACAGGAGGAGGAAGAACAAGGTCATGTAATCACAAGAAGAATCAGTTAACATGATCAACATACTCCGATTAGAGTACGACCACCTACTCGCTTCACCATACCTTACCAAGAAAGACGATCCAGGTGTACCGATGAATGAGTGTACAATTAGACAAAGAATATTCCACAAGACCTTTTATGACATTGGGTCGGGTGTCAACATAATGTCCAAAGTAACGTATGAATATTTATTTGGTGACGAACTTTTGTTCCCTACATAAATGCAATTGCAGATGGCGAACCAATCAATTCGATTTTCGAAGGGAATAGCAAAAGATGTCATGGTGAGAATACATGATCACTATGCCCCTGCTGACTTTATAGTTCTAGACATGGGTGGAGAAGAAGATGATATGCCCGTCATACTTGGAAGGCCGTTCCTTAACACTACCAACACGATCATCTACGTCGGATCTAGACAAATCCACTTTCAATTCCCTAGAGAAAAGGTACACTGCTATTTTAATAGTTATACCACTTATGAATATCGAAAGAAGACCCTCTCTAGGAGGAGACGTCGATCATCCCAACGCCGGAATAATCAATCCTGCAAGAATGGGTGGGAGGAAGATGAAGAGCATGAAGAGCCTGTGAAAGATGAACCTACTCCGCCTAAGTTAAGCCCACAGACCAAGCATGTATGGAAAGAGAACGTGACATCACCATGAGAGACACCGTCACAGGATGTGCAACCATCTAGGTCTCCATCGTTGAGACCGTATGATGCACCCAAAGAGTGAAGAACTTTTCTCCAGCTAAGTCTTGTCCGAAGGACTCAAAAATCCACACCCTGGCCATAAGGTAACATCGGTAGTTATCCATATTTACTTTTTAGTGTTGCATGAATTATTTTTTACTTTAGCATATTTACTTTTCTACATTTGTCTTGCACTCATAAAAGAAAAATAATAAAAAGTTTTATTACTGTATATCATCATCACATTATAAAAATCCTAAGCCCCACGTAAGTAATTTTACGGTGTGTAAACACCCACGGAAATATTCACTATGGTGGCATATAAAAATATATGTATATCATGCATGCATATTTTCTTTTTGCATTATATTAATAAAAAAATCTAAAAATATTAAATAGACTCCTGCTAGAACTTTACCAATTAAAAAATCTGTCTAAATCCACAAGGAAAACAAATCTCTGAATGGCTAACTGCTAACCCCTTATCCTAATCCATGCCACGAGTTTTGGTGTTCTTGTTGGGGTATTTTGCAGGATGATCAAGAGTAAAGCCATCCATCCGAAGTACATTTTCTCAAACTATCGCTACACCTGCAGCACGAGGAACCCAACTTCTGGACGGATGAGAAAGACTTCTACTGGCAGACTCACTCTAAGAAAGACGATGACAACATCCAGCTTGGGGGAGGAGCATCCCCATGTATCTAGCTAAGTATTTCTTTCCATTTACTATTTTTAAGTTGCTATATAGTTGCTAAAAATAATAATGAAATAAAAAGATGCATAACAAACCAAAAGCAAAATGAAATTTTATGTTTGTATTAGCTATATATATAATAGTAAGGTGTGATCTCAAAAATGAAAACAAAATAAAAGGTGTGGTAAGTTTTCTTTAAGTTTGATTTTTAAGAGCTGAATAAAATAAATAAACTCTGAGGATAATCTCTTGCAATGAAAATGATGAATAGTTGCTCTATCGTAATTCCTTTCAAGTAACTAGTTTTCAGCCTTGAATTCTCCCGAGTTTTGGATACCACTGTTTTGATATAAGAATTTACTTTGAACTTAAAACTAGTGGGTAGCATATGCTTGATCTAAGTCTAGGTAATTGACAGATATGATATGAGAAGGTTTGAGCTGTTGTTTATCTTGTTCCAAGTGACACTAAAGTTTTAGAGATTTATCTTTTGAAAAATATAAAAATCCTACATGATGAGCTCCTGTATGACAAAAGCTTGAATTCCTACTAGAGCCATATATGATATTTAGATTAGAAAAACTTCCATATATATGTTGCTTGCATTGCATTGAGTTTAGTCAAGCTTTGTTGACCCTCAAACATGCCATTTCATCTAGATCCACCCTAAAAATGTTTTACTCCTACACTGGGAGAAAACACGAAAAATATTCTTGATAGGATATCAACCAAATAAATGCTCCAAGTTCTTGTTGCTATCTCTTAAAAGTTTTGTTGCAAAAAAGACACATGGGACTATGCAAAAGTTATTTATAAAAAAAAAGATGAGAAAAAATAGACAAGTGTCCGAGATATTAAAAACATTGGGTACTTAGATGCCCGCCTGAAAAAAGGAGAAGAAAAGATGAATAAGATAGCTCATGTCTTTTTGCAAAGTTGTTTACAAGTTTCAAAAGAGAGATATATTTTCAAGGAGCAAAAGTAGAATTAAGTTAGCCACCAAATATATCCACCATACATCCACACACATGCACATCTTGATTTGATTGTATGACTCAACTCTCTTTGATCCGAGATTTGACTTTATAATATATGTATTACAAGTATGCTCTTTTATGCTTTCTCCACTCCTATGAGCTCCACATAAGCCTTAGTTGTAGCAAAAGAAAGGCAGAACATCATTACTACCTTGGTGAGGATCCATAAATACCACATATATTGAGAGACTTGATAGTGTCATACAAAGGAAGCTCTGAGTTTTATTTTGAAAACCTATAAAAACTTTGGAATAATGGTTGAACAAAGAACTTGAGATATAGTGCTTGACTTGATCATTCTATCTTTCAATTGCTCAAGACCCAAGTGAAAGCTAAAAAGCCCCATGGTTGAAGGTAATATGGGTAACTTTGAAAGTTAGATCGGTTTATTCTAATCCAGAGGAGAGTTCTTGTTTGAATGCATATGTACTTTTGAGGAGTGAAAGCATCGACGCAACTCTTGATCCATTTACCGAGTTTAGCTTTGCTAAGAGACTAGCAAAGGTTAAGCTTGGGGGAGCTTATTGATGGTAGTTAACAACCATTATAAACCATCAATATAACATGCATAAGGGCATAAATATAATCACCAACAAAGGTCTAGGGGTTTAAACTGACAAATTCCACGAGTTTTGGTGAATCTATGTTTTCTGCAGGGTTTATCCAAAAAACTGTCAAGGTGGACCTACATATCCGAATTAATCGTGCTTATCCGCAGTGAAACGGACACCAGAAGACTCTAGAAGACTCGAGAGGACTCCACACCAAGGCGGAGCCTGAGTGGCTGCCAGGTGGGGCCAGCTGGCCCAACCTGTAAGCCGCCCGGCCCCTGGGCCCATCTGTCAGCCTCCGCGTCACAATGTCAGTTCTCCACCACCTCCTAGGTTGCATCTACGTCATCCTTTAAGTCGGTTTGATCTAAGGGCTCACGTTGTATGCTCTGGCCAATATATACTAGCCCCTACCACCCCCTTAGGCATTGAATAAGTCATTTGAGCAGACAGAAACCCTAATCATCCTCAGAGCTCCATCAATTCTAGGGCAAAGCTAGTTAGGCTAGGTCTAGAGGGAGACAAGCAGACTTCGCTTGGATTCCCGATCGTGTCAAGAGCGTAGTTTGGTATAATCTTTGTACCCCCTCTCTTTTGTATCTCCATTACATTTATATGCTAGTTACAATTGTTATGACAATATTAGTATTCATCTTATTCATGTTCTTCATTATAATCACTACTACATAAATGAACTTGCGCAGCGTTGCATAATTGGCCTCCGTGGCAGGCACTATTTTTGCCCGCCACGGTAATTCGGTGGCCGGCAGCCACTGAGACGCTCGCTGCGGTAAATGATTTACCACAGTGGGCAACCTTATTTGCCCGCTGTGGTAAATCCCCATTTACCGCAGTGGACATCTTAACGCGTCCACCATGGTAAATCAATTTACCATGGCGGGCACACTAAAAGGCCCACCACGGAAAAAGGCAAGGCCCAAATGGCCCAGTGCCGGCCCGATAGTTGTCTTCATATATAAGCCAGCACTTAGGGTTCCCTTTCACTCCTCTCACCCCCTCGCCCTCCCTCTCACTCTTCTCAGCCGCGGCCGCACTCCCCATCCTCTATCTCTCCCTCAACCCCCACCCCTACACTCCCCATCCTCTATCTCTCCTAGCGGCGGCGGCGCTCTTCTTGGCTGTGGTGGTGCGGCTCGCGCGGGCGGTGCGGCTCGCGCGGAGGGAGGGCGGCGTAGTGGCGCTGCTCACGCGGGTGGAGGGCGGCGCCGTGGTGTGGCTCGCGTGGAGGGAGGATGACGCATTGAGGCGGCTCGCGCGGGCGGAGGTTGTCGTGGCGGCCCGTCCTCCACCAGGCTACAGCGGCGCGGCGTCATCTCGATCCACCTCCTAGGACGGCCACGGCGGGGGATCTGCCCCGGCGAGGGCGTATTCGTCCCCGACGAGGGTGGATCTGGACCCGGCGGCTCCATGGCGTCGATCCGGCCACCGGTGGCTCCACGGCGTGAATCCACATCTGGTGCCCCTCTGCCGGCGGTTGGTGGGCATGTCGATGGTGGATTCGATGAGGTGGAGCTCAAGGCGAGCTTGCATCGGATCCCGGTGGCGCTAGGGTTTCGGTGGGGTTTCGAACTATTGGGTTGGAAACGAGCTCGCCGGTGGGCTGAGAATGGGCTCGTTGGCGAGCTCCTGGTTTTTTTTTGTTTTTTAAAAACATTAACCGCGGCAGGCAAGGCCGCCCGCCACGGTTAAGCCATGATTTACCGTGGCCTCTGGGCCACGGCGGACGGCTTTGCCCGCCCTGGAAAACCGAAAACACTCGCCGCGGTTAAAGTTTGTGTAGTAGTGAATGTTCCTAGTCTACTTTGATTATATGCTTAGTATAGTTGGATTATTATCATGTTCATGCATAAGTTCATATAGAGCTCACTCTAAGGTACCATGGGTGAGTGGTCGATATTGTGTAAACATGGTGCTTATACATTGTTTACCTATGGATACACCCTATATTCTGAACCATGTGGTAGATCATGGATGTGAAACTCCCCTTGAGTCCTTTGTAGTCCACTCCCCGAATATAGGCCTACAAGTATGATGCGGTTATGACAGAAGGCAAGCTTTGTTCTTAATCTTCCTTAGTAATATCTCTTATGTGTAGATATGAATATGATCTTAGCAATGATTACTAGGTATAATTGAACTAATCAATGTATGCTTTGACTTGTAATTAAGAATGACTTAGGAATTATTCGTCTAATATTTTACTTAACCATACTAATGCCATAGAAAGGAGTACTCTGAGTGCTTTATCATTGATCAATACTTATATATATATATATCTTATCCTATGACTTACCCCTGTTATCAGTAGAATATTGGTTATGGTTTACTTCTCCATCAATAGTATAAGTTACCAATACATGTCTACGCTAGACCTTCCCTATGGTAAAAATATAAATAATGATACCTGAAATAATCTCGAGTGAAGTGCTACATTGGTATATTATCTGTGCGCTTCCAGATTCTTTTCATTCATATATCTATATATTCTTTCTAGTCACATAAAATGATAAAGAACTGCTTAGTATTATTCTAGTAGTAATGCTATGTAGTACCAACAAGCATCTCTAGCATCATCACTAGGGATGACAATCTAGTAAAGAAATGTTAGGAGATATAGGCTACTCAAACAAGTGATAAGTTAATAAATACTAACAATGATCAACAAGGCGAAATCGGCGGTGCTTTTCAGTCGAAACACTAGTGCACACAAGAAAGGGGAGGTCTGCGCCATGCTGCAAATTATGAAGGAAACAATAAATGAACGATATTTAGGACTGGGTAAATCAAAGTCAAGCACCTTTGCTTATATCAAGGATAGAATTTGGCAGCGCATTCAGGGATGGAAGGAAAAATTCTTGTCTTGGGCTGGATAGGAGATTCTCATCAAAGCGGTGGCTCAAGCAATCCCAACATATGCGATGGGGTGTTTTGATCTAACAAAGACTTTTTGTGATCAAATTAACTCAATGGTTTACTAGAATCAGTAGGAGGGAAAGCATAAAATCCATTGGTTGCACCGTGATACTCTGTTGCATCCAAAAAAGGAGGGGGCTTTGGGCTTCAAGGATATTCATGCTTTCAACCTTGCTATGCTATCAAAATAGGCCTGGAGACTTTGGGATAGGCCAGAGTCCCTTTGTGCACATATTATGCGAACAAAGTACTACAACAACTCCACGGTTTTGGATGCTAAGCCAAAGTCTGGCATGTCATAGACATGGCGGAGTATAGAGCATACACACACAACAAAGACACCAGCGTTGGGCGGAGCCCTATATAGGAGATGGCAAATCTAAACTCTCTTCGTTGAGTTGCAGTGGTAAACTATATATACAACTCTGCCCATCTAGTCCTAGTACAGCTGCCCTGTTGTAATAGTGACTAGATAACAGAGCAGGGCTGACTCTGGCGCCTGCCCCTACATGTGGCTACAGTCAGGCAGGTGAGCCATTCGGCGCCTGCCTCTGCAGTGGCTACAGTACCACAACAGGGAGACTTTTCAGCGTTGCATTCCCCTGCTGTGTGTAAACACAAGGAAGCAGTAGATTATCTAACAATTCTTCCCCTAATCCTACTGCTATCCCTTGTACCCCCTCCATGCCAATCATCTCCTTCAGCTCCGTGAGTCGAAGACGCCCGAGCGGCTTGGTGAGGACGTCCGCGAGTTGCTGACCAGTTTCAACAAACTCGATGACGATATGCCCTCCATCGACACAGTCCCTAAGGAAGTGGAACTTCACGTTGATGTGTTTGCTCCGGTCATGGAGAACCAGATTCTTCGTGAGGGCGATGGCGGGCTGGTTGTCCACCATCAGTGCTGGTGGGTGAGCTTCTGCACCAGTCAGCTCACCCAGCAGTCGACGCAGCTACACAACTTGGCACGCCGCTGTGGCCGCTGCTACGTACTCTGCCTCGCATGTAGATAGCGCCACCACCTTTTGTTTCAGCGACAACCATGAAATTGGAGCTGACCTGTGGAAGATGAGCACGCCAGAGCTGCTCCGCCGTCCGTCGATGTCTCCCGCCATGTCTGCATCGCTGAACACAGTGAGCTGCAGCCTACTCTCGCCGGCCTTGGGAAAGATGATCCCTTGATCCATCGTCCCCTTGATGTAGCGCAGTAGTCGCTTCACTACTGCCTAGTGATTCTCATTGGGATGTAGCCCACGACGAACGTACTATCCGGCCTCGTGTGGACCAGGTAGCGTAGACCATTGATGATGCTCTGGTAGAGTGTTGCATCCACCTTCGCCGCGGTGCTGGCCTTTGTCAGCTTCAGCCGCTCCTCCATCAGAGTCATGCATGGCTTGCACTCAGCCATGCCGCTCCGCTCCAGCAGCTTTGAGGCATATGCGCTCTGGCCGAGCGTGAGTTCCTCCTTCCCCTATCTCACCTCGATGCCGAGGTAGTAGGAGAGTGCGCCAAGATTGCTTATTCGAAAATGAGCCACCATCTCACGCTTGAAGCTGTTGATGTCCTCCGTACATGCATCGGTGATGATCAAGTCGTCCACATACACACCGACGATGAGCTCCTCCTTCCCCCATCGCTGCATGTAGAGCGCGTGCTCGGTTGCGCACCACTGGAACCCAAGCTCGCCCAGTGTGGCGTCAAGCTTGGCGTTCCACGCTCGTGGGGCCTGCCACAGCCCGTAGAGCGCCTTGCACAGTCGGAGCACCCTGTGCTCCACTCCCTTGATGGCGAAACCTGGAGGTTGCCTGATGAAGATCGTCTTCGCCAGCTTGCCGTTGAGGAAGGCCGATTTAACGTCCAAGTGATGGACGCGCCAGTCCTTTGCTGCTGCCAAGGCTAGTAGCAAATGGATAGACTCCATGCATGCTACTGGCGCAAAGACTTCCTCGAAGTCGATGCCCTCGTGCTGAACAAAGCCTCGGGCCATGAGGCGCGCCTTGTGTTTGACAATGGCACCGATTTCGTCCCGCTTGACCTTGTACACCCACTTCAGGCTAATCGGATGACATCCTGGAGGTGGATCGACGAGCTCCCAAGTCTCGTTTTCCTTGATCACCTTCATCTCCTCCTGCATCGCCCATCGCCACTCTCCATCGCGCTCGGCCAACGCAAACATGGGTGGTTCCTCTGCACTGACGAGCAGCAGCTCTTGGTCATTGAGCAGCCTACCCGCCTGGCCTGAGGGCCCTTTACCGCCGACGATGTCATCTAGCCTGCGGAACCGCACCTCCTCACCATCATGGAAGGCATCCATGAACTCAGTGATGCCACTTGCAGGTGAGGTGAACTCGATCAGTGTTGATGGAGTTCCCTATTCCGTCGAAGTGCTCAGCACCCCGGATGCAGTGCTCGACACTACTCTTGGATAGCTCGTCATAACTCCTGCCGTGCTCGGCACCACTGTAGGAGTGCTAAGCCTCAGTCTTGGAGTGGTCAACACCACTACAAGACCTCTTGGCTCTGCTATGGGAGTGCTCGGCACCTGTCCTGGAGTGGTCGCCACCACTACAGAACCTCCTGGCACCACTCCTGGCATGCTCGGCATCCCTCTAGGAGTGCTCGGCACTCCTCCTGGAGTGCTCGGCATCTCTCCTGAAGTGCTTGGCATCTCTCCTGAAGTGCTCGGCACTGCCCTAGGAGTGCTCGGCTCTCTTGCTGGAGTGCTCGACATCCCTCCCAAAGTGCTCGACACCTCTTCCCCAGCGTCTCCACCACCATGGATGACCAAGTGCTCGACGACGAAGGTGCTGGTGAAGCCGCCAGCTTCCCCCGTGCTCGGACTGTTCCTGTCCCAAGCCGCCTTCTCGTCGAACACGACATCGCGCGAGACAAGTACCTTGTCTCCGTGTGGGTTGTAGAGCCAGTACGCCTTGGTAGCCTCCGCGTAGCCCAGGAACACCATCGGTGTGCTCCTGTCCTCTAGTTTGGTGAGGATCGGCTTCGTCTTCCTGACGTGGCCGATGCAGCCGAATGTCCGGAAGAAGGACACGATCGGCTTCTGTC
This sequence comes from Miscanthus lutarioriparius, assembly GCA_904845875.1. Lineage (NCBI taxonomy): Eukaryota > Viridiplantae > Streptophyta > Magnoliopsida > Poales > Poaceae > Miscanthus > Miscanthus lutarioriparius. Next base: position 89,530,620 of record CAJGYO010000001.1, on the reverse strand, counting down.
CATACCAAGCTTCGAAAGGCGTCTTGCCCTTCAGGGCCTTGGTGGGAGTGCGGTTGAGGATGAATACCGTCGTGGTCACCGCCTCACCCCAGAAGCTTGCCGGCATGCCTTTGGCCTTCATCATGGATCGATCTATGCTGACCACCGTCTGGTTCCATCGCTCCACCACTCCATTTTACTGTGGCGAGTATGGCGCGGTGTGGTGTCGCACCACACCATGATCCGCGCAGTACGCAACGAACTCCACCGAAGTGAATTCGCCTCCCCGATCAGTCCTCAGCACGTGGAGCTTCTTGCCGCTCTCGGCCTCCGCGCGCATCTTGAACTTCTTGATCGCCGCCGCCGCTTCGTCCTTGCTCATCAGGAGTTGCAGCCACATGTAGCGACTACAATCATCCATGAGCAGGAGGAAGTACCGTCGACCACCATTTGTGGTTGGTGTGATCGGCCTGTAGAGATCGCCGTGGATGAGCTCGAGAGCGTCCTCCACGTGATACTTGGCTGCCTTTGGGAATGACAGCCTCCTCTGCTTCTCGGCCAGGCAGCTGTCACATAGCTCGCCTCCATGCTCGATGTGGGGTAGCCCTCAGTCCATCTTCTTTAGCCGACTAAGCGCGTCGAAGCTGAGATGTCCGAACCGGGCATGCCACAGCCACGGCTCCTCGGTGTGCCTTGCCGCCAGGCACACCAGCTGCTCTACCTTCAGGTCGAGCAGGTATAACCGGTTCTGAGACATCTTCACCTTGGTGAGAAGTCACTGCTCTCGGTCCCTGATCCTAAGGACTCCGTCCTTCATTAGTACCTCACTACCGCGCTCATCCAGCTGATCAATGCTGATGATGCTGGAACGCAGCTGCAGGATGTAATATACATCCGTTAGCACACAGTGCTCGCCGTTCTAACACCTGAAGATGATGGTGCCGCACCCTCGGATTGCCACCCGTGAGCCGTCACCGAACTTCACCGTACCGGGTACCAACGCTGGCTCTTGAGATTCGCACACAGCTCGGAGATGGCTTCCTTGGAGCCCATCATGTGGTTGCTAGCACTAGAGTCTAGGTACCAACGCTGCTCTTGATCACCGCCCACACATCCGAAGAGGACTTGGGTGCGCGGTTTGTCGAGGTTGACAGCCTTCAGGGCCTTCCCAGGTCCTTTCACCGCCATCACCTTTCCCTTCTCCTCGGCTTCGACGTCATGCAGTGCACAAAACATCACCATCAGAATAGTGGCCTCATCCTCATCATCAGCTTGCGCCAGATGAGCCTGAGCCTTCTTCTCCTGCTTGTAATTTGGGCACTCCCGTGCCTAATGGTCCGTCTTCCCGCAACGTCGGCAGACGTTTGGGTCGACTTGCTTCTTCTTCTCTGAAGAAGCCTTGCCGCGACTTTTGCCATCGCCACTGCGGCTGGAGGAGGCTACCCCAGAGTTCCTTCGAGCAGCCCACTCCTCCTTTGTCAGCAGTAACTTGCCGCTATCCTTCGTTGCTATCGCCTGCTCCAGGCGCTCGTCCATCGTCCGCAGATAGCCTGTCACATCCTCAATGGTGAGGGTGGACAAGTCCAGTATCGTCTCTATGGAGAGAGCGATCTGGATGTACTTTGCCGGCATGGAGTGGAGGTACTTGGAGACCGCCTCCTCTTCGTCGATGGTGACGCCGTGGCTCTTCAGCTTGCTGATGAGCGTTTGCAGGCGGAGGGAGAAATCCTCCACCGTTTCACCATCCTTGAACTTAAGGTTGGCGTACTCCTGCTTCAGAAGCTGGGCCGTCGCTTTCTTTGCGTGGTCGGAACCGACACGCATCGCCGCAATAGCCTCCCACGCCTCTTTAGTAGAGCTTTTCGTCCTCAACGGCTCCCTGTACTCCGCTGGTACAGCAGCGATGATTGCCTCCAACGCTAACATGTCATCTTCTTCATTTTTGGTGCCCTTGTCAACAGCATTCCATAGCCGTCGGGCTCTGAGCTTGACCTTCATGGTCATCGATCACTCTCCATAGTTGGTGCGAGTCAGCGTCGGCTAACTGGTGCCGCTGACCTCCCGCACCGTGCGAACAACGACCTCCTGTCGTGGCTAGGCAGCCACAGCAGTACCACTGCTGTTGTTCATCTCCGGACCGTTCGTCATCGCCAGCGGTTAGTCCAGCGACGGCGCTTGTACGGCTCCGATACCACTTGTTAGCCCACTAGATCACTAGCTCAGGTGAGTCGACCACTCACCAGTCTTGCCGACCACGGCCGAGCACGACAGACGTTGTCCGATCACACACTATGGTCAGAGGTAGAAGAAGAGAGAGAACAGAGCATACACACAGCAGAGACACCAGCGTTGGCCAAAGCCCTATATAGGAATGGCAAATCTGAACTTTCTCCGTTGAGTTGCAGTGGTAAACTATATATACAACTCTACCTATCTAGTCCTAGTACAGCTGCCCTGCTGCAACAGTGACTAGATAACATAGCAGAGCTGACTCTGGTGCCTGCCCCTGCATGGCTCTGCAGCGGCTACAGTACCACGGAGCCTTTTCGGCACCGCCTTTACCTGCTGTGTGTTCATAAAAGGAAACAGTAGATTATCTGACACAAGATATGCAGAGATGATTTTATCAAAAACAGTAATGGCAAGGCGGCTCAAGGTGGTTGCAGGCAACAAGCAGACCCGGTCTGGATGAAGATTTGGGGCCTCCACTGCCCAAACAAAGTGAAACGTTTTCTCTGGCGTATGGCGCATGATAGCCATCCCCTCTACTGCAAGCTAGTCCATCGTGGCATGGAAATTGACCCTCACTGTCCGGTCTGTGGAACAGATATTGAAGATGGAGGCCACCTCTTGTTTAGACGTAAGCTCGCCAAGCAAGTTTGGAACCTGCTGGCCTTGGAGGACAGGAGACATAGATTGGCTACACAATTCTCAGCCATGGATGCAGTCTCAATCATTCTGTCGGAGAAAGAGGAGATTGCTATCTTGATGGTCATCACTTTGTGGTCCCTGTGGACAAACCGGAACATTGTCCCGGAAGAAGGCCGAGGCCGATGAGCTGAGGAACTTGCACGGTCAATTACAATTTATGCTAACAAGATATCTCGGTCTCAGAGTCCTCCAAAGCTACCGAGATCGGTACCAAGAGCGAAGTGGAGTAAGCCGCCGGAGGGCTTTCTGAAGCTTAACTGCGATGCCTCATTCATTCAGGAAACCATGGCTAGGAGCTAGGGATTCTTGATCCGTGACCACGATGGAGATGTGGTGATGATGGATCGAGGGAAGACGTCCAAGTGGCGAGCTGATCGCCTGCCTGCAAGACGTCCAAGTAGCGAGTAATTTGGGCATAGGCAAGTTAATCCTGGAAACTGACGCACTGAATGTTCAGCAAGCTATACAGGCCCAAGGCTTTGATATTCCGCCGGAAGGAGGTTTGATTGAAGAGCTCAAGTCATTAACTAGGTCCAATTTTAATGTTTTTGTCTATGATATTCCGCGGGTTTAGGTTACAGTTGCATCGAAGGAGAGGCGCTAATCACATGCACCATCCCCGATGATGTATTTGTAATTGTCTCTGACGATTTCTCAGCTGAGTAATGAATCGGCCAAGTTAAAAAAAAAAAACAAAGCTCATATTATTACCCTATAAAACGACCGTAATTTGGAAGACAAAAAATGCTCGGTTCATCCATCGTCTTCCACACATTCTCTGATTCTCTCTCCTGCCCCGCCGTTTCCTCCAACGGTCGGTTCGTCCCACACGCGGGCGCTCGAGCGCGACTTCCGCCATCTCCCTCCCTTCCTGAATCCCGACCACCTCTCCTTCCATATGGGCAATCCTACTCCAATCGCCTGGATTCCCCCATAAACCGCAGCGCCACCGCTGCGACGCCTACCCCCGCCGCTGCCGCAATGATCTTCCGTCCCGGCACCGCCGTGTGGGTGGAACACCCGGAACTCGCCTGGGCCGAGGCCGAGGTCGTCTCCTCGCCCGCCTCCCCGTCCTCGCCGTCCTCAGTCGCTGTCGTCCTATCCACCGGTGTCAAGGTGAGGGCGGAACGACCCAGACAACTCATCGTTTCGATTTCCATGCCCCGCTGCGTGCGCTGCAGCTGCAGCATAGGTGTTCGTCGAATTGCTAGCTTCGTGGCTGGGTTGGTTTGCCCGTTTGGTTATTATCTTTGTGGCTGGTCTGTGGTGTGGGCAGGCTGTAGTAGACGGTAGGAAGGTCCTGCCACGGGACACGGAGGCCGATCTTGGGGGCGTCGACGATATGACCAAGCTCGTCTACCTCCACGAGCCTGGGGTGCTCTGCAACCTCGCACTCCGATACACGCTCAACGAGATCTACGTGAGTGTCTCCATCTTTTCTACTCTCTCTTTTTAATCTCACAATGTCCATTGGCTGCACATTACTCGTATCCTGTAAGAAGTCTTTCTAAGAGGATAGTGGGCTAGTGGCCTCGTGTAAGATCATGTACGGGTCCAATGTATGTGGAATTGAGGGAAGGGATTATTTTGCCGATCTGTGCTAGCCCATATGTTGTGTTTTGCGGGAACATGTTGCTAATGTTGGTGTTATGTGTGCCATACATTATTCCGACGCTTCTGTTGTTTCTTCAGACATACACAGGGCGCATCTTGATTGCTGTAAATCCTTTTGCAAAGCTCCCCCATATGTATGATATGCCTATGATGGAGCAGTACAGAGTTGTGCAGTTCGGTGAATTGAGTCCACATGTTTTTGCCATTGCTGATGCATCGTACAGGTATGAAACATGGAAACCAGCTTGCAGCGTGTTAGTTAGAAATTAGAATATGGAGTTTTACATGGCATATTTCTCTTTCTTGAAGAGCTATGGTTAGCGAGAACCACAGCCAGTCCATATTAGTCAGTGGAGAAAGCGGTGCTGGAAAAACAGAGACCACCAAACTCATTATGCGATATCTTACTTTTGTTGGGGGCCGTGCAATTGGTGATATCCGCTCTGTGGAGCAACAAGTTCTAGAGGTAACTTTCAGTTTTCTCATCAATTCTTTTGGTGCTTGATTAACATGCCCTATAGAAGGCTTTATGTTTTCTCAACTCTTCATCTATCCTGCTCTCATTTCAATGCAGTCAAATCCACTGTTGGAAGCTTTTGGTAATGCACGGACAGTGAGAAATGATAACTCCAGGTGAACTTCTTTACTTCTTTCATTAATTTTCTTGGAGTCAATCAACTTATTTTACTATTTTTCATAAAAAAGAATGCTTGTTTGATTCTTTGGCCATACAACTTTATACATCTTTTATTTGATAGTCTTTGAACGGTGAGGGTGCTATACTTATTAATTTTTCAAAGGTGCTAGCGTTTTAGGTGTAATCCTCATTATAAAAAGAAATAAAGCTAGGCACTTATATCAGTATGCTCGTAGGTGTGAGAAAAAGGTTGTAGATAGGCATGATAGTATATTACTAGTAGGTGTACTGCTTTCTTCTATATACCCATATGTTTACTTACTAGTTTATTTCACTGCAGTCGATTTGGGAAATTTGTTGAAATTCAATTTGACAAATCCGGTAGAATATCTGGGGCTGCAGTTCGAACTTACCTCCTGGAACGGTCTCGTGTTGTGCAAATTTCTGAATCTGAAAGGAATTACCACTGCTTTTATCAACTTTGTGCATCTGGGAAGGTTTGTTTACAGACCTTTGGTGTTTTTATATTAGTTATTATCCCTGGTATGGCGCCTGGCCTTGCTATGTAATGCGTAGGGAGGAGAGTGGAGGGGCTGACTCTGGCGCTGGCGGCGGCGAGGCGCCGTGACGGCGCTGGAGGAAGCGAGGGGGGTAGAGAGAGATAGGGCTAGGGTGCCAGGCGCCCAAGGGTGTCAAGATGACACAATCCCAGGCTAATCTCATTAATTTGCATAGTTTGATTCTTATACAATCCGACCCAACAACTCGACGCTAGAATTAAGGAAACTTCTAATCAAATCAAATCTAAACAAACCGATAGTGACCAAGTCCGGAACCCTTGGCCCCGGTCATTGGTGGTGTCCTCGCCGACACGTGGTGTGGCTCAACCACGTTGCTCCTTGGCTCGGCGTTCATACGTCTTGCCGACCATAACATCTCTCCCCTCGGAAAAGCGGCTCAAATCCTCGAGCCGGAAGGAGGGGTGAGCTTCACAAACGCAGGGACCGGCTCCCAAGTCGCTTCGACACCGCATGCCCGCCCATTCGACGAGGACGTGCCACACGCCGCGCGCGAGTCGAGCGAGCGAAGCGGCGTTACGCGCGCCGCCGATCGCGACCGTGACGTAGAGGCGGCAGGCGGCGCGACCGAGGGCGGTGTACCTGAATGGCTTCAAGACGCCGACATGGAAGACGTCGTGGATGCGCGGCGCCCCGGGAAGCTAAAGACGATAGGCCACCTCGCCGCGCGGCCGGTCACCAAACGCCCGGCGTGATTGGCGCGCCAGCTTGCCCGCCGCCAGTGCAGATTCTTCATGTGGCGGTGGAGCATCCGAAGGAGCACCCAATCGCCATGGCGAACTCAAGCTCGCGGTGGTTGGCGTCGTAGAACCTGCGGGTGTGCTCTTGAGCTTGGAGAAGGCGAGCACGCACCTCCTCAAGGAACTCCTCCGGTTGGCGAGCAGGTGTCCACCGCCTCTCCGGCGCGCCGCCCCGGGCGTAGGGAAGCAAGTCCGGGCGGCCGACCGCATACCACCACGGAACGGGAGGTCTGGAGCGCCTTGTGGTAGGATGAGTTGTAGGAAAACTCGGCCCATGGGAGCCAATCCAGCCAGTCTCGCGGGCGATCACCTGTCAAACACCGAAGATTCATGGTAATGGTCTTGTTGACAGCTTCGGACTGCCCATCTGTCTGCGGGTGGAACGCAGAACTCATGCGGAGCTTGACGCCGGCGTGACGGAAGAGGTCGCGCCACACATGACCCGTGAACACCGGATCACGGTCGCTGACGATGGACTCCGGAAAGCCGTGTAGCCGAACGATGTCCTGGAAGAAAGCGCGGGCCACCGACGAGGCTGTGTACGGGTGGCCGAGTGGAATAAAATGAGCGTACTTCGAGAACCTGTCCACCACCGTGAGCAGGACGCTCTTGCCATGGACCTTGGGCAGGGCTTCTATGAAGTCGTGGAGATGTCCGCCCACACGCGCGACGGCACCGTTAGGGCTGCAGAAACCGCCGGTGTAGCGTCTCCGTCTTGTTCGGCGGCACACACCGCGCAGACTGGACGACGAAGTCGCCGACGACGCGGCGGTCGTCGTTTCAACGAAGAACTCCGCGGAGGCGGAGTAGCGTCTTCTGGATGCCCTCGTGGCCCCCAGCAGGGCGAGCTAGAGGCCGTCGCCGAGGATCGGCGATGAGTCGGGCACGAAGACGCGCTTTTGTGTAGCAAAGCGACCCCTCGTGGGCGCTTTCCAGAATCGCCGTGGTCTCCGGCGGCCACACGTCGCGACGACGAAAGCAAGCATGATCTTGGGTCGGTGTCCACCTCCCGTCGCAAATCTTCAAGAGCCGGAAAGTAGGCACCGAGACGGTTGCTGAGAAAGCCGCGCGCGCCCGGAAAGGACGACGGCAATGGCGCGCCGCCGCCCCCGCTTTGGAGAGAGCGTCGTCCACGACGACGTTGGAGCGGCCGGGACGAAACTCCACCCTGAAATCATACCCAAACAACTTGCTAATCCAGTGATGTTGCGGAATTGTAGATAGGCGCTGGTCCAGCATGAACTTGAGGGCGTAGTGGTCCGTCCTTACGACGAACGCCCGCCCCCAAAGGTAGGGCCTCCAATGGCGCACCGCCTGAACAAGCCCAATCAACTCGCGCTCATACGCCGCCACTTTGAGGTGGCGAGCGGCGAACGACCGGCTGAAGAAGGCTATGGGCGTGCCATCCTGATGCAGCACGGCTCCGAAGCCTGATCCGGAGGCGTCGCAGTCCACGACGAATGTGACGGCGAAGTCCGGAAGGTGCAGGACTGGTGCGGCGGTGAGGGCAGCCTTGAGGGTGGAGGAGGCAGTGTCAGCCGCGTCCGTCCACTAGAACGCGTCCTTGCGAAGCAGCTGCGTCAGCGGCGCGGCGATGATCCCGTAGTCCTTGATGAACCGCCGGTAATACCCGGCCAGCCCGAGGAAGCCGCGTAGGCCGCGCGCGGCGCGAGGGCGCGGCCAGGACTGCACAGCGGCCACCTTGGCCGTGTCCATAGCCACCCCCTCCCTCGTGATGACATGGCCGAGGTAGTGGACCGCCGAGGTGGCGAACGCGCACTTCGACCGTTTGAGGTGGAGCCGGTGCGCGCGGAGGACGTCGAAGACCGCGCGCAGGTGTCGGAGATGCTCCGTCCAGGAGGAGCTGTAGATCAAGATGTCGTCGAAGAAGACGAGGACGCAGCGGCGGAGAAACGGCTTGAGGACGTAGTTCATCAGTGCCTGGAACGTCGACGGTGCGTTGGACAAGCCGAAAGGCACCACCAGAAACTCAAAATGGCCGTGGTGTGTCCGGAACGCCGTCTTGTGGACATCTGCAGCAGCAACCCGCACCTGATGATAGCCGGAGCGCAAATCAAGCTTAGTAAAGAACTTGGCGCCGTGTAGTTCATCGAGTAGCTCCTCGACAACCGGGATTGGAAACCTGTCTTTCACCGTGACCGCATTGAGGGCCCGGTAATCGACACAGAAGCGCCACGAGCCGTCCTGCTTCTTCACCAATAGCACGGGCGCGGAGAAGGGTGAGGTGCTGGCCCGGATGATCCCTTGGCGGAGCATCGCCTCGCATTGCAGCTCGAGCTCGTCTGTTTGGAGTTGGGGGTAGCGGTACGGCCGGACCGCCACTGGCTCGGTGTTGGGCTTCAGATGGATGTGGTGGTCGCACGCCCGGGCCGGTGGAAGCCCCTCGGGTTCGGCGAACAAGTCCTGGTAGGCGCCCAAAGAAGAAGTCGAGGAGGGCGCGCCGAGCCCTTGTCGAGGCAGCGTAGGTCTGCCGTGAACAGGCGGGCGGGGACGCCATGTCGCGCACAAGGCCGACGCCTTGGTCCGCACTCACCCAAACATCGCGGAAGGAGAGAGCGCCATGCGCAAATGTGGCGAAGTCCGAAGAATAGGCCCCAACGACCTCAACCACGTGAGGCCGAGGACCATGCCATGTCGTGCCGCCCGGGGAATAGAGAAACAGCCCACCGTGAACCTTTCGGTGCCGATCCAGCTGAACGCCGCGCAGGCCTCTCCGGCAACGACGCGATCACCGTCATCGCGACGATGACGTGGCGCCCGTATTGTCGGAGAATCAAGCGTCGCACTGCAAGGTCGCCTCGTGGTTGATGAAGTTGTGTGTCGACCCCAAGTCCAAGAGTGCCGTGAGCTCGTGGGCGCCTTAATCTTGACGCCAGCAATGCATGGTGTCGCCGCGCCAATGCCCGCCGCCGCGAGAGAGATCATCGGCTTTTCCGGTCGAATTGGGCCTCTTCACCGGTCATGGGCGTCGTCGAGGTCCTCCGGTTCCTCCACGATGTAATCGGGAGCCTCAAGTAGGGACAAACGGGCACATTTGTGCTCGCGAGCTTAACGGCTCGTCGCGAATATAGTAGCAGAGGTCGAAGCGGCGTTCCGCCATCTCCTCGGGTGTGAGCCGCTTGAATGCCTTGGTGGAGTCGGCCGTGGTTCCCGTCGCGGGCGCTGGCATGGTCGACGGAGTGCCTCGGCCGGCGCGGCGGTTCCGGCCGGGAGCTGGAAGGGCGGACGCCGTGGCGCGCTTGGCGACGTTCAAGGCTCGAGCCAAATACATGGCGCGGTCAAGGTTCTCCCAATTCGACCGGAAAAGCCGATGATCTCTCCGTCTGTGGCGACGGGCATTCGGGCGCGCATGACACCATGTAAACGCTGGCGTAAGATTGGCGCCCACGAGCTCACGGCACTCTTGGACTCGGGTCGACACACAACTTCATCATCCTCGAGGCGAAGACGCAGTCGCCGCCTTCTCCGACGGGCGGGCGCCCACGTCATCGTCGCGAACGGTGATCGCGCCGATCGCTGTGGCTCGCGCGGGCGTTTCACCGCGGATCGGCACCGAAAGGTTCACGGTGGATCGTTTCTCCATTTCTCGGCGCCAGACGACATGGTCCTCGGCCCACGTGGTTGAGGTCGCTAGCCTATTCTTCGAACTTCTCGCCACATCGCGCATGGCGCTCTCCTTCCATGGTCGCCGGTGGTTCTGACCGACTGCGTTGCAAGGCCGCCGCCGCAAGGCCCCGACCGCCTCGTTTCACTATGTACCGCGCCGACAAGGGCTCCGAAGCGCGCCTCCTCGACTCGGCATGGGCGGACGCCTACCAGACTTGTTCGGCCAACCCGAGGGGCTTCCACCGCCCGGCGCAAGTACTCACCACATCCATCCGAAGCCCAACAACCGAGCGGTGGCGGTCCGCCGCATCGCTACCCCAACTCCAAAAAGACGAGCTCGAGCTGCAATGCGAGGCGATGTTCGCCAAGGGATCATCCGCCAAGACTTTCACCTTCTCCGCCGCGCGTCGGTTGTTGGTGAAGAAGGTGACGGCTCGTGGCGCTTCAGGTCGACACGGGCCCTCAATGCGGTCACGGTGAAAGATGTTTCCAATCCCGGTTGTCGAGGAGCTACCGATGAACTACACGGCGCCAAGTTCTTTACTAAGCTTGATTTGCGCCCGCTATATCATCATCAGTGCGGGTTGTCTGCCGCAGATGTCCACAAGACGGCGTCCCGGACACACCACGGCCATTTTGAGTTTTCGGTGATGCCTTTCGCTTGTCCAACGCACCGTCGACGTTCCAGCAATCGATGAACTACGCCCTCAAGCCGCTTTCTCCGCCGCTGCGCCCTCGCCTTCTTCGACGACATCTTGATCTACAGACTCCTCCGGGCGGAGCATCTCCGACACTGCTGCGGTCTTTGATGTCCTCCGCGGCACCGCTCCACCTCAAACGGTCGGCGCGCGCGTTCGCCACCTCGGCGGTCCACTACCTCGGCCATGTCATCACGATGGAGGGGTGGCTATGGACACGCCAAGGTGGCATGCGATCTGGCAGCCCTCGCCGCGCGCGCAGCTACCGCACGCGGCTTCCTCGGCTGGCCGGGTATTACCGGGCGGTTCATCAAGGACTACGGATCATCGCTGCGCGGCCGACGCAACCGCTTCGCAAGGACGCTGTTCCAAAGGATTCGGACGCGGCCGACACCGCTTTCTCCACCCTCAAGGCTGCCTCACCGCGCGCATCACGGGCCCCCGCACCTTCCGGACTTCGCCGTCACATTCGCCTTCGCCGTCCGCTTCGGAGAGAAGCGTCGGCGACGACGCGTTGGAGCGGCGGGACTTAAACTCCACCACAAATCATACCCAAACAACTTGCTAATCCCGGTGATGTTGCGGAATTGTAGATAGGCGCTGGTCCAAGATGAACTTGAGGGCGTAGTGGTCCGTCCCCACGATTTAACGCCCGCCCCCAAAGGTAGGGCCTCCAATGGCGCACCTCCTGAACAAGCTCGATCAACTCGCGCTCATACGCCGCCACTTTGAGGTGGCGGCGGCGGCGACGGCGCTCGCGGCCGGTCGGCTGTGGTTGGTGTTGAGGGCGGGCAAGAAGCGCTGCGCAGCGAGATCGACGGAAATCCGGCCACGATGGGCGGCCGATGTCGGTCTCAAAGACAAGGTACCTTCTTTGGCGACTCCTTCGGGTGATATGAGGCCATCCACACCTTGTCGACCTCCGAGTGAGTCTGTCGTGTGGAAGAAGCGCTCACATTTGTTGAGCCACCCTGAGGGGGGTCATCGCGCCATCGTGACGTGTCGAAGGTGATCTTGTGGTACTTCCGGCACCACGGCAGACTCCTTCCGATGGCGGCGGGGTGCGATTGTGATGGTGCCATGGAGCGAGGCCGGAGCGGCATAGGAGCCAGGCCCGAACCACGGAATTGGTGATGGGGGCGGAAACCGATCTCGAGTGATCGGCACCCCGGACGGTGGCGTTGGCGCTTCCGCCGGTAATGTTGGGATCTGGCGGTGTGCGGAAGGGACAGCGGCATGGACGGTGCCACCGTGCGAAGCGAGGAGTTTCGATGGCGGCCGCGATCTCCGTGATCATCGGTGAGGAGGATGCGGCGGCGAGGGACGCCCAAAACCCGGCAAGCCAAGTGAGGGAATCTTGGCCGCCGCCCGATGGCCGAAGGCGCGCCCCGATCCGCCGGTGGTTGTTCATGGCGGCGGTCATCTGAAGTTGCATGTTGGCCAACATCTCAGCGATCGAGGCCAGGGTGGGCGGCGGCGCGGGCGGCGTCGTGTTCGCCAGGGGCAGCGACACGCCCGACGTGGGGCTGGTGGTGGATGCTGGTGAGATCGACGACGATGGAGCAGTGGTGGAAGCGGCGGAATCCATGGGCAGCGATGGAGCTGATACCAGGTTGTATGGCGCCTGGCCTTGCTACGTAATGCGTAGGGAGGAGAGTGGAGGGGCTGACTCTGGCGCTGGCGGCGGCGAGGCGCCGTGACGGCGCTGGAGGAAGCGAGGGGGGTAGAGAGAGATAGGGCTAGGGTGCCAGGCGCCCAAGGGTGTCAAGATGACACAATCCTAGGCTAATCTCATTAATTTGCATAGTTTGATTCTTATACAATCCGACCCAACAACCTGACGCTAGAATTAAGGAAACTTCTAATCAAATCAAATCTAAACAAACTGATAGCTGACCAAGTCTGGAACCCTTGGCCCTGGCCGCTGGTGGTGTCCCTGCCCGACATGTGGTGTGGCTCAGCCACGTTGCTCCTTGGCTCGGCGTTCATACGTCTTGCCGACCATAACAATCCCTGAGACTAATTGTGATGTTCCCCATAACATGAAGCTGTAAAATTTGGATCTGGAAAATCCCCTACATTGTTTTCCAGGGAAGGACAAATTTTCCATTTCCTGAGGATTAAACTGATTTCAGGTGCTACCGATATATGCAACTAGTCATGAAAGATTATGCACATATTTCATAAAATAGGGTATGTTGTTGTCTATAATCTCACATAAGTTTCAACTTGAAATACAACTTGTGTAAAGAGAAACAAAAAGAAGACAAATGCCACTAAGTGAAGCTTCACCTCAAATATGGAGTGAAGTGACTATATATTACTCCATCCATTCGAAATTGTAAGTTGTTTTGGCTTTTCTAGATACATAGCTTTTGCTATGCACCTATATATACACTATGTCTAGATACATAGTAATAACTATGTTTCTAAAAAAGCCAAAATGACTTACAATTTGGAATGGAGGGAATAGTATTTTCATTAGACAAAGTGAAGCAGAAAAAATAGTTTAGAGGGCTATCCTGGACAACTGAAAAACTTGGGGGGGTAAATGGACATTTTCGTTTATGCAGTTCCTGTTTGCGTGCATCCAGCTGTAATTGAGTCCACAAATTGACCAATTATGAATTGGGTGCTTTTAACCACTCTGCCATAGATGCTTAACTGGTAGCATTGTATATCATAAATAGCCAATTTTCGTAAAGAAGAATTTGCACAACAGACAACAAAATGCTTTCGTTTGTGGAATCATTTCTTCTTCAACTTTGTTTGAATTTAGTATTTTAATATTTGTGTCAACTACTCCATGGAATTATTTTCATTGTCATGAGAGATTGAGGACTCTGTTGGGTTAAACCTCCTCATAGCTCAATATTTGTCAATGTATGTTGTCTACATAAGTAACATTGTATGTGCTGCAGTTCAGAGTTACTTAGCTCACAATTGATACTTTATGGTATTATTAATTTGTATCACCAGGATGCAGATAAATACAAGCTTGCTCATCCTAGGAACTTTTACTACCTAAATCAAAGCCATATGTATGAATTAGAAGGGGTCAGCGATGCAGAAGAATATTTAAAAACACGGAGAGCTATGGACATTGTTGGTATATGTTTTTCTGATCAGGTTCATCTTGCCCTCATTCCAACACTAGGACAGAAAATTACCAAATTCTTGTTTCTCTTGATAAATAATTTTGACTCGTGATGCTACCATGCACTCTCAGGAAGCTATATTCCGAATTGTGGCTGCTATCCTTCATCTAGGAAACATTGAATTTTCTCCTGGAAAGGAGTTTGATTCCTCTGTTATTAAGGATGAAAAATGTAAATTCCATCTCCAGATGGCTGCTGATTTACTTATGTGAGTATTTTATTAATCTTTATCTTAGTCTCCTGTCACTGGTGCTGTGCATCACAAAACTGCAGAGTGAACATGTTACTTTCTGTTGTGGACATAATAGGCTCATACTGCTAATTCTCTCAGATCAAGTTATGTGTTTGCATATGCTACTTATTGTTGATTCTGTTTTCCCAGCTTTCCATAAACTATTTCATCATAGACTGCTAATTTGTGTTGCCTCACCATGAACCCTTCACATCAAAACCCAGAGTCTCCTATTTAGTAACCAAAATTTTAGAGGAATATGATCCCCAAGTTTCACACTTACATAAAAAGGTAGCCTTTTCTGTAATAAGCTTTGTTGTTCAAGCAAATTGACAAATGCTATTATCTTTTGTTTTCTTTACAAGCTGTGAGATATTATAACTTTGAATGTAGTGAAGAAATACCTTAATGCATCAATGACTCTGTTAACTTTTCTAGATTCATAAGTATGTCCCATGGCCTTCTCTTTATTTTAACATGCTCATCAAACAATCCACTTCATTTGAAAACTAACTTTTTGAGAAGCACAATGCCTTACTCATTTAGTTAGTGCTTTAGACATTGCCTTTTTATGTGCTCTGTTATTTTTTGGGGCAATATATGATATTAGCAGTACTCATGATCACATGCATTGGTTCTTTGTGAGCATCACCAAAAAAATTCATGGACAGTTTAAAAATGATTTATAAATTATGTTAATATGTTATGTCTACGCATTATTTTATGGGAGTTCTTGTTTGTTTGTTTTTTTCCAGGGTTGATGCAAGCCTTTTGCTTTCAACTCTGTGCTATCGCACAATTAAAACTCCTGAAGGAAACATAATCAAGGCAGTTGACAGTTCTGCAGCTGTCATCGGTCGTGATACTCTTGCAAAGACTGTTTATGCTCGACTATTTGATTGGTATGACCATGTCTCCTTGTGAACTGCTTTACATTTTTTCAATGCGTTGCTTATAGCGTGGCTACTGCAGGCTTGTTGACAACATTAATAAGTCCATTGGGCAGGACATGGAGTCTAGGTCACAGATTGGGGTCTTGGACATCTATGGTTTTGAGTGTTTCAAATATAACAGGTCAGGCTTTCGGTCTTTCTTTCAAACTAATAAGCAGAGGCCTAGCCAAAATTTTAGCTTTGTGTCGGTGGCTATTCTTCAAGGAGCTTCATAATTAAAAAATATTACCTAGTAAAAGTATTATTGTATTAATGTGATGCTAAATTTTGGTATTTTCTTCAAGTTTCAAGAAGACAACAAAAAGCCTAATGTTCCCCTGTCAAGAAGCAGGTTGACCAAACTTTGAAGTTTGTTATGTTGGCCATTCTAGAAGGAACTGTTTGTCTCGAAATAATACCACCACAATTATTTATGCAATGCTAATTTTTGTTAACAAACACCAGTGCCAGATTTGGTTAGCAAGTAACGAGCTAGCTCGCAACTCAGTAATGTTAGACATGTTTGGTTCTCTTGGCTTCTCTTGCATAGCACGCTCTTGGGCAAGGACTTTTGAATGGAATAAGAATTCTGTTGGCTGCCCTTGGTTGTAAGAGAACTTCAAATGGAAAAAATCTCATTCATGGTAATAAAAAAATCTTAATGCACTTAGTTATTCCTTATAGTGTTTGTACTTGATTGATAAAATTTGTATAGTAGACTAGTTGGCATGTTCTGAAGCTGATGGCCCTATATAATACACCAGCACTTACTTAGTTTCATGCACTTTGGTTGAATTCTTTTAATGATGAATTGTAACATTCCCACACACAAAAAGAGCAGGTTGAAAGCTACATTGTAGTACAATGCAATTCCAACCGACACTGTTAGCTGTCTTACTTCACATGAAGATTCTTCAACGCTATTGTTAATACTTTTGAAAGATTATTTAGTTAAATCTATTTTTCTTTTCAAATTTCTGATGGTCCTTCCTTCTGCTAGCTTTGAGCAGTTGTGCATCAATTTTGCTAATGAAAAGCTTCAACAACATTTTAATAAGGTATTTTATGACCCTGCCTATGTCCTTCCTCAGAATCACAAACATATTTGATTCATTTGTATTTTGAATTTCTTGATCCAGCATGTTTTCAAGATGGAGCAGGAGGAATATAAAACAGAAGAAATTAATTGGAGCTACATTGAATTTGTTGATAACCAAGATATATTGGATCTTATTGAAAAGGTCTAAACTTCTAAAACTAAGAGAATCTATAGTTACATTTGAAATATCCCCTGTTATTTGTGGTGATATGAATGCCAATTTTGTATTGCTTGCTCACATTTTCTTTTAGTTTTCATACCAGTGTGCACATATAATGAACAAAGGTCTTGACATGCCTGTGGCATGTGCCAGTGAAGTTTGCTACATTCTGTGTTCATAAATTGTTTCTGCACAGAATATGATATGGTAGTTATATTTGATTTACCTTTACCAGCTTTGACTAAACTTTTCAAGGTTTTCCTTTCTCCCTTCTGATTGTGGTAGGCGCCTATATCTGTAATGATGTTTGTAGCTTTGCAATATATAGCAATTGTTTGACATATCTTGGCCAGAGTGCTAAACGAAATCCAGAATAATTTTAAAATTGAAACAGAGCTAAAGGTGTTGGTTATCTCCCATTGAATCTAAATAGGGCATAAGTTGATTTGATGCACAATTTTCCTGTTGACGATAGTTTCTAAATCGTACTTGCCATTTTACGGAAGTATCATTGCTGTAGTTATGCTATAACCTTGATCTTAATAGTAATGTGCATTTTCTATAAAAATGTAATCCATATAGCACTGGTTACAGACGTACACTTATGAGGAGGAAAGTTGGTACATCCTTCTGCTTGCTGATGTACATGTAATGTAACTGAACATTTGAACTTCTGAAAAAGATGGTATATCACTGCATGTGTTTTCTTTTCTCTAACATATATCATTGAATGTGTTTTTCTTGTCGGAATCTTTCCTCCATTTATGTTTCATGCTAGCATATTATCTAAATATATGAAAAATAATTCAAAGTAACTGTACCTTTAATCACTGTCTTTAACATTTAGAAGTCTTTTTGGCATGTGTCTGAGTGGATATTTGACTTAACTTGTATATTCTATTCAATACCATCTACTTATATTACCAAATTTGCAGAAAATGACTAGTTGCATCCTTGTCGATGGCATCATTGAATATATATCTAGTGCTGAAATTTTATTTGGTTTCATCTATGTGTGGATTTATATAATTGTGCTATTTCTTTTTTGTTTTGCAGAAACCAATAGGCATAGTTTCACTTTTGGATGAAGCATGGTAGGATTTTCATACTGTGTTATCAAACACTTAAGAGTTCAAAATTCTAACTCCTTTCTAGTCTTGTTAAACAGCATGCTTGGAAAATCAACACATGAAACTTTTGCGATGAAGTTATTTCAGAATTTAAGAGCACACCCGAGACTAGAAAAACCAAAGCTCTCAAAGACGGATTTCTCCCTGTCGCATTTTGCTGGAAAGGCATGTCCTGTGAATCACATTTCTTGTAAGCTATTCTTAGCATTTTGTTGCTCTGACTAGGTTAGAGCATGTGGCAATGAATGGTCTACTTTTTGTAGGTGACCTACCAAACTGATTTATTTTTGGAGAAGAACCGAGATTATGTTATTGCAGAGCACCAGAATCTTTTGTCTTCTTCAAAATGCTCATTTATTTCTGGTCTCTTTGTTTCACACCAAGATGATCCATTGAAATCATCTTATAAGTTTTCTTCAGTAGCTTCACGATTTAAGGTATAGTGCTGCACGTTACTGTTTTCTTTATTTCCTCTGGGCATAATTGTTTGTTTTTCCAGATTTTTGCTTTACTTACTGTTTGTGGGTTATTTATCTTTACTGTTCTGGCCAGTGCACATTAGATATTTGTTTACAGCTATTTGTGTGGTACAAATAAATGTGTATTGCTTGCATGCTAACAATAAAGGGAAACAAGAAAGAAACAGGCAAAAGCATAGTTCAAAATCTAGTATTTCATATATATAATTTTTGAACTTTTGCAGTCAAAGGAACTCATTTGAGTTTTCGTCATGAATCTCTCTCTCCCTCCTCTCTCCCTGTGTGTTGTGTGGAGAGTAATTCTTTGAAAGCCCCCAAGAATAATGCATGCTAATTTCAATTTTATTTTTATTTGATTATACTTATGATATGGTCAGTTATCTAATCCCAACAGCAACAACTCCAAGCACTAATGGAGACACTTAGCTCCACGGAGCCTCATTACATCCGTTGCATAAAACCAAATTCTCTGAATTGCCCTCAGAAGTTTGAAAATGGCAGTGTACTACAGCAACTGCAGAGTGGGGTTAGTTCCATTGATTTTCTGCTCTTACACCCTAATGTAGCAGTCTTTTGAAGTTTGATTCATTTCAATGATTTCTCCGTTCGGTTTAACTCATCTTTTTTTTTATATGCTTCATTCTTGGAATCATTGTGCTACTTTATTTGGTTTCGTTACAGGGTGTACTTGAAGCTATTAGGATAAGTCTTGCTGGTTATCCCACAAGGAGAACATACTCTGAATTCATCAACCGCTTTGGACTTCTTGTGCCAGAACATATGGATGAAAGGTGATATGCTAACATTATTGTTGAGTACTTTAGAATGTCAAAATATGGCATCTCTCAGTAGTATAAATGTACTTCTGTCATATTTCTCTTTGGAAGTTTTACTATCACATAATTACAGAGTAAAAGATTACCATGTACTTTTTTTCACTATTGCAGATTTGATGAGAGATCACTGACACAGAGGATCCTAAGGCAACTAAACCTGGAGAACTTTCAAGTAAAGTATCCTAATTCTATCCAGACTTGGGCCATTTTTTTTTCTCAAATGCACCGCAGCGGTGCACATCATTATATTAAGAAGAAGAAAGAGGAGTCTAAGAAGACTCCCTACTAAGTCCATCAGGCCACGGTTCAGTACAAGAGAGGATTTGCCAATCACTAAAGGAAATTACAACAAGCAACATCGACACAACTCCTATGGCTAATACTATTGAGGCCTTTGCCCCCCGGGCGTACACCACAACTTGGCCACATCCCTAATGCCCTGCAAATATAGCATTTAGATCAGTTGAAGCCCCTTCAAAAATACATTCATTCCTGTGCTTCCATATCTCCCAAAGCCAACAGCACCACTGAGGAGTTCAACCCTAGTGATGATGCTTATTAACCTTGTTGGTTGCTGCAATGCTTTGGCACCAGGGAAAAATGAGATTATTTCATATATATGTAGTGCGTAACTAGGGGTTCAGCACCATAATCTCAATGAAAAATGAGATTATTTAGCCATGGCCTGATGCTGCAGATGAACCAATGAAAAGACAGATCCAAACTTTGCTTGAGAACATACACGTAGTGCGTAACTGTTGTACAGTTTACTCCTGATCACATAGAGGGATTGCTCAGGATGATCATGACCTCGATGGGCTAAACAATCAGAAGTCCAACACTTTTGGGAGGCCAACCGAACAAAAAATCGGCAGTGAGGTGGAGCCGAACTTCTCCAAATTTCCTTCCATGGCTCGAATACAACAGCTCCCACATTGAAACGATGATAGGCTGATCTTGTCATGAACTGACCCAAAGGAGAAGACACCCATAAGGCCATAAGTGCTGATCCTCCACTCCAGGGGTGAGGTCAACCTCGGATAATATATCCCATACCCATATAGCTGAAGCTATTCAAATAAAGCATCTGTTGATGAGCCATCTTTAATATCACGGATCTGAGTTTTATCTGTTTGTGCCTCCTGGTCTGTTCTTCGGTTGACAATATCTCGTCGTATGCATACATAGAGATGGAGGAAGATGGACAAGGATTTCCCATGCAATCATTTTCATGCTGAAATAGTGTCCTGTTGCCATCCTGTACAGTAGACATTACTGAGATGGAGAACAATCCTATGATATCAAGTCCAGCCCATATGTGATCAGGCTGGGTCATTTTAAGCCATAGCCACCTCATTATCAATGCCCATCTAATCACTTCTAGATCAAGAATTCACAGTCTTCCAAGATCAATTGGTCTTTTGACCCGTCCCCAAGCGACAAGGCAATGGCCTCCATTCACCTCTTTGCAACCTTTCCAAAGAAAAGTTCTTTGAATCTTGTCAATTGCTTTAACAACCCATTTAGAAAATTCCAAGGAAATGAGCTGATAAATAGGTATTGGCGTGAACATTGCACTGGCAAGGGTAGCCCTCCCAGCTAGATGCATCATGGCCATTTCCCAACCAGGCAACTTGTCAGCGATCTTGTTAACTATCGCGTACCTCTTTTGTGTTCAGTTTATTTTAACACTAAGATAAGAACATTCAACTGCATTCACGCATTCAACTAGAACTTATGAGTTCTCTGGTTGCCATTTTCTTTGTGTTATTGCTTTCTCTATTTTTGACTTTGTGTATTGTTTAGCTAAGATCTTAAGGACATAAGTTACTGCTCATGTCTTGAAACTAATCACCACCAAAAAAGAAATTTATCACCACCAGGCAATTTTTACACAACATATCCCCACAGTTTTTGCCGCTCAAAAAAAAATTGTTACACAGGTTGCATATGATGAGAGGTGCTTCTATGTTTGACATTTTAGAGTCTTATAAAATTTGAAGCTAAACTGAAGGGCTGTTTATTCTTACTTGCCCCTTCAAGGGCATTAACATTTGTGCAACCCTGTTGTGATGGTGAAGCACAGAAACACCTCTTGGAAGCGGCATTATTATAAACTAGTTTCATGGAAATACAATTTAATGGTGTATACCTATTTTTGTGTCTGATTGTATTCTTCAGCTTGGCAGAACAAAAGTTTTTCTCCGGGCTGGTCAGATAGCTGTGTTGGACTCCAGACGTGGTGAGATTCTGGACAATGCTTCCAGGATTGTGCAGGGTCACTTTCGAACCTTTACTGTTCGCAAAAAATTTCTTTCAACAAGGAAAGCTTCTATTTCTATCCAAACATTTTGCCGAGGTATGGTGGATCTTTCTGTGGTTTTCATACTATACATTTAAATATTAGTTGTTGGGGGTTGGGGGGGGGGGGGTAAACAAACAGGTCCTAAATTTTTTCTAGAGTCTAACCTCAGCTTTTTGCACAAATATGCTTTTTTTATGTTATAAAATAACTAACCTGCAGTATCATATTATGTTTATTTCGTGACCTTTTTTAGACATGTTAGGAGAAGTCTTATTGCTCAATACTTTAAAAAAAAAATTGAACCAGGAAAACAGCAGGGGAAGCCCCCACTGTTAGATTTTATTAAAACACAAAAACAAACACTGAGCCAAACAAACGGAAAAAACATCAGCTAAGCCCTAGCAAGGCTAGAACAAGAAGAAAAACAAAGGACCACTCAAGAATCAACCAATGATAGCTATCATAAATAGCATTGCATAGAATCCAATGATAGCTTATTACTTTATCTTGTGCATAGTCAACTAATATTCTAAGGACCCAGTAGGGTTAGTGTTAGACATTTAGGGTGTGTTTGGTTCCCAGCCACAACACGCCATGCCTAAACTTGTGGCTACACCACAAAAACATAAGCTTCTGTTTGGTTGATAAGACTACTTAGGCAGCCACAGAAGATTGCAACGTAAACAGGTTGGATTCTCGCCAAAGAGTGCGGCGTCCATTTTTGGTGCCTCAGCTGCGGCGACGCCGCACATGCGGCGTGGTGTACGATGGCCGGTAACAAAACACGCTCATAGTTTTGGGTATTAGATTTCGCCTGGCCCATGCGCCTATATCATGGCCGGCCAGCCCACATACATGTTGCCAGAGTCCTAATCCGGCACACTGTAGATTGAGTTGTATTAGACTAGGAGTATCTGAGTACGGTTCTATTTCCATTAGCCGCCACACCTATATATACTTGTACCTTGTACACCTATATAATCAATCTACTATTCCCAACTTACATGATATCAAAGAGACCCGATCAATCTGATCCTCTCCTTCCGCTGCCCTCTTCCGTACCCGGTATCCTGCGCTCCGCTTCCCCTTGTGTTGCAATGCCCCCATGGCCGGTGATCCCACAAAGCCGTCGCTGCTGCCACCGCCGAGGCAGCCGCCACTGCCAAGGAGAAGCTTGCGGCCGCGGCCTCTGCCCTTTCCGACGCCGCTGCCAGGGCTACCTAGACCCATGCGGATGGATGCGCTGGAGAAAGTCGAGACTGTCGAACGCGAGGTCACCCTCACTGCCGCAGCTCAGGATGCCACCGAGGCTCGCATGCGGGATGCCCTCAGCTCACCCGGACCCGTGCTCTGCCCTTGGCAATCTTGATAAGCTTGTGTAGGACCTTCATCCGCAGCCTGTGTAGGATCTTGGTAAGCCTGTGTAGGACCGTTCTCAACCTCATCCGCAGCTTGAACAAGAAGTATGCCGTCATTGGGATGCATCTTCAACGTTCGAGGCCGTTCCTGACCTTCCTTGTTGCCTGGAACGAACTTCTTCATGAGGATCTCAACATCGCCAAACGCTCCTCCACCTGGTCAGACTTTGTTGCCACTACTGGTCGCCCCCATCAGCCACCCTCCAGTGCCCTGATTCTAGCAGCAGCAGCCTGCCTCGGGCACCGGGGGTGCCCTTCCGAAGAACTGCAGCGGCCAGCGCAATCAGCACAACCAGGAGCACCGCCCTGGTGGCCAGCAAGGCCAGTCCCGGGTTTGCTACTGCAGGCGCTGCTCCTCCTCCAGGCACCGGCATTGGCTATTCTCCTAGTCAGTCTATCCCAGGTGGCTGGCCCTCCTTCCACAACCCCTGGTCAGGGGCTATTCAGATCTGGCCTGGTCTACCCTGGTGCCTCTTCCTACTGGCTGGCTTCTGGACAGCAGCCACAGTAGGCCTTCCTTGGCGGCACCCAGCAGCCTCTTCCTACTAGCTGGCTTTCTGGACAGCAGCCACTCGTTCTAACTTTTTCTCCTTTGTCTGCACCCAGTTTGGCATCACCATTAAGACAATGGCTGGGAGTTTGATAACTTTAGTGTGCGCGTGTTCTTCCTCTCCCGTGGCGTCCATCTCCACATGTCATGTCCCTACACCTCCTCCCAAAACGGTAAAGCCAAGCGCATCATCCGTTCCACAAATAACATTGTTCGCTCTCTCTTGTTTCATGTCAGTATTCCCCCTCTTACTAGGTTGAAGCCCTCTACATCACCACCTATCGTCTTAACATCTTGCCTACCAAGTCGCTTGATTTCTCTACACCCCATCACACCCTTCTTGGCACTCTACCATCCTATTCTCACCTTTGTGTCTTCGGTTGCAAGTGTCATCCTAACCTTTCCGCCACCGCTTCTCACAAGCTTGCCCCTCTTTCCGTCCCCTGTGTTTTTCTGGGATATTCTGCTCATTGTCTCACCAGTGTGTTGACTTTCAGTCAAATCGTATCATTGTCTCTCACCACGTCATCTTTGATGAGGCCTCTTTTCCCTTTGCCGAGCAGCAAACCACTCCCACCCCAGCGGATTTCGAGTTCCTCGATGATTACACTAACCCTGTGCTTGCCCCCCTCTTAGCTTGCGCAGCTGGTCAGATGGGTTGTCTTCCCTCCTGTGACTTCTGCTTCATCTACTCTAGGTGACCATCTTTGGCTCCCACCAAGCCGATGTCATCTCCTTCTCTGGAAACTGTGCCAGCACCTCAGCATTGCCATGATCACCTGTGGCAAGCTCGGGTTCCGTCAGCCTGCGCTCTACCATGCCGTGCTGCTGTTCCTGGTGCCTCCAAGCTATCCTGCTGCTCTTGTCGATGCCAACCCCAATTAGCGGGCTACCATGGAAGATAAATTCTCCTCCTTTCTGGAGAATAACACATGGGATCTTGTTCCCCCGTCCTCCCACAGCCAATCTGGTGACCAGAAAGTGGATCTTCAAGCATAAATTCAAGGCAGATGGTTCACTTGAACATTATAAGGCATGATGGGTTCTTCGGGGAAACTCAGTGCCCTGGGATTGACTTCAATGAGACTTTTAGCCCAGTTGTGAAGCCTGCGACCATGCACACCGTATTCTCTCTTGCTGTCTCTCAAACTGGCCCATTCATCAGCTCGACATCAAGAATGCTTTTCTTCATGGGGTTTTGACAGAGACAGTTTATTGTTCCCAGTCTCCTGGATTTGAGGATTCTGCACATGCTGATTATGTCTGCTGGCTGAATCGCTCTCTTTAGGAACCCAGGGCTTGGTACAGTCACTTCGCTTCACACTTATTCCAGCTTGGTTTTGTGGAGTCCAAACCAGACACATCTCTGTTCATTTATCATCATGGTGATGACACGGTTTACGTCCTACTCTATGTGGATGATATTATTCTTACAGCTTCCTGGGATGCTCTACTTCGTCGCACTATTGCATCCCTCTTCTTTCCAGCAGCAGTATATGGTTGAGATTCTGGAACGTGCTGGCATGGCAGACTGCAAGCCATGCTTGACACTTGTTGATTTGAATCCGAAGCTCTCTGCAGCCGATGGTGCTCCTGTTTCGGATCACTCTGACTATCGCAGCCTTGCTGGTGCTCTGCAATATCTCACCTTTACTATACGCCGTCCAACCGGTCTGTCTTCGTATGCATGATCTAGAGGCGGAGCTCGATCAAGAAATCAGGAGGGGCTAGTCTGTGTAATTATGCTGTAAACAACAATTAACAGTACCACATTTACTGTTTACTCAGTGCAAATCATGTTTGACAGGAGGGGCCACGGCCCACCTTTGCAGGGCCGTCCCGGCCAAAACTGAGGCCCTGTGCAAAGTCTAAAACGGGGCTTCACAGGCTAGCAAAATAGGGCCATAAATCTTCATTAGTCCTTTGCATAATCTTCATTAGTACATATCATTAGTCCTCACTAATTACTAGAAATTATAAGTAAATAAATCTTCTCAATCAATTGTAGATTGTTTTTCTCAAATACATTTCTTGATTATCTAATGTCATCTCTTGATTGTCTAATATTAAGTGTCTAAATAAAGTAAATATGATGTGAGTCTCCTTTTATCTTTAATTTAGACATTGGGTTCGGGGGTTTTCTCAGCCTGGTGAGAAGGTCTTCTTATTTGGAATGCTGTGGGGGCAATCTTAACCCCTTCAGGTCGAGTTTTTTTTAAGATGACGAGATTAAAGATAATTTATTATAACTCTTTTAGCCAACATTAAAGTTGATATTTTTTTAAGCCGATATCAAGATCTGGCGGTGGTATCGTATAACTCTATTTTTTTTATATTTGGTGAACTAGCCTCCCTATATCTAAATACTGTCTCCGTCCCTACTCATAGTCAATCTTGTCCAGCTTGTTGCCCTCAAGTGCTATTGTAGCCAAATCAGTAAGCTTTTCTTTTATGAGCGGCCTCAAGATTATCACAGGATACACATGTATACAAAAGATGAAAAGAACAAAATTTAGAGACATACGGCACATATACATCAAATGCACGTGTACTGATTTAATAATGAGTAGAATTTTAGAAAAGAAAAAAGAAAATTGCCTTGCTCGCTAACTTGCCACAACCAATCATGATCAGGCTTCCTTCCGTCTTGGCTGCTCCCAACTTCATGTACCATCCGAAACGCTCGTCAATTAGCACGGCCTCTCGTGGGCCTCGTGGCTTCGACGTCTGCCGCGGCGCCGCCGCTCGGCCGTTGAAGTGCGGCAAGTGCGAAATACCTAGGGCTGAGTCGACGAGACGACTCGCGAGCCACGATTCGTCGGGAAGAACGAAGGCACGCACCATCAGGAGGAAGTCGAATAGATGCAATTGTTGTTTTCTATACGCATCAATGGAACTTGGACCAAAAAAAACAGAGACTAAGCCTATATACTATTGGGCTATGGGCTGTACACAAGATATTGGGGGCCCTGTGCGGTCCCACCGGCCACACTTGCCTAGGGATGGGCATGCACCTTTGTCTGAACTAAGCTCCGCCCCTGGCATGATCCAAGGGAGCCACACCTTGCAGCTCTGAAGCACAAACTTCGTTACGTCCACGACACTCTAAATTTGGGACTGGTTGTATGACCTTGCTCTCAGTCTGACTTGGTGGCATACTTCGTTCAGTCTTTGACGCAGATTTGGCCTATTGTCCTGATACACACAAGTCCACATCGGGCTATGTTGTGTTCCTCAGTGATAATCTCATCTCATGGTCGGCCAAGTGACATACAACTGTTTCTCGTTCCAGTGTCAAGGCTGTAACAGAACCGACCAAATCATAAGAACGTAAGTACAAAAACAATCACCGAAGTGATCAAATTCCTGTACTTAAGCTCCCATAATCCCGGTAGTCCGGAAATCACGAAGGATTTCAACCAACTTTCGACATACAAACCAAGACCGTAGTTATTCAACACAACACAATCATTCGTTACAACATTTCACAAGTGGCATCCGGATTACATCCATCAGAGTGCGAATAAAATATTACAAACCAAGTTCAAATTTACGGAAGCAACATAGTTTAGTACATAACTTCATAGTTTCAAATACATTGCCAGATCTTAGTCATGTCCCACAAAAGCAGTATCAGGTACGAGAACTAGGAGAGACCGTGTCCAACGGTCTAGTCTTCATCCCCAGCCGGGAGAAGGCAATACTTGCAGCAACTGAAGTAGAACTGGTCACCTGCAACAGGTGGGAGATAAACCCTGAGTACGATAAGGTACTCAGCTAGACTTATCCGTCAAAACCAGAAATAAAAGACACCAAGGGTCATGCAAGGCTTATGAGGTGGGCTAGCTTGATACAGTTGCATAAAAGAGCTTATGAATATAGTGACCAATTTAAACTTAGCATCAAGCTTATCATCATTTACCTGTCCACTAGATTAGCACCTGTACTAGAGTACTCACTTATTAGGAGCAATCAATATTAACCACAGCAGGTATAATAAGGTTGTCATCATCATATCATCATTTCTGAACCATTATGTTATTTAGTGTATCTACTTTGGAGATAAGCCCGTCAAGTTCTCACTAACCGGGAGAGACGGCGACTCGAATCGAATTACAACTCAGCTGAGGGGGTATTCCTAACTCTCACCCTGGCATACTTTGCAAGGGTAGCCGTGGGTCACCTTTGGAACAACTCAGGAACCAAATTCGCGGGTTCGATTAGCACCAGCACTCTCAGGGATTACCCTTCTGCCAGGACGATCAGGACTTTTAAATCACCTGCCCTTGGACTCATGCCTACGGCTCCCTTCCGAGGCGTACTTTATACTTATCGACTCCCGGCCTGAGGTGAGCTACTCGGCTTCGTGGTCGGTCTTCAGACCCGGCCAACTAAGAGAGAGGCATGCGTTCAACATGAACAGGAAATGCTCCAAGATTCAGTCCTTAAGCGACACAGACGGAGTCACTACAAACCGCCAAGCCTCCGCCCGGTCTTCATTTCAATTTAAGACAGGTTCTTTTCCACGATAGCAAATATAGCCAACCGTGCCATATGTATATTCCTATATCTCGCAGGTGACAGGAAATCACCTGACTTCTACCGCGTTTAAGCAGGGCTAACCACTACACGAACCTGAGCTACATAGGATTCAGGGTATCAATATCTGGACAAGGATTGGATAACCAATGCAGCAAGTGTTTGCATCCAACACCTAAACTTAATGCAACAATATATATATATGTATATGTAACAATAATACTTTAACTGCATTTCGGAAATTAGGAGGCTTAATATGCTCCGGGGCTTGTCTGGGATCCCACACTGAGTCAGTGATAGTTAGATGACACTCGCTAAGTGAGCATCTCCCGTCCTAGTACTTGTCCAGTCCTTACACCTTCGGGATAGGTCCACCATACACCGTCTTTGGGTTCGGCTCCAACATCGCATCCTTCACGTGGTGCATCTCATGTACCTAAATGAGATGCAATATACAAGTACATAAATATGAAGAGACGCATCACAAGATAGCAAGCAAGACAAGCATAGTTTACACTAACACACTTAAGTACTTTGCGATGCTTAACTTAAACATCACACAATCTATCATGCTAAGGTGGCAAAGAAGACGACAACACCAAGCATGACACAAGTTTTCCAAGATCTCAGGTGCTCTAACTCAGTCATCATTCAAGACATAAGTCACACTTAACAATATACAAGCAAACACTATAATTGAAATCTACCAATTTCGGGACATGCAAACAGCAGCTACAAGATTTAGCTATAACTGGAGTTACACAAATCCAAATGACTTGCAAGAAGACATTTTGGAAAGATTATGAAATTGTATACAATTCATTTTTAATCATCTTAGCATGATTCTCAAGTTAACTAAGTCAAATATACCAATTTACAGAAACTGGTCCACAATTGACAGAGATCAATCAATTCTGTAACCCAACTTTAAACAGGCATAACTCACAAACCACAAAACCAAATACCACCAAATTTTAACAAAAGCTAGATACATGAATTATCTACAACTTTGCTATTATCACCAAAAGCTCATTCAAACCCTAACTAGATCAAACACAAGCATCTTTCAGATCTGCTCAGAATACAATCAAAACCTGACAGAAGACTTAAAAGTCATGTAAGTCCAACACTATCAGGCCTATGGCCTTATAAGTTGAACACAAGCAAGATCATGAAATTTGCTATAACTTTTGTATTCACTACAACCATAGCAAACATCATTTACACCACGAAAATAATTGCACAAACAAAACTGCAAATGCAACCCAACAGCAGTGGTACAGAAAACTGATAGAAACTTCAGAGAAGCATAACTGGAGTTCTAGACCTCCAGCAAACATGAACCATAACTTTTTGAAAAGATTAGGAAGTTACCTACAACTTTCTTATTCTCATATTAAGATGATTCTACAGTTAGAAGGGTCAATTAATTCAATAATTGCATCTCTGTTCAAAACATAGACAGAAACTGACATGCCACTTTAAACAGCTATAACTGGAGTTATACATGTCCAATAAATGTGGTTCTAGACTTTTTAGAAATCTTATTAAATTCTAAACAACTTTGTTGTAAACACCTAAAGCTAATTCTACTATTAAGAAGGCCCGACAATACCAACAAGGTAACCCTGTCAGAGTTTGGGCAGAAACAGCCACTGATATATAAGCAAATATAACTCAAGATCTACTTAACCAAAAATCATGATATTTAGCTTTTTGAAAAGCTTAATAAAAGTACTACAACTCATGTATTATCACAAAGTCATGATTCATAACCTATTTTACAACTCTATAAAAACTCATGTAATATTATAGATCTAGTACATAGAGAATTTTACAAGGATTCCAAAAAGTTCTCATTTACTATTTTACGAGTTTTCTACAAATTACTACGAATTTTCAAAGTGGAGCATTCAAATCTATAAAAACCAGAGAAAAAGGAAATTGAAATCTTGCATCGGAGTCCCTGCGGAAAACACAAATTAAACATGAACAAATGGATCCTTTTCAGCACTGTTCACTGGAGTCACTAGTTCTTCACATAACCCCCTGTCTTTTCCCTTATTGCCGCGCGAGGTCCATCGTCTTCCTCACCCGGCCGGAACAGAGCAGCACGCCGGCGCTCGCGCTTCCGGCCACCGTGGTGCTCACCGGCGGCGAAGAAGGGGTGGAGGAGCACCAAGGGAGCATAGCGGACCCGTAGGACTATCTTGCTCGGCCTGAGATGAGCCCGAACGGCCTGGCCGCGGCAGCGGCGAACTTGGCCCTCCTCGGCCATGGCGGCGTCCGCGCATGACCGGCCATTGCAGCTGCGAGGCGACGCGGAAGTGGAGGTGGACGGCAACGTGCGTGTAGCTGGGCGTGGAGAGTCCTAGGGGCAGCAGCGCTGGCAGTAGCGCGGGCAGCAGCAAGCTCGGCGGCGGCATTCGCGCGGCCGCGCGAGCGAGAGGCAGGGAGCGAGAGGGGCGATGGGAGGGCGAGCGAGTGAGCCAGAGGGAGCTTGGCATCCACCTCTGGAGGGCGCAGCGGTGCCAAGACATGCAGCGCACATGATAGCGAGAAGGGCACGCGGCAGCAATGGCGGGCGCACTCTGTGCATGGCGGCCACGCCCTGGACACGCGCCGCCCATTGGGGCGTTTTACCGAGCACGTGGCGGGCAGCAAAGAGATCAGCGTGGGGCACGATTCTGGGCCGTTTGCAGGCAAATTTGGACATGGACCCAAAAGCAAAGTTGCAGCCCACATAATGCTCTACAATTTCTATTTAAGGTGCACTGCCATAAGGGCTATGGATTAGCGATTAACTGTGCTCCAAAGTGATAGTGTCAGCGCATTGACAGCGATGAACAAAAGTCCAAAATTGATGGTCAAAACGAAGTCCAACGAGTGCCATCTTTTTATATGCTCTTCTCCATAATATAACCTTCAACTTTTATTTTTGGACCAACTCGAGTTGCTTAGCAAAATTTGGAGAACGCGGGATGTCAATGTCGATGTCAGTGAATTCCGGACTGCAAACACTGTCGGGTTGATTTCAGCTTTTCTATTAGACTTTGCGCCTTGTTTTGATCCATTTTGAAACCGAATCATGACTTGGTCTTTTAACAAAGTTTGTTATAATCAAACTTTTATTCAACTTTCATTTTTGGTCAAACCTCATATCTGGTCCAGAAGTCAACTTTATTTCTCGGTCAACGCAAAGCCCTTTTTGCTATAGAATCTAGGGTTTCCATGATTTTCGGATATTTTCTCCATCTTTGCTCAACACGAACCCTTCATAACTTTTGTTGTAGAGTTCAATTAGAGTTGTTGGAGCAAGGTTGCAAGGTTTGGTTGACGTCATAGGTTCCATCTACTTGATAAAGTAATTCATGCAAAGATATGACTTATCATTTCATGTGACTTTTTGATTCCAAACTTCATGAAACTTTTCCACGGGTCTAGATGGATGTATGGGGATGTAATGTACATGGAATAAGCATGTTTAACATTACTCTTGCATAATCTTAACAAGGGTCCATATGTAAGCAAATGTGCGTGGCCCAAGTTTAAGTTGGAGCTCCATCATGTAGATTTGATCTTGACACCGTCATTACCACTCGACATGTCATGTTTGAGCTCAACCCCATTGCTTAACTGGTGACAAACACCTGGGGCGTTACAAAGGCAGAGTACTGTGCTGTTGCAAATGCTATTGATGACAACTCTTGCTCAAGCTGCATACTCCCTTGCACCGAGCTACATTGGTGTATTGCGACAACATCAGTACTGTCTACATGTCTTCGAATCCCGTTCAGCACCAGGAGCCAAACATGTGGAGATCGATCTTCATTTTGTTCATGAGCATGTTGCTCTTGGTGCTGTTAGGTTTCATGCACCAACTAGATGAACCCAAAACCTTAAGCCATTGGGAAGAGGTGGGCAATCCACCACTTCAACACTCCCACTCACGTGCAGCCAGCGGCGGATCCAGAAAAATTTTAGGGGGGCTAAACAAAAGTGCGACAGCAACATACCTCCGACTGCTGCTCGATCTTAAGTCTCAGCCCCACCTACACGATAGAACTTTGCCTAAAAATTCATGGGGGCTCCAGGGCTCCGGTATCGGTAGGGGGGCTCGAGCCCGCCCCCTGAATCCGCCGCTGCGTGCAGCCACGTACAAGGCGCAAACATGGAAATAAAGGAGCGGAGGACTTATTGGAACTCGAGATCTCTAGCTTTGATACCATGTTAGGTTTCATGCACCAACCAGATGAACCCAAAAGCTTAAGCCATTGGGAAGAGGTGGGCAATCCACTTATACACTTCAACAGGTGCCAAAGGGTTGCCTTCTACGGTGTTCACGGAGAACGTTCGACCCATTGATGATCCGATTGCGGGGGCATGTTAGACATATAGTTTTGGGTATAGATTGTCCTGGTCCATGTGCCTATATCATGGCCGGCCAGCCCACATACGTGTTGCCTTAGAGTCCTAATCCGGCACACCTGTAGATTGAGTTGTATTAGGGTAGGAGTATCAGAGGATGGTTCTATTTCCATAAGCTGCCCCTACTCACACCTATATATACTTGTACACCTCTATAATCAATCTATTATTCCCAACTTACATTATGCACTATAAATTGCACTTTGATGGTTAAAATAATGGTCATTGGCTTTGACTGCTGACTTGCTGTTCTGCAGGGTGTTCAGCACGAAATGTGCTTGAAGCTAAGAGACAGATAGCTGCAGCTGTTTCAGTTGAAAGATATGCTAGAAGATGGTTGTGTCGTTGTGCATATTTGCATCTTCGTTCTGCTTCTCTTGTGATCCAGTCTGGGATTCGCTATATCTTAGCAGTTCAGAGGTTGCTACACTTAAAGAATGCTAAAGCTTCTACTGTTATCCAGGTCTTTCTCATCTTTGATTCTTGTAAACTCTAGTTGTTTCTTAATCTCTTTCTCTCTCATTAGTTTTAACTTGTCAAGTCATGGAATTGTTTCATTGGATCGAGATTGTAATTGTCATTTGTAAATCTCAAGTAATATTGTATCCATAAACTTTTCTGGTTCGATCTTTGTTTATAAAGATGATGTATACTGACCAACACTGTTAATTTAATATATAGGCTTGGTGGAGGATGCAGAAGCTCCATTATTTCCATCAGCAATATCGACGGGCAACAGTTCTCATCCAGTGTTGTTGGAGACAGAAGCTTGCTAAAAGGGCATTGGGGAACCTTAAACATGTATGAACAACAGCAACTATCTGCAGTCCAATGTATCTTAAAGCATCCAATTTGAACCCTGAAAATAACAACTAAATTTT
Source organism: Miscanthus lutarioriparius (assembly GCA_904845875.1). Taxonomy (NCBI): domain Eukaryota; kingdom Viridiplantae; phylum Streptophyta; class Magnoliopsida; order Poales; family Poaceae; genus Miscanthus; species Miscanthus lutarioriparius. The sequence goes on along the minus strand of CAJGYO010000001.1, from coordinate 89,497,669 downwards.
TGGAAGCTTCCTAAATTTTGTTCTAAATAAAAAGATAGTCTTCGTAAATTTTACCTGTTGATAGTTTGGTTGCTGCTAGAGGTAAGCATAAGGTTCCAACAAACGGTGCCCACAAGACGTGACAATCAATTTCACAATTGAATATATTCATTTTCCTTGTTCTTTGCAAGATATTAATATTTACTGCCATAAATAGTTCTATAAGGAATGAAGTGGTGAACTGATGATTCCTGTCTTATTCCATTTATGAAGTCCCAACCTGAAATTTTGCATATGATGGTACCAATTTCTGCATGCTTAATACAAATCCTTTCCATTGCTAATGACTACACTGTAACTATCTCATTTTTTTGTCCTAGATGTGATATAACACATTTGTTAACTTTTCATTAGTCTGCAATCTTGTGAAGTATGTTGCACACTGTTCACCAAAAGCTCTAGGTTTTGGGTGACTGGTTGATGCATGAATCTCAGTGTGGTATTAGAGCCAAAGTTCCTGAGTTATAGTATCGCCTAACACAATTTTCTTCTAAATAAATAGTTATGACAGCCTGCTTCAACTTTGATGAAGACTTGATATGACTTACTCCCTCCGTTCCAAATTATAAGTCGCTTTGACTTTTTTGGTACATCCATTTTGCAATGCATCTAGATATAATAATATGTCTACATACATAGCAAAATGGATGAACCAAAAAAGTCAAAGCAACTTATAATTTGGAACAGAGGGAGTAGTAACTAGCAGTGTTGTATGTTATGTCTTTCCTCCACAGATAAAGAATTTAAGTAAGATGGTGCATGGAAGTCGGACTCAATAAGTTAGTTTTCCGTATGATTAAATTCAAAAGGCATTCTTCTGGTACACTATTCCATAGTTCATCGCATTTATCTTTCTTGTGATAAATTTATCTTGTATTATTGATGATTCACATGTCATGCAGTGTAATTAGGTAGTGTGTTGGTATTCTAATTATGTATTATGTTGATATTTTAGTTCAATTTGCTTCAAGTACTGAACTTCTTCATTTTCAAGGCTGCTTATGAAACTGGAGCTTTACGTGAAGCTAAAGGCAAACTCGAGAAGAGCTTAGAAGATCTTACTTTGCGATTCACGTTAGAGAGGAGGCAAAGGGTATGCTTCTGTATGATATAGATCTTCTAATGTAAACATTTTCAAAGATGAAGTGCTTTTCCTTATCTAGTATGACCTTGAAGGACATTCACTCTATAAGGGTTTGGTGGGGAACAATTAGCAGCAATGCATCTAAAGTAGTTTAACATCATCTATATGTTTTCTCCATACTTCTCAACAGCCCAGTTAAGCACTCAATTATTTGTATATTAATTGATTTTTGTTACAGTATCAGTTATATAATTATGTGTGTGTGTGTGTACACAGCTTGCTACTGAAGAGTCTAAGGCATTGGAGATATCTAAGCTTCTCAAAATATTGGATTCAGTGAAGTTAGAATTAGAGGCATCAAATGAAGAAAATAAAAATAGTTGCAAGAAAATTGCCTCACTCCAACATCAGCTAGATTTATCATCCAAGGATCAAGAAGCTCAGCAAAACAGTCTTTCTCAGATAGAAGAAGTGAAGAGGGAGAATATTTTACTGAAGGTGTTCCCCACCTGTAAATTTTAAATTTAGTCCAATATCCCCACTTCGAGTTCAATTTGGATTCAATATTTCATGCCACTTTCAAAATCTTATGTTTATGCCTCTCATATTTTTCTCTCTCATCAATACTCTAGTTTGTGGTTTGTCTTAGTTTGTGCTTGGTCTAAGCGATCCTTAATTAATTCCAGTGTCTATTATGTTAATTTTGATAGGTTGATTAAATCTGTGTTCTAGATTTGTCAAACCTTTTCTGTAATGCAGGCAAAGAACACAGAAATGGAACAAGAGCTCTTAAAAGCTCAAAAATGTAGCCATGATAATATGGACAAGCTGCACGATGTGGAAAAGAACTATGGGCATCTCCGGGATAACTTGAAAAAGTAAGTTTTTTTTCACAGCAACATCATAGAGCTCCAGAGTTTTTACTAAATAATTTGCACGCTTTTTTCCAGCTTGGAGGATAAGATCTCAAATTTAGAAGATGAGAATCATTTATTGAGACAGAAGGCCTTGAATTTATCTCCTAGGCACAGCCGAACTGGGGTATATCTTATTCATTCTAGAAAGACATCTTTTTCTTTTAGTGTCCGCATGTAGTCTGTTCAGTTAAGAATTATTATGTTCTAATGAATGCTCTTATATTTGCTTATAGAGTTATCATTGCGGTTCTTCACCATGCAGTCCAAGACCATTCTTTGTAAGACATGCGACCTCACTGTCATTTTCATTGTAGATCCATCTGAGTTATGATAAATGAAATATTGTCTCCCTTCAGGAATCTTCACCTGTGAAACTTGCACCTCTCCCACATAACCAGACATAATCAAGAAGGTCGAGGATGAATTCTGATAGATATGAGGTTAAATATATCTTTCTCTAAATATTAAAAAGAACATCGTTTTATGTACATGTTCTTTCTAGATATTAGTCATCTCCAGGATGATTGTTTTCGTATTAAGTTAAGCATACTCAATTTTTTTCTTGGGGCACTTTCAGGATTATCATGATGTGCTCCAACGGTGCATCAAAGATGATATGGGATTCAAGAAGGGAAAACCAGTTGCAGCCTGTATCATTTACAAATGCCTTCTCCATTGGGGAGTATTCGAGGCTGAAAGAACAACTATTTTTGACTTCATAATTCACACAATCAATACCACTCTGAAGGTTAGGATCCTGTTCTTTTTCCTTAACCATGTGACTAAGGTGCGCTCATTATTGGTATCAACATGTTGCTTTTCAGGCAGAAAACGAGAATGACATTTTGCCCTACTGGCTAGCCAATGCTTCTGCCCTTCTATGCATGTTGCAAAGAAACTTAAGGTCAAAAGGATTCATCATGGCACCCTCTCGATCGTCTTCAGATACTCACTTAAGTGAAAAGGCAAATGAAGTGAGTTCCAACCCATCAACGTATTCACTTTTCAGCTTGCACTTTACAGGTCTCTTTTGTCTGTGCATTTGGATTTAAGATTCAATTTATCTCTAGCGGTAACAGGTTTACATTGGTCCTGGTCAGTCTGATGCGACTAATAGGGCCTGTTTGGTAGAGCTCCCAGAGCAGCTTGCTGAATCCAGGAGGAGCTCTGCCAAACAGTTTACTGAGCTGGTTCTGTGAAGTGAACCTCTGAAATGAACGGCTGGGAGCTGAAAAAGTAGCTTCTCTTGATTTACCCCATGCACAGCCATTGTATGTGTAGAGTTTATCCTAGAGAATCATAGAGAAACATTTATATTTTCTCTTAGAGAATCAGATTCCACAGAGTTCTACCAAACAGGCCCATAGTAGCTTACTTTTTCTCAAACGAGATCTTTGAAAGTTGCAGCTGTGTCTAGCAGTTCCCAGAAGAAACCTGAATTCTGTTCAGAACATGTCAATAGAGCCAATGGTGGACCTTGGGTTTTTTTATAGAATACATATTGTTACATATCTGATAAAACACATACCATGGCTATCTATCATTGATTTTGTAAACATTCTTACAGGCATTCCGGTCTCCTTTAAGAGCCTTTGGACAACAAACAAGCATGTCACACATTGATGCTCGATACCCAGCCATGCTATTTAAGCAACAACTAACTGCTTCCTTGGAGAAGATCTTTGGCTTAATTCGTGACAATCTAAAGAAAGAGATATCACCTCTTTTAAGCCTTTGCATTCAGGTATGTGATCTAACAGCTCCAGTTTCTTGCTGATTTCATCCAGCACAAACTTTATGGAAATTCTATGCTGGAGGCTGCACAATTTTGATCAGTTCATATTGGGAAGCAACGGCTTCAACCTTCTATTATCTTGATAAAAAGGCACCAAAACTTGCTCGAGGAGGCAGTGGAAGGAGGTCGAGGTCACCTGATGTAGCCTTGCAGCAACCGATAAGTGCTCATTGGGATCGGATTGTAAAATTTTTGGACTCATTGATGGATAGACTACATAAAAATTTTGTGAGTTACTCCATACAAACTTGCAAACATTCTGTCAGCAAATTCCATTGGTGTCAACTAATGTTACATGATTTTTCCAGTTGTTATCATAACTTCACAGTCATGCAAGTGTACTTGGGAGTTGATACTTAAGTAATTCCTATATCCTTTGAAGTAGCTAATAGATAGTTAGTAGCCCATACATATAACATATACCATAACCAACTTTTCATGCTCGTAGTATGTTTAGTTTTGAATCTGGACCCTGAGTATGCTCTGAGTATGTTCACATGATTGTGCAATCGATCTTCCATTCAATAGATAGAATTCTAATGTGGTTCAGTATCTTATGCAAGCTGGAACTTAAGTCCAAGGGTTCATCATGCATGATCTAGAGCAAAATTTGCATCCTAAGATTGGTAAATGAACTGTAAGAAAAAGAATCCAATCTGGCTGTATTCTGGTCCGCTAACTGTTTTGAGGGTTTCTTGTCAAGTGGTCATTTTGGGAATAAGAAAGGTGCTCCATTTGATTAATGTTTGTTGAATGAACAAAATATGTGCTTTTCAAAACCCCATTTGCGTGGAAGCAAAATGCTAGAGAAGCTTGGGTCCAATTTTTTATGTGAACTTAACGGTCTCTTTTGCACCTGTGCATTGCTATTATATTTTTAGGAAACCCACAGTTCTTAACTCAGTAGTTTGTATTCTTTATGATCTATTCACTCTTAACTGATCTTCAGATCAAATCTTCATACAGGTGCCTTCTTTTTTCACCCGCAAGCTAGTAACTCAAGTTTTCTCCTTCATTAATGTGCAGTTGTTCAATAGGTCAGGCTGTGCATATCAATTATATTTCAGAAAAAAAAAACATTCAGGTTTACAAACTTTTGATTTAGTTTTCCTTTTTCTAATCTGCAGTATGCTCCTACGACGAGAATGTTGCACATTTTCAAATGGAGAATATGTGAAATCTGGGCTTTGTGTGCTGGAGAAATGGATTGTGGACACTGAAGAGGTTTGCTGCAGGCCTTTCTCTCATTTGTATCTTGATCAGCATTCAACAGTGCACCTATTCTTTTCTACGTTGTAGCATGCAGGTGCAGCTTGGGATGAGCTGCAGTTCATTAGGCAAGCGGTTGACTTTCTGGTAAAACTCAGTATAATTCATTCATTCTAGATAGCTAGATTTTGTTGTTGTTTTTATGTTTTATTCTCATACACTGCATGTACTGCAGATCATTCCACAGAAAAGCAAAAAGACCCTTGAGCAGATTAAGAAAAATATTTGCCCGGTATGGACAAATTTCAATAGTGCTATTCCTATATGGTACAAGTTAGGCATTGATAGAATTATCCTTCCAACAATTGAAAACCCTTGTCTTGATTCAATGATTTCTCCTAGGCATTAAGTGTGAGACAGATATATCGTCTATGTACGATGTACTGGGACGACAAATATGGTACTCATAGTGTATCAGCTGAGGTACATTCTCATCTTCTCTTCTGTGACATGCAGTCATGTTTCTTGCTTTCATCTAACTCAGTGTGTTCTTTGCAGGTTGTTGCCAGAATGAGGGACATGGTGAGTAATGGCATGCAAAATCCTGTCTCTAATTCATTTCTTCTAGATGATGACTTAAGGTTAGTTGTCCCTGGAGCTTCAGTTCATGAACTTATATATTGTTCTGTCTTAATCTTTTGCATGATTCATGCACTCAAAACTTACATCTAGTCGATCCTTCCTAATTTCCAATTGCAGCATTCCTTTCACGACTGAGGAAATCGCAGAGGAAGTACCAGATGTTGACATGTCAAACATTGAAATGCCCTCATCTCTTCGTCATGTTCACTCTGCTCAGTTCTTGATGCAGCACCTTCAGCCATCTTATTTGTCTCGATGAATTGCCTAGGTTTGCTTTGGTAACAAATAGTGATGCTGCGGTAGTGAACTTAGAGGATTTGATAGGTCAGTGATAACTATAACCCATCCTTTTTTATTCAATCGGTGCTAATATTCATTCCACCATATGTTTTTTTGTTTTTATTTTTGCCCCAAGTGTTGATGTAGACTACATTCTTTATAGGTTGCTGTCAAATCTAAGATCCATTCTCTTTAGTCATCATTATGCTAAAGTCCTTTATATTACTAAAACTGGAATATATCTGTGGTATCTTTCCTTATCCTTGACCTGGACATTGCATAAGTTTGATAGGTCTGACAAAGTTCATATTATAAAGATGACAACAGAAGTATAGTGGTAAAGGCACAAAAGTATCATGATTTTCTTGAAGTATAAATTTTGTGTTGGCCAAAGTATGTGGATTGTGGACACACGTAATTTTAATTTAGAGTACGCGAGACCATTGTGTGTGTTGGTAATTCTTACCTGGCATAAAGCACCCATGACGTAGCAAATGAGAGTTACTAGCAAACATGTACATATATTGCATGGACTCCATAATTTGTTGCATGGTGATTTGAACAATTTATGGCTTAGAGATTTACTCAACTGATCATGGGGGTGTTCGCTTGAGCTTTAAGTCGTAGCTGCTTTTCAAGTTTTATCTGCAGTACTGGTAAACAATACTCTGTGAGATAAACAGCCACAGCCACAGCAGAATTTGTTACCGTTGCTTGACATATCTTGGAATCTAACTTGGTCTTATTGTTAGATGTGAGTTGTTCTAATTTGTATCAGTATGGATTGTGAGTCTGGGTCGCATGGGATATAGAAGATGTGGGTGCATTGTGGAAAGTAAAAAAAGACTGATAGAAGAATACAGGACAGGGTGTGAGAGCTTTGTGGGAAGGAAAAAAAATGCATGGAAGGATCCTTTGCCTTTAATGTTAACTTATTAAGTATATCAAAAAGAAACAGATCAAGTGATGTTTACTAGATGAGCTCTCAGCTTGAGCATCGAGGCCCTTTTGTTCTTGTAAATTGAAATATATTAAATTGCAGCTAGACGGTGACAATGACACGGCAGCGATGTCACTCTCTAGCTTGTCCATATGACCAACAATGTACGACAACATATGTCAATCAAACTTCTAAAGTCGCTATACACAGACAATAGCGCGAGTCCGAGACGTAGAACTGTAGACCAAGTGGATCAGATGTAACTAACGTCAGTTAGACATTAATACTCTTCTAAATAGTGAGTGGATAGCTACTGGCTTCTGCCTAGCTTAAAATCGTTTTCTTTAAGGAAGCTCCAGCGCCTGGGCGGTTACCGCCCGGATGGTTTAACTCCCTGCAAAACATTACTAATATGTTACGTGTGTTGCGTAATACCGTTTAATCTTCAAATGTAGAAAAAAAGAAAAATAAAAACTTCTACCGAAACATTGCCACCAAATTTGCAGCTATAAAACCATCTTATGCAACATCACAAACTGCCAAGTGCAATATGTAAAAGATCATGTACTGCAACATCAAAACTATCCACTACAACGTCACAAATTCGACGATGGAAAGCATATCTCAAGCTAGATAATCTCGTGCAACATAAAACAAGATCATGTATTGTAAGCAAGATCACAAGCTATCTACTGCAATATCACAAAATCAACATGAAAATGAAACATCTCAATCGAATCACTTTTCATTGTTGCATCATTTGGAAAAGGTAATGCCGACACCTAAATTCACTTGTGATAACACAGAGAAATGGCTCAAACTCATAGGTTGCTGCAACACTGGGAGAAAAAGGTGGCACAACATCAAAACTTAGTTTTTGCAACACATGAATAATTTATTGCAACGTTCAAAAATCATATGTTGCAACATCCCAAATGTCTCATGCAACATAGAGAAACAATGAATATAACATCATAAATCAGTTACTGCAACATCTCGACCATGCAGGCTTGGATGTGCAACAATGAGGGGATGGGTTCGAGGGTGGAAGTTTCAGTTCCAACTACAAGTCCTAGCTTGCCACCGTCGAGCTTGAAGTGACCATGACACCTAAGAGAGTGTGAATTAGGCTTTCTAAAATCTTCTACTCTAACTTGTCCTTTATTTCCTTCTTAACAAAACCATTGCAAAGATAATCAATCTAACGTGCAACTAAGGTTTTACTAAGTGTTGCTATCTCTACTAAAAATGAGTTATGCAACTAAAGCATTGTGTTTGGTTTTGGTAATTGAATAACAACTAGTGGACTAATGCTTTCAATGAGTTGTGATTGAGTTTGGGTTGACACTAAGGTGGTGAGCAAGGCTAGGAGATGGATGAAGGGTGATCACTCCATATGGAGCAAGCTCACACTTGTTGAGAAGATGAAGAGGTGAAAACAAGTTCGAAGACAAAAGGTATATGCTAGGGGTTTTTATTTCACTGGCTGAGACGCAATAGAGTGAGTGGTCAGATTTATGATAGATAATCATACTACTAAGAGGAGAACTCTAAAGCAAAATGGTTATGTAAGTGCCACTAGGTATGAACTAACTTTGCACATGTATTAGACCTAGTGACGTGGTGAGGTGCAAAATGAAAAATGTTTTTGAAAAGCAAACTTAGTGCCTCAGGTGAAGATGTTCATGTTTGAACATATTAGAGTTAGCAGATTCTAGTCACTTGTGCGTTTGTTACTTAGTGCAAATTTTTCTGCACCACCGGAAATTCTGTTGTGTAGTCACCGGAGAAAAAGAGGTGTTGCGTGAGGAGTTAACTGTGCATCGAGGTACTCACCGGAAATGCTTAGTGGTACCCCCACTCGCCGCACCGGATAAAGCGGCAGAGTTAGTAGGGTGCGGAAGATTTTTTAACTGCGGCACTGGAAATCCGGTGGGGGCCACTGGGCTTATCCAGTGACCATGGACCTCTCAGGTGGATGAGGAGAAAGTTTTTTGCATCACCAAAAATGTCTGGTGTGCCACACTTGAGAGGCACTGGACAGTGGCGGACCTAGTATTTTATTACAAGGTATGTCGTAAAAAATTTTCTTATGCAATTCAGTAAATTATATTCTAATTCGCCAGGTACATTAAATAACACGATAAGCCTTAGATTTAAAGATTAAGCTAGAAACGACGATAAATCTTGATATAAACAGTTCAAATGAAATACAAATAGTTTGAAATATAGCCATATAAGAGACTCACGGGTCACAGGATATGAATGTTGATGGATTGACGCTAATTATTGGTGTGTTGAACGAACTCTGGAACTGAAATACAAACAAATCATTAATCATTAATAAATAAAAGTATGTAGAACTGTAGGTACACAAGTTTTTTTTGCAAATATAAGAAAATCAATCTTAATTCTTAAACCTGCAACTCGAAGCAACGGGCCGTAAGCCGTCTGGCGTCTGCGGTCTGCCCTCTACCGTGGCGGCGTGGCCTTCGTCGGGCACTCGGGCCTAGCAGCTAGCGCCCCAGCAGTCTGTGGCAGAACCTCCTAAATTATAGGGCCCACATGCACCTGTCACTGTCCAACGACCTTTGACATCTATGCATATGTTCCCGGTAACTTAAGAAGACTGTCGGGTGTCCTCGGGGAACCCCGAATTATCCACGATTTCCGAGCAGGATCACATTACAGAGTCATTGCAGTATTACAATATTTATTCAAATATCTACACCAGAGTAAATCAGCGGAAGTCTTACAATGACTTAGTTTACGAAACAGTAGTTTTAAACCTTACAACTAAGTTCGATAATTAATACAAACCAAAGTAGTGGAGTGGCATTATAACATATTACAAAACACACAATTTAAGCTGCCCTGTCTAAGGGCCACACATTTACTTATCGTCAACGCACGGAACAACAGTCATGCAGCACGACCCAAAACAGATCTGCTCATGAGCCTCACCTGCAACAAGGGTCAACGAACCCTGAGTACAAAAGTACTCAACAAGACTTAACCGAAATAAGAATTGATAAACTCAGGAATGCAGGCTCATGGGATTCAAGGTAGGGCTTTAACAATAATCAAAGTTCTTTTGCGTAAAAGCTCTTTAACAAAATTCTTTATGTCAACATTTAAAATTCCACAAGCTCTTTAACAAAATTCTTTATGTCAACATTTAAAATTCCATAAGATCATATACAAAGCTGACACGATCTGTATTAAGATCATGAAACTTCGTATCCACCCCTTTCTCAAACCATCCTTAAGTTTCAGTTATTAAACTATGATGATGAACAGAGAAGTGAGTCTCCATAACTTAGGTGCAACGACGATTCGAACCGATTATAACCCAGCTGGGGAATTCCAGACCACACGACATATGTAGGTCCCCGACTTACATATATCAACCTACCCTCGGATCCTCTAAAACAAGAATGGGTCCGCGCCACCCGAGAATACAGTACTCCACCAATCCAGCCCATTGCCACGTGGGTACACGCTATTCCCGCCATCTCTCTACTCCCAGTGCGCGAGTAGCCATTCTCGTAATAGAATAGCCAAGTTAAGGCTTACCGGAGTATGTGGTTAGTACTACAAAGTCTCACCGCACGCAGTTCACCAACGGTACGGACCTTAATCGACACAGGCAGAAAGAACCCGCTCATAAGACATTACTAGGTCTTGTGGCTCACCCACACCGAGTCTGTCTGGTCTAGATTTATTACTCCACATTCCCATATCACATGATAACATAAGTAAACAAAGTTCCATTTAAAACTCGCAGGTGACAGGTAATCACCCGATTTTGATCGGTCTAAGCATAGCTAAGCATAACTAGGCATATACGATTTTAAACGGGTAACAAGATAGATATGGAACAACAAGGTTGGTAATGCAACAATTAGGTTTCCACTTGACTTCTAATCACTTAATGCAGTATTGAAAAGCAAAAGCGAAATCAATTTGTAAAACACAAGGTAGGGCTATATGCATCCGGGGCTTGCCTAGGATCCGACACAAGTCAGTTCAGTTAGCTTGCACCGTCTTGGTGACATCTCCGGTCCTAGCACTTTCTTAGTCCTTCCATCTTCGGGATAGATCCACCAAACCCAATCTTCAAGCTCGGCTTCACATCACATCCTTCACGTTGTTCATCTAGCGTATCTAAATGAGATGCAAGATGCATGTATATGAATGTGATGAATGATAACACAAGATGCATCACATAAGCATTCAAGACAAACACAAGATTATGCAAAACATAGACACCAATAGCTATTTAACTAACATCATACAACTAACTACAGAGAGCAAGCACATCAAGCATGACACAAGTTTAACAAGGTCACAAGTATCGTAACTTGACCATCAACAAGGGCATAAACCACACTTAGCAACACATGGAGTAAACAACCACAATTAGCATATGTCTATTTCTGGACTGGAAACAACAGCTTCATGTTTGGATCATAATTAGAGTTATTCAATTCCAATAGCCATGCAACAAGACATTCTGGAAAGATTATAAAATCTTCTACAATTCATCTTTAATCATCTTAGCATGATTCTCAAATTAACTAAGTCAAATATATCCATTTACAGAAACTGGTCCACAATTGACAGAGAGCAGCCATTTCTGGAACCCAACTTTAAACAGGCATAACTCACAAACTACTTAGCCAAATGACACCAAATTTTAACAGCAGATAGATACATGAATTATCTATAACTTTTGTATAAACAAGTTTCACAACAAAACACATTATCATGAAGAACTCTGCTAAGTTACCAGATCTGTCCATAAACCACATCGGCAAGAAAATAATTATTAACTTATGTTGCAAATACATAATTGGGCAAAACCAACTTTACCAACATTTCACACATGACCAAAGAACACCAGAAAGCATGGTGCTCACCTCTAAATAAATTTTCTTAAAGCATTTCTTAATTTATTTAGACATCAAGGTGTATTTATGAACATATACAAAAGATGCACAATAATTTCTACAAAAATTAAAGTAGCTCACATATCCTTTTAATAGTCTACTGTACAAATTTCATACCATTTGCATAAGTATAGCTGCCTCTATGAAAAAGACAATTTGCTATTGCAAGAAATCATGTGAGAGCGAGATAAACCAAAAACTCACTCATACTTCATCCAATACTCATGAAATTTTTACCACACATCAACTATCACATGAGTAGCATGCCACAAAAATTTCACTTCATTTGGAGCCCTAGATCTGCAGTTATGGAAAATAACAAATTCAACTAGCATTACAACCTTACTGCACAAATCTATTTTTGCAGCTAAAACTTTAAACTAAAACATGCTATATTATAGATCTACTGCATAGAAAATTTCACAAGGATTTCAAAAAGTCCTCACTTGCTATTTTACAAATTTCCTATGAATTACTATGAATTTTCAAAGTTCCAGCCGATTTCAAAGCAAACAGGTCCAAAAGGCACTATTCACATGAGTCTGCGGTTCACAGAAAAGCCCCTCACAATTCTCGAATTTGAAGACGAAATCCCTGGTCGCGATTTGAAGAACAGAGGACGCCTGAGAAGCTCGATTTCCGGCCGGTGAAGACTCGCTGGTGGCAATTGGAGGGGTGGTCGAGTGACGGGGTGGCGAGGCGAGCTCGAGGATGACCGCAGCATGGCCAGAGGTAGCCTGTGGCCTGCTGGCCGCGCGAGCAGGCAGGACGCCGGCGGCTGCTCCGACGGCGATGGCACTACGGCGACCGTGGCGACAGAAAAAGGGGCGCAGGAGGGACGGCAAATGACGGCGAAGGTGGTGGTGCACTCAGTAGGATCGGAGAAGGCTCGGAGGTGAAAGAATGACAGCGGCGAAGGAGGCTCGGCAATGGCGGCCATGGCGGCGAGAAAAGCCGAGGACGCAAAACGGAGAAGAACGGCGACAGCACAAGCTATATATGACGGCCAGGAAGCAAGAGGAAACCACGTAGGAGTCTTCTCCGCGCCAGCACGACACCGAGGGCGGCCACAGTCGCGCCTGGAAGCTGATCGAAGCACGCCGGCGATGAGGTGTCTTCCGCGGGCACTGTTCACCGAAATTACAGAACTGCCACTGGTTTTGAAACCCAAATTACTCCCAAATTTGTATAACAACTCAAAAATCTCCAAAAATAAAAGTTGTTCAAAATCAAAAGTTCTACAACTTTGCTTTTATAACCATACCCAAATTCGGCCTGCATTTTGAAATGCAAATTTGAATTCAAAACGGGGACATTTAAAGAATTACGCCTTTTCAAATTACTTTAAATTTTACTAAACAACTTTGAAAACTACAAAAACCAACTTTGTACAACTTGACAAGATCTACACTTTTGCTTTTAAGCTCAACCCCAAAATATTCTTAGATTTTGAAATGGGTTTTTTGGAGTAAAACAAATCACTGGAAATCAGGGTTTTTGGAAATCCAAATCCAAACAAAACTTTGAACTTGATCCATACCATACAAGGCAACACTCATAACATAAAACAAGGTTCACACCAAGCATTGCAACAAAGATTATAAAACTTTTATTAAGGAAGAATTTGACTTGTTAAAAGATTCCCACATCAAAATTCACAAAGTTTCTTAATCACTATTATTGACATTATTTCATGTAACATATAAAACACTTTATAAACAACATTTACACGCTATAAATTAAACATGAAATGCATTAATAACTTGATGCTTGATGATTATGCATAATGATGACATGATCAATTTCTTAATTACTTTTTAACATCTAGGATGTTACACAGCCCAGCTCGCCGCGGAGCCGCGGCATGGAGCGGCCGGTCTGCTCAGCCACAGTCGACGCCACAACGCGAGCGCCGAGGACCCCGCGCCGCCGTAGCAGTGAAGCTCCGTGTCTCCGTGAGGCAAGGCGTGAGACCGTGAGTTTGTGGCCAGGCCGGCGTGGCCGCCACCGCGCCGTGAGTGCCGGCTTGCCGCGTGGGGTAGCGTTGATGTTTGTTCTCGATGACTCGACTTTGTTGGACTTGGATTAGACCGTCGCGTGTGCGAGGCAATAGGCGGAGTTACACTGCATGTGGTGGTATGACAAGATGCCATGAGAGGATCACAGTGGTAGATACTCCTCTGGGTCACATGAGGATCTGTTCGTAATCCTTCTCGCCTAGTGAGATATTACGCGTAACACCTTTGTGTTACATTATATAATATTTTGCTAAAACACTACATGAGCATTATAGTATGTGTAAATGTATGTAATATAGGGTGTAAATCAATTTACGTAACTTAAAACGATCAACGGAAATGCTTAACAAAAGGTGGTTCGTAACGTATAAAATTACTAGTACGGATGTTCGTGAATTTTTACTGAACAAAAATGCTATAGAATGTACATACGGAACTTTAGCAAAGTTGGAAGTACAAACCGTGTAGATGACGATGAAATACCTACAGTCGAAAAACGCATTCACTAGCTAACATACCTAATAGCTTGGAAATCGAAGTTGACGCAAAACCGATCAAGACTTAGTCGATTTCGTAAGTCTAAAAAGTGGTTTGACAAAGTTATGTTTGATATTTTTTGTAGGAGAATTGGATTAAGTAGTGAGGTGGTTTCATGACTTGTTTTAGTAGTTTAATATGCCTCTTAGGAATTGCATAGGTGGTTTGGCAATTAGATCAATGTTTTGGGGTTTTCGAACGCTTTAAAAATCATGCGCATGACGTTCCCGGCTGGTTTTATCGCGTGGACGCGGTCACCATTGCCCCTATGCTGTCATCGCCGCGCTGGCCGCGCACACGCGTGTCTGGCCACGCCTGGCAGTCACGGTGGCCGGCTGCCCGGGCGTGCAGCTGCTCCTCCCCACTGCCACGACATGCGCTGTTGTCAATGTCGCTGCTGGTGTCTGAAAGCATCTAGGCCCCTAGTAAGGTTTTGGTGATTAATGACAATACAAGATTACTATGACTAACATGTGTTTTGCAGAGGCAAATAAGTTAGGTCATGGTAATGGAGATCGATTGAGCAATCATGGTTGTCATGCCCCTACGATGGAAATCGTTTCAGTTTTCAAAGGATGGACGACAAGGTTAAGGATGGACTAGTTCTAAGTGTCAATTGGAGTTGGAGTGACACTTAGAGTAGTTTAGGACTTTGTTTTTCCTTTGGCCATACTATTAAGGGGGGTATGGATGGGTAGCTTGACCTAGGTGAGTCTAGTGAGTTAGGTGTGGTGCACACTTGTTAAAACTAGCACTAGATAGCTCCAAAACAGCCCTTAGATCCAATGGAGCAAACTTCATTAACATATGATCGAGAGTTGGAAGTGTATGGAGGGTCAAATACTGACCGGACGCTGGCTCCGGTGTGACCGGACGCTGGCTTAGGGTCCAGTTAGTTTATTTGACCAAGGTGATTGCATCTGGTTTGACCAGACGCTGAGAGGTGAAATGACCGGACGCTGAGAGCCTGCGTCCGGTCGACTCCAGTAAGGTTCCAGAGAGGGAAAATCACGACCGGACGCGTCCGGTCAGTGTTGACCGGACGCTGGCCAGCGTTCGGTCACACTGTAAACACTTGAGTTCGGGGTGTATTGACCGGAGCGTCCGGTCAACATGACCAGAGCGTCCAGTCACCCCGCAGAGGCATATAACGGTTCATTTTTCAGCCCATGTTATAAATAGAAGCTCCACTCGTGTGTGGGGGTACTTTTGCTCATTCCAACAGCTGAGAAACACCTTAGAGAGTGCCAAGAAGAGTAAGGTCCTAGTGAGGTGATTGAGATTTGAGAATCCCAAAGAGAGCCCTCATTAGTGAGATCAAGAGTAGCAAAGTGTGCATCCACCCTTCTCATTAGGCTTGTCGCGGTCAAGTGAGAGTTCGTGCTTGTTACTCTTGGTGATCGCCATCACCTAGATGACTTGGTGGTGATTGAGAGCTTGGTGATCATCCGGAGAGCTTGTGGATGACCCAACTCAAGTTGTGAGCAGTTGTGGGTGATTCACCGCGACGGAGTGTCAAAGAATCAACCCGTAGAGAACACTTGATCCTTGCGCGGATCAAGGGGGAGATACACCCTTGCATGGGTGCTCCAACGAGGACTAGTGGGGAGTGGCTACTCTCCGATACCTCGGCAAAACATCGTCACGTTTCCTCTCCTCTCTTTACTTTTAGCATTTACTTTGAGCATTTAATTTGAGCAATTCAATTCTTGTTTTTACATTCATAGAATTGCCATGCTAGAGTAGGATTGGAACTTAGGTTGCAAGTCTTTTGTGCGATAGAACAACTAGAAACACTTTCTAGGCATAAGGGGTTAATTGGGCTAACCATAGGATTTAATTATTGCAAAGAAATTTAGAATTAGCCCAATTCACCCCCCCCTCTTGGGCATCTTGATCCTTTCAGTGTCCTTGGGGCCACCTGCATCGTGCCGTTGTTGGCTCTACTCCGCCTGACGTCGTCGCCGTCCGCTTGGGTGCATGGCATCGCATGGCCATAGCCATCGTCGCCAGCACGCGCACGTTGTCCCTGCATCCCATCGTCACATCGCGTGCGCCCATGCCGCTCGCGCCACGTCGCCACTGCCGCTGATGCGCGTGCCTGCTGCACCGGCACATGGCCGTGTCACCGTCGGCTTGCCAATTAAGGCGCTGCGACCGCACGAGCCATGCCAACTCGTACGCGCATGTGTAGCCTCCCCTATGTGCCCTTGTCCTCTTCTATGGTGAAGTGCGCCACTCTGTGCTCCCAGTCACCTCTGCCTTTAATGGTGTCAAGCCAGCGTCACCGAGCTACGCCAGGGCCAGCTCGTAGCGTAGGTCCCATCCGAGCAATTGCGCACGCTAGAAGTGCAATTGGGAACCTAGCTACGCACCAAGCTCGCCCACTGCTGCAACCACACCGTGTTGAGCTTCAATTTGGAGATTTCCCGCCGTCGGCCATCTTAAGACTGAACGACAACGCCCGTCCAATTCGCCTTGCACCGTCCACCTCCATTCAATTTGGTGGCACTATGTCTTAGCCCTGTTCCCCTCCATCCCGTGCGTACCCCATTTCGACCGCCAGTGCCTTCCCGGAGTCGCTGACACGGTCGTGCCATCGTTGTCCATCGCGGTGCTTGTCGTGCGTGTGTGGCTGGACTCAATCAGCCCGTCCCCGATCAGGCCACCACGTCTGGTAGGTTCTGGGTGAGTTGCTAATGCCTATCCTCTAGTACTTTCATCTCGGTTGTGCCTGAGCTCATGGGAACATGGCCATCGCCGCTGTAGGAGACCCGCCGCAGTGGAGGTAGCTCGAGACCGCTTCTCCGTTCAACGCTTCACCGCCCACTGCTTCGTAGTTCTGTCTAGGTGAGCATCGGCTCGCTATCGGGGGCAGGAAGGGGCTAGGTAGGCCAGCGTGACCGCCCAGTGCCGTCGCCGTCGCGCCGGTGCGCGCACGGGTGCTTGAGGGTCTGGCCGTTGTGAAGATGGTTTATTCTGAGGGTTAGATCGCTTAAGTCAAGATTGTTGAAATAGTACTGCAGACCTCGGGGTGAATCACCAGTAGTTCGAGGACATTTTCACAATTGTGCCAGTGTGCGCGGGCCTTCCCATCGTGGGCCGTTGTTGCGTGGTTGGGCCGCGTCCGCGTGGCCCGTGCCGGTGGATCACACATGCACGCGCGCTGCGCGTGCGTGGGCCGCATCGCTTGCTCATGGGCCACGCGAATGGATTTCGGTTTGCCTTTTTCCAGGGATTAGTAAATGTTTATCCAATCTAGTTTTGAGCTGATCTTTAGAAAATTATAGTAAATTCTGTAGGTGTCCAAAAATAGTGTAACAAAATTTGTTAGGTTCACAAAAATATTATCTACCTGTAGGTGTAGTTAGTTTACAGTTATCTATGATAATGATAGAATCACTAATTCATTTAGGAACACTTAGCATTATTTAGCCTAATATTTGTAGGAATTTTTGTAGCAAATTGGTAGAAGTGCTAGCTCTAAAAATTTTATAGTAGGTTCATTAGATTATTATGTGCTCCCTGTAATTTTGGTAGCCTTAGAATAGGTTGATAAATATGGTAGCTAGTACCCATTATTTTAGTATATATATAGTAAATCAGTATTAAGAGTAAGAATACCTTTAGTTGCTAAGTTAATACATGAAATGTTTCATACTTGTTTAGTGGAAATGATAGGCAGCTTAGCGTCTTAGTCGGTAGAGCCAGTTTAGTAGTTTGGTAGATGTATTCTTATTTTAAGAGTTGATGTTGCCGTATTATTAAATGTCACATCATCATTTCATGCATGTAGATAACGAGTTGGTAGAGTTCGTGCCTGTGTGTGCACAGGAGTACGAGGAGGTCATTGAGGAGTACGAGGAGGAAATTCTCATACAGGAGGGAGCCCTAGAGCCATCAGTTGCTGACTTTGTTGACACCTCGCCTGCCCAAGGCAAGCCTCGGTGCATAACCCTTATTTTGAAAGATCACTAAATATATATATATATATATATATATATATGATGTGCATTTATGTTACAGGCATTTTATGGAAACTACATGCATAGATATACCTACCTATGAGTCCTACTAGTATAGGACGAGTAGTGCTATGGTCAGAATTTTGGTAGCGTGAGTAACCTGCCGTTACTCACAATAGGTGATTATTACTATCACTCATGACAAAAATGGAGAACAGACAGGGATATGGTTTGGGTATTGGTGGGTGTAAGAGGCTGTGTCCTGTGGCCAATAGGGCATAGCTTGGTTACATTATTTCCCTATTTGTGTCAGTTAAGGACCGGCTGTTGCATTGAGTTCTAGGCAAGTCACAGACTTGTTATCCCGAGCACATACTTGCGTATGGACGCAGGGAAGGCTTGTTGCTCTCTTGTCGTGGGTTTCGACTCTTTCCGGATCCGCACTGAGTCTAGGACACAGAAGCGGGGGCTTGGACTCCAAGTTTGGACGGGGACCTGGACCCCGTGACAGGAGAGTGATGGGCTGGTCCTGCTTGTGCCTGGGGTACAAGCGGGGCGTGTGTTTCGGGGTACCCAGCTGGGCACATTGATTCACGAATCGTCGGGCGATCCGATATGGCTTGTCTACAGTCTAGCACCGCAGTAAGAACTGAAAGATGAAAGGTGGTGAAATAGAACTGTTTGCTCAACCCCTGCTTGAAATTAGAACATGTGCTTACATAAAATAGCTAGATAATAAAATAATCATGACTGCTAAAAATAAACATACATAAGGATGCACCATTAGTATTGCTTTCTACGAAGAGGAACCCAGCAAACCATAAAGCCTATCATATTCCTTGGAGTCGAGAAATTATTCCCACTAGTCGGATAAGTCTTGCGAGTACATTGTGTACTCAGGGTTTATTTACCCCTATTGCAGGTACTACTTGAGGAGTAGCCGTTGTGTGAAGGATTCTTCTGGTGGGCACAGACAGATCCTCGTATATTATCGATAGATGTTTCTTTTCATTCCGCTGTTAAATTTCTGCACTCGAAATTTGGTACTGTAACAATATATTTCTAAGAACTCTGGATGTATGAAATGGACTAAGTCATGTAAACTTATTCTCATTATTGGATCCTGAGGGGAAAATGTGGATTATTTGGGCTCTCCCTTTGGGTGTGCTCGATGGAATCCGCACGATGTAGCTCGCTCTCGGGGTGCTTAGTGTCTAGTGGAAGACAAGCGCCTCCGTAAGTGCGTTATTTCGGGCGGTTCTGCCACAGTTGGTACCAGAGCCAATAATGAGTCTATGAGTTTCATCACCCTTTCCCAAAACCTAAAATTTGACCAATAAAAGTTTTGCGAAAAGTAGGATGCGATAAGTTATGTAAATAAGTATAAGCCCTAGCAATATGGTCTATCTAAGATAGCGGCACTGGTTTTATCTAATCAGTTTTCTGCAGGTAAACTGACTTATGCTACGTAAGAAATCATTTAGCATACAGAAAGTGAGTGTGCGATGTGCCAAAAAGTTTGCGAATGCTGCTATATTCCAGCTTGAGTGAACGTACAGGCCGATGCATACATCATGATAAAAGAATCTTGTTTAAACTAAACTCCCCCTACATGTATAATTGGGTTAGTGAATTGGTAGGATAAATTAAAAGAATGCTTTAATAAATGTCTTATTATTTCTCTAATCTCTTGTTCTTGATCTGGAGGGTTGTCCTAAATGGTTGGTTCTTATCTATTTTCAGATGAATTTGAGGTCCGATCACGAGAGCACCAGTGCGGGAGCGGGCCATGTCCTTGGCGAAGGCCAAGGTGAAAGTGGTCGGGGCAATGGGAACAGCAACGTGGAGAGCCATGAGGCCCCACTTCTGGCTCCTCCTCCTCCGCCACGACCACCTTCGATGACTCATGCAGAGATGATGGCGGAGATGTTGGCTGCTCATCACGAGTCAGCCCATGCTATGAAGCTGTTGGCACAGGTTATCGGTGGCTTCACCCATGGACGCCACGGGGGAAATGGTGGGAACGGGGGTGGTGCCCGTGGTCCTGAGGGACCCTGCTCTTATTAGGATTTCTTAAAGATGCACCCACCCACGTTCACGCCGATGGCTGAGCCTCTGGATGTGGAGCATTGGCTTCGCATTCTGGAGCAAAAGTTTCTGCTACTCACCATAACTGAGGAGCAGAAAGTGCGCTTTGCAGTGCAACAGCTGTTGGGATCTGCTAGTGCATGGTGGGACACATTTAATGCTATGCAGCTAGCGGATCACCGTGTGACCTAGCAGGAGTTCACTGCAACCTTCAGAGAGTATTATATTCTTGCTGGTGTTCTAAACAGGAAGTTGATAGAGTTTCTGGACCTTCGGCAAGGAAGCATGTCCGTGATGGACTATGTCAACAAGTTCAAGCACTTCTCGCAGTATGCTGGAACTAACATTGATACAGATGAGAAGAAGAGGGACCGTTTCTATCGTGGCCTCTCTTGCAGTCTGCAAAAGGAGTTATATACAGGAAACTATTAGACCTTTGAGGCTATGATGAACGCTGCTATTGCTATGGAGGGATTGCAGCATGACTCTCAGGCAGAATGGAAGCGCAAGCGGGTGGCTACTGGGTCTTCTAGTCACCCCCAGGCGTAGAAGGTATAGGTTGTCAGGCATGTGCCCTATCAGTCTTCGGGTGGGCATTCGTTTCGATAGCCTCAGCAGACCTTTCTGGCACCTTCCACCCAGTATCATGCACCTACTCAGCAGGTGCAACATCAGCAACCCTAGGGACAGCAGGTCCCACCTCATCAAGGATAGGGTAACAAGCCTGGTGCTTGTTTCAAGTGTGGCAGGGAAGGCCACTATGCCAGGGAGTGTCCACAAAACTAGCCTACCCAGTCTGCTCAGCCCTCAGCTAACTCCCACCTAATCAAGCGGACAGTTATCAAGAAGAAAGTGCCAGTGAGCCGATCTAGACAGGTTAATTTCATGGAGGCTGAGGAAATATTGCAAAATGAACCGGTGATGGTTGGTATGTTCACCATTGTTTCCCATCCATCTTATGTGTTGTTTGATTCTGGTGCATCACATTCATTCATGAGCATGAGATTTGCACACAGACACAATATACCTCTTATGGCTATACCTTTTGCCTATAGAATTAGTACTTCAGGTGCGCAGTTGTGCGTTAATACTCGGACGGACATAGTGGGATTAGTATTAGCCACTCACACTTATCGTCTCCAGTTCATGGTGCTGTCTGGGCAAGGCATTGATGCAATTTTGGGAATGAACTGGTTGTGTGTATATGGCATAGTTTTGGATCTGAAGCAGGAAGTTGTTGAGTTATGACTTCCTTCTTCTGAGGATAGGATGTCTCTTCTTATGCCCTCAGATCCAGCCTTACCTATCGCTGCTCATGCTGAAGCTTCTCCTGATCTTATCTCTATTCCTGTGGTCTGTGAATTCCTGGATGTCTTTCCTGAAGATCTACCTGGATTGCCACCGGATAGAGATGTGGAGTTCTCCATCAAGTTAGATCCTGGCACTGCTCCTATCTCCTAACACCCGTACCACATGACCCCAAAGGAATTGGCTGAAATGAAGAAGCAGTTAGAAGAGTTGTTGGAAAAAGGATTCATCCATCCTAGGTCATAACCATGGGGTTGTCCAGCCATTTTTGTGAAGAAGAAGGATGACACTCTTTGGATGTGTGTGGATTACCGCCCTCTCAATGCGGTAACCATTAAGAACAAGTATCATTTACCTCGTATTGATACTTTGTTCGATCAACTAGCTGGTGCCAAGGTGTTCTCCAATATTGATCTCTGTTCAAGCTATCATCAAATCAAAATTAGACCACAAGATATACCAAAGATAGCTTTTTCTACTAGGTATGGGTTGTATGAATACCTAGTCATGTCTTTTGGTCTCACCAACACTCCTGCATTCTTCATGTATCTAATGAACTCAGTCTTTATGCCGGAGTTGGACAAGTTTGTGGTGGTATTCATTGATGATATCTTGATATATTCCAAGAACAAGGAAGAGCATGCCCAACACCTGCGGATAGTACTGACTCGATTGAAGGAACATAAGTTGTATGCCAAACTCAGCAAGTGTGAGTTTTGGTTAGATCGAGTGTAGTTTTTGGGACATGTTCTGACTCCGGATGGCATCTCTGTAGATCCAAGCAAGGCGCAAGATGTGCTAAATTGGAAGTCTCCCAAGTCAGTGCACCAGATTCATCAGTTCCTTAGTCTTGCTGGATACTATCAGTGTTTCATTCTAGATTTCACCAAAATAGCTCAGCCGATGACCAAGCTGCTCTAGAAAGATGCCAAATTTGTTTGGAGCCTGGCTTGTGAAGAAGCCTTCCAAGCTTTGAAGAACTTTCTTACCACTACTCTAGTCCTAGACCAACCAGATATTGATAGACCTTTTGATGTATACTGTGATGCCTCAAAGATGGGGTTGGGACATGTGCTTATGCAGGATGGGTGTGTGATAGCTTATGCTTCACGCTAACTGAAAAAACATGAGGTGAATTATCTCACCCATGATTTAGAGCTGGCTGTAGTGGTGCATGCTCTAAAAATTTAGAGGCATTATCTATTGGGAAACAAAGTACATATTTTTACAGATCACACAAGCACCCACGCTCACACGCACAGGTCGACGCGCACGCACGCGCTGCTCGAAGACACGGCCACTAGACACACGCATGCAGGGCATGCACGCAGACACGCTCAGGCACGCTCACCATGGCCTAGAGCATGGCCATGGTGAGGCCGCCTTGGCCACCCCACCATGGACACGCCGCCAGTAACATCACGCCAAGCTCTGTCGTTCTGCGGGACATGCCACGCGCTTGCTTAGTGAGCAAGAAGATCACCGTAGCCCTGCTTTCGACCACGCGGCACTATCACCGGAGCGCCGCCATGACCAAGCCCGCCGTCACCATGGCCGGAGGCGTTGAGAGCTCCCGGAGCCCCTTCGACCTGCTCGCCATGGCCGTAGCAGCGTCGGGGAGCTCGTGCGCACCACCAATCTCTGGTACCGCCGCCACAGCCACCACTCCGCCGCTCGCCGGTGTACGAGGACCACTGCCACCGCGGCCAGCCAACTGGAGCCGCCCGGCCACCACGTTAACTTCACCGGGGCACCCACCATGGCAAGGCCAAGCTTTTGCCCACCTTAAATTGAACACCAACGCTGCGGGTGGGCTCGCCGGGGAGCTCACCACCGGCGGGAGCATGCCGGGAGGAAGGAGGGGATTTTCCCCTCGCTGGCCACATGTCCGTGCACTTGGTGCACGTGAACCGAACCCTGGGAAGGAGTAAGTGGACCAAGTCCTTCATAGACCGGCTCTGCGGTATATGGACCAACGCAGGCGGGTTCACCATGAACCACGCCTCACCTGTGCCCATGGACCACGGCCCATTAGTGGCCCAGTAAGACAACGTGGCCGCACCAGCATGCGCCACGTGGCGGGCCAAAGCCCAGCCCGTATCCAGGCCCAACCGACCCAGTTTGGACCCAGCCTGAGCTGACCGTTGACCGGGCCCACAAGTCAGCGACATAGAGCCGCTGGACCCACTTGTTAGTGGGTGACGCCATGATGACGTCATGCGGGTCCCACCTATCAGTGACCGTTTGACCCCGGACCCACCCGTGAGTGACCAACCAAGATGATGACATCATGCTGACGTCAGCGGGACCCACCTGTCAACCGCGGTTTAGCTCTGATGACGCCATGCTGACGTCAAGCTGACGTCAGCATGCCACGTGAACCAGTCACAGTGTGACATGTGTCAACCCTGAATTAATCAGCCTTTATTATTTTCAGAAATGGATTTAATCTTCGGAAATTCCTAACTAATTCATACGACCTCAGAAAAATATGAAACCAGGACCAAAATTCATCTAAAATCAAGCTCTACGCAATGAACCCATATATGAGTGCATTTGGCTCTTTTGAATTTTCATTGCTTCTTTGTGCTATTCTATAGACGTCGCTAACACGACTATAGTGCGATCGTTTGCAGACTCGGAGGAGAACCAGACGGATGAGGACCAAGAGTACCATGAGGAGTACAGAGACGACTACACGGAAGGTGCCACATCCCACCCAATCTCATAGCACCTATTACGCATGGCTAATATAGAGCTATTGTTGCTTTACTTTATTGTTATAATCACACTATGATAGGACTTGCATGGTAGTATGCTTTCTTGATAGCCTTTACCTTGATGCAACCTTACCCCTGCGCACCCTACTGTTAGGCTAAGTCACACGCTTGCTGCTATATTTCACTGCTTATTATTTCTACTACGCTTATATATACCATATTGATGCGTGGTGGAAACTGATGTTATCTGGACTATGGGGAGAGTGCTGCGTGTGTGACTTGGGTGCGTGGAGGGAGAGGGTTGTGTCAACCAAGTTGGAGTATATGACTAGCCTAGGGCAAGTCTTGCCGTGGGGTGCTACCTGGGCACCCCTAGAATGGATACCTGTGGTGGGTAAATGGTGATATGAGGTGGCCCTGGGTGTGAACCTATGATGGGAGGAGCCCAGGGTGGAGGTGCTGTGGTGGCATGGTAAATGGAAACCCTGATGAAGACATTCTGGCTTGGTCATCCCTAAGGACTTACTAGTACTCAGATTCACCAGGAAGCCTTACGTACCACTCGCCCTATATGGTGCGGGACGACCGGACTACTTGGTAGGATATTGCCACTACTGCTAGGTTGATAGCGGACAGTGCGAGGAGGTATGGGGACGCGGAGGATTTCCCCCACACCCTTCCGAGACTTCATGGAGACCTTGTGGACCTGGCTCACGACTCACAGTTTCAGCCACCCCAGACTAGACTTGGGGTGTACCAGGGCTGAATGGTATAGTGGCATTATCCTAGGCTAGCAAGCGGGTGGGCTCGCCGGGGAGCTCACCATCGGTGGGAGCACGCCGGGAGGAAGCAGGGGATTTTCCCCTCGCCGGCCACACGTCCGTGCACTTGGTGCACGTGAACCGAACCCTGGGAAGGAGTAAGTGGACCAAGTCCTTCATAGACCGGCTCTGCGGTCTATGGACCAATGCAGGCGGGTTCACCATGAACCGTGCCTCACCTGCGCCCATGGACCACGGCCCGTTAGTGGCCCAGTAAGACGACGTGGCCGCACCAGCGTGTGCCATGTGGTGGGCCAAAGCCCAGCCTGTATCCAGGCCCAACCGGCCCTGTTTGGACCTGGCCTAAGCTGA
Organism: Miscanthus lutarioriparius; assembly: GCA_904845875.1. Classification (NCBI taxonomy): domain Eukaryota; kingdom Viridiplantae; phylum Streptophyta; class Magnoliopsida; order Poales; family Poaceae; genus Miscanthus; species Miscanthus lutarioriparius. The sequence goes on along the minus strand of CAJGYO010000001.1, from coordinate 89,472,043 downwards.
CCGTTGACCGGGCCCACAAGTCAGCGACACAGAGCCGCTGGACCCACTTGTTAGTGGGTGACGTCATGCTGACATCATGATGACGTCATGCGGGTCGCACCTGTCAGTGACCGTTTGACCCCGGACCCACCCGTGAGTGACCAACCAAGATGATGACATCATGCTGACGTCAGCGGGACCCACCTATCAACCGCGGTTTAGCTCTGATGACGCCATGCTGACGTCAGCATGCCACGTGAACCAGTCACAGTGTGACATGTGTCAACCCTGAATTAATCAGCCTTTATTATTTTCAGAAATGGATTTAATCTTCGGAAATTCCTAACTAATTCATACGACCTCAGAAAAATATGAAACTAGGACCAAAATTTATCTAAAATCGAGCTCTACACAATGAACCCATGTATGAGTGCATTTGGCTCTTTTGAATTTTCATTGCTTCTTTGTGCTATTCTATAGACGTCGCTAACACGACTATAATGCGATCGTTTGCAGACTCGAAGGAGAACCAGACGGATGAGGACCGAGAGTACCATGAGGAGTACGGAGATGACTACACAGAAGGTGCCACATCCCACCCAATCTCGTAGCACCTATTACGCATGGCTAATATAGAGCTTTTGTTGCTTTACTTTATTGTTATAATCACACTATGATAGGACTTGCATGGTAGTATGCTTTCTTGATGGCCTTTACCTTGACGCAACCGGAATCAGCCCAGTTGACGACGGTCAGCGAGGAAGGCGGATCTTGTGGTTATGTAAAACCTCTGCAGAGTGTATGGTTGATCGATCGATACATATGCCGACTTGTCGGCTATGAACCTTTCCTGGGTTTCACTTAAACTAGATAGCGAGATGAGTCTTTCTCTTCTTCCCCCGTGAGAGAGTGTCGGTCGTAGCCAGGGGCTACAGGCCATGAGATAGTGCCGAGAGGGAGTTGGTCTGTCGACTGAGCAATGGTATGGTGGTGATGTGGTGATGATGTGGAGATGGTGGTATATTGATCCCAGGATCAAAACCTGGCTCTGGACGGAAATGGGGTGGAATGGGTGTGGGAATGGTGTTAAAACTTGACCAACTATTATTATATATATACTTGATATGCTAAAACATAGGAAACCCTAGCCTTATAGGTTCCTTTTGAATATATCCAACTTGCATCCAATTTCCCCAAAGCAATGCTCATAGGGTGGGAGTGGCCAGTACAAATCGTACTGATAAATTTTGGCACACAGGTTCTGCTGAGGAGTATAGCTCTGAGGATTTTGATGGTTGAGGGGTTCGTTCCTACGCTCGAGTTTGGCGATCTTATCTTCAAGCTGTTCTGAATGAATGCTACTTTTGATTTCGCCAATGCGGCGATGTAATAATTTATGTAATTCTGCACTATTTGTACTCTGATATTATCGTTGTATGGATGTGCTATTCGACTGGAATTTGGGTAATATGATCTACAATGGTCATGATACACTTCGACTATGTGGATTTCCCTTCGCGGAAATCAGGTCGTTTCAGTCACGACACGGTACACACACCCTAGCAGGAAAGGAAACATACCAACTAGTGCCCCCCTCTTGCCCTTATAGAAAGCAACAGACAAGCTAGTACAATCTAGTTAACAGGTTAAAGTCAGAGCCATATGACACTCGGGGTTGTACGAAACCTCCTGGGTGGCCGCTTCAGGATTATGTCCTTATGGAGAAGCACTAGTGTACTCAACCCCGTACTCTAGCCCCCTACTTGTTGCTAAAAAGCTCCATTTTAACACATTGCATAATGCCTTTAGTCATGTTTAACAATTATTTTAAGTTAAGCGCTGCAGCATCTATCCAAAATGCATACCCAAACCCTAGGTAACAAGGATATGTGGTACAAGTAATAATCTAGGTAAAGTCCTTAAAGGTATTTCAATTTAGACACATGCATGAATATGAATTGTAATAGTTCATAGGTACAAGGGGCCTTTGGTACACTTGCCTTCTTCAAAGTTATCATGGTACTGCTGATCCTCTTGCTGATCTTCAGTCACCTCAAACTGCTCACCCTCTAAACATGTTCCAATCCACCAATCAAGCATCCAATCCAATCATTACATGCATACAAATAGACTTCTTTTAGAATAGTACACCAAACAGTAGAAACGGAGATTGAAAAGCTCATAAATCTATTCTACGTACTGCTACGAACACATGAGCGAAAGAATCACTCAAATCAAACTTAAAACACAAAAGGTATGCATGAAATAAGGTTCAATGGCATTTCTGTAAATAAACTGAACTCATTTTTGAATTAAAACAATTAAAATCTAAATTTACATGGATTCTGGACTGTGCGCACTATTTCTGGAAACTACAGGGTCTAAAATGAATAAAAATAGGACCAAAATGTATTTCTTTTGAACTAAACTGGACTGCGGGTTGATTTATTAGAAACCTAGGGACTAATTTGCAAAACGTCCGGCGGCTGACCAAGGGTTGACTGTGGCTACTGACTGGGCAGACACGTGGTGGTGTGTGAGTGGTGCGGTGCACCACGTGTGCGTGGGCGCGCACTGACGAGGCATCGTGGGCCGAGTCCACAGCCGCGGTGGACCGGTTACACATCCAAACGGTACGGGCTAATCCTTGCCGTCCACGTGAATTCGATAGCGTAGGATACACGGGACGACCTTCGCCAGCTGCACAGCACCTCCGGTGAGCCCACCATGGCCGCCGGCGAGGCAAGCACGGCGGTGAACACCGGTACGGCGTTCTAGACCTCCCCGGGTCAAACCGAGCACACAGAATCGATCTACAGGCGCTCGTGAACTCATCAGGGTGCAAACCGAGGGCGGGGGAATGCGTCGGAGCGACGTCCCATGGTGGCTCCATGGCCAGAGTGGCTAGAGTTTGCTAGTACGGCGTTATAGGGCACTATTCAATGAACGGAGGGCACGGGTAGGTGGAGAATCTCATCGCGAGTCCAACAGTGATGATGGCGGCGTCCAGGAAGGGCTCCAAAGGCTGGGTCAACGGCGGCGGCGACTGGAGAGAGAAGAAAGGGTGTGGGTTAGGGAAATCCAAGCGACGGTTCACCAAAATGATGAATTGATGGTACCTACGGTCGTGGGGCAGTACGACGGAGCTCCGGGAGGCGTCCACGTCGAGGATTGGGGCACTGGTACGGCGAATTGGGGTGGCGGTGAGTGAGCTCAAGCGCGGACGGCAAATGGGAGAGATGGAGGGGGTCCGCCTCGGGTTTTGTAGGCGGACGACACTGCGGTAGAAGGAAAGGAGCATGGCGCTCGGGCAGAATTGGTCGCCTTCCATGCGGGCGCGACAGTGGCGACCTGCCGTGCATGGCGTGCACCATCACCAGGCGGCGAAGAAGGAAAGGAGCGTGGGGAAGAAAGGCAAGGGGCGTCCGATAGGAGGGACCCACGTCATAGTGAGAGGAAGGGAGGAAGCAGCTTGTGGATGTGGGCGTGCGGTGAAGGCCGAAGCGGGCCGCGGTAGTGGGCTGCGGACGCGCGTGCGGAGCGAAGGAAGGGCGTGGAGTGGGCCGCCGAGCGAGCCGGTGCAGAGCATGCCGTGCGGGAGGAAGGGAAGGAAGGGAAGGCTGCTGGCTGGGCCGCCAGCAGGCCGCGCGCGAGAAGGGGAGGAAGAAAAGGCCGGGCCAGTTCCGGTGCTGGGCTAAAAAGGAAGAAGAAGTTTTTCAAAATCAAATTCCTTTCTATTTCTAGTTTTCAAATCTAAGCCAAATTCAAATGGAATTTGAATTCAACTTCAACCATTCTAGCCCTACACTCAACCAAAAATAGTATGCTTCGGCATGAATGCAACAAACATGTTTTTAAACCTTATAGTTAATTTTATTTAACCAAAATTTATTATTTAGCCTAGGTTAAAAATACATAGAAAATTAAATAAATGCTCAAAATTAATTATTAATTTGCAGTTGAAATTTTTGGGTGTTACACCTAATTATCTAATTAAATTAATAAAGGCATTCAAATAAATAGTTTGGGCTTTACCATTATGTTTTCTTGAGTGTATTTGGTATTCTTGAACTGTTGGTGTACTTAGTGATGTCAAATTTTGAATGCTTACATGTAGTAAAAATATTGTTGCTCTATAATTCGATTTAGAAGTATTTCCGGACAGATTGTGTTGTTGGGTATGTTGCATAGTGAAAATAATGTTTGCTGTAGAAATGGTTAATAACAAAGTTGTAGGGAACTTCTTTTTATATCTTGTGTTAAAATTTCAGGGCAATAGACCAAAGGGTTTAGGAGTTATAGCTGTTTAAAGTTAGTCTCCCAAAATGCTTGTTCTCTGGAATTTCTGGACAGCACTGGATAGATTGCATATTTTGGTTAGGATAGATTGTGAATTAGCTTTTGGTGATTAAATAAGAGTTGAAGGAAATTTTATAAGCTTTCCAGAAAATCAAATATCATGGCATTTGAATAAGAAGAACTTTAGTTATGATGTAAACTTTTAACTGCCATGCGTAGCTTAGACATTGCCTTGTGTGAAATTTGTAAGTAGATAGAGAAAAGATATGCACCTACTCAGTTAGCATGAAGTTAGCAATTGTTATCATTGTGCTACTTAACATCATTATCGCAGCATGTACCTTTCTATATCACATCATCTATGATCCTTCATATGCATTCATGAGACTTACTTATGCATATGCATGCAATAGGTGCCACCGAGGAGATCACGTTGGTGGAGCTCGATGTCGATCCATAGGAGGAGAATCAGGAAGTGCAGCACCAGGAGGTTTCCGGAGAAGGAGAGCCTGACGTTGATCATCTCCCAAAGTGTCTTGATCATCATCCTACAATGTTCGTGAAAGGCAAGCCCCGGAGCATTATAAGTCTCCCTACTTTATTAATGTCACCTAAAGTTATTCGTATTGATGCATTACGTGACAGGAGTTATTTGGAAACACTTGCTGCATATTACCTTTCCTTGACCAGAAATATCTACCATGAATCCTATTTAAGTCCAGGAATGCTTATCATGCTTAGCTATGCTTAGACCCATAGAAGTCGGGTGATTTCCTGTCACCTGCGAGCTATAGGTGATAACTTGATCACGGTTGGCTATATTGTGCTATCGTGGGACATAACCTAGTACTATTGAATAAATGGAGACCAGGCGGAGTCTTATGTTGTGGTATCATAGTGATTCCGTCTGTGTCGTTTAAGGACCAGACGTTGGAGGTCATCTTGTCTTGTTGAACGCATGCCTCTCACATAGTTGACCGGATAAGTCGTTCCGACCGGGAAGCCGAGTAGCTCAACTCAGGTCAGGGACATGAGCAGTTAAAGTGCGCACCCGGGAGACAGTAAGGATGTGCGGAGAGCCAATGGCGTAAGCCCAAGGGCGGGTTAGAGTCCCAAGCCCCCTTGGTAGATTGGTTGTATCTTTGAGGGTGCGGTGCTGGTCCTACCCGCGATTATACTTGAGTTGTGCCAAAGGTGACCTAATGCAACCCCAATGGGGGAAGTATGGGTGTGTGTTAGGAATAATTCCCCAGCTGGGTAGGAATCGATTCGAATCACCGTCTCTCTCGGATAGTGAGAACTTGATAGGATCACACTTCATCATAGTAATTGATGGAAGTGTGGTTATGAGATTATGCAAGAACTCAACTGGATATGGTTATTATTGTGATGACTTAATGGTACCAACATGTTTGGCATAGCATAGTTGCTAATCTAGTATGAGGTAGGATTAATAACTGGTGATTCACAATTAAAGATATGTTGGATAACTTATGCTTTTTATGCAAATAATGTCTACCAGCTCTACTTATTAAGCCTTGCATACTCCTTGGTGTCTTAGTATATTAGTTGGACAGGTAAGTCTAGCTAAGTACCTTCTCGTACTCAGGATTTTATTCCCATTGTTGCAGATAATGTTATGTATCACGGCTACTGCAAGAACTGCCTTGCTCCTGTAGTGGATGAGGACTAGGACCATGGGCAATGGTCATTATATTTATCATCTCACCCTTGTGATTTTGGTTGGAGATGACTATGAAACTGGCTTTGTATTAAACTATGTGTGATGACGATGTCAAACTACTTTGCTTCCGCTACTTTCAAACTTGGTTTGTAATAATTATTTGAACTCTGATGTATGAGAAATATTTGTGAACTGTGATGTAACATGTGATTGGTTACATTGAATCTCTACGATCTTGGTTTGTATGTTGGTTGTTTGAGATCCTTCGTGATTTCATTGGACTACCGGGTTTATATGGGCTCAAGTATGACGGTTTGATCGCTTCGGTGATTTCTATTGTACTTGTGCTCTTATAAATTGGATGGTTCTATGACAGCTGGCATCAGAGCAAGGATTCAACATTAAACTTGTCATATGTGTATTTAAAAACAAAGGTTTTGTGTTATAAAAATCTAAAGTGTGCTAGTGGTCATCTCCTTTATGCCTAGTTAAGGACTTTTAGGTGGCTATTTAAGTACTAACATGGGGGTTTTTACTTTCGTCGTCCATACGGCATGCTATTGTATGGATGCCATTCACTTGAGTGGTAATGTATGGATCAAATGCCTCTACGCCATGGTAAGAAGGTAAGTTGATGAGTGGCATGACCACAAGACGTGAGCGTGTGATCGGGGAGAGCTAGTTTTGATACGGCTGTATATGCATGCTTGCATGTGTGTATGGTGCGTATTTAATTGTTTTTGTCATCGGGTAGCCTTGATATGGAAGTATATGTATGGGTATACATATATGGAAGTATTTAGTTGCAACCTAGAGCCTAGATTTACATTTCTGTAGTTATATCAGTTGGGTTGGGCTGAAATGAACTTTCTGCAGGTATACTAACTACGAAACGTGTAGCTCATTTAGTTATGATTATATTGAGAGAACGTATGTATGCCACCGCGTATGTCATTAGGAATTATTTTTCTAAGTTTGTGAGGACGTACGGAACGAGCATACATCATGGTGCATTATTCCTTCATGTTATTGCATTGTTTTCCCCTTTAAATGATCTTATGGTTAAGTAACTTGTATCTATCATCACATTGTCTCACTTAGTTGTAACCTTTTGTTACAGATGGCATCCCCAGGAGACCCTATTGCTAGCGACACCTTTCTAGCATTGTTTGGGACTCCTACCTTACTATGGCGGGTGCTGAACTCTATTGGGTACGCTGTACCGCCTCACTACTTTTGGAGCGAAGTGGTAACTGAAGGACAGAGGTGGTATGATGTGCAAGTCACTATCATAGCCCGTGAGGACAATCCTTAGTGGCAAGGATGGAGTGTAGAGTCAAATGGACCGACCCCTTGGGAAGGTGCCCAAGTGGCAGGTTTTGAGGTTCTCAGTGAGATTTATCAGGAATTTAGGGATGAGCTTGTGAATGGGCCAGTTGGATCTTTTCCTGTGTCGATGCATCACAGACCGTTTGGGCCCAGCAAGGCAGAAATTCTTTAGTCAGAGATAGGGATGAAAGAGCTGGAAGTAGCAGTGCAACAATGAGTGCCATGTATGTAGTCATGAGGATGTTTTATTCACGTCAAGATAGCTACATTAACTTCATGCTAGAGCTCCAAAGACCACAGGCCGCACAGCGCAGGATGCGTGCACATGTGCGCAGGCACCGAAGGACAGTTAGGGCAGCCTAGCATGAAATAGATAACTTCGGGATAGCCTTAGCAACTCACCAGAGGCAGTTTTGCCTTGCAGTGGGAGAGAGAAATGCAGCGAGGGATGAATTACAGGGTGTTCATGCTGAGAGGGATGAGGTCATTCGTCTTGCTAAAAATAGAGAGGCAGCTAGGATCAGGATAGTATTCCAGGCTGCTAGGCAGACCACTGAGTTCGAGCGCAGGGAGCAAGAGCTCGTCCACCAAATCGAGGAGCTTCAGATTGATGTTCATCGCCTCAACAACATAATCAACCCAATTATTCCTCCAGCTCCAGCGGTGGAAGAAGGCCCTAATGTGTTGATTGCGGAAGATGATGGCATAGAGATGGATGACGAGGAGGAGCCCGAAGATGAAGAGGTGGAGCCTTGGGAGGACGACCAAGGTGATGGTGTGTCCGACGTCGACAGCGACCACTCCCAGGAGTAGATTAGCTATAGTAGTTGTGAGCTTGATGTCTTAGCTCTTTATTCTTGATCATTATGTAACAAACTCATATGTAGGTCTCCATTTCATGATGTACCCTTGTGAGGTTATTGGAACTATGCATGTACTACTTATGACAATTGCATTGTTTAATGGATTTCCAGTTGTGTTTGACATAAAATTTTGGCATGTATGGAACGCGTTGCCAGCATGATAAGTTATCATTTGGTGATGTTATGTTGTGGAAATGAATTATTGCGCCTCTGTGTTATTGTATGAATTTATGATTCTCTCCAGTAATTATAGTATGGCATGATTATAAAATTCTTCTGCAATTTCTTGACATCATCCAATAATCACTTGTTGTTGCAATTTTGTAGATGATGCGCACTCATAGGGGAGCTGGTGGTGACGATGCTGGTGGTAGTGATGGCCGTGGTAATGGCAATGAGGATCTTCCCCCACCACCGCATCCTACCCTAGTAGAGATGATGGCTCAACTAATGGAGACTCAACGTTCCATGGGAGAAGTGTTGCGCGGTCTCGCGTAGAATGTTGGCCAAGGACATGGAAGAGACCAGCATCAAGGACTTGAGCCTAACCAGTTCAGCACTTTCAAGGACTTTCTTGACACCAAGCCTCCTGTCTTTAAGGAAGCTGAAGAACCGTTGCAGTGAGATGAGTGGCTGAATACAATTGAACAGAAGTTCCATCTTTTAAGGCTCACCGAGCACCTAAAGACAGAATATGCATGGCACTAGCTGCATGGACCTATGGGCATATGGTGGAGTCATCATCGATCCACTTTGCCTGAAGATGCTCAAATCACCTAGAATCAATTCAAGGCTACATTTAGGGGACATTATATTCCCCCAGGTATGATGAGTATGAAGCATACAGAATTCATGAGGCTGACGCAGCGTACTAAGAGTCTAACTAAGTATCTGCATGCCTTTAACAATCTGTCAAGGTATGCCATAGAGTTTGTGGATACAGATGCAAAGAAGATTGCCAGTTTCAAGTGGGGACTTAGCCCAAAGCTGATGAAGACACTAGCTAACAACAAAAGTGCTACTTTCAATGAGTTTGTTAGTTATGCATTAACCCAAGAGAATCATAACAACATCTATACAGCATCCAAGAATCGCAAGAGAGCTTTTGAAGCAGGTGCATCTCAGTCAAAAGCTCCTACCACTGTGAGACCCCAGTTCCGCCCTCTCGCTCCAAAGTATAGACCACCTCAGAAGAAGACATAGCCCAGTTAGAACTAGAAAGTTTATCGCAAGGCCTACTCCATTACCCTACCTAAGGGTAGCACTAGTCAAGGCAGCTCCAACATTCCACCTAGTAGTATGCCATGCTGGAACTGCAACAAGACTGGCCATTGGGCAAGAAATTGCCCTTATCCCAAGAAGAACAACAACCAGAAGCAAGGCAACTCAAATGGACGTTAGGGACATGTGCACTATACCACCATGGAAGAGATTTCCTCAGGTGAGGTTGTCACGGCTGGTATGTTTCTTGTGAATCATCATCCTGTAGTTGTTTTATTTGATTCTGGAGCTTCGCATTCATTCATGAGTCCAACTTTTGCATCCAAGTATGATCAGAAAATAGTTGTAGTTGACAAGGGTGGTTATTGTATAAGTGCTGCTAGGAGTAACATTTCTACCAATCAGATAGTTAGAGATGTACGTATCCAAATAAGTGAACGGGGGTATACTGGAAACTTAGTGATATTACCGGGATTGGGTATTGATGTGATCTTGGGGATGAACTGGATGAAGAACCATGGTGTTCTTATCGATACCTTGACTAGAACCGTAATGTTGAGGGATCCTAGGAATAATGAGGTTTTTCTAGTACCCTTTCCTAGGGAGTTTGATCTCCATAATGTGGCCAATGCTATCCAGCTTGTGGCCCTTGCTGATATTCCGGTAGTATGTGAATTTTCGGATGTCTTTCCTAATGAATTGCCCGGGTTACCACCGAATAGAGAGATAGAGTTCAAGATAGAATTGTTACCTAGTACCACACCTATTTCCCAAAGACCATATAGAATGCCTCCCAATGAGTTAGTAGAATTGAAGATTCAATTGCACAAACTCTTAGAGAAGGGTCTTATTCGCCCCAGTTCGTCACCATGGGGTTGTCCGGCTATATTTGTGAAGAAGAAGGACAAGTCTTTACGGATGTGTGTGGATTATCGACCACTCAATGTTGTTACTCTCAAGAACAAGTATCCTTTACCTCGCATTGATATCTTGTTTGATCAATTGGCAAAAGCAAAAGTGTTCTCTAAGATTGATTTGAGGTCAGGTTATCACCAAATCAAGATTAGGCCAGAAGATGTACCTAAGATAGTTTTTTCCACTAGGTATGGTCTTTATGAGTATTTAGTCATGTCCTTTGGATTGACCAATGCTCTTGCCTACTTAATGTACTTGATGAACTCAGTGTTCATGCCCAAACTTGACAAGTTCATGGTTGTGTTCATCGATGATATCTTGATTTATTCTGAGACGGCAGAAGAACATGAGGAGCACTTGAGAGTGGTATTGTCGAGACTCAGAGAGCATAAGTTGTATGCATAGTTTAGTAAATGTGAGTTTTGGTTGAAGAAGGTACCTTTCCTAGGTCACGTATTATCGGAGGATGGAATTTCGGTAGACTCGTCTAAAGTGCAAGAAGTAATGGATTGGAAAGCCCCAACCTCGGTTCATGAAGTTTGAAGTTTTCTTGGTTTAGCTGGATACTATCATCGATTTATCCTAGATTTCTCCAAGATATCCAAGCCTATGATGAGGTTACTTCAGAAGGATGAGAAGTTTGTGTGGACACCGGAGTGTGAAGCAGCTTTTCACACTTTTGAGGACTTTGTTAACTACTGCTCCTGTGTTGGCACAGCCTGACATTGAGAAACCATTTGATGTATTTTGTGATGCCTCAAGTACTGGTTTAGGGTGTGTTTTAATGCAGGAAGGCCAAGTCATTGCTTATGCCTCGCGCCAATTGAGAAAGCATGAAGTCAACTATCCAATGCATGATTTAGAGCTTACAGCAGTTGTCCATGCTCTAAAATTTTAGAGACATTACTTGCTTGGTAATGTTTGTCATATCTACACTGATCACAAGAGCCTTAAGTACATTTTCACTCAACCTAAGTTGAACATGAGGCAGCGCAAATGGTTAGAATTGATCAATGATTACAACCTAGAAGTGCATTATCATCCGGGAAAGGATAATGTAGTTGTTGATGCCTTAAGTTGGAAGTATCATGGTAATTCTTTGTTGGAAGATGGTTTCAACTTATTGCATCCAGTAGTCCTACATAATATCACAGTTAGTTGTTCTCTAGAGTCAAAGATCATTGAGCTGCAAAAGACTGATGTTGGTATATTCCATATCAAGAGAAAGATGAAAGAAGAAGAAAGTGAGCATTTTTGATTGGATGAGAATGGTGTTCTATGGTTTAAAGATCGGTTTGTAGTGCCCAAGGATAGGGAGTTGAGAAACCAAATCCTAGAGAAAGCTCATTCTTCCAAGCTATCCATTCACCTGGGTAGTTGCAAGATGTACCAAGATTTGAAGACTAGGTTTTGGTGGACAAAAATGAAGAAAGAAATTGCGGCATATGTTGCAAGATGTGATAATTGTTGCCGAGTTAAGGCCATTCATATGAAACCAGCAGGGTTACTTCAGCCACTGTCCATTCCAAGTTGGAAATGGGATGACATTAGTATGGATTTTATTGTCGGACTTCCAAATACCCAAAAAGGGTCATGATTATATATGGGTAATTGTTGACCATCTTACCAAGTCTGCACATTTTATTCCTATCAATGCCACGTATCGACCTCATCAATATGCAATGCTATACATTGAGCAAATTGTTAGATTACAAGGTGTACCTAAGAGTATTGTATTAGATCAAGGGTCCCAGTTTGTTAATCATTTTTGGGAACATCTGCATAAGTACTTGGGTACCACATTGATTCGCAGCTCTGCTTATCACCCCCAGACCATAGGTCAAACTGAACGTGTGAATCAGATCTTGGAAGATATGTTGAGAGCATGTGTGAAAGGTCCTAATATGGCTAGAGGGGGGTGAATAGCCTATTTAAAATTCTACAAATCAACTAGAGCAATTTGATTAGTAAGACAAATAGTGAAATGCAAACTTGCTCTAGCTCTACGAGGGTTGCAAGCCACCTATCCAACAATTCTAGTTGCAATGATTACTAGACACACAACTTTCTATGATACTACTCACTAAGAGCTCTCAATCTTGCTACACTAAAGAGCTCCACTAGATAAACTTAAATAACAAATCAAGCTCTCAATTCTAATTACACTAAAGAGGTTGCCACAACTAGTTTGCAAGAATATAAAAGAGTGAGTAGGGTGATTATACCGCCGTGTAGAGGGATGAACCAATCACAAGATGAATATGAAATCAATCATCGAGAGAATACCAAATGGCAAGAGACAATCGATTTTCTCCCGAGGTTCACGTGCTTGCCAACACGCTATGTCCCCGTTGTGTCGACCAACACTTGGTGGTTTGGCGGCTAAGAGGTGTTGCACAAACCTCGTCCACATGATTGGACACCGCAAGAACCTACCCACAAGTGAGGTACCTCAATGACATGAGCAACACTAGAGTTACCTTTCGGCGCTCCGCCGGGGAAGGTACAAATCCCCTCACAATCACCGGAGATGGCCACGAACAATCACCAACTCATGCCAATCCTCCACCGCTGCACCAAGCTGTCTAGGTGGTGGCAACCACCAAGAGCAACAAGCGAATCCTGTAGTGAAACACGAATACCAAGTGCCTCTAGATGCAATCACTCAAGCAATGCACTTGGATTCTCTCCCAATCTCACAATGATGATGAATCAATGATGGAGATGAGTGGGAGGGCTTTGGCTAAGCTCACAAGGTTGCTAAGTCAATGCAAATGGCCAAGAGAGTGAGCTTGAGCCGGCCATGGGGCTTAAATAGAAGCCCCCATGAAATAGAGTCATTGGGCTCCTCACTGCACTGAACACGGGCCGACCGGACGCTCTGGTCACATTGACCGGACGCTGGACCTCAGCGTCTGGTCATGTGATGTGCGCCACGTGTCATCGGCTTCAAACGCCGATCGCCCAATTTCAACGGTCAAGTGATGACCGGACGCATCAGTTAGAAAGTGACCGGACGCTGGATCTCAGCGTCCGGTCGTTTCTAGTAAGGTTCCAAACACGACATTTCATGACCGGACGCGCCCGATCATGCATGACCGGACACACCCTGCATCCGGTCACTCAACGTTTCCTCTATGCGCCTCACGTCAGCGTACGTCAGCACTGACCGAACGCACCCTGCCAGCATCCGGTCACTTTTAGCGCCAGCGTCTGGTCGAAGACCAAAACCACACGCTCACTGCTGCTACTGACCGGACGCGCCGGTCCAACTGAGACCAGCGTCCGGTCACTTACAGTGACCTTCGTCTTTTTTGTCTAGGGCGCCGGTGGCACCGTTGGACTGTCCGCACTCTATAGGCGGACACTCCGCCAGTGAAGTTTCCTACCCTTGCTCAAATGTGCTAACCACCAAGTGTATCACCTTGTGCACATGTGTTAGCTTATTTTCACAAACATTTTCAAGGGTGTTAGCACTCCACTAGATCCTAAATGCATATGCAATGAGTTAGAGCATCTAGTGGCACTTTGATAACCGCATTTCGATACGAGTTTCACCCCTCTTAATAGTACGGCTATTGATCCTAAATGTGATCACACTCGCTAAGTGTCTCGATCACTAAAACAAAATGGCTCCTACAATTTTTACCTTTGTCTTGAGCCTTTTGTTTTTCTCTTTCTTCTTTTCCAAGTTTAAGCATTTGATCATCACCACGCCATCACCATCGTCATGATCTTCGCCATTGCTTCATCACTTGGAGTAGTGCTACCTATCTCATAATCACTTTGATAAACTAGGTTAGCACTTAGGGTTTCATCAATTAACCAAAACCAAACTAGAGCTTTCAATGTGTGATTTCTTCCAAGGGTTCATGGGAGGATTGTTACCTTTGGTTGAATTCTCCTACAATAACAGTTATCAAGAGAGCATCAAGATGGCTCCGTTTGAAGCTTTATATGGTTGCAAGTGTAGGACCCCTCTAAATTGGATTGAGCCTGGTGATAGAAGATATTACGGGATTGACTTTGTCAAAGAAGCCAAAGAGCGAGTTCAAATCATTCAACAACATATAGAAGCCGCTCAATCAAGACAAAAAAGTTATGCAGATAAGAGGAGAAGTCCTATTGTGTTCCAAGTTGGAGATTATGTGTATCTGAAGGTATCCCCAATGAGGAGAGTAAAAAGGTTTGGAGTTAAGCAAAAACTTGCTCCTAGGTATATTGGACCATACTAGATCCTTGCACAAAAAGGACCAGTAGCCTACAAACTCCAATTACCTCCGTAAATGAAAGCTATATTTAGTGTTTTTCATGTCTCCCAACTCAAGAAATGTCTTCGTGTGCCCGAAGAAGCTATTGAACCCACTAGTATCAAGATTCAGTCGAATTTGACCTATGAAGAAAGACCAATTTGAGTGCCTGAAGAAATGGAAAGAGTGACCCATAGCAAAGTCATCAAGTTCTACAAGGTGATTTGGAATAATCATAGTGAGCAAGACGCTATGTGGGAACGTCAGGACTATCTTCGTGAGGTTTATCCGAGTTTCTACGAGGAATGGTAGGTCGTGCAATCTCGGGATGAGATTTCTTTTAGGGGGGAAGGGCTGTAACACCCTAGGTGTTAAGCATGCATATAACCTTGATATTGCATGATCACAATCATCATTGAGCATTCATGAGCATAAGTATATCATGTGTTCTATCTATGTTGGCTTATATTGCATGTATTATTACTTAATTACCTTACCTAGGTTAGGGTTTACATGTAACCAATGTATGAAATGTGTGTGGAACCTTGGGAATACCTTAAACATGTTTAGAACAGCATAAGGAACAACTTTGGTATTCATGACTAAGCCTAGTTTGGTCTCTAAGTCTTAGTTATGGTGTATGTCATCATTTAAAGTGGTATGTTTGACCTAGTTTGAACTATGTCATAGAGTCTTTGCATGGCAAAGCACCCTTAAGCAAAGTTGTAGTATTTGAGTAGAGAAACAACTTTTATTTTTGGGTCATAGCTAATTCAGTGCATAGCTTGGTCATTTTGAGCTCACAAAAATCAACATTTCACTGTTTTTCAACACTTAGAAAATTTCTAAGTCCTCGCATGTTTACAGTTTCACTGAGCTGAATTTGTGATGATTTTACTTACTAACCATTGAGAATTAGGCCTGGATCCTTTAAGAGAAATTGTAGATGGTATTACAGTCTACAATTTTTGTTAAGGCAGTTTGCGCTAAGGTGCTACAGATTAGGAGATTGAGCTTCGCCAAATCACGATGTTAGCCCGGTACCGCGGGCTCTAATGGCCGAACCGGCTGGCCATCTGTGGCCGACCGCCGTCAGGCTCTAGCCACCGCGTGGAAGCTGCGCGTCACCGACGGCCCACCCAGTCAGGCCACGTCGGGCCTCAACGCGCCACTTCAAGCCCCAGCGCTTGCCCGTGACTCCGTGTGCTCCCATTTCCCTCCTGGCTTCCTCCCTCGCTCCAACCTCCGCCCACAGCAGCCACCGCAGCGCTGAGCTCACCGCCATCGCCATTGTTGGCCCCTAGCTCGCACTGCATCCCTCCTCTACCACCGTCGTAGCTTCGTCATGATCCCACTGCCTCACCGCAACCGCATTGCTTGCTAGCCGCGCACGGTAAGGCCTCCGTGCCGCGCACGGCCTCGCCTATGTTTTGCCGCCGTGCCACGTCACCGTGGCCAGGCCGTCTCCGACCACCGCTTGTCACGATAGGGTGTGCGCTAGAACCACCATCGTATGTAGAAGCGTGGCCGAACCCTTGATTGAGCTGTCACGGCCAGCTCCGGCGCCTCACCCATGACCTGCTCTGTCGTGCCGCCATGAGCGCCGCCGGCGTCCTTAGCCTCCATAATCGATCCGTCTAGATGGCTCAGTGGGTGCGGGATGACTTAGGGATCACTGTAGTGCCAGTGCCGTCGCTGGAGAAGCTCGTCATTGGCGAACTCCGGCCATCCCACGCCGTTCATCTATTTTGGTGTCACTGGCATGCGGCCCGGCTGACTTGAGGGTCCTAGCTGTCAGCCGTTGTTGAGTGAAAAGCTAGTTCATTTATTCAGATTTGAATGTCAACTTTGAAAAATCATAAGTGGAGTTCTAGAGGTCCAATTCTTGTGAACCAAATTTTGTTGTAATCCTCATGAAGTGTAGTGTTTTATAAAAATATGAAATTTACATTTTCTAGTATTTTTCTTGGTGATTAAAATATAGTTACACAAGTGCTTTTTGAATGTTAGTAATCTTGTAAAATAGATATCTTGAGCTAGAAAACTCATAAAATTGTGATTCCAATTTTGTTGGTTTTGTGTTGACATAGTCTGGCTAGGAAAAATGATAAACTTGTTGTAAACTTGATTGAAGTAGGGTCTTTCTATTTATCTATTAATAAATGGCATTTTCTGAGGAAAATTGTAGGGACAAAAATATGTAACATATTGATATGCAAATTTTTTACAGTAGTATAGCACTAATATGAAGCTAGTAAAAATATATAATCTGTTGTTTGACACTTTTCTTTAGGGTTTACTATTTTCACTAAAATAGGCCGTGCTAGCTTGTTATTTTTGTAAAGGATGTAATACATGGTCAAATGGCATGAACATTTTACAGTAGTCTATTGGTAGCACTTGAAAGCCACTGTAATTTTCTGAGAAATTATTGTGCACATTTGATATATGTTTGTTATTTTCCCTAATTATCTAATTAAATTAATAAAGGCATTCAAATGAATAGTTCGGGCTTTACCATTATGTTTTCTTGAGTGTATTTGGTATTCTTGAACTGTTGGTGTACTTGGTGATGTCAAATTTTGAATGCTTACATGTAGTAAAAATATTGTTGCTCTATAATTCGATTTAGAAGTATTTCCGAACAGATTCTGTTGTTGGGTATGTTGCATAGTGAAAATGATGTTTTCTGTAGAAATAGTTAATAACAAAGTTGTAGGGAACTTCTTCGTCTATCTTGTATTAAAATTTTAGGGCAATAGGCCAACTATTTTAGGAGTTATAGCTGTTTAAAGTTAGTCTCCCGAAATGCTTGTTCTCTGAAATTTCTGGACAGCACTGGATAGATTGCCTGTTTTGGTTAGGATAGAGTGTGAATTAGCTTTTGGTGATTAAATAAGAGTTGTAGGAAATTTTATAAGCTTTCCATAAAGTCCAAGATCACAGCATTTGGATGAGTATGACTTCAGTTATGATATAAACTTGTAACTGTCATGCGTAGCTTAGACATTTCCTTGTGTGAAATTTGTAAGTAGATAGAGAAGAGATATGCACCTACTCAGTTAGCATGAAGTTAGCAATTGTTATCATTGTGCTACTTAAAATCATTATCGCGGCATGTACATTTCCATATCACATCATCTATGATCCTTCGTATGCATTCATGAGACTTATGCATATGCATGCAATAGGTGCCACCGAGGAGATCACGTTGGTGGAGCTCGACATCGATCCACAGGAGGAGAAGTGTGGCACCAGGAGGTTCCCGGACAAGGAGAGCCTGAGGTTGATCATCTCCTAGAGTGTCCTGATCATCAGCCTGCAACATTCATGAAAGGCAAGCCTCGGAGTATTATAAGTCTCCCTACTTTATTAATGTCACCTAAAGTTATTCGTATTGATGCATTACGTGATAGGAGTTGTTTGGAAACACTTGCTGCATATTACCTTTCCTTGACTAGAAATATCTACCATGAATCCTATTTAAGTCCAGGAACGCTTATCATGCTTAGCTATGCTTAGACCCATAAAAGTCGGGTGATTTCCTGTCACCTGCGAGCTCTAGGTGATAACTTGATCACGGTTGGCTATATTGTGCTATCATGGGACATAACCTAGTACTATTGAATAAATGGAGATCGGGCAGAGTCTTATGTTGTGGTATCGTAGTGATTCCGCCTGTGTCGTTTAAGGACCGGACGTTGGAGGTCATCTTGTCATGTTGAACGCATGCCTCTCACATAGTTGGCCAGATAAGTCGTTCCGACCGCGAAGCTGAGTAGCTCAACTTAGGCCAGGGACACGAGCAGTTAAAGTGCGCACCCGGGAGGCAGTAAGGTTGTGCGGAGAGCTAGTGGCGTAAGCCCAAGGGTGGGTTAGAGTCCCAAGCCCCCTTGGCAGATTGGTTGCATCTTTGAGGGTGCGGCGCTGGTTGTAACAGAACCGACCAAATCTTAAGAACGTAAGGACAAAAACAATCACCGAAGCGATCAAATTCCTGTACTTAAGCTCCCATAATCCCGGTAGTCCAGAAATCACGAAGGATTTCAACCAACTCTCGACATACAAACCAAGATCGTAGTGATTCAACACAACACATCATCCGTTACAACATTTCATAAGTAACATTCGGAATACATCCATCAGAGTTCAAATAAAATATTACAAACCAAGTTCAAATGCGCGGAAGCAACATAGTTTAGTACATAACTTCATAGTTTCAAATACATTGCCAAATCTGAGTCATGTCCCACAAAAGCATTATCAGGTATGAGAACTAGTAGAGACCGCGCCCAACGGTCTAGTGTTCATCCCCAGCTGGGAGAAGGCAGTACTTGCAGCAACCAAAGTAGAACTGGTCATCTGCAACAGGTGGGAGATAAACCCTGAGTACGAGAAGGCACTCTCAGGGATTACCCTTCTGCCAGGATGATCAGGACTTTTAAATCACCTGCCCTTGGACTCACGCCTACGGCTCCCTTCCGAGGCGCACTTTATACTTATCGACTCCCGGCCTGAGGTGAGCTACTCGGCTTCGTGGTCGGTCTCCAGACCCGCCAACTAAGAGAGAGGCATGCGTTCAACATGAACAGGAAATGCTCCAAGATTCTGTCCTTAATCGACACAGACGGAGTCACTGCAAACCGGCAAGCCTCCGTCCGGTCTTCATTTCAAATTAAGACTGGTTCTTTTCCACGATAGCAAATATAGCCAACCGTGCCACATGTATATTCCTATATCTCACAGGTGACAGGAAATCACCCGACTTCTACCGCGTTTAAGCAGGGCTAAGCACTACATGAGCCTGAGCTTCATAGGATTCAGGGTAACAATATCTGGACAAGGATTGGGTAACCAATGCAGCAATTGTTTGCATCCAACACCTAAACTTAATGCAACAATATATATATAGATATATAATAATAATACTGTAACTGCATTTCAGAAATTAGGAGGCTTAATATGCTCCGGGGCTTGCCTTTCACAAAGTTGCACGGACGGTGATCCGGGCACTCAACGGCGACCTCGTCTGGCACTTCTTCTAAAGGCTGCACCTCCTGAACCTCCGGTGTTGGCTGCTGCTGCTCGCTCGGTTCCTCGAATTCCAGCAGGGTCACTCCTTCCGGTACACCTATTGCATGCCGATGCATGAGATAAATATCATGGATGCATAAGGAATGACATGATGCTCATGATGAATGAATCACAGTAAGTGTTTGACAAAAACATTATTGGACACTCATTTACCGATTAAGAATAGCTCTATTCAAATCACTTTAAAACAGGTATCTAATTTAACTTGAAGAACAAGATCAACTTACCTAACTTGCATAACCTAAGAGAAAGATCCTCATCTTCAGTTAAAGGCCTAACACCTAGGAACATTACCACAAACTTAGAAATAGTAAAGGCATACATAAATCAACATTTAAAGCTTCATATGCACACAAATAGTCCTTTAATTCAATCACAACCAGAGTTCTACAAATCCAAATGACTTGCAAGAGAACATTCTGGAAAGCTTATGAAATTCTCTACAATTCATTTGTAAACATCAAAGTATGATTCTTAAGTTAACCAAATCAAATTCCAGTAAACCTAGAATCTGTCCCGCAATGACAGGGTTACTAACTTAATTATTTAATGATGATGCAAAAGCCTAATTTGAGAAAACCAAGTTTACCAACTTGTTACACATACCAGAGGAACACTAGAAAGTATAATGCCAACTTCTAAATAAATCATTTAATATCCTTTTCTAATTTATTTAGTTAATTAGGTGATTAAAGCAACATATAGTAAAACTATTCATAAAAATCTACAAAAATTACAGTAGCTATCTCATGCTTCACATAGACTACCATAAAAATTTCAAAGCCATTGAGCAAGCAGAACTTGTTGTATCCAAAATAACAGGTGGCATGCCTATTTTTAGCATAATTAGGAAACCCTAATGAAAAGTGTCAAGCAATAGATTTCATATTTTTCCTAGTATCATTCAAGCATAAGAATAGCACTCACCAAATTTTACCTTTACTGGATCTATAGAAAAATTATGAAAATTCATACAAGATCCATCCATTAATAAAAGGAAATTCTATAACTCAAAAACTACACATGCACTAGCTCTGAAATTTTAACCAGAGCCTCTACTAAGCAATAATAGATTGCCCACAAAATTTCATAATTTTTGGACCACAAAAACTCAAGATAAAATTCAAACAAGTTTGCATGTATCTAAAAACACATTTCAAAGTCCTATTTAATTCATCTAGAATTTCTAAAACTTGTGCCCATATAATATTTTTATTAAATACTAGACATTATCATGAACTCAACAAAATTGGAACCATAGCATTTGGATCTACCAACTAGGAGATACACATTTTTGAATCTATACACTAATTTGCAAAATAATAAAAACAAAACAAATAAGAAAACAATCCACAGCCACTGTTGGGCCGGCCCGAAGGAACGGCGGCCCGCGAAGCGCACTGGCGCGGCCCACGCTGGGCTCCCGCCTCAGCCGCGGCGACTGATGGGAGGGGCCCGCGTGTCAGCGAGACAGACAGGGGAGCGGAGGAAGACGACGGCGCAACTCGCCGCCGGTAGCTTCTCCGGCGAAGGCAAAGGTGTCTACGTGTTCGCCTCACCCTAGCGGACCTAGGGGAACCCTAATTTGCAGCTACTGACGCAGCTAGAGGGGGTGGCGATGGCCACGGCGACGCTTGGCCACGGCACGGCCGGCTCCGACGACGCTACGGCGTCGCAGCCCGATAGGGCGACCCTATGAGCTACGGCAGCATTCCTAGACCCTAGGACGCGATAGAGGCGGGATGGAAATGGCGCGAGGAGAGCTGACCACGCGGGGCGCCATCTCCGGCGAGAACAGCCATGGCGGCGGTGGAAGGAAACGACGAATTCGTCCTTACCCAGGCACAATCGACCCGGCTGAGAGGAGGTGGCAGAGGGGATCACGGCGAGGCTACGAGCGAGATGGCCGGCGCATTTTTGCAGTGGCGAGCTCGAATGGCAACGGCGATGCTCGATCGGCAATGGCGGACAGCTTTGGCTCGGCGCTGTGAGAGGCGAAAGATGAGAAAATGGAGCGGTGACTCGGTCGGGCAGGCGCTAGGTGGCTTCATGACGCGGCCAGCACGCCAGGATGTGCACGGCGCGTGGCAGCGCGTTCAGGCGATCGTCGACGGGTGGCAACACGCGTCGGACGTTTTCTGAACTCGGTCAGTCACTGTAGCTAGTCTGAACTCTGATTCAGTGATCCTATTGAGCCTGACCGAGCAACTTCGATGCGATAAAACGGCTAACTCGTTGATCCATTGCAAAAATAGTGTACATGAAACTTGTAGAGGTATGGTAGGGCTACATCTTTGATTTAGAAATCAACAACTCATTCACCCTGGATCAGAAGTTATATGAAGCCCAAGTTGGCCTGATCCAACCGAAAATGCAGTTTAAGACTTAGACAAATTTTTCAGTGAAATCAGCATGAAATACTGACTTGTGGGCCATGTTTGAGCATGTTCCACACATTTTCATGAGTTGGTCATAAAACAACTTTTGTTCCTTAATAAATTAGCTACAACTTTTGTAAAGAGTGTACAGCCATGCAAGATTTCTAAGTTGGTCTTTTGAATCAGTCAAACTGTGAGACTCTGGAGTCAATTCAAGTCAAACCTCCACTTGAGGGCATTTTGGTCATTTTGATCTTCATGAACAATGTCCCAACAAGTAACCTAAGTATAGTTAAGGTGTAATAGACCATGATCAACCACTTTACCAAATTGTTATACCAACCTTTAATGATCACATGTGATAAAGCAACTAAAACAAGTAATTCACTCATATGTTGCAATGCAATGTTTCACATGTTTCAAGACCTTGTTGTCATTTTATAATTGCCACATTACTACCATATTGCCATGTTTCAAAGTATGCGAGTTTCATGTTACATTCACATGTTGCACTACTACCACTCTAAGCAATCAAGTATGAAACACCTACAATTTAAAATGTTGCATATGTATGTTTCAATGATAATGGCATGATGACATAGATAATGCACATGTTTATGAAATGACATGCAATTTAGTGGAAGACTAAACACCTAGGGTGTTACAGCCCTCCCCCCTTAGAAAAATCTCATCCCGAGATTTGGAAAGCGTACCATTTAGTATAGAAATTTGGATGATTTTCCTTTAAATAATCTTCCTGTTCCCAGGTTGCATCCCGTTCGCTATGATTACTCCAAACTACCTTGTATAACTTAACTACTCATGTATGAGTCACTCTTTCTTGAGTATCCAGGACTTGCACAGGCTTCTCCTCATAAGAAAGATCAGATTTCAAGTTGACTTTTCTTATCGCTATTCTTTCCTCAGGAATACGGAGAAACTTCTCCAGCTGAGACACATGGAATACCGGGAATATAGCTCCCATCTCACGTGGTAGATCGAGCTTATATGCTACTCTTCCACTTTTCTCGATAATGCGGTAAGGTCCAACATATCGAGGCTCAAGCTTCCTTTTAATTCCAAAACGCTTGACTCCTTTCATAGGGGATACCTTCAGATAAACATGATCACCTACTTCAAACTCAATAGGTTTTCTTCTCTTGTCAGCATAGCTCTTTTGTCTAGCCTGAGCGGCAGTCATATTCTTCTATATAGTTTGGACTTGCTCTTCGGCTTCTTTTACAAAGTCAATACCATAGAATCTTCTTTCCCCGGGTTCCACCCAGTTCAAAGGAGTTCTACACTTGTGGCCATAAAGAGCTTCAAAAGGAGCCATTTTAATACTCTCTTGATAACTGTTGTTATAAGAGAATTCAGCGAGAGGTAACCAGTCTTCCCAAGAGCCTTTGCAAGAAATAAGACAAGCTCTAAGCATGTCTTCAAGAATTTGATTAACACGCTCAGTCTGTCCTGATGTTTGCGGATGATAGGCAGAACTACGGATTAGATGAGTGCCAAGATTCTGATGTAAGCACTCCCAAAAGTGAGCCGTGAATTGCGGTCCTCTATCAGAAACAATGGATTTGGATACACCATGGAGACGTACCACTTGTTGAAAATAAATCTCCGCATAATTGTGCGAGTGATATGTAGACTTGACCAGAATAAAGTGAGCGGATTTAGTTAGACGATCTACGATAACCCAGATGAAATCACAACCCTTTTTGGTAGTGGGTAATCCAACAATGAAATCCATGCTAATTTCTTCCCACTTTCAGCCAGGAATAGAGAGTGGCTACAATAATCCGGGCCTTATGTGAATAGCCTTGACTCTGCAACAGTTATCACACCTTGCCACGTAAGCTGCGATTTCTTTCTTCATCTTGGTCCACCAATAATACAGCTTGAGATCTTGATACATTTTACTGCTACCAGGATGGATGGACAACTTAGAAGAATGGGCTTCAGCCATAATTTGATTTCTAAGTTCTTTATCTTTGGGTACCATAAGTCTATCATTAAACCAGAGAATTCCTTTGTCATCGACCCTAAAGTGCTTGGTCTCTTTCTCTTTCATCTTCCGCTTGATGTGAAACACACCCACATCAGTCTTCTGGAGTTCGATAATTCAACTTCTAAGAGAGCAATCCACAGTGATATGGTGGAGTACTACAGGATGAAGGAGGTGTGCCAGATGAAAATCTTCACTAACTAAGGAATTGCAATGGGCCTTTTTGCTTAAGGCATCAGCAACCACATTTGCCTTACCAGGATGGTAGTGCACTTGAAGGTTGTAGTCTTTGATTAATTCTAACCATCGTTGTTGACGCATGTTCAACTCGGGTTGAGTAAAGATGTACTTGAGGCTTTTATTGTTAGTATAGATGTTGCACACATTACCCAGCAAGTAATGTCTCCAAATTTTTAGGGCATGAACAACTACAGCTAACTCTAAGTCATGGGTAGGATAATTTATTTCATGCTTTCGGAGCTGGCACGAAGCATAAGCAATTACTCAGCCCTCCTGCATAAGAACACACCCCAATCCGGTGCCACATGCATCACAATAGACATCAAAAGGCTTTTCGATGTTAGGTTGTGCCAATACAGGAGCAGAGGTTAGCAAGGTCCGCAAAGTGTGGAAAGCCTCTTCACACTTCGGAGTCTACACAAACTTCTCATCTTTTTGAAGTAGTCGAGTCATGGGCTTGGCGATTTTAGAGAAATCTAGGATAAAGCGACGATAATATCCAGCCAATCCTAGGAAACTTTGAACTTCTATGACCGTAGTAGGTGCCTTCCACTCAAGGACTTCTTGCACCTTCGTAGGGTCAACCGAAATTCCATCACCAGATAACACATGACCTAGAAAAGGTATCTTGTTCAACCAGAATTCACACTTGCTGAACTTAGCATAAAGCTGGTTGTCACGCAACCGAGTTAAGACAATTCTCAGATGTTCAGCATGCTCTTCTTCATTCTGAGAGTATACAAGGATATCATCAATGAACACGATGACAAACTTGTCCAATTCTAGCATGAATACAGAATTCATCAGGTACATAAAGTGTGCCGGAGCATTTGTCAACCCAAAGGACATGACAAGGTACTCGAACAA